>NW_026847993.1:12966903-13417368 GCF_025583915.1 Anolis sagrei ordinatus | reverse complement strand
GACACCAAATTTGGACACAATACACCTGTCAGGCCAATGAGTGACCATCACTCATAAAAACACTGAAAAACATAGAGGAAGAGACTATAACAGCCAAAAATAAAAATAAAAAACCATTACAACGCATGCGCAAAACCATATATATACACACACAAAACAAAACATATTTGCAAAGACTGGATGGCAGCAATGTGTGGCAGGGGATGGCTAATGTGTGTGTGTGTGTGTGTGTGTGTGTGTGTGTGAAAATAATTTAATGTATGAAGCAAGGTTTCTATACAATCAGAAAGCAAATGTGTCAGTAGTCCAGCCACCCACACGGGTAATTTCAGATTTTGGAGTATTTCAAATTTTGGAATTCCAGAAAAATCGGAAAGAATATGAACAAAATCTGGGACTTCCTTGCCTTCTTGGTCTTTGTCATCACCAGCATGTTAAATTCCTACTGGAAGTGTATCAGCAGCCAGTGCAATACGTTAAATATCATTGTTATATGGTTTTCATACCATATAATTCCAGTGTTAAATGGAGTAAGGTTCTCTGTATCACAGAGATCTCTTTGAACTCCAGTTATCACGATGAGCCTAAAAGCAATCAAGCACCAAAGTAGGTTTGTGATTCTGATGTAGTGGGGGGAAACAGAGTTTGTTTCCCACAGATCTCACAACCTCTGAGGATGCCTGCCATAGATGCAGGAGAAACGTCAGGAGATGTTCCGTCTTCCAGGAGCATAGTTTGCCTTACCTTTTAGTTGCATGGGATAGAGTTCTTTTGCATTTCACCAGGGCTGCTGCAGACCCAGCAGCACCCTGGAAGTTAAACAGTATCAGAGTCCGCAAAGCCGGCCTGCAGGCCCCTTTGCAGCTATTGGTTTAGGAGGTATTTCTTTGGGTCTAGGGACCACCCTTTTTCCTGGGCTTGAGATCACCATTTTGGAATTTCCCCTGCCTCCTTCAGTAGAGAAAGAAAGCTTCAGATGTGCTGTTGGTTAGGTAGGTAGCTCTGAGAAAACCATTATAAGAACGGCTTTCATGGCTGTAATCACTGGGTTGTTGTAAGTTTTTTCAGGCTGTATGGCCATTAGACAATGCCTCTAGACCATGGCCATACAGCCCAAAAAAACCTACAACAACCCATTATAAGAACAATTAAGTTATAGCTGATTGAGATAGAATAATGATTAAGATATAAAGAAGCTGATTGAGATACTATAGAATGAGATTGAGTTATAGCTAATTGAGGTAGATAGATTGAGTATAGATTGAGTGATTGAGGAATAGATAAAAAGATAGATATTGAACATTACTTCATCTCTAAAGCTAACCTTGAGCTATAGATAGGGGGAAAACCTGCTTTTTTCTAACCATAACAGATCAGGGTTAGGGTGAAAGATTCCAGAATCTTTTCTTCCTTTTGGGGGAAAGGGTTACCTCAGTATCTGAAGGAAAGAAAGAATCAAAGAGTTGGAAGAGACCTCGTGGGCCATCCAGTCCAACCCCATTCTGCCAAAAAGCAGGAATATTGCATTCAAATCACCCCTGACAGATGGCCATCCAGCCTCTGTTTAAAAGCTTCCAAAGAATGAGCCTCCACCACACTCCGGGGCAGAGAACATCTCTATGGTTTCACCAATTGACTGTTTTGTTTGTAACTTTGACAAGCTGTGCCAAGTTTGCAAGGATTTTGTGAAATAAATATTCTGTTTTATAGTTCAAAGCCTATAGTAGCCTCAGTTGCTGATTATCTCAAGCTTCAAAAGAAAGAATGTCCAGATGTGTTACCATTCTGTTGGAGACTTCTCTCATGTACCCGCACGGGAAACTGGAGCTCACAGATGGGAGCTCACCCAGTCTCGCGGACTCAAACCAACAACCTTCAGGTCAGCAGTTCACCCAGCACAAGGGTTTAACTCATTGCACCATTGGTCCTTTATGCATATAATAAAAGGTATGTATGTATGTGGGTGGCAGTGTATGTATGTTTGTGGTTGATTCCCTATTGGCTATCAGTTCCACAGAGCCTTGTGAACCCCACTGATGATGTATCTGGACCAAATTTGGCACCCAGATCCCCATGACCAACAGAACATATGGGAGGGCTTGGAGGGGGACTGACCTGCCATGATGGGAGTTGTAGTTCATGCTTCAGTGCTGGTGGTCTTTGCTTCTTCCAGCAGGCTGACATTTGTCCGCCTTTCTTCCCAGGAAATTTGCAGGATTTTTTGGAGGAAACACTGAGGGAATTGTTCCAGGAGGCGAGTGTGACGTCTGTAGACAGTCCATGTTTTGCAGGCATATAGCACGGTCCTCAAACACTCTCTGCTTTGTTCAGAAGAATGCTGCACTTGCAAAGCTCAGGCAGTGTTGTATTTCAGTGACAATGTTGACTTTTGTGAAGAGGTGGCTGCCAAGGTAGCGAAAATAGTCAACATTTTCTAATGTTACACCATTAAGCTGTATCCCTGGCATTGGAGAGGGATTGGCTGGTGACTGCTGGAAGAGCACTTTGGTTTTCTTGATGTTCAGTGAGAGGCCTAGCTTCTCATATGCTTCTGCAAAGGTGTTTAGGGTGGCTTGTAGGTCTTCTTCTGAATATGCACAGACTATGTTATCATCGGCATATTGGAATTCTATAACAGATGTTGTTGTGACCTTGGTTTTGGTTTTCAGTCTGCTGAGGTTAAATAGCTTGTGATCTGTCCAGTAAATGATTTCCACTCTGGTGGGAAATTTCTCATCAACAAGATGAAGTATCATAGCGATTAAGGTGGAAAATAAGGTTGGGGCAATAACACCTGATTCAACCTTAAATGGGTCACTTTGGGATAGATGATTTACACTCTGGTAGGAAGCTTTCCATCAACAAGATGAAGTATCATAGAGATTTTATTTATTTATTTATCGTGTCAGGAGCAGACCGAACAGTTGCGTTGCATTTTTTAACAAACAAATAAACAGACAAAATACAAAGTTTGCAAACTTGGTAGTTGATTAAATGTCCTTTGACCAGTATCTGGCCACTTGGAGTGCCTCTGGTGTTGCCGCAAGGAGGTCCTCCATTGTGCATGTGGCAGGGCTCAGGCTGCATTGCAGCAGATGCTCAGTGGTTTGCTCTTCTCCACACTCGCATGTCGTGGATTCCACTTTGTGGCCCCATTTCTGAAGGTTGGCCCTGCATCTCGTGGTGCCAGAGTGCAGTCTGTTCAGTGCCTTCCAAGTCTCCCAGTCTTCTGTGTGCCCAGGGGGGAGTCTCTCATTTGGTATCAGCCATTGATTGAGGTTCTGGGTTTGAGCCTGCCACTTTTGGACTCTCGCTTGCTGAGGTGTTCCAGCGAGTGTCTCTGTAGATCTTAGAAAACTATTCCTTTATTTAAGTCGTTGACGTAGCGATGAAGATGGAAAATAAAGTTGAGGCAAAAACACATCACTGTTTGACACCTGATTCATCCTTAAATGGGTCACTTTGGGATGGATGATACCCACTCCGGCGGGAAGCGTCCCAACAAGCGTCCCGGCTGTGGAACACCCTCCCTGTGGACATCCGACAGGCGCCCTCTCTTATGGCTTTCCGTAAGAGCCTGAAGACCTGGCTCTTCGAGAGGGCATTTAACTAAATGCCAGGCTAACTGATAATGACAATCGGAACGAAATATGGATTATGAGACTGGTAGGTCCCTATGTTGTGACGGTGCGGATTAGTTAGTATAATTTAGATTAATATGTAATTATGGCTTGTTGATATACTATGTGTTTTTGTAAACTGTTTTTATATGTTGTACACCGCCGCGAGTCGCCCTAGGGCTGAGAGCGGCGGTCAACAAATGCATTAAATAAATAAATAAATAAATAAACAACTAGATGAAGTATCATAGCGATGAAGGTGGAAAATAAGTTTGGGGCAGTGACACATCCCTGTTTGACATCTGATTCCACCTTAAATGGGTCACTTTGGGAGCCATTGCTGTCCAGGACTGTTGCCATCATGTCATTGTGGAAAAGCTACAGGATGTTCCCAAACTTGTCAGGGCACCTGATGTTTTGGAGGATGGTCCAATTCACTATGTCGAATGCCTTTGCAAGGTCAATGAATGCTATGTACAGAGGTTGATTTTGTTCCCTGCATTTTTCTTGGCCCTGTCTTGTGGGTCTGTAGCCATCACTGCGAACCATTAAGCCAGTATAAAATGACCAAACTGGACTTTAGACAGGTATTTTACAAAGATTGTATTGCACAATCAAATACACATGTCTTATTTCAAACTTGTCCCCTTTGTTCCACAATGGGTCCTGTGAAACAGCCATTTATTTCAATAACGTTGGAGCAAGAAGCTTTCCTGAACTCCACGAGAAAAAAAATGGCCTTTGGCAAGAAACAATTGTGCTGAATTGTGCCCTTTATTAGCATTTAAGGTGAAGAAGAGGTCCAAAATGTCTTTGCTGATACCACCTTATTCCTTCCTTTTAAAAGACACTAAGTTTAAATATATTTTTTTAAAATAAACCATTAAAAAATCCAGAGCACACGTGCCTATTATTTTTAGATTCTAATATTTTGTGGTTCGTTATATACCCTTTGGGATTATGGTTTCCCCCCTGATTTAATGAAGTAATAGTTTGTATGGAATCCACCATAACATAATAGAGGGTCATCTGTGTTTTAAAAAAGCATTGGAAAGTCTTCAGATAATGATGTGTGTGTGTGTGTTTGTGTGCATATTTGTGTACATTTTAATACTCTAAACTATAAATTGGGTTTGGGAAAGCAAGGAGAATGCTCCAAGCTCCGAGCCCCCAGTTCTCCCCTATTAAGATTTTTCCCCCCACTTGTAACTTGGCCTCCTTTAAACTCCCATCTCGTGAATACTCGCTTCTAATCTGATACCTCAGTGTACATATCTAAACATGATCAGTGACAGTTTTAGCTGCGGGGTGAGACTTTCTGTGACAAGGGCAGTGAGCTCTGATTGGAGACCATTCATTGCAAGTGACTTCAGCTGTCTCTTCAACTGACACTTGGCGACTTGAGGAACGCGGGATGACGAAAGCTCTTTGGACAGAAAACTTCCCCTGACAAGAACGTGACAGCTCCTTCCACAGCTGGCCTCTGATATGCTTGCAAGGGGCCCACACAGTTGCTAATTTAAGTTGGAGCGGGGCTGTGCAATCCTGGAGCAAACAAGTTCTTGTAAATTTGTAGCTCATCTGTGAGGCATGGCAGAGGTCCTCCGGATGGGGCTCTTGCGGGTCTGTAGCCATCACTGCGAACCATGTTTATTTAAAGAGCGATAAGTTGATCCTCTTGCAATTTCGAGGCCTCATTACATCTTCGTATGTAACTGACAGGGGTGCATTTGGCTTATATCAAGTGATATTTTTCCCTGGGTCCAACTAGTATAGTAATGGTATCCTTAACCTCCAGATATGACAGGAAGCAGATGGATTCGACTCAGAAGTAGGCTGTGGTTGTCTCTAAGAGCAGCCAAAAAGTTTTCCCTGCAGTTTTTAGAGGCAAGGTAACATCCAGAGACAATGAAGTTAGCAGTAAGTGGCCTTAGTTATAGCACAGAAAGAAAGAAAGAAAGAAAGAAAGAAAGAGGAAGGAAGGAAGGAAGGAAGGAAGGAAGGAAGGAAGGAAGGAAGGAAGGAAGGAAGGAAGGAAGGAAAAGAAAGATATCTGAATAAGGAAGCATTTATTTTGAGCACAGAATCAGTTGTTGGGTTGTGTGTTTACTCTCGCCCACTGTCTGAATTAAAGTCGACAAAGTAACACCCAGAAACAACTAAGTTAGCAGCAAGTGACCTTAGTAATTATGACACAAGACAGACAGAAAGAAAGAAAGAAAGAAAGAAAGCATGAAAGAAAGAAAGAAAGGAGGGAGGGAGAGAAAGAGGGAAGGAAGCAAGGAAGGGAGAGAGGGAAAGAGGGAGAGAAGGAAGGAAAGAAAGAAGGAAAAGAAAGATATCTGAGTAAGGAAGGGTTTATTTTGAACACAGAATCAGTTGTTGGGTTGTGTGTTAACTCTCTCCCGCTGTCTGAATTAAAGTTGGCAAAATAACACCCAGAGACAACTAAGTTAGCAGTAAGTGGCCTTAATAATTATAACACAAGAAAGAAAGAAAGAAAGAAAGAAAGAAAGAAAGAAAGAAAGAAAGAAAGAAAGAAAGAGGGTCAGAGGAAGGAAGGGAGGGAGGAAGGAAGAAAGAAAAGGAAAGGAAAGGAAGATCTCTGTGTAAGGAAGGGTTTATTTGGAGCACAGAGTCAGATGTTGGGTTATGTGTTAACTCTCTTCCACTGTCAGAAATAAAGTCGGCAAAGTAACAGCGAGAGAACAACTGAGTTAGCAGTAAGTGGTCTTAATAATTATAATACAAGAAAGAAAGAAAGAAAGAAAGAAAGAAAGAAAGAAAGAAAGAAGAGATGGAGGAAGGAAAGGAGGAAAGGAAAGGAAAGAAATCTGCGCAACGAAGGGTTTATTTTGAGCAATGAATCAGTTGTTGGGTTATGTGTTAATTCTCTCCAACTGTCTGAATTACAGTCAGCAACAACACTCAGAGACAACTAAGTTAGCAGTAAGTGGCCTTAGTAAGTAGTATAACACAAGAAAAACAGAAAGAAAGAAAGAGAGAGAGAGAGAAGGAGGGAGAGAAGGAGGAACGGATGAAGGGAGGAAGGAGGGAAGGAAGGAAGGAAGGAAGGAAGGAAGGAAGGAAGGAAGGAAGGAAGAAAATAAAAAGAAAGAAAAGAAAGATATCTGTGTAAGGAAGGGTTTGTTTTGTGCACAGAATCAGTTGTTGGGTTATGTGTTAACTCTCCCTCACTGTCTGAGTTAGTCAATAGATTTAGGCTGATGATATGAAAAAGAAATATTGAAGTTTCCCACTTATCAGCTGCCACTCTTTCAAATTCAGGGTATAATAATAATAATAATAATAATAATAATAATAATAATTGTAAACACAACAAGATTAGTACACAGCAAACAAGATCACATTATTATTATTATTATTATTATTATTATTATTATTATTATATACCCCACTTTATCTCTCCCAAAGGAGACTCAAAGTGGCTTAACATAAAAGCATTAGCATACAATTTAAAATATACAAATATGCAAACATTAAATCAGGATTAAATATAAACAGGATTTTAAAAATTCCCAGTTACTGGGAGTATTCACCTTTGTCTTGTCCTACTGTCTTCCAGTTAACTCAGGATCATGGTCTTTTCTAGTGAGACATGTCTTCTTGTCTCACTGGAAAAGATGAGACCAAAATATGGCCGTCTCACTCATCTTCACATCTAGGGAGAGTTCAAACTTGATTGATGGAGTTACACTTTCAACTTAAGGACAAACCGACAGAATCTATCTTTTTTGTAACTTGGGGACTGCCTGTATAGGGCATGATATACATATTAAGGAACTTAGCAGGGAAAGAAACAGGGGTTTTTAAAATAGTGAAAGAGGCAACTGGGAGATTTTGAAACTGTTTCTTCAATTGTTTTCGCTGCCACCTTTTGTTTAGTATTCAGGCTGAGTTGTATGTGGAGAGTATGCTTAGTATCACCCTTTTGTGTTACAATATTGTTTGTTTTCTTTAGAGGGTTTAAATCACAATGATATCCACACTGAGGTTGTTATAAAGTGTTAACAATAATAAAACATTTATTTAACAGGCTTAAACTTCTTCTGGTACAAATGCGTAGTGGTTTCAGTAAGTTACTGCTACATAAGCTTCTGGTTATGTTTGATGAACAATTCTTAGATGGGTTCTGGGTTCAAATCTTGATGTTAACAAAACATGAGATTATCTCAGGAAATTAATCGCTGATAATAATTCCAAACAAAATTCTCCCTTTCTGGAACCTAGCCAATAGCCTTTGGCCTAGCCTTCCTCAGGGACAAAGAACAGACCACAAGCAAGGTCCTGTTCCACTATCTGTATTCCTAACTAATTTCTCTAGCTCTTGAATACCACAAAAGATTAACCCAGCTCTCCTATCTAACATCAACCAACTGTTATCACCAACTGACAAACTCCCCCAATGGACAAATTCCAACTGCCAACTCAAGCCTCAGTTCAAAAGGTACATTTTTCCCTTTTTGAACACTAGGCTCCGCCCCCTATTTTCTAACCAATCCTGGCCATCTAATCTCTGCTTCCTGGATTAGGACATGCCCCCTCTAGAATACCTTTAACTAAGATGGCATCTCATTATTTCCCTATCCTAAGGCAGCTGCTAGGGTTTCACCAGGCCCACATTCTGGCTGCTTAAGGTAAGGAGTTCTTTACAGATGGTCATTGGTAAGAGGTGCTCTGAATGTGATTTTCCTGCTTCTTGGCAGGGGGTTGGACTGGATGGTCCATGAGGTCTCTTCCAACTCTGATTCTATGAATCTCTACTCTAAAAGGATGGTCACCCATGCTTTCCCATCTCGATGTGATGAAGTCATATGACTCTGGAATCCAAGGGTTGATTCCTTGCTGGACTGTGACAATCTTCTGTGAAGGTTACACTGTCTCAGCCTCAGAGGAGGAGCCCTCAGTGCCGGCAGGACTGAAGACCAAAAGGTTGGAGGTTCAAATCCAGGGAGAGGGCGGATGAGCTCCCTCTGTCAGCTCCAGCTCCCCATGCGGGGATGTGAGAGAAGCCTCCCACAAGGCTGGTTATTATTATTATTAGTCGTGTCAGGAGAGACTTGAGAAACTGCAAGTCACTTCTGGTGTGAGAGAATTGGCCGCCTACAATGACGTTGCCCAGGAGACGCCTGGATGGTTTGATGTTTTTATCATCCTTGTGGGAGGCTTCTCTCATGTCCCCGCATGAGGAGCTGGAGCTGGTAGATTCGAACCTGCGACCTGTCGGTCTTCAGTCCTGCCGGCACAAGGGTTTAACCCACTGCACCACCGGGGCTACAACGCTGGTAAAACATCAAAAAACATCCAGGCTTCCCAGGACAACATCCTTGCAGACGGCCAATTCTCTCACATCAGAAGTGACCTGTAGTTTCTCAAGTTGTTCCTGACACACACAAAAAAAGGAAGCCTCAGAGGAATGCCAAGGCAAACTCCTTTCTGAACCAATATCTCCAAGCAAGCTCCTTAAAAACTTCAGCTTCATGTCACCACAAGTTGGAAGTGACCTGAAGGCACACAAAAACAACAACAACAAAAACAACAACACCATCATAATAAATGCAGCTAGGCAAAGTTGATCTTCTGATAATCTGGGGCTACACATATTCTCTTGAATGGATCCTATTGCTTCTGCAGATCAAAAGAATTGTACAGCTTATATAAAGTGTTTGTCTTTCCTTAAACCAATATATACACAGTCACTACTACTTACCCATGGCATTATGAACTAACTCCCCACAATCATTATTAAGAGCATTTCTAAGAATTGCTCTTATCAGCCCAAGTCATTTTGTTGCCATTAACAAGTAACTTGTGATCCAATAAACGTCACAATGAGCTTCATTTAATTAAAATCGTAAATATTATTTGGTAATGCAGATTGACATTTATACCTTCATTTACCGGCTATGTGGGATTTATGGCTATGGCTTTATTTGATGGAGGCCACAAATAATGCCCATTAAACTGCCATGGGATGGACACCAGATCACATTAATGAAATTGGACAAGGCAAAGCACTGATCCTTGTGCTTTAAGAAGAAAACCAAAATCTTTCCCAAACCAGATGTTTTCTTTGGCAGCTGGGAGAATTTGCTATAGTCCTCCTAGTTCAAGCCTAGCTTTCCTGAGGTGTCACACAACATAGACAGTGCCTTCCCAGATACAGTCCAAGCAGATTATTGCTTCAAATTCCTATCACAAAAGTATAAAGCTAAATAAATCTATATCAATTATATAAAAAATGGGCTCTACAAGAGTTTTAAGTCTGGCAGGCGTTAATGCACATATAGGTAAAAGCTCGAGGGATTTTGCCCCTTATCTTTAGTTAAGCCAAGTCCAGACTTTAAGTCAGTGTGTCTCAACCTGGGGGTCTATTGGTCTGTGTAGAAGGTTTGGCCCAATAATAATAATAATAATAATAATAATAGTAGTAGTAGTAGTAGTAATAAACTTTATTTGTACCCCGCCACCATCTCCCCGATGGGGACTTGGAGCGGCTTACATGGGTCTAAGCCCGAACAACAATTACAATAAAGAACGACCGAATGCAAACCCAAAACACAAACAATAAACAATAAATAACATCATAATTACAAAAAACATATGAATATACAACAATAGAAAATTACAATAAACACAAACGCAGTGATAATGGGCGGGCCACATGTAATGGTTAAAAGAAGAACTAATTAAATCTGGTTAAAAAGCTTGGAGAGATAAAAGAGATACAGATTGTTTGTGGAGGAGGGTTCATTATGGTGGGGGTTGTGGAATTAAGCTTTCCTACAGGGGGGAATATATACTCCAGTGATAGAACATTGCACATGAGGGATAATGTGGGATTGAGTACCTATTCACCAAAGGCGCAATGGAAGAGCCAGGTTTTGGGGTTCTTTTTAAAAGTGTCTAGGGTAAGGGCTTTCCTAATTTCTCCAGGTAGTGAATTCCAGAGTCGTGGGAGCCACCGAGAAAAAAGCTCTCTCCCTTGTGCTTACAAGGCGAGCTTGTGAGACTAGCAGGGGTGAAAGAAGGGCCTCCCCAGAAGATCGGAGGGCCCGAGATGGTACATGGAGGGAGATACGGTCACAAAGGTAGATGGGCCCCAAACCGTTTAGGGCTTTGTAGGTGATAACCTGCACCTTGAATTGGGACTCGAAAATAAACAGTAGCCAGTGGAGCTCCTTAAACAGGGGGGTTGACTGCTCCCTGTAAGTCGCCCCAGTTATTAATCTGGCTGCCAAACGTTGGACAAGTTGTAATTTCCGTGCCGTCTTCAAGGGTAGCCCCATGTAGAGAGCATTACAGTAATCCAGTCTAGAGGTAACTAGGGCATGGACCACCATGGTCAAGTCAGACTTCACGAGGTAAGGCTGCAGTTGGTGCACAAGTTTTAATTGCGCGAAGGCCCTCATGGCCACCGCCGACACCTGCGCATCAAGTGTCAGTGCTGAATCCAGGAAGACCGCCAAACTGCGGACCTGTGATTTCAGGTCCAATTCTATCATTAGTGGGCTTCATAATTAAATTTGATTGTAGGTGAACTATAAATCCCAGAAACTACAACTCCCAAATGTCAGTGTCTATTTTCCCCAAGCCCCACCAGCATTCACATTTCTGCATATTGACTATTCGTTCCAAGTTTGGTCCAGATCCATCATTGTTTGAATCCAAAGTGCTATCTGGATGTAGGTGAACTACAACTCCCAAACTCAAAGTCAATGCCCACCAAACCCTTCCAGTATTTTCTGTTGGTTGTAGGAGTTCTATATGCCAAGTTTGGTTCAATTCCGTCATTGGTGGAGTTCAGAATGCACTTTGATTGTAGGCAAACTATAAATCCCAGCAAATACAACTCCCAGATGACAATAACTACCCCCGCACACACCACCAGTATTCAAATTTGTGTTTATTGGGTATTTGTGCCAAATTTGCTCCAGTGAATGAAAATACATCCTGCATATCAGATATTTACATGATGATTCATAACAGTATCAAAATTACAGTTATGAAGTAGCAATGAAAATAATGATATGGTTGAGGGTCACCACAACATGAGGAACTGTATTAAGGGGTCATGGTATTAGGAAGGTTGAGAAACACTGCTTTAAGGAAAGTGTTACCTTAAAAAAGGAAAACAAACCCTTCCTCATTACAGAAGAGTCAGGAGGGTAATGCTGTTTCCATATGGATCCATTACATCTTACCTGTCTGATAAACATTTGTCACCATGTAATCTGTCTCATAGCCCCCTGTGGCCCAGTGGGTTAAAGCACTGAGCTGCTGAGCTTGTTGACCTAGTTTCTACCAACCTAGCAGTTCGAAAACATGCAAATGTGAGTAGATCAATAGGTACTGCTCCAGCGGGAAGGTAACGGCGCTCCATGCAGTCATGCTGGCCACACGACCTTGGAGGTGTCTATGGACAATGCCGGCTCTTCGGCTTAGAAATGGAAATGAGCACCACACCCCAGAGTCAGACCTGAGGTACCAGTGAATCTGCAGCCATAAAAATAATGGCTGGAAGTACGCATTCATTTTGCAGATGGCTTATTCTCAACTTCACAATGGTATCCAGTTAGATAATTTGCCCAGGAGGCAATTCCGTGTTCATCCCTCACCTTTGTTTTGCAACACACTGTTTATTTTCAGCAACAGAGCCAGAGAGACTGGATCTCTTTTTACAAGTCGGAAATTTCACACAATGGAAGAGCAACATGCTACCCAACTGAATATTACCAGATAAGACAGATTAAAGGTAAGGAAAGGTTCTCCCCTGACATTAAGTCCAGTCATGTCTGACTTTGGGGGTTGGTGCTTGTAGAGATCCCTTACCTACTTGGCTATCTTGGCAGGGCCCAGAAAGCAGGCTGGGTGGTTTCAGTTAGGAAAGGCCTGGCAGTAAGTTGTTGGAGCCATTTTGGAGCAGGGAAAAACTCCAAGCCAGTAGGGGGAGTGGCTGACGCCTGGGCCAGCCCAGCAACAGCAGGGATTGGTTTAAAGGTTAGGGGCGGAGATAGTGACTTGGAGGGAAAAGGAGAGAAGAGATAACTTTAGTTTAGTTCAGCTTTGGGAGTTAGAGAGTTCAGTTCTGTTAGTGAGTAATGCAGCTTAGTTCTGAAGAAGAGAATAGAGAATAGAATTGCAGTTGTTAGAAGTCTCTGTGTAATATAGGCAGATTGCCTAGGGTCTGTACAGTACTGTTAGCTGTGACAGACTGGTGTCAGCTATTTCTGAAGAATATAGAATAGCTGGGTGTTTATATTTTGAGTAACTGTAACAAAGATAGACCATTTCTCTCACGAAACCATTACGATTCAAGCAGCAACAACACTTTCTCTGTAACCATTCAAGCTTCTGTACCAGCATTTTGCTTGTTAAAGATAAATTGTAAACAATAAACTCTTTCTTATTCTTTTTTAAAACAAAAAGCCTGTCTCAAGCACCATTATTTTGGTTTTGAGTCCCTTTCTTAGTGCAAACAGCCTCTCCTGTTTTTCCCCCTTGAGAAAGCCCTTGTTTCTATTCTGAATGGTGGAGTAAAAAAGCCTTTTTGATTATTTTAAAACAACCTGATACCCTTAATAGCAACTAAGAGGGTTAGTGATTTATTTAATCTGGTGGCAGCGAAGTTATTTGGTTTGTCAGCGTGACATCTCTCCTCAGACCATATTAGACTCGAAGTGAGGATTTTGAATTCCTTTATTTCTTATTTAAGGACCAGTGTGGTGGGATTATTTTGCCCCTGCCCTCACGAAGGGTCTTTATAGTGCTCATCTCCATTCTAAGCTGAATAATCAGCGTTGTTCGTAGAAACCTCCAAGGTCATGTGGCCGGCATGACTACACAGAGTGCCGTTACTTTCCTGCCAGAACAGTACCTATTGATCTACTCACATTTACGTGTTTCCGAACTACTAGGTTGGCAGAAGCTGGGGCTGACAGCAGAAGCTCACGCCGCGCCACGGATTTGAACCTGTGACCTTTCGGTTAACAAGCATAGCAGCTCAGTGCTTTAACTGGGATTGTGGTGCAGCTGGCTGAGTGTCAGCTGTATTAAGATCACTCTGACCAAAAGGTCATGAGTTCGAAGCCATCCCAGGTTGGAGTGGGTTTCCAACCAATTGTGTAGCCTGTTGTTGACTTTTGCAACCCGAAAGACAGTTGCATCTGTCAAGTAGGAAAATTAGGTACCACCTTAAAGTGTGGGGAGGCTAAATTAACTGATTTATGAGGCCATAAAGAAGACTCCAGCAAAGCATTCCAGCGGGGAAGTATGCGGGGAATGCGGAAGTGCTTCATCAGTGTCGCAGATGAAAGCGACAGCTCCCCTGGCGGCCAGAAAAAGTTAAATAGCCTCTGTGTATATGTTTGTATGTCAAAAATTGGCATTGAATTTTGCCATATATGTGTACACTGTAATCCGCCCTGAGTCCCCTGCGGGGTGAGAAGGGCGGAATATAAAAGCTGTAAATAAACTCATGACCTTTTGGTCAGAGTGATCTTAATGAAGCTGACACTCAGCCAGCTGCGCCACAATCCCGGTTAAAGCACTGAGCTGCTGTTTACAGGTCATGAACCGGTGCTTGGCCGCTTTCTCGGACTGGATGAGGGACAACAGATTGAAACTAAATCCAGACAAGACAGAGGTACTCCTGGTCAGTCGTAAGACCGAACAGGGTACGGGGTACGCGCCTGGTGGGGACGAGGGACAGGGCCTTCTCGGTGGTGGCCCCGCGACTCTGGAACTCTCTCCCTCTGGAGGCCAGAACCGCCCCATCCATCCTAACATTTAGGAAACAGGTGAAGACGTGGCTGTGGAGTCAGGCCTTCGATGAATGAGGACCCTGGATGGAAGTTGATGTAGATCCATCTTAATAGGACGACTGACCCACTGTAGTTTTATATATAGTGTTTTTAAAGTTGTTTTTGTAATTGTGATATATGATATTTTAATGAGTGTATATGTTTTTTATGGCTGGAAACCGGGCTGAGTCCCTCAATGAGGTTGAGAAGCTCGGTATAGAAAACTGTGAAATAAATAAATAATAAATAAATAATAATAACCCACTGTGCCACTGGGGGCTCCAATTAAAAGCTTTCTGGTCTCAATTAAGTTTGATTTTTCAAAATTGAACTGTTTTAACCAGAGATTTTAAAGTATTTTTTAATATTCCTAAAGCAAGAATTTGTACATCAGGTTGTATTAAACTACTAAGATCCACCTTGGTTCCTACCCTGGAATAAAGGTGGAATATATATTCCTTAAATAAATAAAATTACAAAATTTCAAGCATGCCAGTGTGGAATTGCTTCAAGTGAGCATTAAAAGGCCAACTCATTCTCATCCAGATAAACGGGATTTTGTGGTAATGTCCTCCTGACCTTTTTATCGTGAAAATCTGACACTAATGTTGAGGGATCATATAGTCATGTCAGCTGTCGTTGCAAGTCCCGTAATGCGATTGGAAGGAAGTCTGGCCATTCCAAGACGATCCGTACCATTTTAACATGCTGTTACAAATGGAAGAGGAAGCTTCCCTATCTCTCGTGCTTTTTTTTTAAAAAAACAACCTTTTTATACCAGCTTGACAGTTTTTCAAACATATTCACTGTTAGCCTTAACAACCTGTCAACAACTGCCATTATGTGGAAATTGCAGGAGCTGGTTTGAGCACCGTGAAAAGTGACACACATGCCACAAGGATAAAGTTCCTTGGAAAAATGGAAGGTGAAAACTTTTGAAAGGTGCTGTAGCTCTTCCAAGTTGAAATGAACAGTCAGGTATCTAGAAAAAAAAAAGAATTATATATACTACCTGATATCTATTTTTCCCTCACCCCCCACCTCCTCGGATTAGGGTGCGTGGGAAAGGACAGAACACGGACTTGGATAGCATGTGCTTGATTATAATTTTGTGGCATTTTGATTGGTCTTGGATTGAGTAATGATCTATAAGATTATTTACACCACACAAACTCATACAAATGATCCTGCAGCATATTTTGCTCTTGAATTGTCTAAGGCTTTCATGGCTGGAATCACTGGGTTGTTGCAAGTTTTTCGAGTTGTATGGCCATGTTCCAGAAGCATTCTCTCCTGATGTTTCACCCACATCTATGGCAGGCATGCTCAGAGGTTGTGAGGTCTGTTGGAAACTAGGAATATGGGGTTTATATATCTGTGGAATCTCCAGGGTGGGAGAAAGAATTCTTGTCTGTTGGAGGTAGATGTGAATGTTTCAACTGGCTACCTTGATTAGCATTTAATGGTTTGGTAGTTTCAAGGTGTGGATTCTTTTATATATATACTTGCTTGTGGACCTGGCGGTGTCCGGGTTATTTGAGAAAGGCATTGTTTGTCTGTGTTCCAAGTTTAGTCTAGATCCAATGTCAGGTGGGTTCAGTGGGTGCGGATGAACTGCAACTCTCATATGCAAGTCCCATTGTCCATCCTCCTCCAAACTGCACCAGGATGTAGAGTGAGTCATGGGGGCTCTGTGTGCCAAGGCTTGTCTTGATCAGTCATTGGTGTGTGTCACAGTGCTCTCAGGAATGAGTGAAGGTATTGCAACTCCTATCATCCATGGTCCATCCTCCTCCAAACTACACCAAGACGTAATGTGGGTCAAGGGGGTTATGTTTGCCAAGTTTGGTCCAGGACCCTCATTTGTGTGAGTTGCAGTGGCCTGTGGAAGTGGGAGCCAATCAGAAAGCTGCCACATACCCACACCTCCACATACATACATACATACATTGTTTATATAAGGTAAAAAACACTTTAAAGAAATAAAAGTGTTTATAGGAAGATAAGCAGGAACAAAGTAGTCCAGGGTAATCATAGAATCATAGAGTTGGAAGAGACCTCATAGGCCATCCAGTCCAACCCCCTGCCAAGAAGCAGGAATATTGCATTCAAATCACCCCTGACAGATGGCCATCCAGCCTCTGTTTAAAAGCTTCCAAAGAAAGAGCCTCCACCACGCTCCGGGGCAGAGAGTTCCACTGCTGAACGGCTCTCACAGTCAGGAAGTTCTTCCTCATGTTCAGATGGAATCTCCTCTCTTGTAGTTTGAAGCCATAATGGTCCAGCAAAGTCCATAAAAACCAAGGCAAAACTTTCCAAATAAAATGCAAAAAATCAGGAAACATGAACCCAAGGCATGAATATAGAGTGTAAAATCCAAGGATCAAAACCATGAAACAAAGGCACTTAAAACATGAATTTCCCAAGCAAAACTTCCATGAACAAGAACAAGAACTTAACTTGATTCCAAACGATGCTTCATCTGACTACATATCCTGTACTTGGGACTTTTATCTCCTCGTTAGCTAAGTCTCTAGCATTCAGAAATTGCTTTAGTTTTAGCTGATAATTTCTTATCTTTTTCTCTCGGAGCCTGGCAGAACGCCGACACCACTTTAGGTTCTCCTGTTTTGACTAATCTCCTTGCATCTATCTATTTTCTCATTAATTTCTGCAGCTCGGCCAAATGCGGAGCTGTTTTCATGTTCCCTATCATGGGAACTCTCTGGTAACAATTCAGAAAGCACACCATCATCCCCACACTCCTCAGGGACATTCTCATGGGAAACTATGCTTTGAACAGGGATCTCTTGGTCATTCTCTGCATCAAGATCACTGACCAAACCATTGCCATCTTGAAACTCATTTGAAACTCATTGACATCACTCCCCACATCCAAAGCACCCTGATCCTGGAACACAATCACAGGCTGAGCTCCAACAGGCGCTCATTGAGTCTCAATCAATTCAATATAGTTTGTGGCAGCCACAAAAACAAAGTTTCTGGAGGATTTCCAAGTAAGTACCACACAATTAAACAAGAAACAACATTTTCAAACCAGGAACAGAACATTTTTTCAAATTTTGTTACATAGTGTTATCCACCAAGCTCTCTTTCCCTCATTTCCCACAGCAGGACCTTCCAAATCTCTCCATGGAGCTCTGGTGACAGGCTTGGCCTTTCTGCCTTAACTAGTTACACATTGACATTGAAGTGTACTTGATCTGGAGTTGGTAGTTGCTTCAAACACACTTTACGGAAATGGATCTGGCACCAAGGAAACTGTGCCTGTGAGTGTGTGTGCATGAACAATGACTTGACTTTGCTCTCTTCAAAATAGATCTATCATTGCTCTTCCTGCTGGCTGTTTTGAAGAGCCTTGACTTTGAAGCTGAAGAGACATTTGTTTCCCAGGTTACACTCACTGAAAGATGAAGCTGATAGTCACAAAAGGGATCAATCAGATTAGCCATTGATGAGCCCTGTGCCTTTAATGTCCATCTTGAAAAAGAATGTATGTGCTTTTTAATGCTGTACCTTTATGGGAAATCATACAGGATATTAGTTTTGATTGTCTGGTGCCACAGGCAACACAACTGATTATCTTGTAAACCCCACATTTTTTCTGCTCTTACTTCTTTTGCCTTATTATATGCCTTCTAACAGTGCATTCATGCTAACCTTTCACAATGTATTATAGTATGTCTCTCAATACCTGTGTTGTTGACCACTTTCCCCTTTCTTTCAGTATTGTAGTCTGATACCTTGTGGGCTTTTGTCTAGAACCAGAATGCGTGAAGTCAGGGGTTATTCCACAGGCTGATAATTCCTATAGAGAAAAGACAGACAGACAGGCAGATGAAAAGAATGAGAGCTAGTCCTCTCTCTCTTTTAGTATCTATAAGATTAATATTTTAATAAAATAATAAATTTCTTGTAACGCAACCTGCTCAGCACAGACAGCTGTGCATTGTTATCTGTTCTACAGATGGGCAGTCTAAGAACCTCAAATAATTACTATACTTGACATGGACAGTATCATTTTAGGCTGTAAGAACTGACCATGGAACAACAGGTTGGTTTAAGATTGGGAAAGGAGTCCGGCAGGGCTGTATACTCTCACCCGACATATTCAACTTGTATTCAGACCATATCATGCAACATGCAGGCCTTGATGAATCCAAGGCTGGAGTTAAAATTGCTGGAAGAAACATTAACAACCTTAGATATGTAGATGATACCACTTTGATGGCTGAAAGTGAGGAGGAGCTGAGGAGCCTTCTAACCAAGGTGAAAGAAGAAAGGACAAAAGCTGAGTGGCAGTTATATATATATATATATAGCCCCCAGTGGCGTAGTGGGTTAAACCGCTGAATTGCTGAGCTTGTTGAACAAAAGGTTGCAGGTTTGAATCTGGGGAACGGCATCAGCTTATGCTGTCAGCCCCAGTTTCTGCCAACCTAGCAGTTTGAAAACATGCAAATGTGAGTAGATCAATAGGTAACGGCAGGAAGGTAACGGCACTCCATGCAGTCATGCTGGCCACATGACCTTGGAGGTGTTTACAGACAATGCTGGCTCTTTGGCTTAGATATGCAGATGACACCACTCTGATGGCTGAAAGCGAGGAGGAGCTGAGGAGCCTTCTAATCAAGGTGAAAGAAGAAAGCGCAAAAGCCGGGTTGCAGCTAAACATCAAAAAAACCAAGATTATGGCAACAAGAATGATTGACAACTGGAAAATAGAGGGAGAAAATGTGGAGGCCGTGACAGACTTTGTATTTCTAGGCGCAAAGATTACTGCAGATGCAGACTGTGGCCAGGAAATCAGAAGACGCTTACTTCTTGGGAGGAGAGCAATGTCCAGTCTCGATAAAATAGTGAAGAGTAGAGACATCACACTGGCAACAAAGATCCGCATAGTCAAAGCCATGGTATTCCCTGTAGTCACCTACGGATGTGAGAGTTGGACCTTAGGGAAGGCTGAGCGAAGGAAGATCGATGCTTTTGAGCTGTGGTGTTGGAGGAAAGTTCTGAGAGTGCCTTGGACTGCGAGAAGATCCAACCAGTCCATCCTCCAAGAAATAAAACCCTATTGCTCATTGGAGGGAAGGATACTAGAGACAAAGTTGACCATAGGAATGGAACAACGGAAATGATATCGGATTGTGGGTTTGAGACGACTCGGAATGGCTTTTGCAATAATGTTGATGTTTTGATGAGATGTTTTTCTGATAATGATGTTTTTTCTGATAATGATGAATTGTGGCTTATTTTACATTATGTTTTGTAATTTGCACTGTTTTTCTATGTTGTACACCGCAATGAGTCGCCCTTGGGCTGAGAATTGCGGTATATAAGTGCAGTAAATAAACAATAATTAAATAAATAAATAAATAAATAAATAAGTACTTTGGCCACATCATGAGGAGACAGGAAAGCCTAGAGAAGACAATTATGCTGGGGAAAGTGGAAGGAAAAAGGAAGAGGGGTCGACCAAGGGCAAGATGGATGGATGGCATCCTTGAAGTGACTGGATTGACCTTGAAGGAGCTGGGGGTGGTGACGGCCGACAGGGAGCTCTGGCGTGGGCTGGTCCATGAGGTCACGAAGAGTCGGAGACGACTGAACGAATGAACAACAACAACAACAATATAATGGCAACCAGACTGATTGATAACTGGCAAACAGAGGGAGAAAACATGGAGACAGTGACATACTGGAGCCCCCAGTGGTGCAGTGGGTTAAATCCTTGTTCCTTCAGGACTGAAGACCAACAGGTCACAGGTTTTAATCCAGGGAGCACAGATGGGCTCCCTCTGTCAGCTCCAGCTCCCCATGCAGGGACATGAGAGGAGCCTCCCAAAAAAGGATGGTAAAACATCAAAAACATCCAGGCATCCCCTGGGCAATGTCATTGCAGACAGCCAATTCTCTCACACCAGAAGCGACTTGTAGTTTCTCAAGTTGCTCCTGACATTAAAAAAGTGACATACTTTGTATTACTAGGTGCAAAGGTTACTGCAGATGCAGACTGCAGCCAGGAAATTGGAAGACATTTCCTTCTAGGGAGGAGAGGAATGACCAATCTCGATAAAATAGTTAAGAGTAGAGACATCACAATGGCAATGAAGATCCCCATAGCATCTACGTTAGACCCCTTGCTAGTTTGGCTCGGAGTTTCGGCCTGGACTGCTACCAATATGCAGACGATACCCAACTCCTTCTCCGCCTGGAGCCTGGAGCAACGTCAATTCCAGACAATTTCACCCTATGTTTGGAAGCTCTGTCAAACTGGCTTTGTGCTAGCAGACTGAAGGTGAACCCGGCGAAGACTGAGATTCTCTGGCATGGCCGCCCGGCAGGTCTGACTCCTCCATTACCCACCTTCGATGGTGCCGCCCTATCTCCATCGACCACTGTTAAGAGCTTAGGTGTCATCCTGGATTCACAGCTGACAATGGAAGCTCAGGTCGCTGCTGCCAGCAAACAGGCCTTTTTCCATCTATGACAAGCGAGGCAACTGGCACCCTACCTATCTGACGAGGCTCTGGCAACTGTCATCCATGCCACGGTCACGTCTAGGCTGGACTATTGCAACGCCCTGTATGTGGGCCTTCCGATGTCTACGACCCGAAAGCTTCGTATTGTTCAGAATGCGGCAGCCAGGTTACTCACAAGAACGCCCATGAAATGCCATATAACACCAGTGCTGCAACATTTACATTGGCTTCCAACTGAGTACCGTGGCCTGTATAAGATGCTAGTTCTGACCTTTAAAACTCTTTACGGCCAGGGTCCATCGTACTTTAGGGACCGCCTCTCCTTCTCCCATCATCGGAGGTCGCAACGACCAGCCCAACGTGACTTACTCCATATACCGGGTCCTAGAGAAGTGCACTTGGAAAGGACCAGACGCAGGGCTTTTTCTATTTCTGCCCCTGCCTTGTGGAATTCCTTGCCGCCCTACATGAGAGCCATGCGTGACTTAGGGCCTTTTACTCTCGCACTTAAGACCTGGCTTTTTACTAGAGCATTCGATCTCTGTTGATTTTTAATTTTTGTATGTATGTATTTTATCTTTTGTAATTTAGCTGTAAATCGCCTGGAGCATTCTCGGATGGAGGGCGATTAATAAGTTATTAAATGATGATGATGATGATGATGATAGTAAAAGCAATGATATTCCCTGTAGTAACCTATAGATGTGAGACCTGGACCATAAGGAAGGCTGAGCAAAGAAAGAAAGATGCTTTTGAACTGTGGTGTTGGAGGAAAATTCTAAGAGTGCCTTGGACCGCGAGAAGATCCAATCAGTCCATACTTCAGGAAATAAAGCCTGACCGCTCATTGGAGGGAAGGATATTAGAGGCAAAGATGAAGCACTTTGGACACATAATGAGAAGACAGGAAAGCTTGAAGAATAGAAAGATGCTGGGGAAAATAGAAGGAAAAAGGAAGAGGGGCCGACCAAGGGCAAGATGGATGGATGGCATCCTTGAAGTGACTGGCTTGACCTTGAAGGAGCTGGGGGATGGTGACGGCCAACAGGGAGCTCTGGCGTGGGCTGGTCCATGAGGTCACGAAGAGTTGGAAGTGACTGAACAAATAAACAACAAAATTTTAGGCTGAAGGCTAGAAGTCATTCTATCTTCCTGCATACCAAACATTAGAAGACTAGGCAAGCTCCCTTTTCTTTTGCAAGACCTATATTTTAAAGAGAATCAATCACTCCTCTGATTGCTCCCTTCCACATACAGCTTAGTGGTTGCAGTCAAACAAGTGCTCTATCACAGGCGTCTCCCAGTCTGGTCATACAGCCAAAACATTCTGGGGCATTTTAATGGTAGCGAGGTCAATTGCCATGAGGAAATGCTCAGGGAGTTGGATACATTTAGCTTGGAGAAGGGAAATAATAGAATCTTGGAATTATCGAATTGGAAGAGACCACAAGTGAAATCCAGTCCAGCCCCATTCTGCCATGGAGGAATACACAACAAAAGCAATCTCAACAAATGGTCATCCGGACTCTGTTTAGAAACCTTCAAAGGAGCCTCCACCAAACTCAGAGTCAGAGTATTCCTTTGTTCAACTGTACAGCTCTTAGCATCAATTTCTTTCTAATGTTTACATGGAATCTCTTTTCTTGTAGTTTGACTCCATTGTTTTATTGTAATTGTTGTTCGGGCCTGGCCCCATGTAAGCCGCTCCGAGTCCCCATTGGGGAGATGATGGAGGGGTACAAATAAAGTTTATTGTAATATTATTATTATTGCTCTGTATTCTAGACTCTGGAGTGACAGAAAACAAACTTGCTCCATCTTCAGTGTGATATCCTTTCAAGTATTTAAACATCACTATCATGTATGTCCTGTTGCACGCTGAGCCTATGACAATGTTTGTTTACAGGACATGTTTTCTGTATGCCCAACGGGACGCCGGGGGTGCCTCAGCTAAAGGGTCCCATAGGTTTCCCAACACAATATTCTGTAGAGGCTCAAAATAGGTTCAACAAAGTTCTTTATTAAGGCTTAAATCTTCGAACAAATGAATTAAATGCTATATAATCTTGAAAAACTGGTAGCTTTCTCGATCTGCCAACAAGGGACTGCTTGATAAACTGTTCCTTTCCTCTTTAGGGAAACCTTCCGACCCCTCCTTGGGCAATCTTTCTTTACCCTGCTGGCGTGAGGCCCCAACTCCCAGCTCCAAGCTGCGTTATGGATAGCCCGAGTGGTCCCTTACCAGGCAATGGTTGCTGTAGATCGGCCAAGCTGGTGTCCTGTAGATTTGCCCCACGAAGGCCGTGGAACCATTCCTTTATTTTCCAGCAAAGCTGGCTGTATTCCCCCAGCAAAAGCTGTGGAACTGTAACTTTACTCCCCAACAAAAGCTGCAAGAAGTGAAGCTTTTTACAGGTGGGACAGAGAAAGCCCACATGTCCTGCTGTAAGGCTCCAAACTGTGAGACTGAACTAAAAGCCCCCCCTTTCCCTCCAAACCTAGGGAAAGGGGCGGATCTAAAGGCTCTAATGATGATTGATAGGTTGTTGGCCCTATGACTGCAACCTGGGGAAAGCTACCCAATTGCATAATGCATGGCCCAAATAGATCCATGCAAACTAACAGTGCAAGAAAAGGAAATTCAAATCTCCTGGCACAGCCGTGCCAGCACAATATCATCTTTTAAACTTCTCTTCTTCAGGGTAAACACATATCCAGCTCTTGAAACCACTCTTTGTAGAGATTTGTGGATCCAGAGCTTTTATCATTTTGATTGCCCTTCCCTGGACACATTCTAGGACACAATATGTCAAGTGAAGTCTCACCAAAGCAGAATAGACCAGTGGTTCTCAACCTGTAGTTCCCCAGATGTTTTGGCCTTCAACTCCCAGAAATCCTAACAGCTGGTAAACTGGCTGGGATTTCTGGGAGTTGTAGGCCAAAACATCTGGGGACACACAGCTTGAGAAACAGTGGAATAGATGTAGATGAAGGTGATGATGCCTTTGAGACTGAAGGCACCATCACCTTCATCTTCACTGTGAACTGCCCCAAGTCCCCTTCAAGGTTGAGAAGGGCAGTATACAAATACCTCAAATAAATAAATAAATAAATAAGGCCGCTCACAACTGTTAGAACATCTAATTAATTAGGGTTGGGGGTCCAGAACTTGGGACATTAAACACTGACAACAGTAAAAGGTTTCTGGATGAATGTGTTATTAACAGCTTGTAGTGTTTACAGTGGACTCTGCAGAAAATGCTTCAGGTGTACTTCATAAAAATTTGAGCCTGTTTAGCAAGCCTTGCAAATACTGATTTATTATCAAAAAGTGTTTTATTTTTATGCCTATTTTAAATACCTACATACTTGGGGGTCACTAAATATTTATTGGACAAACAGGGATTATGAAAAGTTTGATTCCGGGGGGGGGGGGGGGGCTCAGGATCTACCCTAGCTAACCTTTTGTATCATTATCCCAATACCCTCATGCATATAGGATATATTGAGCATGGTGATCAGATCATGATATGAATAAACATAACCGTTTAAATAATGTACTAGTAAGGTCTTCTTGTGGCCACCCTGAGAATTTCGGTGGGGAGGGGCTCCTCAAGCCCCCTTCCTGGCTATGGGCCTGCATCCAAGGGAGTAATGACAGCAAGAGAAGATTTATGGTGAACAGTTGGAATCACCCAACTGATCTCATAAAATGGCATGGCAAAAATGGCCAGTTGCAATCACATGGGAAGATCCACGATTTCCCCCATATCTAGGCACATACAGACTGCTGGAACTGGTAGATTGCTGCCTCCAAAAAACCACACATTTTTGAATGAAACTGCCAGGGACCATTGGGCGACCACTGAAAATATGCTTGTGACATGTGATGGCAACTTTAATTTAACAGCATCTAGAAATGGGAAAATTGTCTAATGTGATGAGGTGGTAAGAACCCCTGGTCTAGACTAGGTAAGCTCAGAAATCTACAGAATGCTTAACTGCTGCCTTGATCTTTACTACTCTGGGCAGCAGAACTAAGGTTGCAATCCATCCTACACCTTTTCATTTTTGAGGTCTCCCATAGATCTTGTTTCCTGCTTTTCCTTAGTGGAAATTTTCTGGTCGTCTGCTAGAGAAATTAGAGGACTTAGAGCTGGTTCACAGAAATGCCACAATGCAATAAAAATAATTGGTTTAAAGTAATAGTCTTTGATTCAGTACCAAAGTGTCTTAATTTCCACTCGAGGTGTTCTTTTCTTTTCTCTCTCCTCCACCAGAAATTAATATAAGTGCAACAAAACTGAGGCGGATAATTCATAAAATATCTATAGATAATTATCCAGCCTATCCACAAACCCAGGGTGGCGTTTGGTTTTTAACATCCATCTTAGCAATGATCCTGAATTTAAATTAACTGGGTGAAACTGCAAATGCAAGGATGGAGAGGAGATAATGCAATGGGCCTTGAACAGCCTTTGGTGGCTCTCCACCCACAAAGTATGTGTAACTTTAAGGAGGGAGAGGCCATATAGGCTTTGTGTATTTAGGCAAGCTCCCACCCTAGCAGCCTTCAAGAAGGATTTAAAAACTTGGCTCTTCTGTTGTGCCTTTGGAGAGTGACCATATACTTCTTTCTTATTGTTCCTCCCATAATGTTGTCCTCATATTGTACTTCCCTCCACCTTTCTGAAGACCTGTCTATTCTGTCTTCAGTCCTTCCAGCCCAACCCTTGGGCTGGCAGGACTGAAGACCGACAGGTCACAAGTTCGAATCCAGGGAGACAGCGGATGAGCTCCCTCTATCAGCTCCAGCTCCCCATGCGAGGACATGAGAGAAGCCTCCCACAAGGATGGTAAAACATCAAGACATCCAGGCATCCCCCGGGCAATTTCCTTGCAGACGGCCAATTCTCTCACACCAGAAGCGACTTGCAGTTTTTTAAGTTGTTCCTGACAAGAAAAAAATATCTAATTTATGTCATTCCACCCATTGACAAGCATTGACATGAACCTGCAAAATTTGGTCATACATACATTTTAGCCCTGGAGCTCCCGGTGGTGCAGTGGGTTAAACCGCTGAGCTGCTAAACTTGTTGACCGAAAGGTCGCAGGTTCGAATCCAGGGAGCGGCATGAGCTTCGGCTGTCAGCCCCAGCTTCTGCCAACCTAGGAGTTTGAAAACATGCAAATATGAGTAGATCAATAGGTAACGGCACTTGGTGCAGTCATGCTAACCACATGCCCTTGGAGGTGTCTATGGGTAACGCCGGTTCTTCGGCTTAGAAATGGAGATGAGCACCAACCCTCAGAATCAGACATGACCGGACTTAATGTCAGGGGAAAACTTTTACCTTTACTTACATTTTAGCCCTTCCCTTCTTGAAATATTCTCATTGTTTTGTGTACATTTAATTCCTTGGAAACACCCTGTAGACTTTTCATGTGCAAATGTGTGATGCAAGATGCATATCTTCTTGCAACCAATCTCAAGAAGTGTGAAAATGTTACT
The DNA here is from genome assembly GCF_025583915.1 of Anolis sagrei ordinatus. Taxonomy (NCBI): domain Eukaryota; kingdom Metazoa; phylum Chordata; class Lepidosauria; order Squamata; family Anolidae; genus Anolis; species Anolis sagrei. The sequence goes on along the minus strand of NW_026847993.1, from coordinate 13,390,910 downwards.
CCCATGGAAAGACTCAAGTCCAGCCAGGGGCGGCTCAACCCATTACGCAAAGTAAGCATTCGCAGTATAGTTGATTTTGCCCAAGGGCGCTCTTCAGGCGTTCTTGGGGGAAAATAGACCTTGACATATGCGAGTTGTAGTTACTGGGATGTATAGTTCACCTACAATCAAAGAGCATTCTGAACTCCACCAATGATGGAATTGAACCAAATATGGCACACAGAACTCCCACGACAAACAGAAAATATATATCAATGATTGGTTGGGGGAGGGGGGCAAAATACTGTTTGCTTACTGTTGAAAATTACCTATGGCCGCCTCTGAGTCCAGCAAATGTCTTCCCATCCTGAGACTATGTATATGTTACAGCTCTACCATTTTTGAATAAGGTAAAAGATACCCTGATTTGGAGAGGTGTCCTGTGTGTCTTGCTGAGCATGTTTGTTTTCAAATCATCCTCTTTAACTCAATGAGGCTTAATTCTTAGGAAGTGCATTTTTGGACTGAAACTGAAAACATTATTATGGTTTTGACCCCCTCCTTCCTTTTTCTTTTCTCTCCCTCTAAATCCAAGAATCATTTCAGTTATATAAAAAGGAAAGTTTAACTATGAAGAAAATAAATAGCTCTTGTTCTTCAGCACACAATAAAGTTAAGTGTTTTTGACTTCTTGAATAATATATTGAATCTTTTTAATACTTCTGAAAAGATCTAAATGGTATTTTCCAATGAACAAAGCATGGCATTAGCATTTTAATACACAGTCAAGCATTTCCCCAGTTCTTTTCAGGGCCATTCCTTATATAACTGAAGGCTAGTTCAGCCTTGTGATAAATTTCAAACAGAAAGAGGTAAATTATGTTATTTGGATCTATTCTGAAGTCAGATTTTCCCCTCCAGTGCTTTACTAGATCATTTAATAATGTGGTGTAGAACAGGACAGATACCAGTTCTTTCTCAAAATGTTGCCCTCATTGTGTTTTGGAATTGTACTTGAGGTCACCATGACTGAGGTGGATGTATCTATTGGAAACCCACTTCTTCTCATCAATCCACCTGTACTAGTTTGAATGTTGGACTAGAACTCTTGGAAAACAAGGGTTCAAATTCTTGCTCATGTTCTCAGCCTTGGAAGAAGGCAATGCCAGCCCTCCTTTGAATTTATCTTGCCAAGAATTTGTTGTTGCTTATTCGTTCAGTTGCTTCAGAATCTTGGTGACCTCATGGACCAGCCCACGCTAGAGCTCCCTGTCGGCCGTCACCACCCCCAGCTCCTTCAAGGTCAAGCCAGTCACTTCAAGGACACTATTCATCCATATTTGCCCTTGGTCAGCCCCTCTTCCTTTTTCTTTCCATTTTCCCCAGAATCATTATCTTCTCCAAGCTCTCCTGTCTTCTCATGATGAGGCCAAAGTACTTCATCTTTGCCTCTAATATCCTTCCTTCCAATGAGCAGTCAGGCTTTATTTCTGAAGCATGGACTGGATGGATCTTCTTGTGGTCCAAGGCACTCTCAGAACTTTCCTCCAACACCACAGTTCAAAAGTATCTATCTTCCTTCGCTCAGCCTTCCTTATGGTCCAGCTCTCACATCCATAAGTTATTATGGGAATACCATTGCTTTAACTATGCAGATCTTTGTTGCTAGTGTGATGTCTCTACTCTTCACTATTTTGTCAAAATTGGTCATTGCTCTCCTCCCAAGATGTGCATCTGCAGTAATCTTTACACCTAGAAATACAAAGTCTGTCACTGCCTCCATGTTTTCTCCCTCTATTTCCCAGTTGTCAATCATTCTTGTTGTCATAATCTTGATTTTTTAAATGTTTAACTGCAACCCAGCTTTTGCACTTTCTTCTTTCACCTTGATTAGAAGGCTCCTCAGCTCCTCCTCGGTTTCGGCCATCAAAGTGGTATCATCTGCATATCTAAGGTTGTTAATGTTTCTTCCAGCAATTTTAACCCTAGCCTTGCATTCATCAAGCCGATTCCATGATATGCGAGTGTGGAGAAAAGCAAACTACAGACCAATGTATTGTCGAAGGCTTTCATGGCTGGAATCACTAGGTTCTTGTGGATTTTTTCGGGCTATAGGGCCATGTTTTAGAGGCATTTCTCCTGACGTTTCGCCTGCATCTATGGCAAGTATCCTCAGAGGTAGTGAGGTCTGTTGGAATTAGGACAATGGGTTTATATATCTGTGGAATGGCTGGGGTGGGGCAAAGAACTCTTCTCTGCTGGAGCTAGGTATGAATGTTTCAACTGACCACCTTCATTAGCATTTGAAGGCCTGGCTGAGCCTGGGAAAATCTTTTGTTGAGAGGTGTTAAGATGTGACTGGTTGTTTCCTCTCTGCTGTTTTGCTGTTGTAATTTTAGAGTTTTTAAATACTGGTAGCCAGATTTTGTTCATTTTCATGGCCTCTTCATTTCTGTTGAAATTGTCCACATGCTTGTGGATTTCCACGGCTTCTCTGTGTAGTCTGACATGGTGGTTGTTGGAGTGGTCCAGCATTTCTGTGTTCTCAAATAATATGCTGTGTCCAGGCTGGTTCACGGTATGAAGTGGGCTGGACAAGCAAAGGACAAGAGGGATCCTCTCACTTCTGCAGGAGTCTACATAGGGACCACCAAACGCAGCATTGCCCAACACACGAATCAAGGAACATGAAAGGCACTGCAGACTACTTCAACCAGAGAAGTCAGCCATAGCAGAGCACCTGATGAACCAACCTGGACACAGCATATTATTTGAGAACACAGAAATGCTGGACCACTCCAACAACAACCATGTCAGACTACACAGAGAAGCCATTGAAATCCACAAGCATGTGGACAATTTCAATAGAAAGGAGGAAACCATGAAAATGAACAAAATCTGGCTACCAGTATTTAAAAACTCTAAAATTACAACAGCAAAACAGTAGAGAGGAAACAACCAGGCACATCTTAACACCTCTCAACAAAAGATTTTCCCAAGCTCAGCCAGGCCTTCAAATGCTAATGAAGGTGGTCAGTTGAAACATTCACACCTAGCTCCAGCAGAGAAGAGCTCTTTGCCCCACCCCAGCCATTCCACAGAGATATAAACCCATTGTCCTAATTCCAACAGACCTCACTACCTCTGAGGATGCTTGCCATAGATGCAGGCGAAACGTCAGGAGAAATGCCTCTAGAACATTTATTTATTTATTTATTTACTTTATTTGTATACCGCTGTTCTCAGCCCTTAGGCGACTCATAGCGGTTAACAACAGAACAGCAAAAATACGATACTACAATAACACGGTATAAAAATAGTTAAAATCCTGACACCTTATACAGTCATATACAATTAACAATAGCCATTCAGTAGCGTCTCATCACTGAAAACATGATCCAGATCCGTCATCCATTCTTATGTTCATTACACTCATTGCACTAACTATTAGAACGCCTGCTCAAACAACCAGGTCTTCACTTTTTTGCGGAATACCATTAATGATGGAGCTAGTCTAATATCTGTGGGAAGGGCGTTCCACAGCCGAGGGGCCCTATAGGCCGAAAAAACCCACAAGAACCTAAACTACAGACCATCTGCTGCAATGCAACCTGAGCCCTGCTACATGTACAATGGAGGACCTTCTTATAGTAACACCAGAGCCACTCCAAGTGGCCAGCTACTGGTCAAAGGACAATTAATCAACTACCAAGATTGCAAACTTTGTGCTTTGTTTGTTTGTTTGTTAAAAATGCAAGACAACTGTTTTGGTTCGCTCCTGACATAATAAATAATATTCATCAAGCCCCGCACATTGCATGATGTGTTCTGTATACAAATTGAATAGGTTGGGTGAGAGTAGACAACCCTGCCATACACCTTTCCCAAACTTGAACCAGTCTGTTGTTCTGTGGTCAGTTCTGACTGTTGCTACTTGGTCCTTATACAGATTCCTCAGGAGAGAGATAAAATGATTTGGTATGCCTATACCACCAAGAACTTGCCACAATTTATTATGATCCACAGTCAAAGGCTTTAGAATAGTCAATAAAACAGAAATAGATGTTTTTCTGAAACTCTCTGGCTTTCTTCATTATCCAGCGGATATTGGCAATTTGGTCTCTCGTTCCTCTGCCTTTTCTAAACCCAGCTTGTACATCTGGCAACTGAGGTGGATGTATGTATTGGAAACCCACTTCTTCTCATCAATCCAGCTGTAGTAGTTTGAATATTGGACTAGAACTCTTAGAAATCCAGGTTTCAAATTCTTGCTCATGATCTCAGCCTCAGAAGAAGGCAATGCCTGCCCTCCTCTGAATAAATCTTGCCAAGAATATTCTGAGAAAACTCTGAAATGACCTGAAGACACACAACAACAATGAAATCAAAAAGCAAATGATCTCTTCTTTCCTTTCTTCTTACAGATGAATTTCCAAAGCTTTCTACAAGTGATCCATCCAGATTTATGGCAACTCAGTGGATAGGAAGGAAGGAAGAGAAGAATGGATTGAGAGAGAAGAGAGTGAGAAAACAGGCTGATGGGAACGATGGTCTTACCTACTACTGAGATTTGAGCTCACAAAAATTTACTGCAGAGGGGCTCCAGACTTCAAGGAGGGGTTTGATGATGCTGGACATGAAGGATCAAAAACTTCTTATGAAGAGCCAAATTACAGCATTTTCTGCATAAAGAATAATATAATAATCAGACATTTTATTTTTTGCACAGAAAAAGCCGTTTTCTATGTAGAAAACACAGTTGTTTTTGGTGCCAAACAACTCTGCAATCATTCTGTATAGAATAACTTCCAAATTGTGAATAGACTTTTGCCCCATCTACATTGCTATATAATTATATTTGAAACTGCATTATAAGGTCAGTATAAATTCATATAATGCATCTTAGCTGCACTGAACACATTATATGAGTCTACACTGAAGATGGGCCCCTTTGGCGGCACAGTGGGTTAAACTGCTGAGCTTGTGAACCTGCTGACTGAAAGGTTGGTGGTTCGAATCCGGGGAGCAGGGTGAGCTCTCGGTGTTAGCCCCAGCTTCTGCCAACCTATTTATTTATTTATTTATTTAAGACATTTATATGCTGCCCTTCTCACCCCAAAGGGGACTCAGAGTGGCTTACAAGAGACACACACACACACATACACTTACAATATATTATATTATTAGCATAGTACAATATCAGTATTAAATATTACTATATTGTACTATACCATTATATTGTAATATTACTTGTAATATTACATGTAATACAAATATATAATTATAGTACCATATTATTATTATAAGTGTAATATTGCATTACATTATAATATTATAAATATTATATGTATATACAATATGTTTTATATTATATTATATTATTAGCATAGCACAGGAGACAAGGTGGAACTGTCCCCTGGCCCCCTCTCTCTTCACTCTGGCCTAGATCAGCAGTTCATGCTCGTTGGAGGTGTCCCCAGCTGATGACATATGCAGGAGACAAGATGGAACTGTCCCCTGGCTCACTCTCTCTTCACTCTGGCCCAAATCAGCAGTTCATGCTGGCTGGAGGTGTCCCAGCTGATGACATATGCAGGAGACAAGATGGAACTGTCCCCTGGCCCCCTCTCTCTTCACTCTGGCCCAGATCAGCAGTTCATGCTGGTTGCAGGTGTCCCCAGCTGATGACATATGCAGGAGACAAGATGGAACTGTCCCCTGGCCCCCTCTCCCCTCTGGCCCAGAGCAAGGGTTGGTGCTGGGAGGAGGGATCCCCAGTTGATGACAAATGCAGGACACAAGATGGAACTGTCCCCTGGCCCCCTCTCTCTTCACTCTGGCCCAGATCAGCAGTTCATGCTGGTTGGAGGTGTCCCCAGCTGATGACATATGCAGGAGATAAGATGGAACTGTCCCCTGGCTCACTCTCTCTTCACTCTGGCCTAGATCAGCAGTTCATGCTGGCTGGAGGTGTCCCAGCTGATGACATATGCAGGAGACAAGATGGAACTGTCCACTGCCCCCGCTTCTTCACTCTGGCCTAGATCAGCAGTTCATGCTGGTTGGAGGTGTCCCAGCTGATGACATATGTAGGAGACAAGATGGAACTGTCCCCTGGCCCCCTCTCTCTTCACTCTGGCCCAGAGCAAGAGTTGGTGCTGGGAGGAGGGGTCCCCAGCTGATGACATATGCAGGAGACAAGATGGAACTGTCCCCTGGCCCCGTCTCTTTTCACTCTGGCCCAACCTAGCAGTTCAAAGACATGCAAATGTGAGTAGATCAATAGGTACCGCTTCTGCAGGAAGGTAACGGCACTCCTTGAAGTCATGCTGGCCACATGACTTTGGAGGTGTCTATGAACAACACCAGCTCTTCAACTTAGAAATGAGGATGAGCACCAACCCCCAGAGTCAGACATGACTAGACTTAATGTCAAGGGGAAACCTTTACCTTTTCTTATACACTGACGATACAATTCAGTTTCAAACTACATTATACATATGGTTCTGTTGATGGGACCTTGAAGAACAGCGTGGTTTTTGAAGTTATTTTCACAGTGACAACTGCTAAAATTACTTCGTGGTTCCTTCAAGAAGAAACACAGTAAAGGATTACATCTGTGTCAAGTGATGGAAATGTGTTCTGCTCATAGCAGTATTTTGGCAAGATCAAAACCAAGTATTACCGTGTCTAATCTAAGCAAGTAACTGGATAAATCCGAATACAGAATCCAGCAACAATGAAGTACTTTTCAATTCTGATTGAAATAAGCACTTCAACTGAACTGAATCAGATGCTACATTTCGAACCGTTGTTAATATGCATGCAAGGCTGCAATAACCTTGTGTGGAGGAGCTGTAAACACGATGTGTGTTTCTTTTACCTCTTTTGAAGCCCCCCTAGGATAATGGCAGCGAAACTCACAGGACCCAAGCCAGCCACTGGATAAAGTCAAACAGTATTTTAAATACCAGAACACGGAGCTTCTCAGGAAGAGATGACAGAAGCATATGTTAGGGGGTGCCCTGGGACTTCCATAAAACGTCGATGAACACCAGGTTTGAATATATTTCGTACTGCTCATTTTATTGACAGGCTGTCATAGCTGAGCAAGAGAAAAACATAAAACCATAAACCACAACAGCAAACCGAAATAAATTGCTGCCAGGCTACAAGGTCAATAGTCATCTCACAATGCTTAGCTAATATACACTCAGATCCAGTATGGACAGATTCAGAATGGCTGAGGGCGAACAGGGACTGAATCCTATGGGCAAAGGAAACCAGTGCCTAGTGTCCAGAATGAGCTGAATGGGGGTGAACAAATTAAGGCTTGGGAAGACACATGACAACAACAACAACAACAACAACAACAACAACAAAATATAAAATAATTATATAATTATATAATTAAAATTATATAATAATTATATAATTATATAAAATTATTATTATTATTATTATTATTATTATTATTATTATTATTATTGATGTGTCTCACAAATGGAACTTTTAAAAAGGAGAGAAAGGAGGGCCTGATTCTGGCAGCCCAAGAACAAGCCATTCGAACCAATGCCATCAAAGCCAGAATTGAAAGTCAACGACAGATCCCAAATGTAGACTCTGCAAGGAAGCAGATGAAACAATAGATCACATCCTCAGCTGCTGCAAGAAGATTGTGCAGACAGACGACAAGCAGACAAAATACAAGTTGCAAACTGTTATCCAAACAGAACTATGTTAACATAAACCACACAAAGAAATTACAAGTGCGCGCTTTCTGGGACTGCATCCCACACACACATTCTCTTTCCAAGGCAAGAAGGCAAGTTCTGGGAAGTGCTCAGCTGCAGGCCTGCACATTTTCTCTCCTGGGCTACACCACGCCAGCCAGGCTACACACTCTTTCCATTCAAAGGCATTTTAAGGATGCTTCCCATTTCCAGGTAAGAAAGAGCGATGATCTCTTGGAAGAGGAGAGTAGTTTTCAGGGAATGAGGGTTTACTTTTGCTGGGGGATTTATATACAAGATTAAACTGTGATGCCGAAAAGCAAGCTTGAAGCTGGGATCGGCTCCTTCTTGCTTTTGACTCCAGCTGATTTTTGTAGCAGGAGGGGCCTTCCCGTTTCGTGCTCCTGAAGTACAGAAAGAAATGAAAGAAACAAAGGAAATGGGAGAAACAAATTCCGCGCACAACTCTACTGTGTTGTTGTTGTTCATTCATTCAGTCTTCTGACTCTTTGTGACCTCATGGACCAGCCCATGCCAGTCACCGGCCGTCACCTCCCCCAGCTCCTTCAAGATCAAGCCAGTCACTTCAAGGATGCCATCCATCCATCTTGCCCTTAGTTGGCCTCTCTTCCTTTTTCCTTCCATTTTCCATCATTGTCTTCTCTAAGCTTTCCTGTCTTCTCATGATGTGGCCAGAATACTTCAACTTTGTCTCTAGTATCCTTCCCTCCAGTGAGCAGTTGGGCTTTATTTCCTAACGTATGGACTGGTTGGATCTTCTCGCTGTCCAAGGCACTCTCAAAACTTTCCTCTAACACCACAGTTCAAAAGCATCTCTCTTCCTTCGCTCAGCCTTCCCTATGGTCCAGCTCTCACATCCGTAGGTTACTACAGGGAATACCATTGCTTTAACTATGCAGATCTTTGTTGCCAGTGTGATGTCTCTATTCTTCACTATTTTATCGAGATTGGTCATTGCTCTCCTCTCAAGAAGAAAGCATCTCCTGATTTCCTGGCCGCAGTCTGCATCTGCAGTAATCTTTGCACCTAGAAATGCAAAGTCTGTCACTGCTTCCACATTTTCTCCCTCTATTTTCCCAGCTATCAATCATTCTTGTTGCCATAATCTTGGGTTTTTTATGTTTAGCTGCAACCCAGCTTTTGCACTTTCTTCTTTCACCTTGATTAGAAGGCTCCTCAGCTCCTCCTCACTTTCGGCCATCAAAGTTGTGTCATCTGCATATCTAAGGTTATTCATGTTTCTTCCAGCAATTTTTACCCCAGCCTTGCATCCATTAAGCCCCGCACATCACATGATGTGTTCTGCATACAAGTTGAATAGGTTGGGTGAGAGTATACAACCCTGCCATACACCTTTCCCAATCTTGTAAATTATAAATATCAGTGTAACTCATGATACTCATGTAACTCAGGAGTCCTCGGTGGTGCAGTGGGTTAACCTGCTGAGCTGTTGAACTTGTTGTCCGAAAGGTCCAAGGTTCGAACCCGAAGAGTGGCATGAGCCCCTGCTGTTAGCCCCAGCTTCTGTCAATCTAGCAGTTCAAAAACATGCAACTGTGAGTAGATCAATAGGTACCACTCTGGCGGGAAGGTAACAGCACTCCATGCAGTCATGCTGGCCACATGACCTAGGTGGTGTCTATGGACAACGCCGGCTCTTCGGCTTAGAAATGGAGATAAGCACAAACCCCCAGAGTCGGACACGGCTGGACGTAATATCAGGGGAAAACCTTTACCTTTACTAACTCATGATAGCTCTTCAGTCTGAAAACTTGGCTCTTCGAGCAAGCTTTTGGAACCTCAGCATAATTTAGACAAACTAGAATCGGAAATGACCTAGGAATGGCTAAGAAGATGGAATGGATGAGGACTGAAACATGAAGACACAGTTTTATTTTTTTTAATGTTTATTGTCATTATGCTTTTAAATGCTTGTTGATTTTTTTCTGTTTTTACTAGTTTTTTTTGTTTGGTGTGTCAAGAGTGACTTGAGAAACTGCAAGTCGTTTCTGGTGTGAGAGAATTGGCTGTCTGCAAGGACGTTGCCCAGGGGACACCCGGATGTTTTGATGTTTTACCATCCTTGTGGGAGGCTTCTCTCATGTACCCTCATGAGGAGCTGGAGCTGATAGAGGGAGCTCATTTGCATTCTCCCCGGATTCGAACCTGCAACCAGTCAATCTTCAGTCCTCCCGTCACAGGGGTTTAACCCACTGCGCCATCGGGTGTATATATTTTATATATGACATCGAATTGTGCCGTCCTGTTCGCTGCCCTGAGTCACCTTCGGGCTGATATGGGTAGAGTAGAAATAATGTAAATAAATAATCTTACAGTCTCCATGCTGAAATTTCAGCCTAACCAGTGGTGTCATTCAAAATAATTACTAATTTGTTCTCTTCATTCTTCCCTCCAAATGTGTCCATATTATCTAAAAGAGTTCAATTATTATTTTATTCATTCTTGGAGAAAATTCTGAAGATTAATCCTTGCTGGCCGCAGAGGAGAGGGATCAAGGTTGGGGCAATTTTAAAATTATGGGTTGTCCTTTGTAAAGCAGGATAGATGATCACCCAGGAATGAGATCAAGGAAAGGGATTTTGCCTCAAGCAATAATCCTCATGCAATAATTGTGTTTCCTTGGTTAATCATTATCCAATTGAGTAATCTGATTGTATTGATACCTGGCTTATGAAGAAATCTATTCTATTTCCTTTCTTTAATGAACAATCCACACAGGTGGACTCTTACTGTTCTATTGCTGGACCAATCCAACACTGTTGAAATATACAATCTTGACAAATAATGAGAGATCTTTGTACTTTGAAATCTGTGTACAAAGTATTAGTACAAATGAAAGGATAATTGTAGTCAATCTTCAAAGGAAAAAAAATCATCATACAATCATAGAGTTGGAAGAGACTTGGTAAGCCAGCCAGTCCAACCCGCTGCCAGGAAGCAGGAAAATTGCATTCAAAGCACCCCCCACAGATGGCCATCCAGCATCTGTTTAAAAGCCTCCAAAGAAGGAGCCTCCACCACACTCCAGGGCAGAGAGTTCCACTGCTGAATGGCACTAACAGTCAGGAAGTTCTTCCTACTGTTCAGATGGAATCTCCTTTCTTGTAGTTTGAAGCCATTGTTCCATTGCGCCCTAGTCTCCAGGGCACCAAAAAGGAAGCTTGCTCACTCCTCCCTATGACTTCCTCTCACATATTTATACATGGCTATCATGTCGCCTCTCAGCCTTCTCTTCTTCAGGCTAAACATGCCCAGCTCTTTAAGCCACTCCTCATAGGGCTTGTTCTCCAGACTCTTGATCATTTTAGTTGCCCTAAAAGTAATCAAACTCCTTATAATGTTCCCCCACCAACAACAAAAATATCCCTCTGGGCAGCTAAACCAGAAAATCCCAATTGAATGCCCCCCCCCCCCAATTCTTCTTCCAGAGGCAAACCAAGAATGGGCAACTTGGAAGTCCCTGGACAGGCTCAGAAGTGGAGTGAGCAGCTCAAAAGACAACCTGGCAAAATGGCACAACCTATAAGAATTCTCCATGCAGTCATGCCGGCCACATGACCTTGGAGGTGTCTATGGACAACGCCGGCTCTTCGGCTTAGAAATGGAGATGAGCACTACACCCCAGAGTTGGATACAACTGGACATAATGTCAGGGGAAAACTTTACCTTTACCTAGAAGAACCCTCCATCAGACCTGTAGCCCGGGGGGGGGGGGGGGGGTTAGGGGTTCAACCCCCCCCCTGAAATTTTTCAGGTTGAAAAACAACACCTATTTTTTGGCTATTTTTGGCCTTACTAACCTTGCATATCTTGTATCTTATACCTTTTACAGAGCAATAAAGGTCTTTGGACTGTATTAAAAATGTTGTTGTGTTATCGAACTACTCTTCATGATTTGCTAAAAAAGGTTTCAACACCCCCCCCCCCCAATTTTTTTTCTGGCTACAGCCCTGCCCTCCATATTGTGCGACTGTGGAGCAGTACAAACAACTCCGCATCTGTATGCTTGTCCACAATGTCCTGCCTCATGCACAGAACAGGAATTGTTCAAAGCTACAGACAATGCAGTTGCCGTTTTTGGTTAAAAAAAAATAGCTGCATGTGTTCCTTCTATTTTTATGTTTTATACTAATTTATGCAATACTTTTGATATGAAATAAATAAAAAATCTAATTCATTCCGACATGAAACAACATGTAACCATTTATATCAAGAAGACCACTCACTGTTTTTTGAGGAAGAGACAAAATGGTTCCATTAAAATCCAGAAGCAAAGCTCTATTACTGGCATACTTTGATCCTGTATATGGCTACCCCTTCCTTGAAGATGTGCAGAGTCTGAATCACCCCATAAAATATCTAAATACTCTGCCCATGCTGCTAAACATTCTTCACTGGCGAAAGCATCAAATCAATTTTATTGCCCAGTACTCCAAACCCTGAAGAACACCACATTATTTGCCGCTGTTGAGGAAGACAATTGTGGGAATCTAAAGGTCTACGTAAGAAGATATGGACTATACCTGTATTCAATCCAGATTCGAGAGAACAGTGGTTCTCACCCTTCTTAATGCGGCAACCTCTTAATACAGTTCCTTATGTTGTGTGACCCCCAACCATAAAATTATTTTTGTTGCTAGTTCATAACTGTCATTTTTCTACTGTTAGGAATCATAATGTAAATATGCAGGATGTATTTTCATTCACTGGGCCAAATTTGACACAAATACCCGATACACCCACATCTGAATACTGGTGGTGTTTGGGGTGGGGGATTGAATTTGTCATTTAGGAGTTGTAGTTGCTGGGATTTATAGTTCACCTACAATCAAAGAGCTTTCTGAACTCCACCAATGATAGAATTGAAACAAACTTGGCACACAGAACTCCCATGACCAACAGAAAATACTGGAAGGGTTTGGTGGGCATTGGCCTTGAGTTTTAGAGTTGTAGTTCATCTACATCCAGAGAGAACTGTGGACTCAAACAATGTTGGATCTGGACCAAACTTGGCAAAAATACTCAATATGCCCAAATGTGAACACTGGTAGATTTTGGGGAAAACAGACCTTGACATTTGGGAGTTGCAGTTGCTGGGATTTATAGTTCACCTAGAATTAAAGAGCATTCTGAACTCCACCAACGATGAAATCAAACCAAACTTGGCACACAGAGCTCCCATGACTAACAGAAAATGCTGCAAGGGTTTGGTGGGCATTGGCCTTGAGTTTTGGAGTTGTAGTTCACCTACATCCAGAGAGCACTGTGGACTCAAACACAGATGGATCTGGATCAAACTTGGCACAGATACTCAATATGCCTAAATGTGAACACTGCTGGAGTCTGTGGAAAATAGACCTTGAGATTTGAGAGTTGTAGTTTCTGGGATTTATAGTTCACCTACAATCACAGCAGGAGAAGGGCTTTTGGTGGAAGGATTCACCGTCTGTTTCCGAAAAAGAAAAGAAGGACAGGCAGATAGATCTTCAGCTTTCTCTGCCAAAGGGGTTCCTAAGACATTTGGGAGTTGCAGTTGCTGGGATTTATAGTTCACCTACAATTAAATAACATTTTGAACCCCATCAATGATAGAATTGGGCCAAACTTCCCACACAGACCCCCTATGACCAACAGAAAATACTGTATTTTCAATGGTCTTTGGCGACCCCTCTGACACCCCCTTCACAACCTCCCCAGGGGTCCCGACCCCCAGGTTGTGAAACATTGATTTAAAATATTGTTCTCCACCATGGATAGAGTTTGACAATTTGGATACATGTCTTTTCTTCCTGTTATCTAAACAGTTTTGCAAACTCTGCTCCAGGGCAAAAACAAATCTTTATGCCATACTTTAAGTAAAACATATTATGTGTTCATACAAACATATGTATCATTGTCCCTCCAGCTGAAGTAGATATAATTTTTGACAACATGTGCTCTCAGTCTCATGCAGAATTGATGACTTGGCATTGCATAAGAATGAAGAAGCGCGCTTCAAAAAGAGGTTTCTGCCATGGTAAGTGAATGTATTGCTGTCCTAGAAATGGGGAAAAATCATTCTTGATTCTATGTCTGTTTAGGTGAAGTGCTACAGAAGGGAAGGTAGTCCTCTCGCTCTCAAAAAAAGCAGTAGATTGAGACTGAGAACCTTGTTCAACCAGGCCTCCCATCAAATTCAGTTGTATATTTCACTGCAAATCTAACAGGAATTTTCTCTCAGGCTACTGGCAGTCTAGTTCAATATATATGTATCTTGAGTTATGGGTAGTCAAATGTCTCTCTCTAGAAAGAGGAAGACGAGAAAGAGAGGAAGTATCCATATTAATGGCACAGGATCTGTCAACTCCAGTAGAATTACTTTGGGGAAAATAACTTTACAACAGGGTGCATTCTATACTGCCAATTCTGTCTGTTGTTTACTTGCACTCTTGGGGTGCATCTGTTGCACTCCAGTACAGGAAAAGTCCTCTGACTTTAAACATCACACATTGAATAGGAAAATGATCATTTTATTGAAAAGAATTTAAAAAACAGCAGAGTAAGAAGCACTTCAAAGAAATAGGTAAATCCAATTAGGTAAGAAGATAAGCAGGAACAAAATAGCCCAGGGTAAAGTTCAGCAAAGTCCATGAAAACAAAGTGCACACTACTCTAATATAATCCAGAAAACCAGGAAACATTAATCCAAGGCATGAGTATGCAGTCATAAAATAAAAGAATCAACACCATGAAACAAGCATGAATCTTCCAAGCTAGGTTTCCATGAAACAAGAACGAGAACATAACTTGATTCCAAATGATGCTTCATCTGGCTACATTTCCCATACTTGAGACTTTTATCTCCTCATTAAGCTATCCCAAGCACTCAGAAATTGGTTTAGTTTTAATTGAGAATCCTTATCTTTTTCTGTTGGAGCCTGGCAGAACACTGAAGCCACTGTTCGGCTTGTCTCTTTTGACTATCTCCTGCTGTCTATCTATTTGCTCATTAACTTTTGCAGCTGGCCCAGTTGCCGAGTTGTTTTCAAGCCCCAAATCCTGGGAACTCTCTGGTAGCAATTCAGGGAGTATAACATCATCCCCACACCCCTCAGGGACATTCTCATGGGAAACTACACTTTGAACAGGGATCTCCTAGTCATTCTCTGCATCAATATCATTGACCAAACCATTGCCATCTTGAAACTCATTGACATCAACCCCCACATTCAAACACAATCACAGGTTGAGCTCCAACAGCATTTCCATTGTAGCATTAATGCATTTTGGTGACACGTTAACTCCTATGGCTCAATGTAATGTAATCCTGGGTTTTGTCATTTGTTAAGACCAGCACTCTTTGATAAAAAGGTGAAAGACTTCATTAAACTACAAATTCCATGATTCCACAGCATTGAGCCATGGCAGTTAAAGTGGTGTTAAACTGCATCAGTTCTATGATATAGATGCTCCTTCTGTTTCATGGATACACTTATAGCGCAATGATGGAGTAGAGAATGATGAGCTGGAGAACATTGACCTTCAGATATTATTAGATGCCAACTCCTCTGAATATAATCCATAACCAAGGCTGTAGTCCCCTATCCCTGATGTAGAACCTCTATAACAAGCCTGAACAGGGTAGGAGTGGGAACATACTTCCATCCCTAGATATTTTACTCTTTTATTTCCCTAGACCAGGGAATCTCAATTTTTTTTAGCAACGGATCCCTTTTTGAAACAAGTTTCTTGTGGAGCCCCAATACATGTATGTATGTATGTATGTGTGTGTGTGTATATATATATATATATATATATATATATATATATATATATATATATATAGTGTGTGTGTGTGTGTGTGTGTGTATATATATATATATGTATGTATGTATATATATAGCATGGGCAAACCTCTTGAGCAACACAAACTTAACAGTGTTTCAGTGGAAGACCCCAGGGACCATCCAGTCCAACCCACTTCTGCCATGCAGGAAAAGCACAATCAAAGCACCCCAAAAGATGACCATCCAGCCTTTGTAATAATAATAATCTATATAAATAAAAATGTAATGTTCGTTTGTGGGATTAACATAACTCAAAAACCAGTGGGCAAATTGACACCAAATTTGGACAACATACACCAAACAACCCAATGGTGATTTCCAATCAGCCAGGTGTCAGGCAAAGATAATTTTATCTCTACATCTGTTTTGATTTATATTCTAAACATATAATGGCTGAAAAAATTGAAGTCGGTAAGAAAAGATGAAAATCCGCATAGTTAAAGCAATTGTATTCCCCATAGTCACCTACGGATGTGAGAGCCGGACTTTAGGGAAGGCTGAGCGAAGGAAGAGAGATGCTTTTGAACTGTGGTGTTGGAGGAAAGTTCTGAGAGTGCCTTGGACTGCGGGAAGATCCAACCAGTCCATACTTCAGGAAATAAAGCCCGACTGCTCATTGGAGGGAAGGATAGTAGAGGTCAAGATGAAGTATTTTGGTCACATTATGAGAAGAAAGGAAAGCTTAGAAAAGTCAATTATGCAGGGGAAAATGGAAGGAAAAAGGAAGAGGGACCAACCAAGGGCAAGATGGATGGATGGCATCCTTGAAGTGACTGGATTGATCTTGAAGGAGCTGGGGGTGGTGACGGCCGACAGGGATCTCTGGCGTGGGCTGGTCCATGAGGTCACGAAGAGTCAGAAGCGACTGAACGAATAAACAACAACAACAAAGAAAAGATGAAGATCATATTATTGATGTAATTAAAGAAATGATGACCAAATGGAATACAGCCTTGGAAAGTGTCACATGACCAATTGCAAGGTGAATTGCCAGGTTAAATTTAAATGATTTAAATAGTAATAATTTTTTTCTTACACTTTGTCCATTGTCATCATTTGCCTTCAAGGCATTTTCAGCTTCTGGAGACTCTAACACGGGCCTATCATGGTAATTGCATGGCTAGGTTTCTTCAGGGGAAGTTTGCATTGCCTTCCACTTAGACTGAGCGTGACTTGCCCAACACTCATCCTACTAGAGTAGACTCCACTCTAGAACACTTTATGGTGAACTTCCATTGCAAATTGACCATAGAATCATGCTGGAGGAACTAGAGATTCCTAGATAAAAGTTCTCTCTCAAAATCTCTTGGTCCTCCAGCATGACATCTGGTCCACTTCTGGAATAGACTTGCTGCAGATGATCTTGATGTATGGAGTACATAATAATCAAATCTGCAAAGGTTAACATGCTAATGTCTTTATATGTATGCTGACTGTCACTCTGACATTTTTAGTACACTTCAGTGTTCAAAATAAGGCAATTTGCTTCACTTACACATTTATTTGTTATCTCAGAATTCTGTCCTTCACTTTTCAGATATCTTCTGTTCACTGGGCAGATTAGCGATAGGCGCTACTATGAGCTGTTCTCTGCTCCAAAGAGATTTTGTCTCCATTTATGTAGAGGAGTGGCATGTTTTATAATGCATAGATTATCGTCTCAAATGCTAGAGCTATAAGTTCACTGAGGACTGAAAAGCGTAGTCATATAGATGTTGGGGTTTGATCCCACACTAGATGCACGGAAACATCTCGGTCTTTATCACACCACAGACAATGTTTTCTTAGAAATTGTGATGTATGTATCAGCAATAAATCAGCTAATGGTTTCCTTGTAATGCAGGAAGAAAACATGCAATCAGGTGACCTGGCATTGAACTGTATTATGCAATGGATTTTTTTCCTTTCCATTTTGATAACCTGTTGTTAAAAGGCAGTAAGCAGCTAATGGAAACTACTGCAGGATGGGCCATCTTAGATCATTTTTAAATGGTCAAGATGTGTTCCAGAGAAAGCAAAACATGTTGCCTTTGGCCACTCACTCTTGGCTGGCATGATCTACATCTCAGAGTTGTTGGGAGAATATAGTAATGGGTGGAGAAAACCATGCGTGCTAACTTGGATGGAAGAAAGGCAAGATACATATGTAAGAAATATCAGTGAATACTAGAGTTGTGCATCGATCCTTTTTTCTTTGTTACATCCGTTCTTTCGTTACTTTCATTATGGGAGCACATAACGGGAAGCCCCCTCCCAATATGAAACTAATCTCAACACGAAAGCAAGTGAGAGCTAATCCTGGCTCCTCACCTGCTTTTATTTATTTATTTACACTATTTATATTCCACCCTTCTCACCCTGCAGGGCGGATTACAATGTATATATACATATACATAAAATGGCAAAAAGGCTAAGAAGACTGGACCATGGACCCAGAACTGGACTTAAGTACTTTGGATTCTGTCTTACAATTACTTACTGGCTGGTTTGACCTTGGAACGTGGAAAATGACTTACTGGCACTGGGATTGTGGATTTAGGCTTTAATTCAAGAACTCTCTGTGTATGACCTGTGGACTTGGATATTGACTATTTGTGTTTGAGCACGAATGAGGCACACCACAACAATTAGGGGAACAGAAACAAAGTACTGTATTTTCTGGCGTATAAAACTACTTTTTAACCCAGGAAAATCTTCTCAAAAGTCGGGGGTTGTCTTATACGCTGGTGTTGTCTTATAGGGCAGGTGCTGAAACTGCTGAGCTGGACTGGGAATCTGCAATCACCGCACATGGTGGGGGGAGCTCAAAAACGGCTGCAGCCACCTCCCTGTCATATGTGGCAACCGTATAAAAGCAGTACAAGTACGGTAGAAGAAAATCCACTCACCAGGATTTGTTGAAAGTGACTTAACAGGGTCCCGATGACAAGGTGAGGGGGTGCCTCACCAGGAAGGTGTAAGTGAAGGGCATTGCAAGCTGCAGGCATCTAGGATGCTCAGGGTATGGGGGGAAAAGAGAGATAGAGCGGTGCTGTGCCCAGAAAAACATGCTTCTTTCATCCTTCTGGCCTGCCCTTGCATCCTATTAATGTACCTCCTTCTCTGCCTCTCAGATCTCACTCCTGTGGACTGCAGTGAAGCGGCACAGGCACACATGTGCGAGATCTGAGAGGCAGAGATGGTAATAGAAAAATTACCATATTGTAATCAAATCTGATGTTTTTTAACTTTTTATTTGGTGTGCATTGGAAGAGGGGTAGTCTTACATGGCCGGTATATCCCAAACTCTATATTTTAACTGGAAAAGTTGAGATCATCTTATACACCCAGTAGTCTTATACATCAGAAAATAAGGTAAATACAAATACTAGAATCTTGTATTGTTGTGGGCATCGAATTGTGCCATTTTGTAAACTGCCATGAGTCGCCCTCGGGCTGAGAATGGTAGTATAAAAGCATAGTAAATAAATAAAAAATAAATAAATAGCAGACCACAAGGGTCATTCAGTCCATCCCCTTGCCATGCAGGAAAACACAATCAAAGCACTCTTGTTAGGTGGCGATAAAAAGGAGATTCCACCACACTCCAGGACATTGTATTCTACTGTCTTGGCCTTCCAATTGGAATTTTCCATTCTACTAGAAAAAATACTTGAAGTTTATTATGATGTGAATTGGTGAAAGGAACAGGTTTTCCCATTCTTCTCAGAAAAGTTCAAATCTTAATTTGGGACAGTTATATTTGCGTGTGAAATGCACTCAAATCTGACGCGTGGCAGGATAGACCTTTATTTTGTTATTCCACCACTGCCACCAATAAATATGTGAGGCACTCAAACTTGTTGCGTGGCAGAAGGGTCCTTTTATCTATTTATCTCACCAAAGACGTAAAACAGTCAGGAAGGGGGCAGGCTGCCAGCCTGTGCAAACATACCCCCCAAGAATAAAAGTTTGTTTTACTCTTCTTCCACCTTTTGTGACTTCTTGAGTTGGAGGTGAGATATTGGAAAAGAGGCTTTGTTTAAAATGAATCAGTAACTTTGTTTATTTGTAGCGTTTTGAGGCAAGAGCATAATGGTTACAACAGTACAAATGCTTGGTGGTTACAGTATAACTTTCATTCAACCTTTTCCTTTTCTCGATAAGGACTGTTACATTCCTACATAAAACAGATTTTGAACTATTTTCAACCTATTCCTCTGACTAATTTTTCCCAGTAGCTTTCCAGCTAACGTCCTCCCTGACCTTAGCTCACTAACCAACTCTCCAGAATGTTCAGTTAGGCATCTTCAACTGTCATACTTGACCCTCCCATCTTTCAAATCTTGGCACCCGCTCATTTGCATCCGGCCAATCAGGTCACTCTCATGCAAATAGTTTCGACACTGGTGCTGTGGCTCCCTGAGAACCACAAAATGGCTGCTCATATGCCAACCCTTTAAGGTAGGTTATGTTTCAACTTCCTAAGGTGAGTCAGAACCATTACAGTGTACAACTGTCCATACATGCACAATCTCAAGAAGGGCTCTTTTTGCAACCTAGAAGGTCTAATTTGGCAACGGTGATACAGCTGGCTCTGTTCCTGTAACACACTCACGCAGCCTGCACAGTATTTCATAATAAAGATGTCTCTTTTATTAGCATAACTGGTTCTTTGATTTGTTTCAGGTTTTATGATGTTTAGACAAACGGATTTGGACAGTTAAAATTCCACTTAGGGCTGATGCATTGTATCTGCCTGACACACAATAACATTGATTTATAAGATGTGATGAATCTCTAATTAGATTTTGGCAAGTGTCGCAGTCAGAAAAGTTCCTGTAAGTGCTCCATGGGAAGGTGCAATGGAGGCCATCTTTTAATTAACCAATTCCCCTCCAAAGGGCTGTTAACATATAACCCCTTTGGCCTCTGCCCTTTGACCTCTGGCATGGCAGCTTTTCTCAAACACAGACTTTCGCCACTGCATGATTAATGGGGCATATTTTAAAAAGTGATCGCTGCAAGCTGCTCTTTGCATGTGTGCTGGATCTCAGGTCTCAGCAATGCATCAACAAGCTTTAGAGTTGGTAAATGAAAGCTGTTGTGTAGATGTACTCAGTGCTGGGCTGAAAAATGCGTTTATGATTATACAGTCATCTTAAGTGTTCTGTAAATTTCAGCTTTTATGAGTGCCTTATTGTAAAAGTGGAATAAAGGAGACTGTTAAACAAATAGAAAGAGCTTATTTTCAATCAAGTCTAAGTAAGTGAAATACAGGGAGAGTGAGTCAAACCGAAGATGCTAATCTTCTTTGATGATAAATTATACTCAGTGTTGCTGGGTGATCACAGGAAGAGATTGTCTCCATCTGGTTCACATATCAGGAACGTATGCGCCTAAAGGCAAGCACATCTGAGAGCAAGGTGACTGCAGTGGCCACAGCCAACAACGTGAATTGGCATAGTGTTTACTGTCATTTAATTTAATTCAAATTTGATGGTCCCAGAGGGGTGAAATGATTAACTACTGGGGGAATCCTGAGCAAAGTTGCCCTGAAGGAAAGTTTAACATTTTCAATTGGACAAGGGAAGCTGTTTTACTATTCCCTACTGATGGTTACAGGTGAGCATTACGTCCAAGTTAAATGAAATAAAATCATATAATTCTAGAATTGGAAAACACCTCAAGGGCTATCTCCCAACTACCATAGCCAATGCCTATGCAGCCTGTGAGTTTTAGTCCAATGCAAAAAGATGTCCAAGCTCCAGTAAAGATATATGCATTCCCAAAAGCTAAACCCTTCATCTGAGTTGTTGGCTGGATAGCATTCTGCTGTGGCACTGCAGATGCATGTCAAGTGATGGTATTGCAGTTCAAATTGTATTTGTGCAGTTTCTATTAGAGAGATAATAATAATAATAATAATAATAATAATAATAATAATAATAATAGACAAAATTGAAGAAAAGTCGATAAGGAGTAGACATGGTTACGGCTCATGAATGGAACTCTGAAGAAGGAGACAGAAGGCCTGATTCTTGCAGCCCAGGAGCAAGCCATCAGAACAAAGGCCATTAAGGCCAGGATTGAAAAATCAGCAGATGACCTAAAATGCAGACTGTGCAAGGAAGCTGATGAAACCATGGATCATCTCCTCAGCTGCTGCAAGAAAATTGCACAGACTACAAACAAAGGCACAACTCTGTGGCTCAGATGATTCACTGGAACTAATGTCACAAGTACCACCTGTCAACAGCAAAGAATTGGTGGGATCATAAACTCACAAAAGTAGTGGAAAATGAACATGCAAAAATACTGTGGGACTTTCGAATTCAGACTGACAAAGTTTTGGAGCACAATGCACCAGACATCATGATTGTGGAGAAGAAAAAATGTTGGATTATTGATGTCACCATACCAGGTGACAGTTGCATTGAGGAAAAACAACAGGAAAAACTCAGCCGTTATCAGGACCTCAAAATCGAACTGCAAAGGCTCTGGCATAAACCAGTCCAGGTGGTCCCAGTGGTCATTGGCGCACTGGGTGCCGTGCCAAAAGTTCTCAGCTAGCATTTGGAAACAATAAACATTGATAAAAACACGATCTGTCAACTGCAAAAGACCACGTGACTTGGATCTGTACGCATCATTCAAAAATACATCACACAGTCCTAGACGCTTGGGAAGTGTTTGATTTGTGATTTTGTGATACGAAATCTCGTTTGCTGTGACATACTGTGTTTTTGTGTCAGTATAATAATAATAATAATAATAATAATAATAATAATAATAATAATAATGCACCTTATTAATATTCTGCTCTATCTCCCTGAGGGGACTCAGAGCAGATTACAGAGCACATATATGGCAAACATTCAATCTTATTATATAATGAACAACAAAAACAGACAGTAAATAGATAGAGGCAAAGCTTCCCTCTTTTTCATCTCCGGCATCTGGAGGCTGTGCTTGACTCAGCCATGGGGATGTGCTGTTGTTCCATTTTTCAATGCCAGGAGCCTATTGTCTGTGGATGCTCTCCTGATCAAATTCACAGCATGTTTTCAGGGGTGCCTTTTACCTCCCCATCGAAGTGGTACCTATTTATTTATTCGCATTACTGTTTTCAGACTGCTAGGTAAGTGGAAACTAGTGTTAACAGGGGCAGCTCACTCCAACCCATGGCTTGAACTGCCAACCTTCAGCTTGACAAGATTTTTTGTAGCTGGTAGTTTAATCTGCTGTGCTAGTCACGGCCCCTATCTGCTGAAATCCCAATTCAGGTGACTGATGAGGCAAATTACCAGTAAAGATGCAAACATATCTGAATGTCCAAGTGTCATTCTAGGAAGCCAGAGAAATTTCCTCCTGAAGAAACGTCTGGGTCTTTAGGAGAAAAAAAAAGAGTACAAGAAGGAAAAGTAGAAGGAATTAGGAAAAGAGGAAAACCACATAACATTAATTCAATCAAGGAAGCCACAGCTTTAAGTTTGCCAGAGCTGAACATGAGTAACAGGATTACTTGGAATTCTCATTCATGGGATTTGACAGATAATGAAGCCAACCTGATAGTAAGCAACAACAATAAATTAGAAGTATTATTTCAGCTACTTTTTTTATTGAATTTGTGTAGATTTATCTGATCCCTATGTTTATTATTTGATTGACAACTGGAAAATAGAGGGAGAAAATGTGGAGGCCGTGACAGACTTTGTATTCCTAGGTGCAAAGATTACTGCAGATGCAGACTGTGGCCAGGAAATCAGAAGACGCTTCCTTCTTGGGAGGAGAGCAATGTCCAATTTTGATAAAATAGTAAAGAGTAGAGACATCACAATGGCAATGAAGATCCGCGTAGTTAAAGCAATGGTATTCCCCGTAGTCACCTACGGATGTGAGAGCTGGACCTTAGGGAAGGCTGAGCGAAGGAAGATAGATGCTTTTGAAATGTGGTGTTGGAGGAAAGTTCTGAGAGTGCCTTTTACTGCGAGAAGATCCAACCAGTCCATCCTCCAGGAAATAAAGCCCGGCTGCTCACTGGAGGGAAGGATACTAGAGACAAAGTTGAAGTCCTTGGCCACATCATGAGGAGACAGCAAAGCCTAGAGAAAACAATTATGCTGGGGAAAGTGGAAGGTAAAAGGAAGAGGGGCCGACCAAGGGCAAGATGAATGGATGGCATCCTTGAAGTGACTGGACTGACCTTGAAGGAGCTGGGGGTCGTGACGGCTGACAGGGAGCTCTGGCGTGGGCTGGTCCATGAGGTCACAAAGAGTCGGAGATGACTGAACGAATGAACAACAGCAACATGTTTATTATTTACTTAAAAATAATGATATATTCCTGACGTTTCAGGCTGTGTTTACCCATTCAAGGGAAATGGTCAAAATTAGAGTTGTGCACAAAATTCGTTTCTCCCATTTTCTTTATTTCTTTAATTTCTTTCGGAACTTTGGGAGCATGAAACGGGAAGGCCCCTCCCGGGAAGAAAATCAGCTTGACACGAAAAGCAAGTGGGAGCGGGTCCGGGTTCCTGGCCTGCTTTTCGGCAGCACAGTTTAATTTTTTATATTAATCCCCCAGCAAACAAAAAGTAAACCCTCATTCCCCGAAAACTACTCTCCTCTTCCACGAGGTCATTGCGCTTCCTTATCTGGAAGTGGGAAGCCTCCTTAAAATGCCTTGGAGAGTGCATGGTGTAGCCCAGGAGTGCCTCCCAGAACTTGCCTCCTTTCTTTCTCTCCTGGGCTAGCGTAAGATACGCTCGACAGCAGGCACTGGCAGGCACACACGCTTTCTGGGCCTACATGTCCTACATGCCCTCTCTTTCCAAGGAAAGTGCATGCAGGACCAGAAAGCACGCATGCCTGCCAGTGCCTGCAGCGGAGCGCCTCCTATAGAGTAAGACACAGAGCTTGCCTCTTTGCCTTGGAAAGAGAGTGCGTGTGTGATGTGCAGACCCAGAAAGCATGCGCCCCCCAGTGCCTGCAGCTGAGTGCCTCCTCTAGAGTAGAAACAGCAGGTAAGAAGAAGCCTCCTTAAAGCATGTGTCGGGAAGAAGAAGCTGGGAAAATGTTACAGCAATAAGAGCACAGCTTGCTGGAAATGTAAGGAAAATGTGGTGGACATGTGGTAGAGCAAAAAGATTTTGGAAAGGAATACAGAAAGGAATACAAAAAATTCTATAGGTACAGATACCTTGGAAACCAGAAATATTTTTTATTAGGAATACATAAGATGGAAGCAGAAAAAAACACAAACAAATTACTATTTTTGATGACAACGGCAGCGAGAATATGCAAAAATGTGGAAACAAAAAGAAATGCCTGAAGAAGATGAGTAGGTGGCGAAGACATTAGAGATTAGAAATATGGACAGGCTCCCTTTCGTCATGTCAAGGAATAAAGGAATAAAAGTGAAGGTAACAGACTGAAAAAAAGTCACTGAATACTTCAAACAAAGAAATGAGAAGGTTTTGATCTAGTAGAAAAGAAATGGACAATATAAAAAGGAAGAGCACAAGAATGGAGGGAGAGAATGAGAAGGGAAAGGGAAGAAAAGAAGCAACTCAAAACATGGTTGTTTGAGCAAGCATTCACAAACACAGAGTAACGGATACAAACAACTGACATAGGATCGGATAACTGACAATGGAACTGGACAATGCTTGACAATAAGGAGACGCCAATGATGTTGTTTTTATTGCTGTTGTGATTTATATAATTTTAATTGATTTTAAATTGTATTAGGATACTATGTATACTGTTTTGTTGGAAACTGCCTTGAGTCGCCGATAGGCTGAGAAAGGCGGTATACAAATATAATAAATAAATAAACTGTGTCCAAATTTGGTGTCAATTCGTCCAGAGGTTTTTGAGTTCTGTTAATCCCACAAACAAACATTACATTTTTATTTATATAGATTCTTGTATCACTAATATAGTCTTATCCACTTATATGTTTATCTGTTTACTTAGTCATTATAAGTAACTTTTTTCTTACTCTTCTCTCCTTTCTTTTTTCCGTTAAATGTTGCTTACTTGTATGCTAAACAACACTGTTCTACTGTTTCATTGCTCTCATTTTAATATTATTTTTGGTTTTAACTATAAATTCTAATAAAGACTATTTTTTTTTAAAAAAACATGTGTCGGGAAGCATGTGTTGGCGTTTGACTCCAGAAACCTCTGTGCATACCAATATCTGTGAATGTTCCTTATACTGAATGGCATAGTAAAGTAATACCCATTACAGAAAGTGGCAAAATGCTTTTGGGATTTTTTAAAAAATACTTTCAAGCTGTGAATGCTTGGTTCTGTGGATGCAGAATCCATGGATATAGAGGGCCAACTGTTTGTGTTTCATTGACTTAACAGATTTATTCCAATGGGAATTAACAATTGGATTTAAGTTCTTCTGCGCTTTTGAACAACTCTCTGGGGTGAGGGGATGACAGTCTTCCACCAATGTAAGGATCAGACAGTATGGAAGCCAAGGGACGAATACTCTCTGCTTGCAATTGCTTTAAAAGAAGCCGAGGACAGCTGGCATTTTACTCAAGAAGTGCCCTGTGGGTGAAGCAGCTGTCTGTACTGTGGAAAGATGCTCTTGAAATGAATGCTGTATCTCCCAAAGTAGCAATGCTTAGCCCACTAAGAGAGGGTTGAAAAGCCTGCTTGTGAAAGATGTATAAGAGGATGCAATAAATCCAAGGAAATTCCAGATGCGTGGATGCCCCCACAGGGTATCAACACTCAGGTGAAGGCACCTGGATGAAATAGACAGCAACAAGGTTGTGCTGAATATTCATCAGTTTTGATTGGGGGGGGTGGGTGGGTTGCATGAATCCATTTGTTTCCATCCTGGTCAAGTTGTTGGATTCACCAGAGGAGACAAAAGTCAATTCCTGAGTATACTAAAGTTATCAAATATTCAAGGACTAGCTGTACCCGCCATGCGTTGCTGTGGCCAACCTTCCCTCCTTTTTTCTCTCCTTCTTTCTTTCTCTCCTTCCTTCCCTCCGTCTTTCTTCCCTCTCTTTCTTTTCCTTCTGTTTCTCTTCTCCTTTCTTCCTTCTTTACCTGTTTCTTTCCTCCCTTACTTTGCTCTTTGGTTCCATCCTTCCTTCTCCCCTTCCTTCTTTCCTTCCCTCGCTCTTTCATTCCTTCTCTCCTTCCTTTTCTCTCTCTTTTCACTTTTTTTAGTTCCTTCTCTCCTTCCCTCCCTCTTTCTCTCCCTCTCCCTCTTCCTCTCCTTCCTTCCTTCCTTCCTTCCTTCCTTCCTTCCTTCCTTCCTTCCTTCCTTCCTTCCTTCCTTCCTTCCTTCCTTCCTTCCTTCCTTCCTTCCTTCCCCCTTTCTGTGTATATGTGTTTTGTGTGTGTATATATACATATGTTGTGGTTGTTCATTCGTTCAGTCGTCTCCGACTCTTCGTAACCTCATGGACCAGCCCACGCCAGAGCTCCCTGTTGGCCATCACCACCCCCAGCTCCTTCAAAATCAGTCCCGTCACTTCAAGGATGCCATCCATCCATCTTGCCCTTGGTCGGCCCCTCTTCCTTTTACCTTCCACTTTCCCCAGCATAATTGTTTTCTCTAGGCTTTCCTGTCTCCTCATGATGTGGCCAAAGGACTTCAACTTTGTCTCTAGTATCCTTCCCTCCAATGAGCAGTCGGGCTTTATTTCCTGGAGGATGGACTGGTTGGATCTTCTCGCAGTCCACGGCACGGCATATATATACATATATGTGTGTATATATTTGTGTATGTGTGTATATATGTGTGCTTGTGTATATATGTGGTTTTGCACATGCATTGTAATGTAAAATTGATTTTTTTTGGCTTTTAAGTCTCTTTTGGTGTGTTTTTCAGTGTTTTGTGATGGTCACTCATTGGCCTGATAGGTGTCTAGTGTCTAAATTTGGTGTCAATTCGTCCAGTAGTTTTTGAGTTATGTTAATCCCACAAACAAACATTACATTTTTATTTATATAGATTGGGAAAGGCAAGCTGTTCCCCATTTGGTCCTTTTGACTATGCAGAGGATTTTGAGCAGAGATAGGAAAGCCAGTGAAAAAAAAAGTGGCACTATGTCAGTGTTTCTCAACCTTCCTAATGTTGCGACCCCTTCATGAGAGTTGCAGATTGCGGTCAAAGTTTTATCCCCATATCAGGAGGAATCAAGAGTTTTAGCATGAACTTTAATGATGCTATTTATTTATTTATTTATTTATTTATTTATTTATTTATTTATTTATCGTGCCAGGAGCAAACCAAATAGTTGTATTGCATTAAAAACAAACAAACTAAACACAAATTTTGCAAACTTGGTAGTTGATTAAATGTTCTTTGACCAGTGGCTGGTGTTGCTATAAGAAGGTCCTCCATTGTGCATGTAGCAGGGCTCAGGTTGCATTGCAACAGGTGGTCTGTGGTCTGCTCTTCTCCACACTAGCAAGTCATGGATTCCACTTTGTAGCCCCTTTTCTTAAGGTTGGCTCTGCATCTCGTGGTGCCAGAGCGCAGTCTGTTCAGTGCCTTCCAAGTCACCCAGTTTTCTGTGTGCCCAGAAGGGAGTCTCTCATTTGGTCTCAGCCATTGATTGAGGTTCTGGGTTTGAGCCTGCCACTTTTGGACTCTCGCTTGCTGAGGTGTTCCTGCAAGTATCTCTATAGACCTTAGGAAGCTATTTCTTGATTTAAGTCATTGACGTGCTGGCTAATACCCAAACAAGGGATGAGCTGAAGATGTCACTGCCTTGGTCCTTTCACTATTCGTTGCTACTTCCTGGTGGATGTCAGGTGTAATACCAGCTAAACAGTGTAATTTCTTCAGTGGTGTAGGGCACAGGCACCCCGTGATAATGCAGCATGTATCATTAAGAGCCACATCCACTGTTTCTGAACCCCACCAATGATAGAATTGGGCCAAACTTCTCACAGAGAACCCCCATGACCAATAGAAAACATTGCGTTTTCTGATTATCTTTTGTGAGCCCTCTGACACCCCCTTGTGACCCCCCCAGGTTGAGAAATGCTGCATTATGTTATACTTATTCTTTAAAAAAGCTTTCAATGCATACATTAGTTAGATTTACTTTGAAAAGGTAATTTTTAAAAGTTTACATTATTCCAATACAAACCTTACTGGAATCCAAGTGTCCTAACTTACCAGTCACCTCAAATAATGGGTATAGAGGGCCTGTTCTCCTGTTGTTTGAGATGCAACTGACTAACATTTTTACTCCCTTCTCACAACTGTAACTCAGCTTGTGTGTCCAAAAACATTTTCCCCTGAAATAATTATTGTGTCATTATTATGTGAGCTATTTGTGTTGTAGAGGCTGGATGTTGACTCACTCTCTGCGTCGTGTTGATAGCATGAGATGATTAAGGGTAGTCAT
Source organism: Anolis sagrei ordinatus (assembly GCF_025583915.1). Lineage (NCBI taxonomy): Eukaryota > Metazoa > Chordata > Lepidosauria > Squamata > Anolidae > Anolis > Anolis sagrei. Next base: position 13,361,946 of record NW_026847993.1, on the reverse strand, counting down.
GGATGGGGAGCTGTCCCAGAGAACGAAAATGAATAAGGGACTGACACTTCCAGTATTTTCTGTTGGTCATGGGAGAGCTGTGTGCCAAGTTTGGTTCAATTGCATCATTGGTGGGCTTCAGAATGCTCTTTGATTGTAGCTGAACTATAAATCCCAGCAACTACAACTCCCAAATGACAAAATCAATTTTTTGAGTGAAGGACATACATTGGGTTGTTAGGTGTCTTGTGTAATTTGGTGTAAGTTCGTCCGTGGTTTTTGACTTCTGTTAATCCCACAAACGAACATTACATTTTTATTTTTATAGATTAAATATTTACGTAGGAGGCAGGGCAGGTGCCCTTGGGATAGGCCAGGAGGTGGATAAGGTATAGTACAATATAGTAATATATAATACTGAGATTGTACTATGTTAATAATATAATATATTGTATGAAAATATATCTTGTAAGCCGCTCCGAGTCCCCTTCGGGGTGAGAAGGGGAGCATTTAAATGCCGTAAATAAATAAATAAATAAGGAAGCGCGGGTAAGAAAATAATATATAAAATATATAAAATAATGTATAAATATATTGAAAACTAGTCTGGTGTCCGTACTGTTCACTTATCGCGGGTGGTCCTGGAATGAAATCCCTCCAAGAAGTGAGGGAACACTGTACAAGGTTGGGGCTTGTGTAGACAAGTCCTATGTTGTTGGCTAACATTATGTTTTAAGTGAGAGGTTACATTTCTTAGTTTAACATTTAAGCAGTCTTTTATAGCATCTCATTATTAGTGTGCAGGAGTGGTTCGCTCTTTCTTTTCTTTTTTTTTAAACCACCCTTCAGCAGCCCCACAAAGCTAAGAGATCTCAGAAGATTATTATTCCACTTATCCCTGCGTCAGAAGCACAAAGGTTAATTATGTACATTTGTTGCAATGGGTGCAAATCCTTTTAAAAACAAGGATCAACATAGTTGGCTTATGTATGAAGCAAAGCTCACTTCACACTCGAAGCAAGCTTGGGTTGTAAGGTTTTTCCTCAAATAGGCAAGTGAGCAAAGAGGAGAACGTAGTGCCAAAGACAATCTTAAATATGACATATGTGTTGATTTTGGGTCGTGGTGAAGTGGCAGCTTATTCTACAGCTGATGGTGTAATGGAATTGTTTGTTGCTTCGGAACATCTGCTGACCTGGTTTGACAGGACTCTCTTCCCCTCTGATTTTGAGTACCATTAGCTTCTTCCCTTAGGTGATTTTTGCCCCCTTCAAATTACAAGAAAAGAGTTTCCATACAAACATTAGGAAGAACTCTCTCTTTTACTGTAAGAGTTGTTCAGTAATGGAATAGACTTACTTGTCCAAACTCATCTGCCTCTACATTCCACCTCGTAATTTAAGATCACCCTGGGAGGCCCTGCTCTCGCTCCTGCCTACATCGCAAAGGCGTTTGGCCGGGATGAGAGACAGGGCCTTCTCGGCTGTGGCCCCCCGCCTGTGGAATGCACTTCCAAAGGAGATAAGATTGGACTCATCTCTCCTGGCTTTCAGGAAGAAAATGAAAACGTGGTTGTGGGAGCAGGCTTTCGGACAGCAGACTTAATTAACATGTTGTAGTAGAGTCTGTTGGCAATGCTGCAACTGGTAGTAAGGGTGCTAGAAGAGGATCTGGGAGACACTTATGTCACCCACGGATGAAGATTCCTTCGAAGGGTTTTCTGAGAGTGAAATGAGTGAGGAGGAGGAAGGAGATACAGTGAATGGGAATAGGGGAACTAAGAGGGTTACTCGGGAGCAGGAATCGGATGAGGAGCGACAGAGAAAGAAGATTCGGGATATACTTACCTTCCCACAAAAGGATTTCATGGGTTTCTCTGGGAATGATGGGTCTGGGAGTGATGGGGATGAAGATGAATCACTGGATTGGACTAAGGTGCAAGAGGTTCAGGATGTGTGTACTCAACCAACGTCTAGTGGCACGTTTGCAGGGTTTTCTGGTGGTGGGGATTGGCAATCGGGAGATACTGGGGATTCTTGGAGAGAACTGTCTTGACAAGAGGTGGAAGAGTTGGAGGGATGGGCGTTGGAGTTCAGGTGAAGGAGCTAAGCCAGCTGTAAGTGATAATGATGGAGTGGAGGGCAGCTCATCATCGGATGATGAATTGTAAGATAAAAGTAGGCACTGAAATGGAAGAACTTTGCAGTAGGCAAAGTGTTGGTTTCGTGCCTTGGGTCTTGTCGCTGCCGCTTTCGTGTTGGGCTTGCGTCCTGGATCTGCAGGTTGCTGTTTACCTTTGTGTTACAACTCGGCTTGGATTATCGTGAGTGCAGATTTCCCCTTTCCTTGACTTCGGACTGCTTTTGACGACGACGCTGCCTCCTGGACTTTGGAACCTCGCAACTTTGGACTCGGCTTCCTTCAACTTTGGACTTTGTTTGACCACAGTTCTTTCTTCATGGTTCTTTGTTTGATCATCCTTCATTTGCTGTGTGATTTTGCAGGATTTTGGAAGTGCTTCAGTTTAATCCGGATCTTTTTCCTGGATAATCCGGATTATTGCTTTAGTTTGCTTTTCAAGCTAGAAACTGCTGCTACTTTTGAGTTTTGACCAGAGACACTGAAGCAAGTGTCTCTGAGTCTCTTTTGTGTTATATTAATAAACTATTCTTTTGGACATATTACTGAGTCTGGCTCTTTAAGGCATCTGGGTACATAACACTTTGGTTGGAAATTGACTGGAATGACGAAACAGCTGATCATATTGTATTATTGTTTTAATTAATGTTTATATACTCTTTTAATTAATGCTTTACGCATTTTAATTGTGTTGTATTATTGTAATTTTTTATATGAAGCGGCATCGAATCGTTGCCTAATGTAAGCCGTCCTGAGTCCCTCTTCGGGGGTAAAGAAGAGGCAGGGTAGAAATACCAGAAATAAATAAATAAATAAATAGACTACATTACAAGGATGGACTGAGAATCATAGAGTTGGAAGAGACCTCATGGGTTATCCAGTACAACCCCCTCCCAAGAAGCATGAAAACCACATTCAAAGCACCTGACAGATGACCATCCAACCTCTATTTAAAAGCCTCCAAAGATGGAGCCTATGCCATACCTTGGGGCAGAGAGTTCCACTGCTGAACAGCTCTCACAGCGCATTGTCATAAAGGAGACATACTCCCACCGTCAGCATCCTACGATGTTTGTTTCCGATGGCTCTGTGAAGTTTCTACATGGCCTCACCATATATACCATACCCATTTTGCCACACACTGTCTTGACATTACGTCCTCTCCATAAACTGAAACAATTTCGCAATGAATCACAGCGGCATTTAGGTATCATTTAGGTAGTGTATTACAGCACAAACTTCATATTTGGAGGGAAACGGAAGGAGGATGCTCATCTCTAACCTTCACTTCAATCGCCAGTGGATGAGCTACTGATGACTGGCACTGCTCGTTTGCTTCTGTTGGCTTCCCGTTACATGGCAGAGATACCAACTTCCCCTGAGAAAATTTCCTGTGAGAGCTACGTGCCTTGGAACTTTACTTTCCGCATAACCCTCGTAGATAAGACAAACAAGTCACAAATGAAATTTTGCACAGTCCTAGTGCCCAATACTAATTGAAATTACTGGTATTGGAAGTGGTGTGTAGAACAATTTCTATTCCATTTAATAGATTTGCACTTGGCAGCACTGTCATTGAATTTAGCCTATGTTATTAGCATGCCAACAGTGATATTATGTTATTACAATTTCTTTGTACATTTTCATCTCCTTAAGTGACTATTTTGAAACCCGTTCACTCTTCTGTACCTTTTCCTGCAGCAGACAGCTCTCTCTTTCAGCCTACAGTAATGTGCATGCAAATATGATAAAGGAGGCTTAATAAAAAATAAACCTGACTTCAATCATTAATTGGATTTGGATAGGCAGATTGCAGAAGTATTGTGCAGACTTCTATTTTGCATATTTTTTACTCCTATAATTCTTGGCAGTTATCTTTAGGGTTTCTTTTCTTTCAGAGAAATTTGAGACAAACAACCTCGAAAATGGTTTTGGAATGCCAAAGTAAACCAAGATGCTTAAATCCAATCTGAAAATCTATCCGTTAATGAAAATAGCTCCCAAAATTCAAATGGGAGGAAGAATAATCAAATTATTTATCTACCTCTGATAGATTCGTGTTGGAATTAGTCATTATCCTATTATAATGATTAGGAGCCCCCGGGGGCGCAGTTGGTTAAACCCCTGTGCCGGCAGGACTGAAGACTGACAGGTCGCAGGTTTGAATCTGGGGGAGGCAGATGAGCTCCCTCTATCAACTCCAGCTCCTCATGCAGGGACATGAGAGAAGCCTCCTACAAGGATGATAAAAACATCAAAAATCATCTGGGCGTCTCCTGGGCAACATCTTTGCAGACTGCCAATTCTCTCACACCAGGAGCGACTTGCAGTTTCTCAAGTCGCTTCTGACATGACAAAAAAATATAATGATTTATGTTTTAACACAGCATTTCTCAACCTGGGGGGTTGGGACTCTTGGGGGAGGGATGGCAGGAGTTTCAGAGGGTTTACATGGATTTCTGATGGTCTTAGGAAACCCCTTTGGCAGATATGGTTGAAGATCTCTCTGCCTGTCCTTCTCTTCCTTTTTGGAAACAGTTGGCGAATCCTCCCACCAAAAGCCTTCCTTCACTGTGATTGGCCATTCTCTCAGCTGGCCTCTCAGCCAAGGGGAAGGCTGCTTTTGAGACTCCAAGTGGGGAGGGGAGAGCAGCGCATGGCAGTACATTGCACATGTGCGGGCAAGGGAGAGCATGTGAGGCTGGAGGAAGGCTTGTGCCAGTGAGTCCCTTCAATGCATGGGGGGGGGGGGGGGGGGGGGGGGGGGGTTGTGCGTGGGAAGTTTGGCCCAATTCTATTGTTCGTGGGGGTTCAGAATGCTCTTTGATTGTAGGTGAACTATAAATCCCAGCAACGACAACTCCCAAATGTCACGATCTATTTTTCCCAAACTCTACCCTTGTTCACATTTGGGCATATTGAGTATTCGTGCCAAGTTTGGTCTAGATCCATCATTGTTAGAGTCCACAATAGTCCCTGGATGTGGATGAACTACAACTCCAAAACTCAAAGTCAATGCCCACCAAACTCTTCCAGTATTTTCTGTTGGCCATGGGAGTTCTGTGTGCCAAGTTTGGTTCAATTCCATCCTTGGTGTAGTTCTTCGATTGTAGGTGAACTATAAATCCCAGCAACTACAACTCCTAAATGACAAAATCAATCACCCCCAACCCCACCAGTATTCAAATTTGGGCATATCAGGTATTTGTGCCAGATTTGGTCCAGTGAATGAAAATATGCCCTGCATATCAGATATTTATGTTACAATTCATAACAGAAGCAAAATTACAGTTATGAAGTAGCAACAAAAATAATGTTATGGTTGGGGGTCATCACAACATGAGGAAATGTATTAAAGAATCACAGTATTAGGAAAGTTGAGAAACACCGTCTTAACAGAACTGAGATCTGATCCTATGAGTGGGATATTTTTGATACAATGTACACATGTGCCTGTTTGCTTTATTTTTCATTCCTTTCCCATTGTTTGCTTTCATCCCATGTTAGTGTTTAACTTGATGCTGGTTTTATTGGCTATGTATTTTATTTATGTGTATATATGTGTGAGGAGCAATCGAGTTCTCTGAAATAAGGGATGCTCTTTAAGCATTCAAAGAGCTTACAAGACAATTGAAGTCAAATGTTTGGATCCTAGGAAACTGGCTTTGGATAGTTATTTACAATGTCAACTTGCACGTAGTGAACAGAGTTTAATTTCACAAACTTCATATGTCTCCTCCATTTCCTAAGTTGTTTGGCATTTCAACCCAAGCTGGTTGAAATGAAGTCTCTTTTGGCTCTACGCAACTGGGACATCTGCCCACTTGAGAACCTCTCTCTGGTCTATACAATGCATAGGTGGATAGTCCAATAGTAGTAGTTTTCTTGAGTTCACAGTGATGGCAACAGTCTTGGACAGCAATGCCTCCCAAAGTGACCCATTTAAGGTGGAATCAGGTGTCAAATAGGGATGTGTTATTAGCCTGTGAGTGCAGTTTTTTCCCGAATGAAGCAGAGATTGCTTAAGAACTGGGACATCCGTAGGGATACCAAGGTGCTTGTTTATAAAGCCATTGTCCTCCCAACCCTGCTATATGCCTGCGAGACGTGGACTGACTACACATGCAACTCCTGGAATGATTCCATCAGTGTTGCTTCTGGAAAATCCTGCAAATCTCTTGGGAAGACAAGTGAACAAATGTCAGCGTGCTGGAAGAAGCAAATACTACCAGCATTGAAGTGATGGTCCTCCGCCATCAACTCCGCTGGACTGGCCACGTTGTCCAGATGTCTGACCACCATCTCCCAAAGCAGTTGCTCTACTCTGAACTCAAGAACAGAAAATGGAATGTTGGTGGGCAGGAAAAGAGATTTAAAGATGGGCTCAAAGCCAACCTTAAAAACTCTGGCATTGACACTGAGAACTGGGAAGCCCTGGTCCTTGAGCGCTCCAGCTGGAGGTCAGCTGTGACCAGCAGTGCTGTAGAATTTAAAGAGGCATGAATGGGGGGCAAAAGAGATAAATGTTCCAAGAGGAAGGTGCATCAAGCCAACCCCGACCAGGACCGCCTTCCACCTGGAAACCGATGCCCTCACTGCGGGAGAAGATGCAGATTAAGAATAGGGCTCCACAGTCACCTATGGACCCACCGCCGGTACACTGATCTTGGAAGACTATCCTACTCGGACAACGAGGGATCGCCTAAGTAAGTAAGTAAGTAAGTAAGTAAGTAAGTAAGTGTCTACTTACAAGACTGTTGGGGAAACTGAGAATATTGCTTTACCACGTAAAGGTAAAGGTTTCCTCTTGACATTAAGTCTAGTCGAGTCCAACTTTGGGTGCTCATCTCCATTTCTAAGCCAAAGAGCTGGTGTTATCTATAGACTACATGGATGACTACATGGAGCGCCATTTCCTTCCCATCGAAGTGGTATATTGATCAATTTACATTTGCATGTTTTCAAACTGCTAGGTTGGTGTAATGAATCCCTTACCTTAGCTGGCTGCCTGAGGCCTAAGGAAGTGGGCCTGGCAAAGGCATCCATTTTAGGAAAGGGAGACAGGGAGAAGCCATCTTAGTTAGGTTTGCCTTGAGGAGGCATGTTCAAGTCTTGGAGGGGAAAAAGAAGGCTAGGATTGGTTAGAAAGATGGGGTGGAGCCTAAGTGTTCTAGAGGGAAAAAGTGTCTTTTAAACTGAGGCTTGAAGTTCCAGGTTTAGCTAGTTAGGATTTGGAGCTGTTAGAAAGAAGAAGTGTTGGTGTTAGTGAGGGCCAGTTTGGGTTTAGAGAAGAAGATTGGGCTAGTCTTTTGTGAAGTATTCAGAGTAAATAGCTAGAATACTGTTTTGTGGAGCATTACCCCATTACTGGTCTGTTCAGTTCCTAAGGAAGTCTAGTTCAGGGTTTTTGGGTAGATTCCTAAGGGGCATTTTTGGGAGCTACTTTCAGAGATTCATTTCCTGAAGTAATTTTCTGTGGTGGAACTTTGAAGACTTGTAACCCAGAAGTTTTTAAGATTTTGACTCTAACGCAACCACAAGCTTTTTATGCCAGTATTCTACTGAAACCATTAAGCATTTGTACCTGATTATATCAAGCCTGTTCAATAAACGTTCTAGTTCTTTTATTCAACTTATACAAGCCTCAGTGTGAATACCTTTGTGGTGAAAGCATTACTAAAGTCAGCTTCTTAGCAGCTAAGAAACTATAGTGGCACAGTGTGTGTTACAGAACAAACTCTCAATATTACCTCAGCCTTTTTATTATTGAAATGGTGGCAGCAGAATTCTTTTGAAGAAGCATTCTAAGTCTCACAGTTCCAGTGGTTCCCAGTTCCTAACTTTTAAATATATAGTTGGTTTAGCAACCATACTCCCTCTACTTTTTGTGAGCGTTATAATTTTGGTGAAGCAGCGTTGAGATTTATTTTATATATTTCCCTGTCTGATAAATTTAATGAATTAAAATCTCTCTACATCATTGCTTTATTATAGTTGGCAGAACCTGGTGCTAACAGCGGAAACTCACCCAGCTCCCCAGATTTGAACCGCTGATGTTTCGGTCAGCAAGTTCAGCAGCTCAGTGGTTTAACCTGCTGCGCCATACTGGAGCTCCAGCTATTGTGATCTTAAATTGTTAACAGGTTGTTTTTAGCACTTGGTCAAACTTTCAGACAACTGAAAATTGCATCCCATTTGGTGGCTGATTTGAGGGAGAAGGGACACATTTTCTGCTGATTTTCAACTTTCGAAGACTGAATTGTAAAGGTGGTGAGTCTCAATTGACTGGCATTCCGTGTGTCTCAAATCCTATGGAATCCTAGGATTTGACACCCATAAAACTGCAAATACCATAATTCCACCTCATTGAGCCATGACAGTCGACGCGGTGTCAAACTCCTATAATTCTGCAGTGTGGATGTAGCCCAGGTTTCTGATAGTCACCTCACCTTTCTCCCAGAATTTCCTGAATTCATACTATCCATTTGCATCATGGGGACTCATCTGGAAGAAAGCATATTGATTACAAAACGAGAGCTGCTAAATATGTCAACAGGGGTAGAGAGAAGATTGATTGCTTTACATCTTAATATGAACTCAAGCAGGCTATTCAAGCCACGCACTTTTGAGCCAATACACACATTGAAACTCAGTTATCATCTGACATTTTCACATGTCCATATTTTGTAAAGCAGCCACAAAAGAACATGCACTATGGGAAGGTTCACACAAACATGCATACATTAGTCGCAATGCATTATCTTGCTTTTGAAATTGTGTATATTGGGCGACATTTAGGTGCAAAAATGCATATATTAGAAGAGGAATGCACACAAATGAGTCTGTTTTCATGAGAAGTTTTCAACTGAGCCATCAGAGTTTTGGCCTTAACTAAATATAAGTTTGGAAAGAATCCTTAAAGACTGAGACAAACCACACTTGATGCTTGGGGATGGGGGAGTGGGAGGAAGGGCCAGGTCTTTGGATAGGTCAGTGGAAAAATAGACAGGGAGAAGAAAGCTGGGGTGGGGAGGGAGAAAGGAGGCACCAGTGAAAGGAGGATGGCAAGGTCAGTGGGAAGGAGCTGTGGCAGCAGCTTCAATTGTTTTGGACTTAAGTACCATATATACTCGAGTATAAGCCGACCTGAATATAAGCCGAGGCTCCTAATTTTTCCAAAAAAACAACAACCAAAAAAACCAAAAAAAAAAACAAAAACAAAAAACAAAAACTGGGAAAACGTATTGACTAGAGTATAAGCCGAGGGTGGAAAATGCAGCAGCTACTGGTAAATTTCAAAGTAAAAATAGATACCAATGCAATAATTGAGGCACCAGTAGGCTAAATGTTTTTGAATATTTACATGAAACTGTAACTTAAGATTAGAGTGTCCAACTCTGATTGAACCATTATTCTAACCTTCTTCAATGTAAATGTGCTTATGTATCTTTCCAACAATAATAAAGTGAGTAAAATAATAAATGCAATAAAAATAATAATAAAGATAATGAAAATGTAATAATAACAATAATAAATAGAGTAAAACAAATAATAAAGAGTAAAATAAATGCAATATTAATAGAGTAAAATAATAAATGTAATAAAAAGTAATAATAGAGTAAAATAATGTAAATAGATTGAAATAATAAATGTAATAAAATAATACTAATAACAGAGAAAAATAATTAATGACCTTGACTCAAGTATAAGCCGAGGGGAGCCTTTTCAGCCTAAAAAAGGGACTGAAAAACTGGGCTTATATTCGTGTATATACAGTAAGTAAGTGAGCAAAGGAGCAAGGTGAGACATACCTTTTTAAGCCTAGATCAGCTCAAACAGTCACCCTGCTGCAGCCCTTTCCCATTGCCTTTGTCCCATCCCCTCATCCCAGATCTCCTCTCTTTGCCTGCGTCTTAATTTGTGTTGGAGATTCCTGCATGATGAATGCAATTCTACTTTGCCAGCATATTGTCCTACTCATGACAGAGATTCAAGGGCTTGTCCAAAGAAAATAAACTCTCAGCTGAGCCAAAGTCTAACAGTTCAAGGTCAAGGAAACCAAATCAAGCCCATTTGGGGTTGAGCCAGAACAATAACAATAGTCGGTTTGAGGTTAAATCCACAAGAGCATGAGTAGGTTTTGGAAGTCAGATCAAATTGTTTACAGTGGAGAAGTGCAAGTTCAATTTCTCAGCTGCCCCTTGGCTAAGCAGTGTTTCTTAACAAGATAACCTCTCGAACCCCTCCCTTTACAAGCTTCTTTATTTCATCTTGCATTTGCTGGGATCTGCTAGCTTCAGGTTCAGCCACTGGAACGTGCAAAGTTTCCAAGGTTGCTGGGATTTCTTTGCTGCAAGCTCGGTGACTGGCACCTCCACCTGCTCATCTTCCTCACTGCTTGAGCAGGGCATGACACAAATACTTGCATACAACAGGCAAGGTAAACTTCCATGACTCACCAATCACTTAATCCCAGACCTGCCAAGGCTGCTGTGGAAAAAGCGGCTGCCATGGTCCCTTCCCACTATTCTTGCATTCCTTCCGCTACATCTGCCAACCCATTGGCCCACCCCTGCACTCTCCTCCTTCCCTCTTGCTGTCCTGCTGTTGCATTCTAGCACTGAAACACCTTTTCCAGCACAACTCTATGGTCAAATTCTGCTGGATTCTGATGTTATTAAAGACTAGCTGTACCCGCCACACGTTGCTGTGGCCAACCTTCCCTCCCTCTTTCTCTCCTTTTTTTTTTTCTTTCCCTATTTTTCTTCTTTCTTCCATCTCTACCTGTTTCTTTCCTCCCTTTCTTTGCTCTTTGGTTACATCCTTCCTTCCCTGTATTTTTCCTTTCATTTTTTTATTTCCTTCTCTCCTTTCTTGCTTCTCTTCCTTCCTTTCTTTCCTTCCTTCTTTCCCTCCCTCCTTCTCTCCTTCCCCCTTTCCCGCCTTCATTCCTTCCCTCTTTCCCTCCTCTCGTTACTTCTTGACTGTCCCTTCCAACTCTATTCTGTAAGTCTATTTAATTTGTATTATGTAGTAATATATAATAGTAACATATTATATAGTAATCTATATAACAATATATAAAATATTGTATTTATATCTTACATAGAAAGAAGGAAAGGAAGGAAAGAGGAGGGGAGGAGGGAGAGAAGGGAAAGGAAAGAAGGAGGGACAGGAAGTAAGGAAAAATGAAGGAAGGAAAGGAAGGGGAAGGAAGGGAGGAAGGAAGGAGGAGGGAAAGGAAGGAGGGGGATGAAGAAAGGAGGGAGGGAAATTAAGGGGAAGGAAATGAAGAAAGGGAAAGAAGGAGGAAAGGAAGGGAGGAAGGAAAGGAAGAAGGGACAGGAAGGAAGGGAAGGAGGGAAAGAAGGAAATGAAGGAGAAGGAAGAGAAGGAATGGGGGAGGGACAGGAAGGAAGGGGGGAGGGACAGGAAGGAAGGAGGGGGGAAGGAAAGGAAGGGGAAGGAAAGGGAGGGAGGAAAGAAGGGAAGGGAGTGAGGAAGAGAAGGAGTAGAGTGTGGCAGAGGCAGCTACCTCCCGGTCTGGATGTTAATAGGAGAGAGAGAGAGAGAGAGAGAGAGAGAGAGAGAGTTAAATGTGTGCTCGTGTTACCGGAGACAGCCGAGCAGATAAGGGAGGCAAGAAAGAGTTGGCGAAGAAGGGAACAGTCTCTCACCCCTCTTCCCTCCCTCCTGCCTGCTGCTTCTACCGGGGCATCTTGATGGAAGAGGAGGCGACGAAAGGGAGGGGGGACAGCCAAGAGGAAAAAGGCTGCTGCTTCTGCTGGCGAGGGAGAGACTTTAGGAGCCCATCCACCGTCCTCCTCCTCCTTTTCCTCACTCCCACGGTGCCCACCCTCGCTTGTGTGTGTGTGTGTGGCCGTGCACGTACGCCTGGCTTCTAAGGCTTTAACGGCCAGCTGTTTCCCCGCGAGGAGGAGTGGGTGTGGCCATGGGTCTCTTTGTAGACATGCAGTTTCTCCTTTGTGGACATACAGTTCAGATGTGCTTTCTGCTTTTTGTTTTCGTGGGGTTTTTTGAGTGGAGAACATACATTGGGTCTGTTAGGGGTGTAGTGTCCAAATTTGGTGTCAATTCGTCCAGTGGTTTTTGAGTTCTGTGAATACCACAAACGAACATTACATTTTTATTTATATAGAAAATAGATAAACAAAGGAAAAATGGCAATTCCAAAAGTGCCAGTATAACGGAAAATACAAAATAGCAATAATCCAAAAAGGACAAGAAACCTGACTATATCTGCTATGATTTGTTGTTTTGTTATGTACCATAACTAAAATAAACTTAAATAAAAAGAAACCTAAAGTCAAGGAAACCCAAATCCACAGCAGTAATCCAAACATAAATCCATGACCATGCAAACAGGAGCCTTTCCAAGGTAAACTCTTTAAGGAAACAAAGCTTGTTTTCTGCTTCCTTGGAGACTAGGACGCGGAACAATGGCTTCAAACTACAAGAGAGGAGATTCCATCTGAACATTAGGAAGAACTTCCTGACTGTGAGAGCCGTTCAGCAGTGGAACTCTCTGCCCCGGAGTGTGGTGGAGGCTCCTTCTTTGGAAGCTTTTAAGCAGAGGCTGGATGGCCATCTGTCAGGGGTGATTTGAATGCAATATTCCTGCTTCTTGGCAGGGGGTTGGACTGGATGGCCCATGAGGTCTCTTCCAACTCTTTGATTCTATGATTCTAAAGGCAAGGACAAGAACAGGACACTTGAGAATACTTGGACCAAGAACTTGAAAGTAAAAACAGGAGAACAATCTCCTATAGCAGTGTTGTCTCCTCTGAGAGGTCTGAAACCAAGCCACTTAATTTAAGCCCTCTAAGACACCCATGACATCATGTCTGGCACATCATGTCTGACACATTCAGGGTCTTATCTCTGAGCCTCTGAGAATATCTAGTTTACCTGTTTTGCACTCCCTGTGTTCTCAAGTCTAATCTAGTTTTCCTAGAAAACTCCCGATCTACCCAAGGCCTTTTCTCAAGGGAACTGAACTCTGTTGCCTGGGAATGAGCACAAGAATCCAAAACATCAGCCTCTTATGCCTGCAATTCTCTCCAATCACCCACAGACTCCTCACTTTGAAACCCATCATCCCCTTCATCCTCTGAACCTTCAGAAAAATCCTCTGATGCTTGCTGGTTTATAACACGTGCTCTCTCCATCCACCCAAGGGTTTCCTACTCTGCTGTCCCACACCACCACCTTTCCACCCAAGTGAGAGAGGGAACCCATCAGGCTCATCCACCCTACAAGTAACCAAAGATTTGACCAATTCAAGATAGATATTGGTGTTATTGCAGTCCCCATTTACATGGTAATGTGGAGTAGTGGAAGATTCAGAAACTATCCCATACATAATCAAATCCATAAAAGTTAATCTGTGATATGGAGGGCTGTCTGCAAATCGATTTAAAAAGCGAAGCTCAGCAGGCCAGCAATTCTGGCTTCAAGAGCAATTATACCATCCCACCCCCCTTTTTTCCCTAATTGCTCCAATTTGCGTGATGCCATTTCAAGTGGAAACCATTAATTATTTGATCAACCATTATCTGTATTCAGTAATATGGATCTTGTGGTAGTATAAAATTATGGGGACTTAACCATGTAAAAGTGTGTGTCTGTATACACACACACACACACACACACACTGCTTTTGGTTTCTGGAGTTTTGAACATGGATAATGCCAGTGTTTAAATATATATCAAGAGGCATGTAAACACATAAAACTTTCATTTTTATCCTGCTGAATCATCTATATAAATAAAAATGTAATGTTCATTTGTGGGATTAACAGAACTCAAAAACCACTGGGCTAATTGACATCAAATTTGGACACAATGCGCCTATGCTGCAGAAGAGATTCAAGACAGCAATCTGGGAAACCAGCTTGAAATCATCTGGATAAGAATCAAGGGAACTGGGACTCAAAAAGATGTCGTTGTAGGCGTCTACTACAGACCCCCAAGCCAGGAGGAAGAACTTGATGAAGTCTTCTGCCAACAGTTGACCAAACAGGCACAGAGAAGAGATGTAGTAGTCATGGGCGATTTCAACTATCCCGATATTTGCTGGAAACAAACTCGGCCAAGAGTACAAGGTCCAACAAATTCCTCGCTTGCCTTGCAGACAATTTCATGGTCCAGAAGGTAGAAGAGGCAACAAGGGGATTGGCTACTCTTGATCTCATCCTAACAAATGCGGAGGACCTGATCGATGCGGTCAAAGTGGTAGGATCCTTAGGGGCAAGTGACCATGTGCTCCTGCAATTTGAGGTACAAAGGAAGGCCGAAACTAAGACAAGTCAAACCCGCATTTTGGACTTTAGGAGAGCTGATTTCCAAAAAATGAAGGAAATGCTGAGCAGCATTCCGTGGACACAGATACTAAAAGACAAGGGAGTTACGGATGGATGGGAATTTCTCAAGAGTGAAATACTCAAGGCGCAATTGCAAACCGTGCCAACAAAGAGAAAAAATAGGACAAGTGCAAAGAAGCCAGAATGGATGTCCAAAGAACTTCTAACTGTGCTAAGACACAAAAGAGACATGCACAAGAAGTGGAAAAAGGGAGAAATCACCAAAGAAGAATTCAAACAAATAGCCAACACCTGTAGGGAAAAGGTCCCAAGGCTAAAGCAAAAAACAAGCTCAGACTTGCCAGGGACATTAAAAACAATAAAAAGGGCTTCTATTCTTATGTCAGTAGAAAAAGGAAAAACAAGGAGGCGATAGGACCTCTTCGAGGAGAAGATGGGGCAATGCTGACAGGGGATAGGGAAAAGGCAGAACTACTTAATGCCTTCTTTGCCTCGGTCTTCTCACAAAAAGAGACTCTTCAACCTCAGCAAGATGGAGTGGATGAGGGATTGGAGGACATCCAACCCCAAATTGGGAAAGAAGTCGTCCAGGAATACCTGGCCGCTCTTAATGAGTTCAAGTCCCCAGGGCCAGATCAACTACACCCCAGAGTATTGAAGGAACTAGCGGAAGTCATTTCGGAACCATTGGCAACCATCTTTGAGAGTTCTTGGAGAACGGAGAAGTTCCAGCAGATTGGAGGAGGGCCAATGTGGTCCCAATCTTCAAGAAGGGAAAAAAGGATGACCCAAACAACTACCGTCCGGTCAGCCTCACGTCAATACCAGGCAAGATTCTGGAAAAGATTGTTAAGGAAGTGGTCTGCAAACACTTAGAAACAAATGCAGTCATCGCTAATAGTCAACATGGATTTATCAAAAACAAGTCATGGCAGACTAATCTGATCTCTTTTTCCGATAGAGTTACAAGCTGGGTAGATGCGGGGAATGCCGTGGATGTAGCGTACCTGGATTTCAGTAAGGCCTTCGACAAGGTCCCCCATGACCTTCTGGCAAGGAAACTAGTCCAAAGTGGGCTAGGCAAAACTACGGTGAGGTGGATCTGTAATTGGTTAAATGGACGAACCCAGAGGGTGCTCACTAATGCTTCCTTTTCATCCTGGAAAGAAGTGACGAGCGGAGTGCCGCAGGGTTCCGTCCTGGGCCCGGTCCTGTTCAACATCTTTATTAATGACTTAGATGAAGGGCTAGAAGGCATGATCATCAAGTTTGCAGACGACACCAAATTGGGAGGGATAGCCAATACTCCAGAGGACAGGAGCCGAATTCAAAACGATCTTGACAGATTAGAGAGATGGGCCAAAACTAACAAAATGAAGTTCAACAGTGACAAATGCAAGATACTCCACTTTGGCAGGAAAAATGAAATGCAAAGATACAGAATGGGGGACGCCTGGCTCGAGAGCAGTACGTGTGGAAAAGATCTTGGAGTCCTCGTGGACAACAAGTTAAACATGAGCCAACAATGTGATGTGGCGGCAAAAAAAGCCAATGGGATTTTGGCCTGCATCAATAGAAATCTAGTGTCTAGATCCAGGGAAGTCATGCTCCCCATGCTCTATTCCGCTTTGGTTAGACCACACCTGGAATATTGTGTCACAATTCTGGGCACCACAATTCAAGAGAGATATTGACAAGCTGGAATGTGTCCAGAGGAGGGCGACTAAAATGATCAAGGGTCTGGAGAACAAGCCCTATGAGGAGCGGCTTAGGGAACTGGGCATGTTTAGCCTGAAGAAGAGAGGCTGAGAGGAGACATGTATAAATATGTGATAGGAAGTCACAGGGAGGAGGGAGCAAGCTTGTTTTCTGCTTCCCTGGAGACTAGGATGCGGAACAATGGCTTCAAACTACAAGAGAGGAGATTCCATCTGAACATGAGGAAGAACTTCCTGACTGTGAGAGCCGTTCAGCAGTGGAACTCTCTGCCCTGGAGTGTGGTGGAGGCTCCTTCTTTGGAAGCTTTTAAACAGAGGCTGGATGGCCATCTGTCAGGGGTGATTTGAATGCAATATTCCTGCTTCTTGGCAGGGGGTTGGACTGGATGGCCCATGAGGTCTCTTCCAACTCTATTATTCTATGATTCTATCATCACTCAAAAAAATTGATTTGTCATTTGGGAGTTGTAGTTGCTGGGATTTATAGTTAACCTACAATCAAAGAGCATTCTGAACTCCACCAACGATGGAATTGAACCAAACTTGGCACACAGAACTCCCATGACCAACAGAAAATATTGGAAGGGTTTCGTGGGCATTGACCTTGAGTTTTGGAGTTGTAGTTCACCTACATCCAGAGAGCACTGTGGATTCAAACAATGATGGATCTGGACCAAACTTGGCACGAATACTCAACATGCTCAAGTGTGAACACTGGTGGATTTTGAGGAAAACAGACCTCGACATTTGGAAGTTGTATTTGCTGGGATTTATAGTTCACCTACAATCAAAGAGCATTCTGAACCCCACCAATGAGAGAATTGGGCCAAACTTTCTATACAGAACCCCCATGACCAACAGAAAATACTGTGTTTTCTGGTGGTCTTTGGCAACCCTTCTGACACCCCCTCACGACCCCCCAGGGGTCCCGACCCCCAGGATGAGAAATGCTGCCTTAAGGCCATTCAGTCCAACTCCCTTCACCAGGGCAAGAAAAATTGAACAAAGCCTTCCTGACAAAGAGCCATCCAGCCATAGATATAGAGAAATAGTAGGCCTGGGTAACAACGGAAAAATTTGTTTCTAAAATCGATTTGTATTTGGGGGTTTTTTTTTGTTTCGATATTTAAAATAATTACAAAATTTTCCTTTTAAAAAGTTCGATATTTACGAAATTTCGTAAATGGTAAAAAATTAACGAATCGATTTCCGAAACAATAACGAATCGATTCGTTAATGGCGGACGCGACCGCGAAATACGCTAAAAAACCTCCAAAACCTTCGGAAGCTTCCCTCTCCCTCTGTTGTTGACTGTTGGTGTGATATTATAATTTTTTTTCACTAATTAAACCATAAAACTGGCCCAGACATGCGGAAATAATAACGAAACGACCTCAAAACAATAACGAAACGAATACAATATCGAAATACGAAGTATTTACAAAACGTTTTTGAAAATTCGTTTTTTTAATAATTGCTCCAGAATGGTTCGTTATCGTTTTGTAATTGAAAAAATTAACAAATTATTAACGAATTATGAATTAACGAAACGAAACCGCCCAGCCCTAATAAATAGATATGATTCATACACATATATATGCCAATTATAGTAGGTTATAGTTTCAAAGGGACCTCTAAAGAAGGACAATGATATGTTGCATGTTCCAGAGTAGGCAAACCAGACAATCTCTACATCTACACTGACAAGAAATACTGTTTACCCACAAGCATAAAGAAATTACATATATTAGTAACCAACGCTATATATAATATATGTGCATGTGTGTGGAGAGGGAGAGAGAGAGAGAGTGCTTTTCACCTTATGAACTGACAAGCATTTCAAGGTCTGAGGATGACCTGGGAAGGAATCCCACTGGAGCATTGCAGCACACCAAAATACTTAGGAGTTACCCTGGACCATGCTCTGACTTACAAGAAGCACTGCGTGAATATCAAGCAAAAAGTGGGTGCTATTAATTAATATCATATGAAAGCTGACTGGCACAACCTGGGGATCACAACCAGGCACAGTGACGACATCTGTCCTTGCGCTTTTGCTACTCTGCTGCTGAATATGCATGCCCAGTGTGGAAAACATTTCACCATGTTAAAACAGTGGTAGTTTAATTTTGCATGATGGAATAGTTTTGGAACTGGTTTTAAATATATATTATTGTGTCAATAGTTTTATGTTTATGTGCTAAATGGCTATGCTGTTTCTGTATTGCTTTGCTTATGTGGAAACCGCCCTGCATCCCCTTGGGGAGATAGAGTGGTATGCAAATAAAGTTGTATTATATTATATTATTATGTGGCTCTTAATGAGACATATTGCATTATCACAGGATGTCTATGCCCTACACCACTGGAGAAATTATACTGTTTAGCCAGTATTTTATCACCTGACATCCACCGGGAAGCAGCAGCCAATCATGAAAGGACCAAGGCAGTGACATCTCCGGCCCATCCTCTGTTCAGATATCAGCCAGCATATCAATGCCTTAAATTAAAAAATAGTTTTCTAAGGGCGGATCTAGACAGCCCCTTTATTGTGGAATTTTCCACAATAAAAATGAGGCTGTCCAGACAATGTTCTGGACAATCCTGACTTAATTTTCCACAAACCAGGAAAACCCTGATTTGTGGTGAATTAATTAGATAGTGGGTTTATTCTGTGCCTTCTTGGAAGGTGCAGGATAAACCCACTACTTACAGTGTTTGGACTGTAGTCCAGACACCATTCACACAGTTTTATGGACTAAATTAGTCCAGAAAACTGTGGGAATTCCCCCCCCCAAAGCCCCTAAACCTCTTTTAAAAGGAAAAAAAAAACACTTACCTGGCCTCCAGTACAGAGCTGCAGCACCTCTCCCAGTGCGTACATGTTGGGAGAGCTGCTACAACACTGTAATGGAAGCTGGGTAAGTTTTATTTATTTTTAAAAGGGGTTTGGGGGCTTTGGGGGAGGGGAGTAGGGCTTTCAGATGTTGTTGCAGGCCAGTCCCATGAGAGATTCTGGACACCCACACTAAAAAGCACGCGCTTTCTGAGGTGTGTGAACAAGCCCCCAGCAACTTCTATATTTTTTAAATGTGGATGGTCCTGGGATAACAGCCTGTCTGGAAGCACCCTAAGATCTACAGAGATACTTGCAGGAACACCTCAGCAAGCAAGAGTCCAAAAGTGGCAGGCTAAAACTCAGAACTTCAATCCATGGCTGATACCAAACAAGAGACTCCCTCCTGGATATACAGAGGACTGGGTGACTTGGAAGGTGCTGAAGTGAATAGACTGTGCTCTGGTACCACGAGATGCAGAGCCAACCTTAAGAAATGGGGCCACAAAGTGGAGTGCACAATATGTGAGTGTGGAGAAGAGCAAACCACAGACCGCCTATTACAATGCAGTCTGAGCCCTGGCACATGTGCAATGGAGGACCTTTTTACAGAAACACCAGAGGCACTCCAGGAGCCCTTCCATACAGCCCGATATCCCAGAATATCAAGGCAGAAAATCCTACATTATCTGAGTATGGACTCAGATAACCCAGTTCAAAGCGGATATTGTGGATTTTTGCCTTGATTTTTATTTATTTATTTGTTTATTTCCAGCATTTATACCCCGTCCTTCTTGACCTCCGAGGAGGGACTCAGAACGGCTTCCAAACAAGCAACAATTCAGTACCAAACATGATATAAAACACATAATAAATACATTCATATACATTAAAATAGTTAGAAAATATACTTTCAAACTAGTTTGCCAGATTAAAATTGTCAGACTGAAATTTTCATCCAAAACAGTCCAAGTACAGTCGAATAAAATATTGTTTTCCCAGTAAAACAACTATTCTGTGAACGCTTGATCTCATAACTAGGATTTAAGTTTCTTCCAGAAGGTCAGAAGGGAGGGGGCGAATCTAACCTCATTAGGGAGGAAGTTCCACAGCCGAGGGGCCACCACGGAGAAGGCCCTGTCTCTCATCCCCACCAAACACAACTGCGATGGTAGTAGGACCGAGTGTAGGGCCTCCCCAGATGATCTTAAGGTCCTAGATGGAATAAAGGACTGTGTGGAAGAGCCCCAAGTGTCCAGCTACTGTTCAAAGGACAAGTTTTTAAACTTTGTTTGTGTTTTTAAATATATTACAACTGTATCTCGGGTTTACTTCTGATGTGAAACATAAATAAATCAATATATAGAAATATATCTCATGAGGACAGCTTATGTTTTAGTGGGAAGGAGTCACAGCCAAATGGTGCTACATTCTGACATTATGTTTACAAATATTATCAATCCATGCCAATGCTTATGGGGAGAGTTGTGCTTCTTGATACAGATAGATCAGAAGATACCTTACATTCTGTGCTTGACATGCCATTACAAATAAAGATAGGGACCCGCTGCCCCCTATTTTGTTTGCTCCAGCAAAGTCTGTCTCTTTCAACACTCTTTGAGAGCTGTGAGTTGTTCAGGCCGAGAGAGAGAGAGAGAGAGAGAGAGAGAGAGAGAGAAGAGAAGGGAGAGAGAGGGAAGGAAAGGAAGAAGAAAAGGCCCTCTAAAGAATTGGTGCTTAATTACAACTTAATTAGCATAATTATGCATGCTAATAGCATCTCAAATGAATAGCAGTTGTCAGGAGGTTGGGACCATCTGTAAGAGTGTTGGATTAATACATCATTTTTTATTTCTAACCACGCTGTAACCCTTTCCCTGAAAGTGATTTCCATTAATCAAGTTCATTTTTATTATATAGGAAATTTGGCATTTTTCATTATGGGCCATTATCCTTTCCCCCATGTAGTCCTAATACAATACTAATGAGACCCCATGTGGCTACTCCAGGCTGACAATGGTAGTACAGGTGTATTATTATAATTGTTACAAACAGCAAGCTGTACCTCAAGCCGAAGTTGGGTTCTCCTCCCGAGGTGTCAGGGTTTCCGTTTGGCATAATCTCCAAGGCCCAGTAGACTTTTCAGGGCTGTATAGAAAAAAGTACATATTTGTGAACACAGGTGGGGAGATTTAAAGAGACCGAATTATGTTTGTTTTCAAGATGCCTCAATTGGAAGTCTGAATACAGAGTGCTTCTGAATTTTTCCCTTTCCACAATTTGGTAGTCCATGCTCTGGTTACATCACAAATAGACTACTGCAACGTGCTCTACATAGGGTTGCCTTTGAAGACTGTTCAGAAATTTCAAATGGTCCAATAGGTGGCAGCCAAATTGCTCAATGGAGTGGCATCTAGGGAGCATACACACCCTAGGAAACTAGGGAAGTGGGGTTTGTGTGTGTATGTGTGTGCTGACTCACAACACACACACATATAAATACTAGGCAAGTGGAATTTGTGTGTGTGTGTGTGTGTATATATATATATATATACACACACACACACACACACAAATTCCACTTGCCTAGTATTTATATGTGTGTATGTATATGTGTGTGTGTGTGTATATATATATATATATATATATACACACACACACACACACACATATATGGACATATATAGACATATATGGCTTGGTTGATCCACAAAAAAAATGGTTCAAAACCCATTTCGGATGTAGGGGGCACTGGTGGTTTGATTCTAAAGTCAATTCAGATTTTCACAGAAATATTTTTTCAGAACTTTCCGAAACTTCCGAGACTTCCGAATCATTTTGTTAATGGTTTGAAAGTGTTATTTCCTGTTTCATTGGGTGGTCTTTACTTTGAAAGTAGTTGTTTTACTCCAGAAGCAGGGAAAAGGAAGCAGAGGAAATTCCTTCCTTCTCTGTTTCATAACTGGCTTCTCTGGCTTTAAAACTGGCTTCTCTGGCTTGAGCCGAGGCCAGGAAATTCCTTCCTTCTCTGGTTTAAAACTGGATTCTCTGGCTTGAGCTGAGGGGAGGACATTCCTTCCTCCTCTGCTTTAAAGCTAGTTTATCTGACTTGAGCCAAGGCCAGGGATCAGAAGCAGGGGAAAGCAAACGGAGGAAATTCCTTCCTTCTCTAGTTTAAAATTGGCTTCTCTGGCTTGATCCGAGGACAGGGACCAGAAGCGGGGAAAAGCTGAATCATTCCAACTCACTTCCAAAGTCATAACAAAAATGGCGGAAAAAGCTTCGGAAGGGCAAAGGGACTTCTGGTTTTTAAAAAAGCTTCGATATCGCTTCAAAAAGGTAATTTTAACAAAACGCGGGGTACAAAAAAAGTTATTATTTGAAGCACAACAAGATGAGTCCGCAGAAAACAAGATCACTCTGCTGGCTGTTGTACTGGATCACATGTCGGACACTTCCCAAGTGTCTAGAACTGTGTGATGTATCGGCAAATAAATACGTGCAGATCCGGGTAAGGTAGCCTTCTGCAGCTGTCAGATGGTAATCTTGTCAGCGCCGATTGTGTTTAAGTGCCAAGCCAAGGTCTTTAGGCACTGCACCCAGTGTGCCGATCACCACGGGAACACCTTGACTGGTTTGTCTTTGCAGTTCGATCTTTAAATCCTCATATCGTGTCAGCTTTTCCAGTTGTTTCTCTTCAATCCTGCTGTCGCCTGGGATTGTGACATCGACAATCCATACTTTGTTTTCTAACACGATCGTGAGGTCAGGAGTATTGTGCTCCAAAACTCTGTCAGTCTGAATTTGGAAGTCCCAGAGTACTTTGACATGTTCATTTTCTGTAACTTTTTCCGGTTTGTGATCCCACCAGTTCCTTGTCGCAGGCAGATGGTATTTGTGGCACAAGTTCCAATGAATCATCCAAGCAACGTGTTATGCCTCTGCTTGTAGTCTGTCTGCACGATTTTCTTGCAGCAGCTGAGGATGTGATCTATTTATTATTATTATTATTATTATTATTATTATTATTATTATTATTATTGAGTGATTTATAGCGAAGGTATTGTTATAAATGTTTTAATGTATTTTATAATTCTATTTCAAAATGTTTATGTTAATTGTACATTATTTTAAGACATCAAATTGTTGCCTATGTGTAAAGCCACTTTGAGTCCCCTCCAGGGTTGAGAAAGGCAGGGTAGAAATATCCTAAATAATACATAAAGAAATAAATTTGACTTATGACAAATTGTACATTTTCTCCTTTGGAAGTTTTATTTTAAGGAACAGGATGATGCAATGGAACAGATCCTCCAGCAACACCATCATTTATTTAATGAGGACTTGGGAACAACTAATATAACATTACTCACTGCAACATGTCATCTTACACCGAGGAAACATTGCAACGGCGAGAGTGTCCCAAAGATGTGTGGCAAATGTATAATGACAGTATGAACCCAAAATCAAATGTGAGTAAAATCAGTCATTCCTTTGACAAAGTGTTCATGGTCAGAATCACTGGGTTGCTGTGAATTTTCTGGGCAGTCTATTATTTATTTATTTATTTATTTGCTTTATTTCTATACCGCATTTTTCAGCCCTTAACAGGCGACTCAATGCGGTTTACATGGTACAATTATCAAACAGTGTCAGTGCAATTAAAACATAACAATGCAACAAACAGGATCAACAGCATCAATCCACAACAGTTAACAATCAACAAGACAGATCAACAAAACAAACATAACATAACGCCTCAGTTGAAATCAGATCCGTTCTCATAATCCTTGTGCCATTCCTATGTTCCATTTACCGTCTTCCTTTGATTGGTTGCACTGCTTAACCAAACGCTTGTTCATAAAGCCAGGTCTTAACCATTCTCCGAAACGTCAGCAGCGAAGGGGCCTGTCTGATGTCTGCCTGTAGGGCATTCCATAGCCGAGGGGCCACCACTGAGAAGGCCCTGTCTTTGAGAAGGCCCTGTCTCTCGTCTAGCTATGTTCCAGAAGCACTGTCTCCTGACATCTTGCCCACATCTATGGCAGGCATCCTTAGATCCATGTTTTCTCTTGGAAAACTAAGAGTCATAGTTAGAAGAGACCACGAAGAGCATCCTGCCTGAGTCCTAATGCCAGATAGTATTAGTTAGTTCTATTGTAATTGGATCTCTCGAGCAACCAGAAGCTATATTTAAATATCCGGCATCTTTCAATCCCTATGTGCTCCAGTTTAGATAGACCCCTTTTACACTGCCATATAAAATCCAGATTATCTGCTTTGAATTGGATTATATGGCAGTGTGGACTCATATGGATTATCGCTTTGATAGTCTGGATTATATGGCAGTGTAGAAGGGGCATGAGAGTCTAGTTTTAGCAATAAATTGCAAGCTAATAAACTTATCGTAGCTTTCTTTTGTAAATGTCAACACATAGTCCTAAACTCTCCTCGTTGAGTTAATTACACATTTAGTGATTGTGTAATTTTGAATTAATTGCAGACCAAATGGATTTATAGTTTGTGTACTTAATAAACCTTGATAAGTATCCTTTTAACAGTCCATTGACATTTAGGACCTGGAAGGGGGTCAAGATGCTCCCCTCCTTGAAAAGTTATTTCTGATTTGATTTCTAATAGACAAATGTATCCAGATTATAATGAACCAAATTTTGCTTTAGTGTAAAGCATCCTTTTTGTTTTTATAGATTCCTTAACTTAATTTTTGCATTTTACTTCTTGGGAGGAGAGCAATGACCAATCTTAATAAAATAGTGAAAAGTAGAGACATCACACTGGCAAGGAAGAAGAAGAAGAAGAACAATAACAACAAAAACAACAACTTTATTTTTCTACCCCGCCTCCATCTCCCCGAGGGGAGTCAGAGCGGCTTACATGGGGCCAAGCCCAAGGCAACATACAATTAAAAACAGAAAAATAAAAATTTAAAATAGCATAAAAACAGCATAAACAATAATAAGCAAACATCAAAAGCAACAACAGGCTCATTTTGGAGGTGGGAGGGGGCTAATAAGCAAAACTAGTCAAAGGATAAGATCAATAAGGTG
This sequence comes from Anolis sagrei ordinatus, assembly GCF_025583915.1. Classification (NCBI taxonomy): domain Eukaryota; kingdom Metazoa; phylum Chordata; class Lepidosauria; order Squamata; family Anolidae; genus Anolis; species Anolis sagrei. The sequence goes on along the minus strand of NW_026847993.1, from coordinate 13,336,862 downwards.
GATAGAAATGTATAATAGCATAGAAATAATGGCATAGAAATAGAGCAATTAAACAAGATAAATTCAACTTAACTTAAAAATGTGGTGATGGAATATAGGAATTTGGATTCAAGTCATGATTCAGGTCATGATTCAATCATCTGTCACAGGAGTCGTCAATCGAATGCACAACGAAACATCCAAGTCTTTAATTCCGCATAGTTAAAGCAATGGTATTCCCCCTAGATGGGCTCAAAGGCATCCTTAAAAACTGTGGCATAGACTGGAAAGCCCTGGCCCTTGAGTGCTCTAGTTGGAGGTGACCAGGAGTACTGTAGAATTTGAAGAGGCACAAATGGAGGACGAAAGAGAGAAACTTGCCAAGAGGAAGGCGCATCAAGCCAACCCCAACCGGGACTGCCTTCCACCTGGAAACCAATGTCCTCTCTGCGGGAGAAGATGCGGATCAAGAATAGGGATCCACAGTCACCAATGTACCCACAGCCAGGACACCACACTTGGAGGACAATCTTACTCGGACAACGGGGGATTGTCTAAGTAGTCCATGTAGCAACCTATGGATGTGAGAGCTGGACCACAAGGAAGGCTGAGCGAAGGAAGAGAGACACTTTTGAACTGTGGTGCTGAGGAAAATTCGGAGAGTCCCTTGGACTGCGAGAAGATCAAACCAGTCCATACTCCAGGAAATGAAGTCCAACGGCTACTGGAGGGAAGGATATTGGAGGCAAAGATGAAGTACTGAGAAGACAGGAAAGCTTGGAGAAGAGAATGATGCTGGGGAAAAAGGAAGGAAAAAGGAAGAGGGCCCGACCAAGGGCTATATGGATGGATGGATGGATGGCATCCTTGAAGTGACTGAATTGACCTTGAAGGAGCTGGGGGTGGTGATGGCCGACAGGGAGCTCTGGCGTGGGCTGGTTCATGAGGTCACGAAGAGTCAGAAGCGACTGAACGAATAAACAACTAACTAACTAAATCACAGACACTGATGATTATCTTCTAGTCTTCAGTATGAGACCACTGCCGTATGTCTCCTCCCCCCCCCCCCCCCCCCAACAATAAACGGTTCGGGACCTGCCTATCTTCGTGATCGCAACTTCTCCTATAAACCAGCACTCTAAGATCTTCTCTGGAGGCTCTCCTCTCGCTCCCACCACCCTCTCAAGAGTGGTTAGTGGGGCCGAGGGAGAGAGTCTTCTCTGTGGTGGCCCCTCAGTTCTGGAACTCTCTTCCTAGGAAAGGCCCCCACTCTCTCCATTTTCTGCAAGGAATTAAAAACTTGGTTGTTCCGTTGTGCCTTTAACTAGGCGGTTTGCTAGAGAATTATCCCGACCTTATCTAAGCTCCGGCACTTTAGTTGGCCCCTTTCCTGTACTTCTGACACTTTAATGGCCAAGGGCATTACCCTGGCAACCCAGCCCTCTGACTATTGCACTTTCCCTTGGCTCTCCCAGGGAATCATTGCACTTACTCTGAGCCCAAACCCAGTTCAAATTGGCCTGCCAGGGTATTGTTTTTATGATGTTAATTGATTTTAATGTTTTTATTATTTGTTGTCATTGATTATTTTTACTGTGTCGGTTTTATTTGTAATCCTTGAGCTTGTCCCTCTGTAAGCCACCCCAAGCCCCTTTGGGGAGATGGAGGCAAGGTATAAAAATAAAGTTATATTATATATTACTAGCCGTCTCCTGTCATGTGTTGCTGTGTATATGTGTTGTGTGTATCTTTGAGAGTTCTTGAAGAACAGGAGAAGTTCCAGCAGTTCCATCTTTGAGAGTTCTTGGAGAACGGGAGAAGTTCCAGCAGATTGGAGGAGGGCCAATGTGGTTCCAATCTTCAAGAAGGGAAAAAAGGATGACCCAAACAACTACCGTCCGGTCAGCCTCACGTCGATACCGGGCAAGATTCTGGAAAAGATTGTTAAGGAAGTGGTCTGCAAACACTTAGAAACAAATGCAGTCATCGCTAATAGTCAACATGGATTTATCAAAAACAAGTCATGCCAGACTAATCTGATCTCTTTCTTTGATAGAGCTACAAGCTGGGTAGATGCGGGGAATGCCGTGGATGTAGCGTACCTGGATTTCAGTAAGGCCTTCGACAAGGTCCCCCATGACCTTCTGGCAAGGAAACTAGTCCAATGTGGGCTAGGCAAAACTACGGTGAGGTGGATTAGTAATTGGTTAAATGGACGAACCCAGAGGGTGCTCACCAATGCTTCCTCTTCATCCTGGAAAGAAGTGACAAGTGGAGTGCCGCAGGGTTCCGTCCTGGCCCGGTCCTGTTCAACATCTTTATTAATGACTTAGATGAAGGGTTAGAAGGCAGGATCATCAAGTTTGCAGACGACACCAAATTGGGAGGGATAGCCAATACTCCAGAGGACAGGAGCAGGATTCAAAACGATCTTGACAGACTAGAGAGATGAATGGCCAAAACTAACAAAATGAAGTTCAACAGTGACAAATGCAAGATACTCCACTTTGGCAGGAAAAACGAAATGCAAAGATACAGAATGGGGGACAATGCCTGGCTCGAGAGCAGTACGTGTGAAAAAGATCTTGGAGTCCTCGTGGACAACAAGTTAAACATGAAGCCAACAATGTGATGTGGTGGCAAAAAAAGCCAATGGGATTTTGGCCTGCATCAATAGGAGCATAGTGTCAAGATCTAGGGAAGTAATGCTACCCCTCTATTCTGCTTTGGTTAGACCACACCTGGAATATTGTGTCCAATTCTGGGCACCACAATTCAAGAGAGATATTGACAAGCTGGAATGTGTCCAGAGGAGGGCGACTAAAATGATCAAGGGTCTGGAGAACAAGCCCTATGAGGAGTGGCTTAAACAGCTGGGCATATTTAGCCTGAAGAAGAGAAGGCTGAGAGGAGATATGATAGCCATGTATAAATGTGTGAGAGGAAGCACAGGGAGGAGGGAGCAAGCTTGTTTTCTGCTTCCTTGGAGACTAGGACGCGGAACAATGGCTTCAAACTACAAGAGAGGAGATTCCATCTGAACATGGAAGAACTTCCTGACTGTGAGAGCCGTTCAGCAGTGGAACTCTCTGCCCGGAGTGTGGTGGAGACTCCTTCTTTGGAAGCTTTTAAGCAGAGGCTGGATGGCCATCTGTCAGGGGTGATTTGAATGCAATATTCCTGCTTCTTGGCAGAATGGGGTTGGACTGGATGGCCCATGAGGTCTCTTCCAACTCTTTGATTCTATGATTCTATGATTCTATATTTGTATATGTGTGCATATATTTGTGTATATGTGTATATATGTGTGTTTGTGTATATACATGTGGTTTTGCGCATGCGTTGTAATGTATTTTTTTTGTTTTTTGGCTTTTAAAGTATTATCTGCTGTGTTTTTCAGTGTTTCATGAGTGATGGTCACTCATTGGCCTGATAGGTGCATTGTGTCCAAATTTGGTGTTAATTCATCCAGTGGTTTTTGAGTTATGTTAATCCCACAAACTAACATTACATTTTTATTTATATAGATATTATTTCACCTGGATTTTCTGCAACAAAATATTATAAAAATAATAAGATAGCTGATCAAGGACAATGAAGAAGGATGAGGGTATTGACATAAACACAAATTTGATCTGAGGTCATGAGTTCGAAGCCAGTCCGGGTCGGAGTGAGCTTCCAGCCAATTTGTGTAGCTTGTTGTCGACCTTTGCAATCCGAAAGACAGTTGCATCTGTCAAGTAGGAAATTTAGGTAACACCTATGTGTGGGGAGGCTAATTTAACAAATTCACGAGGCCATAAAACATCTCCAGCAAAAGCATGCAGGGAATGCGGAAAGTACTTCATCAGTGTCTCAGATGGACTGTGAAGCGACAGCTCCCCTGGTGGCCAGAAAATTGGAATGTTAAATAGCCTCTGAATGTCTGTATATATGTGTTGTGTGTCTATGGCATTGAAAGTTTACCATGTATGTGTACATTGTGATCCTCCCTGAATCCCCTGTGGGGTGAGAAGGGCGGAATATAAATAAATATAAATAATCTTCCATGATTTTTTTTCAATGCAGACTGAGATATTGAAAATCACCACACCTAGACTATTTGTCAGCCTCACCTTCCAGCAAAATAATTGCCTGCCTCTTTCTTTGGATGCATACGTTGTATTTCTCTAGTTTTAATTTAAACTAATTTAAATCTAGAAATAGTTTTCTAAGATCCACAGAGACACTCGATGGAACACCCCAGCAAGCGAGAGTCCAAAAGTGGCAGCTAAAACCTAGAACCTCAATCAATGGCTGACACCAAATGAGAGACTTCCTCCTGGGCACACAGAAAACTGGGCGACTTGGAAGGTGCTGAACAGACTGTGCTCTGGCACCACAAGATGCAGAGCCAACCTTAAGAAATGGGGCCACAAAGTGGAATCCACGACATGTGAATGTGGAGAAGAGCAAACCATAGACCACCTGTTGCAATGCAACCTGAGCCCTGCCACATACACAATGGAGGACCTTCTTATAGTAACACCAGAGGCACTCCAAGTGGCCAACTACTGGTCAAAGGACATTTAATAGAATGCCAAGTTTGCAAATTTTGTGCTTTTGTTTGTTTGTTTTTAATGCAATACAACTGTTTAGGTTCGCTCCTGACATGATAAATAAATAAATAAATAAACAAATAAATAAATAAATAAATAAATGTGTCTTGAACTGCAGAGTAGCAAAGCACGAGGGTAGATGCCTTCATGTACCTGCGCCCATACCTTGGGAAGTCTGACTTGGCCACGGTAGTCCACGCTCTGGTGACATCCCGTATAGACTACTGCAATGCTCTCTACGTGGGGTTGCCTTTGAAGACTGTCCAGAAGCTTCAAATATTCCAATGCTTGGCAGCCAGGTTATTTAACAGGAGCGGCACTCAGGGAGTATACAACTCCTCTGTTGCGCCAGCTCCACTGGCTGCCAGTTTGCTACCGGGCACAATTCAAAGTGCTGGCTTTAGCCTATAAAGCCCTAAACGGTTCTGGCCTAACTTACCTGTCCGAACGGATCTCCTCCTATGACCCAGTTAGGACGTTAAGATCATCTGGGGAGGCCCTGATATCGGCCCCGCCTGCAACACAATTACGGTTGGTGGGGATGAGAGACAGGGCCTTCTCAGTGGTGGCACCTCAGCTGTGGACCGCCTTTCCTACAGATATTAGATCGGCCCCCTCCCTGTTGACATTTCTGAGGAAAGTGAAGACCTGGTTGTTCGAGCAGGCATTTGAATAGACAGTGTAACAAACATAGGAATATGGAAGAATTGGATGCTGAGACTGGATCTTGATTTTAACTATGAGACGATATGAGATGTTTGATGCTTATTGATTGTTATAATTGTTATTCTTTTAAATTGTTATCAACTGTTTTTATCATGTTTTAAGTATTGTATTTGCTGTTGTGAACCACTCTGAGTCGCCCTGAGGGCTGAGAAGAGTGGTATAAAAATGTTGTGTGTGTGTGTGTGTGTGTGTGTGTGTATATATATATATATGTATGTATGTATCTGGTTGCGATCCCTGACTTGCAATATGTAATCATTATGGTTCAATACTATGGAATTCTTGGAGTTGTAGTTTTACAGAGTCTTTAGCTTTATCTGCCTTTTTAAAAATGCAAATACAACTGTTTGGTTTGCTCCTGACACAATAAATAAATTGAAATCTTAAGCTACTGCAATGCTAGAAATTTGACTGCAGAAGGAAAAATACTTCGGGGGGTGGAGGCAGTTCCCTTGGTTTGTCTCTCCACAACTACACTCCTGCAATTTTGCCGAAATTACACCCTACGAAAAACCAAGTGTGATGAATCTACGGAACACTCCTTCCCAAAATCATGCCCTCCTCCCTTCTGTGACCTTTTGAAAAATCCTTTTGGCTTCACAGAAGCATCGTTTTGAAGCGTTGGCTCTGCATTGGGAGCCTTGTCCCCTGTAGAATCTACAGAGAGCATATGTAATATGTATGTATCAAAGACCAAGCAATAATGCATTTCAGGCTGAAAATGACTGTCAAATTGCAGTAGCAGCAGAATATCTTTTGTGCGGGAAATACACTTTCAGCTTGGAATAGCAAGCCGGTGCCCTCTGTACAAGACGATAAAAGCTGCACGGCTGGGGAATACAAAGGTAGGTCAGGGTGAAGGGAAAAGGGCAACAGTAAAATGAAAAAATAGTTCCTTGGGGTCTGAAATGAAGTCCTACACAAAACAGAACTGCATATGTTTCCCCAGCGCTGCCAGAGACTCATATAAGTTGCTCCACTGTCTGATTTCCCTTGTTGTCAAGAGGTCGGGAAGGTACATTTACAAACCCCACATAACAGATGTTGGACTGTTACTAAAGATGTTTCTCTTTTTTTGGGTTCTTGTATAGGCTGTTCATTTTACATTTCTAAATGGAATGAGTGGCAAAGCGTTGCAACGGGAAAAGAATGGCAAGCGCTCTTCTTATGTTAACCACTATAATGAAGCAGTGGCTTTAATGTTTCCTGTGTATTTCAGGGCTGGTTAAGTGATGAAGGAAGGACAAGAAAGTACAATGGACCAAAAAGCAAATGGTCACATCCATGTTATTAAGTAATAGCAGTGTGCATATCACTATTTATACAGTACTAGCCGTCCCCTGCCATGGCCCAGTTTTATCATTGGTGGGGTTCAGAATGCTCTGTGATTGTAGGTGGACTACAAATCCCAGCAACTACAACTCCCAAATGTCAAGATTCTGTTTTCACCAAACACCACCAGTGTTCACATTTGGGCATATTGAGTATTCGTTTAGAGTTTGGTCCATTGTTTGAGTCCACAGTACTCTCTAGATGTAGGTGAACTACAACTCCAAAACCAAAGGTCACTGCCCACCAAACCCTTCCAGTATTTTGTGTTGGTCATGGGAGAACTGTGTGCCAAGTTTGGTTCAATTCCATTGTTGGTGGGGTTCAGAATACTCTTTGATTGTAGGTGAACTATAAATTCCAGCAATTACAGCTCCCAAATGACAAAATCCATTTTTTTTAGTGAAGGACATACATTGGGTTGTTACGTGTCTTGTGTCCAAATTTGGTGTCAATTCGTCCAGTAGTTTTTGAGTTCTGTTAATCCCACAAACGAACATTACATTTTTTTTGTGTATATATTTTTGTACATATAAGTACAATGGACCAAAAAGCAAATGGTCACATCCATGTTACTAAGTAGTAGCAATATGCATATCACTATTGATACAGTACTAGCTGTCCCCTGCCACGCGTTGCTGTGTCCCAGTCTGTGTATATGTGTTTTGTGTGTGTATATATTTGTGTATATGTGTGTTTGCGTCAATATTTGTGGTTTTGTGCATGTGTTGTAATGTATTTTTAATTTTTTTTTTGCTTTTTAACCCCCTTCTGTGTTTTTCAGTGTTTTTATGAGTGATGGTCACTCGTTGGCCTGATAGGTGTATTGTGTCTAAATTTCGTGTCAATTCGTCCAGTGTTTTTTGAGTTATGTTCGTCCCACAAACAAACATTACATTTTTATTTATATAGACTAACCATCTCCTGCCACGTGTTGCTGTGGCCCAGTCTATGTATATGTGTTTTTTTGTGTGTATATATGTGTATATGTGTGTATATATGTGGTTATGCGCATGCGCTGTAATGTATTTTTTTTTTTGGCTTTTTAATTCCCTTCACTGTGTTTTTCAGAGTTTTTATGAGTGATCACTTGTTGGCCTGATAGGTGTCTTGTGTCCAAACTTGGTGTCAATTCGTCCAGTGGTTTTTGAGTTATGTTAATTCCACAAATGAACATTACATTTTCATTTATGTAATGTTCATTTGTGGAATTAACATAACTCAAAAACCACTGGACGAATTGACACCAAGTTTGGACACAAGACACCTATCAGGCCAACAAGTGACTATCACTCATAAAAACTCTGAAAAAGTATAGAGAAACAGAATTACTTGTAATTGGCAAGGGGGTCAGGCAAGGTTGCCTTTTGTTATATCTGATTAACTTCCAAGTCACATATATCAAATGCAAAGCTGTTGATGTTTCTTTCTCCAGTTTTCACATCTCCTTTCTCAGACTCATCCAGCTTTGTATATGATATATATGACATGAAGTGACCATCTGCTGTTTGTTTCGTTTGTATTTATTTTATTTAAATTGTGTTATTTTAAATGGCATATTTTAATATTTTGATAAATGTTTTTAATGTTTATGTATTGTATCCAGGCATTGAATATTTGCCGTTTATATGCTGTGCTCTGCTCTGAGTTCCCTTCGGGGTGAGAATGGCAGCATATAAATGATTTAAATAATAAATAATAATTTATTTATTTATTTACGGCATTTGTATGCCGCCCTTCTCACCCCGAAGGGGACTCAGAGCAGCTTTTAAGGCCCTGTTTTAATTTTCGAGTGTCTCTCCCAAAAACTGGTGCTTTTCCAAATGAGCTTTTTCATCTAAAAATATTATCACCCCATTGGCGGCAATGGGCAGGCTTCCCATGCTCTCCCTCCCCTCAGTTTTAGGCACTGACTGGCATGTGTGCTTTCTGGGCCTGCATGCCACATGCACACTCTCTTTCCAAGGAGAGTGTGTGTGGGGCTTTCAGGCCCAAAGTGTCCACACCGACCTGAGCCCGCAGTCAAGCACTGAAATCAGGTGATCGAAGGGTTACCGTTCCCACTTTCCTTTTGTTTCACTGATATTTTGATGATGCAAATGGATAAGGAGTCGATGCAAATGGATAAAAAGTCATGCTGGCAGACATTAATTATTATAGTTTCAATTGGTTTTTATATGTATTTTTATTATGAGAGATTAAATGTTTTTAATTGATATGTATGTATGTATGTATGTATGTATGTATGTATGTATGTATCTAATCGTTGCCAATCTGTACGCTGCCCTGAGTCGCCTTTGGGCTGAAAAGAGCAGGATAAAAATGCTGCAAATTAATTAATTAATTAATTAATTAAACAAATTTTCTTACCGGGGTAGGTGGGTATGGGTGTACTATTCCATACCATCTGAATGAAGCAAACGGTACGAAAACATGAATTAAACGGCTGAAATGGTTACCAGGCCCATGACTACTCAACAGTATAATTTCTCCAGTAGTGTTGGGCGTAGACATCCTGTGATAATGTGGCATGTCTCATTAAGAGCCACATCAACTGTGCTGGGAAGCTTCAAATTTATTTGCTTTGTATTAAATGTTTGCTTGCAGTCCAAGGTTTCAGGGACTCTGCAGATAGGTGGCTTCCTTTGGTTGCAGTCGTAGGGCAAGTCACCTGTCCATCGTCGTTAAGTTTTGGTTCCGCCCCTTGCTCAGGGCAATTGGGAAGGGAAGGGAGCCATTTTTAGTTAGTCTCAGCAAGGAAAGCTAATGTACAGGACGTGTGCAAACTTCCCCTGTACAAAAGCTTCAACCCTTAAGACCTTCCAGAGGAGAACAGTCTTAAGAGCCTCCAAAGATTCTAAAGATTTCCAGGGAAACAGCCCTAAAGCTTTGAAGAATTCCGGAGGGTAACAGTTTGGAAGACCAAAGAACTCCACTGGAGAATATCTAAGCCTTTACTGGTAGGTCTACTCAGTGCTTCGAGACGCAGTTCGACCCGGTAGCAGTGCCCACATCAGTAAGGGTTAGATTACAGTCAGCCTGGGAGAAGTTAAAAAGGGGATTTTCCTTTAAAGTAAAGAAGAAGTTATTGAAGACAGTTGCCTGTCCTTCGTGGGCAAGTTTAGGAAGCCACCAGTTGCATAAAAGCCTGGAAGCATTTGTTTAATTTTATTGAAGACAAGAAAAGTTTCTGTTTGATTGTTCATTAATAAAGGACTTTGTTATACTTCACAAGCCATCTAAAGATCATTTGTGGTGGAAAACCGCTGAGAACTTCTCTTTGGGCTTCCCGCTGGACAAAGGTTGCACATCCTGTTCTAAAGGAAATTCTTTACAGGCCCAGTGCACAACAGAACATCAACTGTTTTAACATGGTGAGATTTATTCCATACTGGGCATGTGTACTGAGCTCCTGGTCGCCACCTACTGCAATGCAACCTGAGCCCTGCCACATGCACAATGGAGGACCTTCTCACAGAACACCAGAGGCACTCCAAGTGGCCAGCTACTGGTCAAAGGACATTTAATAAAATACCAAGTCTACAAAGTTGTTTTTTTAAATGCAATACAACTGTTTTGGTTTGCTCCTGATACGATAAATAAATAAATGTGTACTGAGCTGCAGAGTAGCAAAGTGCAAGGGCCAACCATCACCCAAGTCAAAAAAGAAGCACCATTAAAGCCTTGGCAGACCGTGCAAAAGAATCTGCGAACCCCACCTCCTCCAAGATGAACTGAACCACCTCAACTGGGCTCTCCAGGCCAATGGAGACTCCACCTCAGACATCAGAAGAGCTGCAAGACCAAGAACAAGCCACGAGAGTAAAGATGAAGATCCACCCAGAGGAAAAGTGTTCCTGCCATACATCAAGGGAACCACTGACCGCATAGGGAAGCTGATGAGGAAACACAACATACAAACTATCTACAAACCCACCAAGAAAATCCAACAAATGCTACATTCAGCAAAGGACAAGAGGGATCCTCTCACTCTGCAGGAGTCTACCGTATACCATGCAGCTGTGGACAAGTCTACATAGGGACCACCAAACGCAGCGCCCAAACTCGAATCAAGGAACATGAAAGGCACTGCAGACTACTTCAACCAGAGAAGTCAGCCATAGCAGAGCACCTGATGAACCAGCCTGGACACAGCATATTATTTGAGAACACAGAAATGCTGGACCCACCAACAACCACCATGTCAGACTACACAGAGAAGCCATTGAAATCCACAAGCATGTGGACAATTTCAACAGAAAGGAAGAGACCATGAAAATGAACAAAATCTGGCTACCAGTATTAAAAAACTCTAAAATTACAACAGCAAAACAACAGAGAGGAAACAACCAGGCACAGATTAACACCTCCCAGCAAGAGAATTTCCCAGGCTCAGGCAGGCCTTCAAATGCTAATGAAGGTGATCAGCTGAAACATTCACACCTAACTGCAGCAGGGAAGAGCTCCTTGTCCCACCCCAGCCATTCCACAGATATATAAACCCATTGTCCTAATTCCAACAGACCTCACTACCTCTGAGGATGCTTGCCATAGATGCAGGCGAAACGTCAGGAGAAATGCCTCTAGAACATGGCTCTATAGCCCGAAAAAACCCACAAGAACCTAGTGATTCCAGCCATGAAAGCCTTCAACAATACATGTCTTCATGTATCTGCTTGCAATTCCCGACTTGCAATATGTATGGTTCAATACTATGGAATCCTTGGAGTTGTAGTTTTACAGAGTCTTTAGCTTTATCTGCCAGAGTGTGCTGATGCCTCATCTAACTATAACTTCCTTAGCATTGAGCCATAAAAGTTAAAGTGGTGTCAAACTGCATTAATTCTAATGCAGATGAACTCCAGATTCTGGGGAAGACTCATCATTTGGAGCTAGACGCCATGACCCAGGTTTTAGTCTGATTCCTCAGGGTGATCTATGGTATGCCACTTTTCAGGGGTACTTCATTGTGGATACTGGCAGGAAAATTGGCTAAATAGCCCTTCTATCTCCCTGATCCTATGATTTTATTTGATTAGCTAAGCCAATGACAGCAAGAAAATCAGATCCATGAGAAAATGTAGAATTCAAGAAGGATACTGCAAGAAGACAAAGGAAAAAGAGGGTGTGTTTAATAAAAAATCACAGCCTAGGCTGAGGATGTCCTCAATTTTAATCTTGCATGGCCAGAAGATTATGTCATGGTTCAAATTCCCAGTCTCTGACTCTACATCTGGATTTTAGGCATTCCAAATCTGGTTCTTCTTGGATTATGGGTTGGCTCACATGAAGTATGGGAGAATTTCAAAGCACACACAGATCTATATTAATAGTACAGAGACCTACATTGCTTGAAACATTTGAAATCTGATAATGCTTTTATGGTACCTATGGACTTTGGAGAGCTTCCTCCTTTCTCTTCTATTATCCTAATGCGCCTAATAAATTTATAACTCTAAGGACACTTGGATGCCAAACCAACCATTATTTCAAAACTTCAGTTCTTCTCTTCATTTACTTTGCCGCCTATCAGACTAGTTGTGGTCAGAAAGTACTTTCAGCTCCACACCACAGCATGTTTCCCTCCATCATATTAAATGCTGTGTCTCTCATTATTCTCATATCTTTCCTAAGCTGCTAATTCATATTTTGCAAGCAATGAGAGGGTAAGACTTTGGGAAAAATTGTGATATAATATCCTGTCGTCGCCTCTGTGTGGATTTGTCTGCGTCTGTGGCTTCCCTGGTTTGGAGCATCTACAACTTAGGCAGTAATGGTATGGCACATCTTTGTGCTGAATTCCAGTCTGAATGACAACTTGCTGCTTTGAGTGGTGTGGGGGAGCCACCGCACACAGAAGAACAGACAATGAAGAGCATTTGCTTCAAACTAAAGGCAGCATACATTCCCATCACTAAATTGGTCTTATGAGGGCCTTCTACACATGTCCTAAAATACAGAAGAAACCGGAATAAAAGGATGTGTGTGTAGCTAAATGATGTTTGCCAACAATGCACATTGGATCGCATTAATGGCTGAAAAACACATGTTAGAAAGGGGCGTTTAAAATCAAATTTTGAATGAAAAATGCACATATTTACTTCAATGTATATTCCTGCACTCAATTATTTATTTACTTTATTTATACCCCACCATTCTCACCCTGAAGGGGACTCAAGAGCAGCTTTACAAACTACAGCAAAAATTGAATGCCAAATTTTGCACATAACATAAACATACCATATTAAATTATAAAACAATTAAAACATATAAACAGTTAAAACATATAAAACAGTAAAACAGATTAAAGCATATAAAGTGCTGAGTCATGAGTTCCAAGCTTCAGGTTTCCCACGGACATTATCCGGACTGCAAGGTTAATGTCAAATTCTGTGTTACCCTATTCTTTGGATGCTCGAGGAAAACACATGACTTCATTCCAACTGCAGGTCCCCCAACAGAAATGATCTTCTGACATCCCTCTTGCAAGGGTAAGAAAGATCCATCATAATCAGAGTAAGCCTTTTTATTCTGAAACCTATCAAGAAAAGGCATTCTCTCCTGACGTTTTGCCTGCATCTATGGCAAGCATCCTCAGAGGTAGTGAGGTCTGTTGGAACTAGGAAAAAGGGTTTATATATCTGTGGAATGACCAGACAAAAGACTCTTGTCTGCTGGAGCTAGGTGTGAATGTTTCAACTGACCACCTTGATTAGCATACAATGGGCTGACTGTGCCTGGAGCAAACTTTAGTTGAGAGGTAATTAGATGTCCCTGCCTGCTTCCTCTTTGTTGTTGTGCTGTTGCAATTTTAGAGTTTTTTTAAATACTGGTAGTCAGATTTTGTTCATTTTCATGGTTTCCTCCTTTCTGTGTCCAGGTTGGTTCATCAGGTGCTCTGCTATGGCTCATTTCTCTGGTTGAAGTAGTCTGCAGGGAAGAAGATTACTGGACACACAGTTCACTTTTGGGACTAGTCATTTCCTGACGGATTTTGTATGCTGCTGCATAGAACTTTGCAATATTGTATGTTGTAGCTGAATTAGTATCTGAAAGTAGCAGGGAGGTATAAAATTGTCCTGAATGGCCTGGGTGCTTGTATAACAGAGGTAAGATAAGCCTGGCATGGATATCCCTGTAGAATGGGCACTGAAGGAGCACGTGTTCTATTGTTTATACATGACCCGAATCACAGGGGCAGAGTCTCTCTGGGAAAGGGATCTTCCGGTAGCGGCCTTCGAGTACAGCTGATGGGAGAGTGTGGCATCGAGCCAGGGTGAAAGCCCTTCGATGAATAGGAACCTCTAACTTTGTTAAATACGCCATAGGGGAGGCAAGATATCATTTGACCAGGGTCCACTTTGATCAGGAACCTCTTTGACCAGGGACCTCTTTGACCAGGGACCACGTGTCCAGGGACCTCTTTGACCAGGGACAACTTTGACCAGGGACCACTTTGATCAAGGACCTCTTTGACCAGGGACCACGTGTCCAGGGACCTCTTTGACCAGGGACAACTTTGATCAGGGACCACTTTGATCAAGGACCTCTTTGATCAAGGACCTCTTGTCCAGGGACCTCTTTAACCAGTGACCACTTTGACCAGGGACCACTTTGACCAGGGACCACTCTCCATCATTAGTACCAAAAGGGTTGCGAATCAGTTTTTGGTCAACTTTAGATTTGGTTTGGTTATTTGGAGTGCTGATTCAGCAAACTGCATTGCATAAATGACATCAGATTTAGTTTCTGATACAGAATATATGCCATCCAGTAGTCACTATCTGCTCACCCACAGAAAACCATATTTAATAATCTAGAGCCATGGAGCTTATTTTAGGTCTCGTGGCCTTCCCACAGGTTGGGAACCACTGATCTAAAGCATTAGTGGATCACACTAGGATTTGAGATCTGTCTCTTCTCTGACTCTGCTTGAAAATGCCAGAAACACATTCATTGATGCCTATTTGGTATGCCAGGCCCAATGCATTCAATGAGTAGATTTCCAAATAACTGTCCATCAGTCTATGGATGTTAAAAAGTTTCTGGAAAATGCTGGATTTCCTCTGAAGATTCATATTCCTTCCCTATAAACATATAGCCATTCAGCTTTCTTACAGCCTATTTCAGTTATTTACAAAATATGCTAAAAGTAAAGCATATTAGACTTCATGTTTTGTTTTGTGATTTTCTGTTTAATAATGTCCCACAATGCATACTTCAGTGTATTGTCATGCCACAGAAGAGTTTTTTTGTGGATACACCAAGAGTGCTAAGGGAAAAATGTTCTCTCTGTTTAGATGTCACAACAGCTTTCCTTTCCTTCTGAAATCTGTAGTGTCACATACAACTGTTACCTTTCCCCTGGATTATTTTGTACAAAGCTAATAGGTTTGGAATGGATGCAGATATTTTAATGCAATGCTATGGTTATGGTTTACAGGGGGGAAAAGGATAAATTTTCCAAGGAAGGCTTCAAAGAGAGAGACTGCCCAAAGTTATAAATGGCTCAGTCCCTTAATTCTATCATAATCCTATTTGATATATAGTTCTCAGTGCTGCTGAATCCTTTTAGGGCTCTTTGATCAAGCCAGTGCTTTCAAACATGATGCCTCCTGTCATCTCGACTCCTAAAAATAACACAAATTGCCATTTAATTTCTGGAACCATCTATTTCCCCGCCATGTTTATTTGGCAGAGGAAACAGAACGCCAAGTTGCTGCACCCATTCATCACAGCCAATGCCACCCCTGAAACTATTAAAGGAATTATCCAAAGCCCCAGGACATTTAGGGAACCTTGGACGGCACCCATAAGATTTCATATCGTGATTTCATTTGATTTGCCCTGCCTTTTCACCAAGAATGAAGAAGCTCCTGGTGGGTCTAAGAATGTGCAGCAAACATCAAATGTGTCTATGTACATCCTGAAATCACTTAGAATTGGCATGCCTGTTTTCCATTGTCCCAAAGTAACTAATGTAGTGCAGATGCCACAATGAGAGGCACCTTCAAAACCCCTGTCTAGAGTTGAATTTGCAATGAAGTCTGATCTTTTGTCCCATCTGAGTTTGGAAGCTAAAAAATGACAGCCCTGGATAGCATTTGGAGGGAACACCAGGGGATACACAATTCAATGGCTATATTGCAGAGGAAGGGACTGACAAAACCACCTCTGAGGATTCCCTATGGAAATCATATAGATCAATGTTTCTCAACCTGGGGGTCAGGACCCCTGGCGGCATTACAAGGGGGTTTCAGAGGAGTAGCCAAAGACCATCAGAAGAGACATATTCCTGGTGGTCTTAGGAACCCCTTTGGCAGAGAAGGCTGAAGATCTCTCCACTTGTCCTTCTTTTCCTTTTTGGAAACAGACAGCGAACCCTTCCACCAAAAGCCCTCCTCCTACTGTAGGTGAACTATAAATCCCAGTAACTACGACTCCCAAATGTCAAGGTCTATTTTGCCCAAACTCCACCACTGTTCACATTTGGGCATAATGTGTATTTGTGCCAAATTTGGTGCTGATACATCACAACAAGATCTTTTTCACATGTCCCTCATGTTTCTTAATATCACTTTGTATATATTAATCTTATGAAAAAATGCAAAGAATAAATATTTGGGTATATTGAGTATTTGTGCCAAGTTTGGTCCAGATCCACCATTGTTAGAATTCACAGTGCTCTCTGGATGTAGGTGAACTACAACTCCAAAACTCAAGTCAATGTCTATCAAACCATTCCAGTATTTTCTGTTGGTCATGGGAGTTCTGTATGCCAAGTTTGGTTCAATTCTATCATTGTTGGAGTTCAGAATGCTCTTTGATTGTAGGTTAACTATAAATCCCAGCAACTACAACTCCCAAATGTCAAGGTCTATTTTGCTCAAACTCCACCAGTGTTTACATTTGGGCATAATGTGTATTTGTGCCAAGTTTGGTGCTGCTACATCATTGTTTGAGTCCACAGTGCTTCCTGGATGTAGGTGAACTACACCTCCAAAACTCAAGGTCAGTGCCCACCAAACCTTTCCAACATTTTCTGTTGGTTATGGGAGTTCTCTGTGCCAAGTTTGAGTCAATTCTATTGTTGGTGAAGTTCAGAATGCTCTTTGATTGTAGGTGAACTATAAATCCTAGCAACTACAACTCCCAAATGACAAAATCAATCCTCCTCCCAACCCCATATTGGGTATTTGTGCCGAATATGGTCCAGTGAATGAAAATAAATCCTGCAAATCAGATATTTACATTGTAATTCATAACAGTAGCAAAATTACAGTTATGAAGTAGCAACAAAATAATTTTAAGGTTGGGAGTTTCCACAACATGAGGAACTGTATTAAGGGGTTGCAGCATTAGGAAGGTTGAGAAATATTGATATAGATCTTTCACATTTTTCCTCTTTGGCTCTTCATCGTTAAAGGCCAGGTTAAAACTCCGGATTCCTCTTGATATGGGAACAAAACTTGGACCACAATCTGCAACTCTCATGAAGACCTCTTCTTTGGAAAGGGCATGAGCAGCAATCTGAACAATCTATGCTCCATAGGTTCATGAACAAATATTGTCATGTTGCTGAGAAGTCTGTCAAGTAAGGTTTGAATCTTCTCAAGAGCAGATGAGCTTTCACCTTCAGAACAATTCATAGCTCATCTGAACATACATAAAATAAGCATGTTGTAACCATCAGGCTGAACCTTGTTAGTAAAGGTGCAATGCTAACTGTGGCATTTCTTTTTAGGTATGTGTCTTTCAACAAGTCAGTTTGTGGGTTAGAAAAGCTGGCTGATCGAACCTCTAAAGAGTCACGCTGCATTCTTCCTGGCCAGGGGCTCTTACTGTTAATTTATTCTAGGGCTTGTTGGAATTTTCCAGATCCCACTCAATCCGTTACTGATAAATTAACTAATCAAATTTAGATCTGAATCCAATCCAAACGTCTACTGCCAAAGGTTGGTTCCATCATAAATAACATCAAAACTACAAGCCATGGCAGAAATGAAACTTACTATAAATAAACAAAGCAATCAGGCCCACTCTTCTGCATTGGTTTGCACTTCTTTGCTCCAGTTCCAGAATTAAGTTTGGGCCACCTACTTAAGCTGGGGTTCAGCAGTAACAGGATGCAAGGCAGAGTAAACCCACTGAATAACAAAAGCAGAGGTTAGATCGTAAGCCGGATCGGGGTATAGGGTGGCAACCTGTGCTTGATGGGGTTGCACTCCCCCTGAAGTCACAGGTCCGCAGCTTGGGTGTCCTCCTAGACTCATCACTAATGCTTGAAGCCTAGGCATCGGCGGTGCCTGGGAGGGCCTTCACACAATTAAAACTCGTGTGCCAGCTGCAACCGTACCTCGTGAAGTCGGATCTGGTCATGGTGGTTCACGCCTTAGTCAACTCCAGATTGGATTAGTGTAATGCACTCTACGTGGGGCTGCCCTTGAAGACGGCTCGGATATTTCAATTGGTACAACGGGCGGCAGCCAGGTTACTAACTGGAGCGACTTACAGGGAGTAATCAACCCCCCTGTTTAAGGAGCTCCATTGGCTACCGTTCATTTTCTGGTCACAATTCAAGGTGCAGGTTCTTACTTGCCACAATTCAAGGTGCAGGTTCTTACTTGCCCTGAACGGTTTGGGACCCGCCTACCTGCGTGACTGCATTTCTGTGTACGAACCCACGTGATCTCTTCGATCATCTGGGGAGGCCCTGCTCTCATTCCCGCCCCCTTCGCAGGAGCGATTGGTGGGGACGAGGGAGAGGGCCTTCTCTGTGGTGCCCCCCCCCGACTCTGGAACTCACTCCCCAAGGATATCAGACAAGCTCCCACACTGGCAGTCTTTAGGAGGAGCCTGAAAACGTGGCTGTTCCAGTGTGCCTTCCCTGAATAAGGAAACAATGCTCTGCTCTGATTAATTATCTGCAATTGTCCTCAGAAGCACTTTACTACTCGTTGGGTTGGTCTCCCTACATTATCTTTTAAAACCCTCCTGTTTAGATACATCCTACCTCTGTTCACGCGTAATGTTTATTTTTTAAAATATTAATTTATTGCATCTGGCCCGGCCATAAGGTTTTAAATTCTCTGTGTTATTGTTTATATGTAAGTTATATTAATTGTATATTTAATTGCTTGCTGTTTTGTTTTTACTGATGTGTTGTTGGGCTTGGCCTCATGTAAGCCGATCTGAGTCCTCTTGGGGAGATGGTTGCGGGGTATAAATAAATAAATAAATAAATTATTATTATTATTATTATTATTATTACTATTATTAGTAGTAGTAATAGTAGTTGTATTAGATCACTAATGAGAGTAAACACACTATACAAGGCTATAGCTCTGTCATCTGCCTGGAGACATCTGATGGGTCAGATATTGGATCACATGGGCCTTTGGAATATCCAGGGTTCTTTTTGTATTTTTACACTGTCAACCTCATCAGACAACCTGGGGATCACAACCAGACATGGTGAAGACATCTGTCCTTGTGCTTTGCTTCTCTGCTGCTGAGTACACATGCCCAGTGTGGAACACATCTCACCATGCTGAAACAGTAGATGTGGCTCTTAATGAGACATGCCACATTATCACAGGGTGTCTGCGCCCTGCACCACTGGAGAAATTATACTGTTTAGCTGGTATTGCACCATCTGACATCCACCAGGAAGTAGCAGTCAATAGTGAAAGGACCAAGGCAGTGACATCTCCAGCTCATCTCTTGTTTGGGTATCAGCCAGCACATTAACGACTTAAATCAAGAAATAGTTTTCTAAGATCTACAGAGACACTCGCTGGAACACCTCAGCAAGTGAGAGTCCAAAAGTGGCAGGCTAAAACCCAGAACCTCAACCAATGGCTGATACCAAATGAGAGACTACCCCCTGGGCACACAGAAGACTGGGCGACGTGGAAGGCGCTGAACAGACTGCGCTCTGGCACCACGAGATGCAGAGCCAACCTCAAGAAATGGGGCTACAAAGTGGAATCCACAACATGCGAGTGTGGAGAAGAGCAAACCACAGACCACCTGCTGCAATGCAACCTGAGCCCTGCCACATGCACGATGGAGGACCTTCTTGCGGCAACACCAGAGGCACTCCAAGTGGCCAGATACTGGTCAAAGGACATTTAATCAACTACCAAGCCTGCAAATTTTGTGCTTTGCCTGTTTGTTTGTTTTTGTTCTGTTAGAAATGTAATACAATTATCTGGTTGCTCCTGACACGATAAATAAAATAAGTTTATTTTGTATAAGGATGCTTCAGAAAGTGATAGAATGAACTTGTTTAGAAAACAATGTGGGAGAAAGCAAATCCAAGAGATTCTTCCATTTTTATTTATAACTACACCTTTGTACAGTCAAAATGCCCAGATTGAAGGGTTTGTAATACCTGGCCTTTGCTCCTACACAGTGAGAAACTATGGGGTTCCTTCTTCAGAGGAGTGCATGAAAGCTGGCCGTCCTGAGTCAGATGTTTGCCAGCTCCTCAGAACCAACCCCTCGCAAACCCCTCATTCTCCCTTTTGATCAAAGAACCGAGTGGCTTAAGCTGGATAAAGTCACTGTTTGGTGACAGACTTCATCGCTAGGGCCAGCTTGTACATTTCTTTTCACTTATCCGGGGCTTTGGGGGATTTCGGTTTAATTCTTTGGGTCTTAAACATAAGCACAACGTTCTTACCGGTAATCATTCATTTTAATTTTAATTACAGAGGCTGAAAGTTTATTCAAAAGCACAACAGGTACCACCTCCACCACAATACGGTTGAGCTCGACTACTGGGTTTTGTGAAATAGGCCATCAAAATGATTTTTTTTGCGAGATGAAAACGGGTAGTCCATATTTTGAAGAAGTTATTTTCTTCCTCCCTCCCCTCCCTCCCTCTTATCCAGAGGCAGCCCTAGGTAATTTTCAACTGTAAGCAAATAGTATTTTGCCACCCCCCCCCCCCACCAATAACTGATATATATTTTCTGTTCATCGTGGGAGTTCTGTGTGCCATATTTGGTTCAGTTCCATCGCTGTTGGAGTTCAGAATGCTCTTTGATTGTAGGTGAACTATACGTCCCAGTAACTACAACTCGCATATGTCAAGGTCTATTTTCCCCCAAGAGCGCCTCAAGAGCGCCCCTAGGCAAAATCAACTATACTGCAAATGCTTACTTTGCGTAATAGGTTGAGCCGCCCCTGATCATATCAAGGATACTTTCACACTATACAGTTAAACTGCTGTGATTCCACTTTAACCAACATGGTTCCATCCTCTGGGCTTGTGGGATTTGTAGTTCAGAGAAATTGTCCCTTCCTTCCTGAAATCCCAGGATTCCATAGAATGAAGCTGAGCTACATCTATATAAATAAAAATGTAATGTTCATTTGTGGGATTAACAGAACTCAAAAACCACTGGATGAATTGGCACCAAATTTGGACACAAGACACCTCTCAGGCCAACAAGTGACCATCACTAAAAAAATCAATTTTGTCATTTGGGAGTTCTAGTTGCTGGGATTTATAGTTCACCTACAATCAAAGAGCGTTCTGAACTCCACCAATGATGGGATTGAAACAAACTTGGCACACAGAACTGCCATGACCAACAGAAAACACTAGAAGGGTTTGTTGGGCATTGACTTTGAGTTTGGGAGTTGTAGTTCACGCACATCCAGAGAGCACTGTGGGCTCAAACAATGATGGATCTGGACCAAACTTGGCACAAATATTCCATATGCCCAAAAATGCACACAAATGGAGTTTGGGGAAATAGACCTTGACAATTGGAAGTTGTAGTTACTAGGATTTATAGTTTACCTACAATCAAAGAGCATTCTGAACCTCATGAACGACAGAATTGGGACAAACGTCCCACACAGAACCCCCATTACCAACAGAAAATACTTAAGGCCATCCAGTCCAACTCCCTTCACCAGGTCAAGAAAATGTAATCAAAGCCATCCTGACAAACAGCCATCCAGCCATAGATACAGATAGATATATATGATTCACACACACAGATATAGTATCCTAGATTTGAAAGGGACCCCTAAAGAAGGACAATGATATGTTGCCTGTTCCAGAGTAGGTAAATCAAACAATCTCTACATCAACACTGACAAAGAAACAGCAAGAAATATTGCTTACCCACAAGCAGAAAGAAATTACATGTATTAGAAAACCAACACTTTCACATTACTTTATTTTCCAGATCACCAGACTGAGCCACAGCAACGCGTGGCAGGTGATGGGTAGTTTATTATGCAATGTGAAATAACTTCTTGGCATCTTCTTGAGTGAAAAAGTATGACTTTATTAATGACTTAGATGAAGGGTAAGAGGCATGATCATCAAGTTTGCAGATGACACCAAATTGGGAGGGATGGGCAATACTCCTGAAGACAGGAGCAGAATGAAAAAGGATCTTAACAGATGAGAGAGATGATTGGCCCAAACTAACAAAATGTAGATAAATGGGGACAAATGCAAGATACTCAACTTAGGCAGAAAACATGAAATCAAAGATACAGAATGGAGGATGATGCCTGGCTTGATAGCAGTACATGTGAAAAAGGTCTTGGAGTCTTTGTGGACAGGAAGGTGAACATGAGCCAACAATGTGATGCGGCAGCAAACAAAGCCAACAGGATTTTGGCCTGTATAAATACCTCGGCTAATATAACCTCGGCTTGATAACCTTGGCTTGATAACCTCGGTTTGATAACCTCAGCTATCAAATGTCTCAGAGATCTCACAAAATTTTACATCTGCTGTACATGGATAACCTGAAGCTGTCTGGGAAAACCGAACCTGAAGTCTAGTATCTAGAGATCCAGGGAAATCATTCTACTCTTCTATTCTGCCTTGGTCAGACCACACCTGCAATCACACTGTGTGCAATTCTGGGCATCGCAATTGAAGGGAGATGTTGTCAAGCTGGAATGTGTCCAGAGGGTGGTAGCTAAAATGATCAAGGGTCTGGAGAACAACCCCTATGAGGAGCGGCTTCAAGAACTGGGCATGTTTAGCCTTCAGAAGAGAAGGCTGAGAGGAACCATGCATAAATACGCGAGGGGAAGTCATAGGGAAGAGGGAGCAAGCTTGTTTTCTGCTGCCCTGGAGACTAGGATGCAGAACAATGGCTTCAAACGACAGGAAAGGAGATCCCACCTCAACATGAGGAAGAACTTCCTAACCGTGAGAACAGTTCAGCAGTGGAACTCTCTGCTCCAGAGTGTGGTGAAGTCTCATTCTTTGGAGGCTTTTAAGCAGAGGCTGGATGGCCATCTGTTGGAGTGCTTTGAATGTGATTTTCCTACTTCTTGGCAGGGGTTGGACTGGATGGCTCATAAATCTCTTCCAAGTCTAGGATTCTATGATTACTGTATGTACTTACTCATGTATAAGTCTAGAATATACTGTATATACTTACTCATGTATAAGTCTAGAAATTTTACTTATAAATTTGACCCCCCATAAACTAAATTGACTTATTAATGGGTGTACTATACTGTACGAAGGCCCAGGGGCCGGATACAGCCCTCCAAGGTCATTTACCCGGCCCCTTGCTCAGGGTCAAGCAAAGTCTGAAACAACGTGAAAGCACACAACAACAACAATCCTATCTCATTAGCCAAAAGCAGGTCCACACTTCCCATTGAAATACTGTTTATATTTGTTAAAATTGTTCTTCATTTTAATTATTGTATTGTTTTTAAGTGGGTTTTTTTTGCACTACAAAATGTGCAGTGTGCATAGGAATTCATTCATGTTTTTTTCCAGTTATAATCCAGCCCTCCAACAGTTTGAGGGACTGTGACCTGGCACTCTGTTTAAAAAGTTTGAGGACCCCTGCTGTACCGTGTTGTAGTTTAATTTTTATTCTATCAAAATCCATCATGGTGGCCCCAAAACCTACTGTTTACTTCTAGATGGGATCGACTTATACATGAGTATGTAGTCACTTGGAGATGTTCCTCTTTTGGGCTTCTATGGGACCGACTATAATATAAAATGTTAAATTTAGATGCTGGGTGGTGACTACACAGTATCAAAATAGAAAAAAACAAAACAAAATTGTTTCCCTATTTGTTTTATTTTCCACCCACTCTTTTTTATAGGCAGATTTGGGGAGAAATGCCAATCGAATTTTTCCTTCGTGTCTCTGCCATTCCAGGAGATCAATGGCTTGATGGATCACATTCAGGCGCATTTGGCATCCCAGGGAGCAGGTGGCAAAAGAACAACCAAACCACTTTGTGTCTATCTATATCTTTGTTGTACCACAGCCTTTGTGCGACAAGCCTTGGCTTGCCAAATGAAACATGTCTCCCCAAGGTCATGGGAACACAGAAAACGTCCATTATCAAGATACAGACATTTTGGCAAAAGAACAATCAGAGGCTGAATGCCGTCTCTTTTAAATAGCCCAGTGCTAACGTTGGGATTTATGTGGTTGTCCATCTTTGCAGCCATTGGCACCGATGGAACCGGTCGACTTCATAAATCCACTTGGCTCTGGTGTTAAAAAGCAAACCCGTTGATTGGGTATGCAACTTTAATTTGTAATTAGGGAAAGATTAAAACAACGATTCAACCAAGTTCAAAGGAGAGAGTTGTGAAAAACACATTTCAGTGGGAATTGAACCAATAGTGGCACTGATCACATGTTGGGCTGAGTGTCAGGGCCATTGTTTCCAGAATCAAGAGGACACAGGCAGGAAAAAAAAGATCAGGACATGATTGCATCATGCTCATAAAGTTAGGCCCTATCTGCACTGACCATTTAATGAAGGTCAAAGCTAGCTTCCAATTGCAGTGTCTAGACAACGACTACAAAAGCATCAAAGACATTATGGTATTTATCTTTATTTAACCCTAACCACACTCGTTACATCCCGTATAGATTACTGCAACACTCTCTATGTGGGGTTGCCTTTGAAGACTGCTCGGAAGCTTCAAATGGTCGAACGGGCGGCAGCAAGGTTGCTAACATGAGCTGCGCTCAGGGAGGATACAACTCCTTTGTTGTGCCAGCTCCACTGGCTGCCAATCTGCTTCCAGGAACAATTCAAAGTGCTGGCTTTAGCCTATAAAACCCTAAACGGTTTCGGTCCAACTTACCTATCCGAATGTATATCTCCTTACGAACCATCCAGAACACTAAGATCTTCTGGGGAGGCCCTGCTCTTGCTCCCGCCTTCCTCACAGACATGTTTGGCGGGGACAAGAGACAAGGCCTTCTCAGTGGTGGCCCCTCGACTGTGTAACGCCCTGCCTAGAGAGATGATTGGCCCCCTCCCTCCAGTTCTTTCAAAGAATGGTGAAAACTTGGCTTTTCGAACAGGCCTTTCCAGATATGGCATAGATATATGATATTATGGACAACTCACTCCCACACAGTTGGATCATCAAGTGCCTAGACACCATTGGGATTTGTAAAAATATTGGTACTTTTATTGAAAATATGATGAAGCACTGGAAAACTGAACTGTTTGTGGGAAATGAAAACTATGGACTTGTCAACATCAGAAGAGGAATTTTCCAGGGAGACATTGTCCCCACTGCTTTTCATCATTGCCATGATCCCACTGTCAACAATCTGACAAAAAAACAAACCTCGGCTATCAAACATCTCAGAGATCTCGCAAAATTTCACATCTGCTGTACATGGCTGACTTGAAGCTGTATGGGAAAATTGAAACTGAAATCCAGTCTCTGACTAACACTGTCCAATAGGCCTGGGCGGTTTCGTTCGTTAATTTTGTAATTCGTTAAATATTCGTTATTTTTAGCAATTACAAAACGATTACAAAACTTATTTTCAAACCCGGAAGTGTTTTTAAATATCGAAACAGCATCCTCCATCTTTTTTACGAGCTTCCGCCCGTTTCGGAAATGACGTCTTGACAATTTTATTATTATTTATAATTATATTTTATAAATATTTTGTAAATTTAATTATATTTTATTTAAATATTTATATTATTATTATTTATTTCATTTATATAATATATATAATAATATATTATTATATTATATAATTTTATTTTATATTGTATATATTATATAATTTTATATTACCGTATATTCCGGCATATAAGACGACTGGGCGTATAAGACAACCCCCAACTTTTCCAGTTAAAATATAGAGTTAAGACGACTCCCATGCATAAAACTACACCCACGTATAAGACGACCCCTGACTTTTGAGAAGATTTTCTTGGGTTAAAAAGTAGTCTTATATGCTAGAATATACTGTAGTTGTTATTGCATAGTTATCCGAATGCCTGCTCATAGAGCCACGTCTTAACCCTCCTCCGAAACACCAGCAACGAAGGGGCCTGCCTGATGTCCACTGGTAACGCATTCCATAGCCGAGGGGCCACCACCGAGAAGGCCCTGTCTCTCGTGCCCGCCARCCGCACTTGTGACGCCGGCGGAACCGAGAGCAGGGCCKCCCYRGAAGMKCKYAACGCTCTTCCCGGTTCGTAGGAGGAGATGCGTTCGGAGAGGTAAGTGGGGCCGGAACCGTGTAGGGCTTTATAGGCTAAAGCCAGCACCTTAAACCTTCCTAATGCTCCGATCCCTGAATACAGTTCCTTATATTATGGTGACCCACAACCAGGAAATAATTTTTCTTGCTACTTCATAACTGTAATTTTGCTACTGTTATGAATCGTACTCCAAATTTTGCACAAATACACAATATGTTCAAATTTGAATACTGGTGGGATTGGGGGAGTCCCAAATGTTAACTGTGTGTCCAGTAATCTTCTTCTCTGAATCTACAATTTGGTGATGGATCTGGGCATTGTATGTTTTTACCCTGTTTCCTCTTCTTTTCTGCTCCCTCACCCATATTGTGCTTCAGTAGTTATATTTATATTTTTAATGTACCAAACATACCAAGTTTGTATGAAAATGCGACTATTTCCTGTGCTGGTCAATGACCGAAATAAATGATTTGATTTGATTTGGGGGAGGATATTGCTTTTCTCCTGTGGGAGTTGTACTTATTTATTTATTTATTTATTTATTTACAGCTTTAGATTCCGCCCTTCTCACCCCGCAGGGGACTCAGGCCGGATTACAGTGTACACATATATGGCAAACATTCAATGCCAATTTTGACATACAACATATACAGACATAGACATAGACAGAGGCCATTTAACTTTTTCTGGCCACCAGGGGAGCTGTCGCTTTCATTGTCCATCTGCGACACTGATGAAGTACTTCCGCATTCCCCACATGCTTTTGCTGGAGTGCTTGCTGGAGTCTTTTTTTTATGGCCTAATAAATTAGTTAATGTAGCCTCCCCACACTTTAAGGTGGTACCTAATATTCCTACTTGACAGGTGCAACTGTCTTTTGGGTTGCAAAGGTCGACAACAGGCTACACAATTGGTTGCAAACCCACTCCAACCCGGGCTGTCTTCGAACTCAATGACCTTTTGGTCAGAGTGATCTTACTGCAGCTGACACACAGCCAGTTGCGCCACAATCCTGGTGCTAAATAGTTGCTGGGATTTATAGTTCACTTACAATCAAAGAGCAATTTGAACTCCACCAACGATGGAATTGAACCAAACTTGGCACACAGAACTCCCATGACCAAGAGAAAATACTGGAAGGGTTTACTGGGCACTGACCTTGAGTTTTGGAGTTGTAGTTCACCTACATCCAGAGAGCACTTCGGACTCGAACAATGATAGATCTGGACCAAACTTGGCACAATTACTGAATATGCCCAAATGTGAACACTGGTGGGGTTTGGGGAAAATAGACCTTGACATTTGGGAGTTGTAGTTTCTGGGATTTATAGTTCACCTACATTCAAAGAGCATTCTGAACCCTACCAATGATAGAATTGGGCCAAACTTCCTACACAGAATCCCCATGCCTTGAAGGGACTCACTGGCGCCATGCGCCAAGCATGCCTGCTCTCCCCTCCCAGCTTGGAGTTTCACAAACAACCCTCCCCTTGGCTGAGAGGCTGCTGAGAGGCCGGCCAATCACAGCAGGAGGAGGACTTTCGGTGGGGGAATTAGCCCTCTGTTTCTAAAAAGGAAGCAAAGGACAGACGGAGAGATCTTCAGCCTTCACTGCCAAAGGGGTTCCTAAGACCATCAGAAATACATGTTTTCTGGTTCCTCTGAAACCCCCTCATGACCCCTCTGGGGTCTCAACCCCAGGTTGAGAAATGCTGCATTAATTCTATGAGCATTCTTATTTTATTCACAAAAGACTGGGTTCATGGTTTTGATGATGTCCTTTGACTATCTTCACCAGTTCAGATTGTGATCAAAGCCATTTAAATTTGCAGCCATTAACATAACTTGTGGAAACAAGCTCCATAAATTCCATGCAAAAGCAACAACAACAATCTTTATTTATACCCTGCCACCATCTCCCCAAAGGGGACTCAGGCCAGCTTACATGAGGCCAAGCCCGGAAATACATTACAACAAAATAAAACCAAAATACAAAATAAACATTGCAATAAAATAAATAAAACATAACAATACAATAAAATAATGCAAAATAGAGTAATAGATAAATCTATATTCCCTAACCGGGATGCAATTCTTCACTATGTTTCTTCTCAAAGGAAGCAACGAGTAATTTTAAGCAATTTTCATCCTGCTGTGCAATGGGACTAATAGTTATTTTCTTTACAGAAGATTCAGCTTTCTGTGCAAAACAACCACATTTTTGTGCAGAATACGTTCTGAACTGTGGAGATTCTCTTCAGTCCAGGATTCCTCTCGTCTGGTTATCCAAAATGTGGAAATACTTTAAACTATTTCCCAAATTTTCTTGCATCCGTATAGCTATCCTATCGAAAGGGCATCCATTCATATGACCGCGTCTGTCAGTGTCTGCTTGCAAAACCACATTTGGATCAAAAATCTCTGTTCTTCAGCAAAGACCACCCACTGAACAATAGCTTCTAATTCTCTCCATGGATCAAGGACCAAGGTTTTTATTTGAAGCTGGGATTTACTGTATTGGATTAAGATGCTTAACTATAGATTGGGTTGCTTAACATTATGTACCCAATGTGTGTGTGTATGTATGTAGAAGAACAAGGTATTTTGTTTTGAGAAACAATGCCAGGATTTAAGACAATGCAGCACTGTTCCAAAATAAAGCACAGCGAACAAGCACAGCAGTACTTCTTCCTGGAGTTGTAGCTGGATTATTAAACTAAACATTTACAACCTAGGTGACACGTCCTTATCTTTGTCATAGATCTACAGAGAAAAAGAGAGTGCAAGATTTGATAGTACCCAGAACAAGTGGAGCCCTGTTAGGCATCTAGAGCATCATTGAGGGCAAAGTTATCCATGACTGTGGACCAGTGGTTCCTAACCATTTTTGACACTGCCCCACCTAAGCATCTCTAAAATCCTGATCCCCCCTCCCCCGGTGACATATAATTCTTATTATTCAAAAAGTGAATTGCCTTTTAACATGGACTAGGGCTGGGCGGTTTCGTTCGTTAATGTCGTAATTCGTTATTGATTCGTATTTAAATTAGCTTACGATCCGATATTGAGCCATGCAGGAGCAACTAAAAATCGAAACGAATTTTTCAATTTATTTCGTAATTGTTTCGTAATTGTTTCGAAATTGTTTCGAATTCGTTTCGAAATCGTTTTGAAATTGTTTCGTATTATTTCCGTATGTCTGGTGCAAGTTTTATAGTTGTTGTTTGTTTTATCAGTGATAAAAAATAAATTATCACACCAACAGTCAACAACAGAGGGAGAGGGAAGCTTCAGAAGTTCCCCCTGTCCCATTTGGAGGGTTTTTAGCGTATTGCGCAATCGCGTCCGCCATTAACGAATCAATTCGAAATTTACGAAATTTCGTAAATAACGAATTTTTTTTAAAGAAAAATTCAGAATTCTTTTAAAAAACGAAACGCAATGGACCCCCTAAAAACGAAACGAGTTTAGAAACAATTTTTTCCGTGGTTGTTACCCAGCCCTAACATGGACAATGAGGATGTGGAACAATGGCTTCAAACTACTGTATATACTCAAGTATAAGCCAAGTTTTTCAGCCTCTTTTTTAGGCTGAAAAAGTCCCCCTCGCCTTATACTCAAGTCAAGGTTATTTATTATTTTACTCTGTTATTATTTTTATTATTATTACATGTATTATTTTACTCTATTATTATTAGTAGTATTACATTTATTATTTTACTTTATTACTGTTTATTTTATTTTATTTATTTCCGAAGGGGGACTCAGGGTAGCCTAACAAAAGCATCATACGATGCTAGCATCATAACAACAATCAACAGTACAATAAAAAAATATTAAAACAGCAATTAAAACAATTAATTAAGACACATCCATTAAAATCAGTATCCAAATCCAGTCCAGGTCAATTCATTGTCATAAGTTGTGTGATGATCTTCCACTTGCTGCTCACTGATCAAACGCTTGGTCTGATATCTCTAGGGAGGGTGTTCCATAGGTGGGGGGGCCACTGCTGAGAAGGCCCTGTCCCTCGTCCCCACCAGTTGCGTTTGTGATGATGGTGGGATCGAGAGCAGGGCCTTCCCGGATGATCTTAAGTTTCGTGATGGTTCGTACTAAGAGATACGTTCGGACAGGTAGTCTGGGCCATGTTGTTAATATATTTATTATTTTACTCCCTTATTACTATTATTATTACATTTCCATTATTTTACTCTATTATTATTATTATTATTATTATTATTATTATTATTATTATTACATTGATTGTTTTACTCTCTTTATTATTATTACATTTATTTATTTATTTATTTATTTATTTACAGCTTTTATATTCCGCACTTCCCACCCCACAGGGGACTCAGGGCGGATTACAGTGTACACATATATGGCAAACATTCAATGCCAATTTTGGACATACAAACATATACAGACACTAGCTGTACACGCCAGGCATTGCTGTGGCCAAATTTCCCTCCCTTTTTTCCTTCCTTCCTTCCTTCCTTCCTTCCTTCCTTCCTTCCTTCCTTCCTTCTTTCCTTCCTTGTCTTTTTTCTTCCTTTCTCTGCTGTCTTCCTTCTCTACCTCTTTCTTTCCTTTCTTCCACACAGCCCTCTATCCCAGAATATCAAGGTAGAAAATCCCACAATATCTGCTTTAAGCTGGTTTTTCTGAGTCCATACTCAGATAATGTGGGATTTTCTGCCTTGATATTCTGGGATAGAGGGCTGTGTGGAAGGGCTCTCTGAAAACCCAGTTTAAAGTAGATGTTGTGAGTTACTGTGTCTAGATATTTTGGTTATAGGGCTGTGTGGAAGGGCCCTGGTTTATCTGAGTCTACACTGCCATATATTCCATATGAAAGGTGTTAATGTGGGGTTTTAATCAGGTATGTGGAAGGGGCTGTAGATAGAAATGCAACCAAAGAGCAAACCTAGAAAACGGATCTTGTTTGTAGGTTGAAGACTGCCTGTAATTCTACAGGGGTGTCTCTTCCTTTCCCTTCGTAAAAGGCCTAAATTTGCCCCCACCAACACGCCCCACTCTCCTGAGGCACTCTGTTGATGCTCAGGGGTGGCCTTGACCTGCCAGGCTCATCCTCCTCCTCCTGCTGCTACTGCTGGAAGGATTTCCTTTCTCCCTCAGTCATTTTCTCTCTCTCCCCCTGTGGGGGGGGGGGCTTCAGTGGCCTGCTCACCTTCTTGTACTCCTGGTAAGTCGTAAGGCCGAACAGGGTATGGGGTTACAGCCTGTGCTGGACGGGGTCACACTCCCCCTAAAGGCGCAAGTTCGCAGTCTGGGAGTTCTCCTGGACTCATCGCTGAGCCTGGAGCCCCAGGTCTCAGCGGTGGTCAGGGGAGCTTTTGCACAACTAAAACTTGTGCGCCAGCTGTGCCCGTACCTTGGGAAGTCCGACTTGACCACGGTAGTCCATGCTTTGGTTACATCCCACTTAGATTACTGCAACGCTCTCTACGTGGGGTTGCCTCTGAAGACTGCCCGGAAGCTGCAGCAAGTCCAACACTCGGCAGCCAGATTACTAACGGGTGCTGGGTACAGGGAGCACACCACTCCGCTGTTACACCAGCTCCACTGGCTGCCAATTAGATTCCGAGCACAATTCAAAGTGCTGGTGTTAACCTATAAAGCCCTAAACGACTCCGGCCCTGTTTACCTCTCCGAACGTATTCTCCCCTATGTACCATCAAGATTACTAAGATCGTCTGAAGAGGCCCTGCTCTCGGTCCCACCAGCCTCACAAGCACGGCTGGTGGGGACGAGGGAGAGGGCCTTCTCAGTGGTGGCCCCGCGACTCTGGAACTCTCTCCCACTGGAGGTCAGAACCGCCCCATCTATCCTGACATTCAGGAAACGGGTGAAGACGTGGTTGTGGAGACAGGATTTCGATGAATGAGACAGCACCCTAGGATTGTGGATGGAAGATGAGGTATACTTGTTTTTAATATGACGACTGACCACCGTAGTTTTAAATATAGTTGTTATTTTAAATGTGTTATTGTAATTATGAACTATGATATTTTACTGATTGTATGTTTTTATGGTTGTAAACCAGGCTGAGTCCCTCTAAGAGGTGAGAAGCTCGGTATAGAAAACTTTGAAATAAATAAATAAATAATTGTCTCTGTGGCAAGTAGGGATCTCTTTGGCGGTGACACCAAGCCCAGAAGAGAAAGTACTGGGATGGGAAGGGAGGGAAGAGACCTCCAAGGGCCATCTAGTCTGGCCCCTTCTACCTTATAGGAGAAGCACAACCAAAGCACTCCTGACAGATGGCCATTCAGACTTTGGTTAAGAATAGAGTAGTAGGGTAGAAAGAGACCTCCAAAGGCCATCCAATCCAGCCCCTTCTGCCATATGGGAGAAGCACAACCAAACCACTCCTGAGAGATGGCCAGCCTCAGCTTCATAGTAATCTGTATCAGGCACATGCACACACACCTTTACCAGCAAAGGGAGTGGGAGTGGTCAATGTGGTGTGGCCACTCGGGGCCCACTTCTCCCCAAACCGACTCCCTCCTGCACTGTTGGAGCTGCCAGCAATGTACACAGAGGTCTGCCCTCACTGCCAGTAGCACAGCAGCCCCCTGTGGGGCTCTCTCCTTCCTTCCCTCCTTCCATCCCTCCCTCCCTCCCTCTGAGCAGCGGGGCTTCTCCCCGCCTCCCTCCCTATCTCCCTTCCCTGCCGGCTGCTGCTTCTTTCGGCGATGAGGAGAAGCCAATGGGGGTGAGGAAAGCCAGTGGCCAGAGCAAGGAGGACAGTTTAGCCGAGGTGTGTGTGAGAGAGAGATGATGGAGGAGCTCTCCTGTGCGCGTGCACTCTCCCCACCCCTGTGCGCATGCTCCGTGTTGTCCTCTCCTTTTTTTTAGAATTTGTGAGTTTGTTTTGGTGGTTTATTTTAATTTTTATGATTGTTGGTCATACTTTGGGGTATGAGGCATTTCAAGGCCAAATTTGGTGATATGTGGTCCTGTATTTTTTCCGTTTTTAAGCCACTCACGACGATGTCCACATTTATATATATATAGATAGACAGAGGCTATTGAACTTTTTTTTTCTGGCCGCTTTCATCGTCCATTTTACTCTATTATTATTACATTTATTATTTTATTCTATTGTTACTGTTATTATTAAATTTCCATTACTTTACTCATTATTATTATTATTATTATTATTATTATTATTATTATTATTATATCATTTATTATTTTGTTCACTTTATTATTATTGGAAGGATGCGCAAGTACATTTATATTAAAGAAGGTGAGAATAATGGTTTAATCAGAGTTGGACAGTCCTATCTTAAATTATAGTTTTATGTAAATATTCAAAAACATTGAACCTACTGATACCTCAAGTAATGTAATTTTATTGCTATATATTTTTATTTTGAAATTGGCTAGTAACTGCTGCATTTCCCACTCTTGGCTTATACTCAAGACAATATGTTTTCCAAGTTTTTTGTGGTTAAAATTAGGTGCCTCGGCTTATATTTGGGCTGGCTTATACTTGAGTATATATGGTAATTTAATTTTGATTACAGAGGCTGAAAGTTTATTCAAAGGCACAACAGATACCACCTCCACCATAATACAACTGAGCTTGACTAGTGGGTTTTGTGAAATAGGTCATCAAAATGTTGATTTTTTTTTGTGGGATGAAAAAAGATAGTCCATATTTTGAAGAAGCGATTTTCCTCCTTCCTTCCTTCCTTCTTTCCTTCCTTCCTTCCTTCCTTCTTTTCCTCCCTCATATGAAGGAATGGAACAACGGAAAATGATACTGGATTGTGGTTTTGACGATGAGACGACACGGAATGGCTTTTGTAGTAATTATGATGTTTTTTGATGATGATGTTTTTGTTAATGATGGACTGTGGATTATTTTATATCGTGTCTTGCATTTGGAACCTTGTTCTTTCTATGTTGTACACCGCTGTGAGTCGCACCTGAGTTGAGAACAGTAGGCCTGGGTAACAACGCAAAAATTTGTTTCTAAAATCGATTTGTATTTGGGGTTTTTTTGTTTCGATATTTAAAATAATTACAAAATTTTCCTTTTTAAAAGTTCGGTATTTACGAAATTTCGTTATTATTAACGAATCAATTCGTTAAAATGGCGGACGCGGTTGCGCAACATGAAAATATTAGTTTTTTAAATAATAGTTTTAATAATAATAGTTTTTAATAATAGTTTTAGTCCGCCCCCTCTCTATCCCTCCCTCCCTCTCCCTCCCTACCAACCGGGCGGTCGCCTCCGTCTCGTTGCTGCGCCTCCTCCTGCGTTTCCTTTTCCCGGCGGGGGAGGCGATCGGGGGAGTCAGCAACCGCAGCGTCATCGGCCTTGCCGCTGCTGCTGGGCGGGGGTCTTTCCCAGGGCGGCGGATGCCAGGGCCCCGCCGAGCGGGCACGCCGGACCACCCCTGCGCCGGGCCGGGCATGTGTGGGGTGTGCATGCCCAGGTGAGCCGGGAAAAGGGGGAAGAAGGGGGCGGGGGGAGCCAGGGGAGCGAGGGGAGGAAGCCAGGCCGGGAAGGGAGCTTGCTCGCTCAGTCTCTCTCTCTCGCCTGCCTTCCCTTCTCCTTGCCCCTGCTCGGGCCCCTTTGCAGCCTGGGAGCTGAAATAATAACGAAACAATTACAAAACAATTACAAAATAGCTTTAAAAATTCGTTTCGTTTTTTGGTTGCTCCTGGATGGTTTGTTATCGCTTCGTATTCAAGAAAAATAATGAATTATTAACGAATTACGAAATTAACGAACGAAACTGCCCAGCCCTAGAGAACAGCAGTATATAAGCAAAGTAAATAAATAAATAAATAAATAAATAAACGCTTTCATACTGTACTTTTATACTGCTGTGATTCCAAATTAACTAACATGTGATTCTGGGATTTGTAGTTCAGAGAAGAGCATTGCAAATTCCCATTTGAAATTGTCCCTTCCTTCCCAAAACCCCAGAATTCAATAGGATAAAGCTGAGTTACATTTAAGGTGCAATGTAATGTGAAAGAACTTCTTGACATCTTCTTAAGTGACAAAGTATAATGACTTTATTAATGACTTAGATGAATTTGTTAGAAGGCATGTTCATCAAGTTTGCAGATGACACCAAATTGGGAGGGAGAACCAATACTCCAGAAGACAGGAGCAGAATTCAAAACGATCTTGACAGATTAGAGAGATGATGGGCCA
Source organism: Anolis sagrei ordinatus (assembly GCF_025583915.1). Taxonomy (NCBI): domain Eukaryota; kingdom Metazoa; phylum Chordata; class Lepidosauria; order Squamata; family Anolidae; genus Anolis; species Anolis sagrei. The sequence continues at coordinate 13,301,525 of NW_026847993.1, read as the reverse complement.
AAACTAACACAATGATGATAATAATAATAATAATAATAATAATAATAATAATAATAATTTATACCCCACCACCATCTCCCCCAAAGGGTACTCGGAGCGGCTTACATCAGGCCAAGCCCGATGATACATTACAGCAAAAATTACAAATCAACAAAATAACATCACAGTGAAATAAATAAGACATTCGGGTAAAATAAACAGTGCAAAATAACATGACAAAGAATCAAACACAGTGGGCGGGCCAAATGCATAACATAAAATGATAAACTCTGGATGAGATAGCAGTGAAAAGGTATATTTATGAAGAAAGAGCTCATAGGGGATGGAACAATAAGGTGGGGGGAAGTGCAAAATGAAGACACCATTGAAGGTGAAGCACCAGGAATTAAATATATGGTCACTTTCAGAAAGCACAATGAAGTTTAACAGGGACAAATGCAAGATACAACAAAAGACGCAAGGCTGGAGGCTATTAATATTATGCCCAGGCAGGATGGATCTTCCCAGAGGTTTTCCTTTCCTAAATAAATAAATAAATAAATAAAAATCCCACCCCTGTGCCTCCAATATGATAGCGAGACCATTATGGATATGTGTTATGATGAAGTGAACACTGCTCGTCTTTAAACTTTCCTTTGAATTAAAGCTGCCATCAACCTAAGGTGTTTTAGGATTATTATTTTTTTAAAAAAACTATTTGAGGTGAACTTTACTCACTCCTGCCAACCCTGCTTTTATTTATTTATTTATTTATTTTACTTTACTTTACTTTACTTCTATACAGCTGTTCTCAGCCCGAAGGCGACTCACAGCGGTTCACAAGGCACAAAACACAGCAAAATTCAATATCAATATAAAACAGTTAATAACCTATTCTAATACACAATTAATACATAATTACTATAGTAACCATTCCCAAGCATCTCATCACTAAAAACATGATCCAGGTTCGTCGTCCATTGTTCCATTCCTATGTCGTTACCAGTCTTTGCACCAATCATTCGAACGCCTGCGCAAATAACCAGGTCTTTACTCTTTTGCGGAAAACCATCAGAGATGGTGCCAATCTGATGTCTGTGCGAAGGGCGTTCCACAGCCGGGGAGCCACCACCGAGAAGGCCCTGTCTCTCGTCCCCGCCAGCCGTGCTTGTGAAGCTGGCGGGATCGAGAGCAGGGCCTCCCCGGAAGATCTCAAAGTCCTGGTGGGTTCATAGGCCGAGATGCGGTTGGATAGGTAGCTTGGGCCGGAACCGCTTAGGGCTTTTATCCCTGGCTCCCAAACAACTGTTTGTTGTGAGGCTTTTCTGTAGTAACAGGGTGTTAAAAATGCTGGAACTATCCCAAAGGCTTGACGATGGAATGATGTACAGTAGAGACTTTGTTGAAAGTCAAATAGAATAAGTTTTATTTTTAAAACAGACAACTAACCACTCCTGAGAGGTACAAAAAGTGACTTATTACGAAAGTACTTCAGCTTGATTGGTTGCTTGAACAGTCCTCTTCACTTTGTTCCAGACAGAGCTAACCAAACAGAACTAACTGTTGGTAACGAAACCTTCGCTCTCTTTTGGAGAATAGTGAGGAGTCTGACTAGCCTATCTAAGTAGCCCCTAGGTTATTAACTAACTCTACCCTAGAGTTCTTCCTATTTACTAACCCAGCCTGGAGAGCAAATCTCTTGTGCTAACTCTCACAAGAGATCAGACTGCTGTCTGACCTTTCTTCCTGCCAGCTCACAGCACTGTCTAACACAGACACTCTGTCTCCTAGCTCTCTCCCTCACCCCAGTTTCAAACTCTACACCTTCACACACCAGCTCCCAGCTCTCAACTCTCACTGAAGCTACCTTCTTTCCCTCCTCAGACTTGGCTCCTCCCAACTGCTCTGGCCAATCCTAGGAGTCTCTAAACTCCTCCCCTCTTCCAACCATCCTCACTCAAGATGGCTGCCTCCCTGGCATTCCCTCCTAAAATGGAGGCCTGCCTTACTGTTATCCAGGCTCCCTTTCCGGCTTACCAGGTAAGATTCACCACAATACTCCACTAGTTACATTAGGTAAAGGTTTTCTCTTGACATTAAGTCCATTTGTGTCTGACTCAGGGGGTTGGTGCTCATCTCCATTTCTAAGCCAAAGAGCCGGCGTTGTCCATAGACACCTCCAACGTCATGTGGCCAGCATGACTGCAGAAGTGGTACCTACTGATCTACTCACATTTGCATGTTTTCGAACTGATATGTTGGCAGAAGCTGGAGCTAACAGTGGGAGCTCATGCTGCTCCCTGGATTCGAACCTGTGACCTTTCGATCAGCAAGTTCAGCAGCTCAGCACTACACTAACAGTAGCAAAATTACAGTTATGAAGTAGCAACGAAAATAATTTTCTGGTTGGGGGTCAGCACAACATGAGGAACTGTATTAAGCGGTCATGACATTAGGAAGGTTGAGAAACACTGCTCTACATTGTATGATGGCTATCTAGGATAAATTAATAACCAATTCCCAAATATATCCTAGGTCTCTCAGCTATAGGATTTTCTATCCTAATATGACAGAGGAAAAGCAAGCTATGCTGAATATATATATTCACACACACACAGAGAGACACACACACATCTCAAAAAATGCCTGTGGGTAAATTTGAGCTGCCCACAGCTCCCCAGGGGCAGCTCAAACTTGCTGTCGAGCCATTTATGTGGATTTCAGTCAAATTCTAATTTTAGTGTTCATTAAACATGGGTAATTCCCCAGCCTATCCACGCATCACCTAGTATACATAATACCTCTGTAATATAGGTCAGCCAGGCTTAAAAAAACACACAGACATCAAAGGGCAGACATTTCATTACAAGTATTAAGTTTATAAATAATTATGAACTTTGCAGGGTACAGCATAATCACAAGTGTTTAGACAACAGCAAGCACTTGTCATAAAGGAAAACACAGTGATACAAAATAGTGTTGTGGCTGTTAAGTGTCTTAGGAAGTGGGGGCCCATCAGAGAACTAACTGGGCTATGTTAGGTTTGGGAGTAACCATGTCAGAATGAAAAGCATGGGGGTGGGAGGATTGAAGGTTTGGAAAGTATGATCCTACACACACACACACACACACACACAGGGCCGTAGACAGAAAAAAAATTCGGGGAGGGTTGAAAATTTCAGTGGGGGGGGTTTTGAAAATTTCGGGGAGGGTTGAAAAATTCAAGGGGTGGGGGGTTTGAAACCTGCCTCCTAGCTCACGCTGAAGCCAAGAGCACAGCAGGGGGCAGAGCAACCTTCAATAGCCTGCAGCTCCACCCCTGTCAACCACCTCCACCAAGTCTGGCCTCCTTAATGAGAGCATTCAACACACACATCCCCAACTTGGTTGCTTCACTACATCGGCTATTGCTGCAAGTAATGACAGTGTGAATAAATTGTCAATATTTGCTTGAGATAGTGTTTACAGTTCTGGAGGGACTCTTAATTTTTTGCATCTCATAGACTTAGCATGGGGATTTAGTTAATCAGTTAAAATTCATGAGTAAACCAGGTTTTTTTAAAAAAAATCTGAAACATTTCCGGGGGGGGGGGTTAACCCCTAAAACCACCCCCTCGCTACAGGCCTGCACACACACACACACACACACACAATGATGGGATGGACATAAAATCATAGAATCCTAGAGTTAGAAGAGACAGCATGGACCATCCAGTCCTACCCCCTGCCAAGAAGCAGGAAAACTGCATTCAAAGCACCCCAGACAGATGGCCATTCAGCCTCTGTTTCAAAACTTCCAAAGAAGGAGCCTCTATCAGACATGCCCCAACACTGGCAGTCTTTAGGAAGAGCCTGAAAACGTGGTTGTTCCAGTATGCCTTCCCAGACTAAGGAAAACTCTTAGCAATATGTCCTCAAATGCACCTTAATATTGATTTAGGATTGTCTGCGCGCCCACATCTTTCTCTGAAAACCCTATCCTAGTTTACCTCCTTGTTCATGTCCAGCATTTTAAATTTTAATTATTATATTTGGCCCGGCCATAGGTTTTTAAATGCTCTATGTTATTATTGTTATTGTTTATTGTTTATTGTGTATTTTTTTGGTTTTGAGTTCTATTTATTTTATTTAATTTTATTTTAATTGTTTGTATTGATTATTTGTTATTGCTTTTGTTTATTGATGTGCTGTGGACTTGGCCCCATGAAAGCCGCACTGAGTCCCTTGGGGAGATGGTAGCGGGGTACAAATAAAGTTTTCTATTTTATTATTATTATTATCACACTCCGGGGCAGAGAGTTCCACTGCTGAACAGCTCTCACAGTCAGGGCGTTCTAGCTAATGTTCAGATGGAATCTCCTTTCTTGTAGTTTGAAGCCATTGTTCCACGCCCTAGTCTCCAGGGAAGCAGAAAACAAGCTTGCTCCCTCCTCCCTGTGGCTTCCTCTCACATATTGAGAGAAAGTCACAAAATCCGGGGAGAGCGCAGATGAGCTCCCTTTATCAGCTCCAGCCCTCATGCAGAGACATGAGAGAAGCCTCCCACAAGGATGTTAAAACATCACAACATCCGGGTGTCCTCTGGGCAATGTCCTTCCAGACGGCCAATTCTCTCACACCAGAAGTGACTTGCAGTTTCTCAAGTCGCTCCTGACACAACAAAAAAAAACACACCCATATTTATACATGGCTATCATGTCTCCTCTCAGCCTTCTCTTCTTCAGGCTAAACATGCCCAGCCCCTTAAGCCGCTCCTCATAGGGCTTGTTCTCCAGACCCTTGATCATTTTAGTCGCCCTCCTCTGGACACATTCCAGCTTTTCAATATTTCTCTTGAACTGTGGTGCCCAGAACTGGACACAATATTCCAGGTGTGGTCTAACCAAAGCGGAATTGAGCATGGGGAGCATGACTTCCCTGGATCTAGACACTCTACTCCTATTGATGCAGGCCAAAATCCCATTGGCTTTTTTTGCCACTGCATCACATTGTTGGCTTGTGTTTAACTTGTTGCCCACGAGGACCCCAAGATATTTTTCACACGTACTGCTCTCAAGCCAGGCGTCCCCCATTCTGTATCTTTGCATTTTGTTTTTTCTGCCTAAGTGGAGTTTCTTGCATTTGTCCCTGTTGAACTTCATTTTATTGGTTTTGGCTCATCATCTCTCTAATCTGTTAAAATCATTTTGAATTCTGCTCCTATCTTCAGGAGTATTGGCTATCCCTCCCAATTTGGTGTCATCTGCAAACTTGATGATCCTGCCTTTCGTAATGCTAAGTCTGGATTTGGATTACTGAACCCTAGATTGAAAGACGATCCCTGTTTTCAATTATTTCAGATTCTTCCTCTCTCTCTTCTTCCCTTTGTATTTTCTTTGTCTCACAATACTTGGAAGTTGGCTCTTCATATGTATATGAGGCTTTTTATTCTTTTCCACTCCCTGGTGAACCTTGATGTGGAATTTCCATAATCAATGAGGTAACCCTGTCACCCCAAACATGGAGTCTTAAAGCGAATAGGGTTATGCAAATGAGATATTGAAGCTGTAATGATTAATTGGCCTCAGGCCTTTGTTAATATGCAATCGTTGTTGTACAACTTGCATTTGTAATTATTTTAGTGGTGGTGATGGTGTGGGGGAATTTGTTTAAACAACTAATAGGCACTTAATTGCTTATGGGGCTGAAGTGATGTAATGTCAGAGATGAGAAAAGATGAAGCAATGGGCCTTTAACAAGCTTCATGTTTGCATGGGTCAAGGGTCAAATCATCTACTAAAGTAAATTATCCAAATTAAACCAGAATTCAGAAGGACTGGAATGCAAAGCAAAAAGAAGCCATGACATCAAAGGACTGAACTGGAATAAATCCTTACTTTAGTCCTGCGGTTGGAGCCATTGGCCAAGATGCGTTTGTGTGCTTTCTTGTCTTATGCCACCAACTCAAATTTGGCAAGGGCAGTCCTAATATTAATTAATCCTTTGCATTCCCAATTTTTATTTTCCTTTTTGCATTTCCCAGTTGATCTTTCCTCCTCCACTTTTCCCCATTGTCTTCAGCTTACTCCAGTTGCGATAAACTGAGTTCAAAAATTAGTTTGCACTCAAGTAACTCAGCAGAGTGGGAGGAGGGAAGGGAAAGGAGAGCAGAAACTTGTCCTTCCAAGTAACCTCATTTGGCTCAAAAGCAAATTTCTTCTTCCTTGCCTAGTTTTTCTGCTCTTCATCCATTACTTTTGCCATATTGCTCATACCTTGATATTGTCAGTAAGGGGTACTGTTAGAATCATAGAATCATAGAATCAAAGAGTTGGAAGAGACCTCATGGGCCGTCCAGTCCAACCCCCTGCCAAGAAGCAGGAATATTGCATTCAAATCACCCCTGACAGATGGCCATCCAGCCTCTGTTTAAAAGCTTCCAAAGAAGGAGCCTCCACCACACTCCGGGGCAGAGAGTTCCACTGCTGAACAGCTCTCACAGTCAGGAAGTTCTTCCTCATGTTCAGATGGAATCTCCTCTTGTAGTTTGAAGCCATTGTTCCGCGTCCTAGTCTCCAAGGAAGCAGAAAACAAGCTTGCTCCCTCCTCCCTGTGGCTTCCTCTCACATATTTATACATGGCTATCATATCCCCTCTCAGCCTTCTCTTCTTCAGGCTAAACATGCCAACTCCTTAAGCCGCTCCTCATAGGGCTTGTTCTCCAGACCTTTTATCATTTTAGTCGCTCTCCTCTGGACACATTCCAGCTTGTCAATATCTCTCTTGAATTGTGGTGACCAGAATTGGACACAATATTCCAGGTGTGGTCTAACCAAAGCAGAATAGAGGGGTAGCATTACTTCCCTAGATCTAGACACTATGCTCCTATTGATGCAGGCCAAAATCCCATTGGCTTTTTTTGCCGCCACATCACATTGTTGGCTCATGTTTAACTTGTTGTCCACGAGGACTCCAAGATCTTTTTCACATGTACTGCTCTCGAGCCAGGCATCCCCCATTCTGTATCTTTGCATTTCGTTTTTCCTGCCAAAGTGGAGTATCTTGCATTTGTCCTGTTGAACTTCATTTTGTTAGTTTTGGCCCATCTCTCTAATCTGTCAGGATCGTTTTGAATCCTGCTCCTGTCCTCTGGAGTATTGGCTATCCCTCCCAATTTGGTGTCGTCTGCAAACTTGATGATCCTGCCTTCTAACCCTTCATCTAAGTCATGAATAAAGATGTTGAACAGGACCGGGCCCAGGACGGAACCCTGCAGCACTCTGTTGATGCAGACTATACTGGGTAACACCCAAAAAGGGGGTTAATAGAAAAATTACTACTCTATATATTTTGTGCAGAATTTTTTTAATATTAAAAATATCCCTGTACTTGATATAGTGCGGGGCTTGATGATTGCAAGGCTGGGGATGAAATTGTAGGAAGAAACATTGACAACCTTAGATATGCAGATGATACCACTCTGATGGCCTAAAGCGAGGAGGAGCTGAGGAGCCTTCTAACCAAGGTGAAAGAAGAAAGTGCAAAAGCTGGGTTGCAGTTAAACATAGAATCATAGAAACATAGAGTTGGAAGAGATCCCATGGGCCATCCAGTCCAACCCCCTGCCAAGAAGCAGGAATATTGCATTCAAAGCACCCCTGACAGATGGCCAAGATTCTGGCAACTGGATTGATTGATAACTGGCAAATAGAGGGAGAAAACATGGAAGCAGTGACAGACTTTGTATTTCTAGGTGCAAAAATGTCCGCAGACGCAGACTGCAGCCAGGAAATTAGGAGACGTTGGAATTGGAAGGAGAGCAATGACCAATCTCGACAAAATATTGAAGAGTAGAGATATCACACTGGCAATGAAGATCCAACTAGTTAAAGCAATGGTATTCCCCTTAGTAACCTTTAGATGTGAGAACTGGACCATAGGGAAGGCTGAGCGAAGGAAGAAAGATGCTTTTGAAATGTGGTGTTGGAGGAAAGTGCTGAGAGTGCCTTGGACTGCGAGAAGATCGAACCAGTCTATACTTCAGGAAATAAAGCCCGACTGCTCATTGGAGGGAAGGAGATTAGAGGCCAAGATGAAGTACTTTGGCCACATCATGAGAAGAAAGGAAAGCTTAGAGAAGACAATTATGCTGGGGAAAATGAAAGGAAAAAGGAAGAGGGGCTGACCAAGGACAAGATGGATGGATGGTATCCTTGAAGTGACTGGATTGACCTTGAAAGAGCTGGGGGTGGTGATGGCCGACAGGGAGCTCTGGCGTGGGCTGGTCCATGAAGTCACGAAGAGTCGGAAACAACTGAACGAATGAACAACAACAAACTAAGCAGGGTGGGAGAAGGGAAGAGAAGGGAGGGTAGAAACTTACCCTTTCAAGTAGGCCCACGCCTTAGTTACCTCTAGATTGGACTATTGCAATGCACTATTGAAGATGGCCCGGAAACTCCAATTGGTTCAATGCTCAGCAGCCAGATTAATAACTGGGGCGAATTATAGGAAGCGGTCAACTCCCCTGTTTAAGGAGCTCCATTGGCTGCCATTTATTTTCCAGTCCCAATTCAAGGTACAGGCCATCACCTATAAAGCCCTAAATCAGGGGTCCTCAAACTATGGCCCGCGGGCCACTTCTGGCCCGCCAAGGGCACTTATCCGGCCCACGGAGGAGGAGTGCCACCCCCCCCCCCCACACACAGTGCTCCTCCCTTGGCTGGCTCACAATATCCTTCAGGCCCGATGGCCAGCGTGAACCAGCCAAGGGCAGCTGCTCCACGTGGCCTACTTGCGCATAAAGCACCTTGCGAGTAGGCCACGCGGAGCAGCTGTCCTTGGCTGGCTCACGCTTCCCATCAGGCTCGATGGGCAGCGTGAGCCTGCCAAGGGAGGAGCAGCCCCGCGTGGCCTTGCGAGGTGCTTTACACGTGAGTAGGCCATGCAGAGCAGCTGCCATTGGCTGGCTCATGCTGCCCATTGGGCCTGACGGATAACATGAGCCAGCCAAGGGAGGGGCACTGTGTGTGGGGGGGCGCTCCTCCTCCGCGGCCGGTTAAGTGCCCTTGGCGAGCCGGAAGTGGCCTGATGGGCAGCGTGAGCGAGCCAAGGGAGGCTGCCCCGGCACTCCATGCAGTCATGCCAGCCACATGACTTTGGAGGTGTCTACGGACAACGCCGGCTCCTCGACTTAGAAATGCAGATGAGCACTACACCCCAGAGTCAGACACGACTGGACTTATGTCAGAGGAAAACCTTTAACTAGGAAAATTGTGGAAGATCCAGGGTGGGAGAAAGAACTCTTGTCTGTTGGAGGTAGGTATGAATGTTTCAATTGGCCACCTTGATTACCATTTCATAGCCTGACAGTTTTTAGGGAGAATCCTTTGTTGAGAGGTGATTAGCTGGCCCTGATTGTTTCTTGTCTGGAGTTCCCCTGTGTTTGAGTGTTGTTCTTTATTTACAGTTATAATTTTAGAGTTTTTTTTTTTAATACTGGTAGCCAGATTTTGTTCAGACTAGAAATAGGAAGATTTCCCATTCTCTGCTCCTGGAATTACTGCCTAAAGAGGGCTAGAAAGAACCCCCTCTAAGGGCCCTTCCACACAGCAAAATAAGATATGTGCAATGTGCATAGGCATTTTTTATTATTTTTTTTTTAAAAAAACTATAGTCCAGCCCTCCAATGGCCTGAGGGACAGTGAACTGGCCCTCGGTTTAAAAAGTTTGAGGACCCCTGCGGGTTTGGGACCCGCCTACCTTCATGACCATATCTCCTTCCACAAACCTGCCCCATCACTTCAATCTTTGGGGGAGGCCCTCCTGTCACCCCTCCCTTTATCATAGACTCAACTTATGGGAACGATGGAGACAGCCTTCTCTTGAAATATATTTTTGGCTCTCTAGCTTCTCCCTGCTTGGTTTTTACTATTATTCAAGAGGCAGGAGCTTGGAGAAATGAGATATTTGGTCTGTGACCTTACCTTTCCACATGGGTGATTTATCAAATAATTGTGTGTATTATATGTAGCATACATGCTGATTTTATTGTAAAGTACCATATGGAGTGCAAAATTAAAACTTGGAATGATCTTGTGCTGTAAACACTGTAGGACTCTGTATCGTACCCTGTAAACGTGGCCAAAGATTCAGCAAAAAAGAAAGAAAGACGATGTCAAAAGAGATTTCAGTCCAAACACAACTTGGAAGGCTATTAAATTAATGGCACACTGAATAAAGGCTGATCTCTCCGTACTAAGAAATAGGCTTAGTACATCTTGGTTCTTTGAACAATGAATACAGAATGTGGAGAGAAATACAAGTCTGGAAAATTATACATTATAACTGTTCACATGCTATTTGGGCAAAATACTTATATGGAATTTAGATTTGTTTAATTGTTTGCCAGTTCTTGTACATTGTTGCTCTTGTGTCTTGACATTTTAATTTAATCTAGAGCAAAATTTATATGAACCTGTGATTGTTTTAAAATGTTAACAGAACTAACAATCCAAGTGGCAGCTGATCTTGTTTTGTCTTTTGAACTATTGCATAGTTAAATTAATATAAAAAATCTTATAGTGGATTTGACTTTCTGAAAGCTTCTATTTATTATTTACTTATTTACTATACTTATATACCGCCTTTCTCAGCATATCGGAGACTCAAGGTGGTTCACAAAAAGTCAGTACACACAGTAACAAGATACATATTAAACAATATAAAACCATAATAAAAACAATAAAAACCAACATCATTATCATTAGCATCTCCTAGTTAAAAACATTGTCCAAATTCCGTTGTCAAGTGATTCCATTTCCTACGTCAGTTACTCTGCATTTGTAAATGCTTGCCCATATAGCCATGCCTTAACTTGTCTCTGAAATGTTAAGAGTGAGGGAGCTGATCTGATCTCCTTAGGGAGGACATTCCATAGCCGAGGGGCCACTGCAGAGAAGGCACTGTCTTTCCCCACCAAACATACTTGTGATGAAGGCAGGATCGAGAGCAGGGCCTCCCTGGACGATCTTAAAGTCCTAGATGGTTCATAAGGGGAGATGCGTTCGGACAAGTACATTGGGCCAGAACTGTTTAGGGCAGTGGTTCTCAACCTGTGGGTCCCCAGGTGTTTTGGCCCACAATTCCCAGAAATCCCAGCCAGTTTACTAGCTGTTAGGATTTCTGGGAGTTGAAGGCCAAAACATCTGGGGACCCACAGGTTGAGAACCACTGGTTTAGGGCTTTATAGGCTAAAGCCACCACTTTGAATTGTTCCCGGTAGCAGACTGGCAGCCAGTGGAGCTGGCACAGCAGATGAGTTCTATGCTCCCTGAGCACCGCTCTTGTTATCAGTCTGACTGTCCCCCATTGGACCATTTGAAGCTTCTGGACAGTCTTCAAAGGCAATCCCACGTAGAGAGTGTTGCAGTTGTCTATATGGGATTTAACCAGAGTGTGGACTACCGTGGCCAAGTCAGGCTTCCCAAGGTACGGGTGCAGATCCAAGCTGTTAACCTGTGTCTTCAAGGAGAGTGTAACCCCATCCAAAACAGGTTGTAACCTTAAAAGAGACAGCTTCTAGTTTTTTGCTTCACCTAGTGAACTTTTATTGATATTATGCAATATACGTTAACAAAAAAATTAATTATCAAGTTTGCAAATAATACCCAGCAATATGTGTGCCATAACATTTCAGCAATCAGTGTATTGCAAGAGTAAGCGGTCAGGGAAGGACAGGAGTCTTCCATAAAAGATGTCGTAGTCAGAATAGATGAATAGAAATGCATGCTTTGTATATTGATGGTAACTTACTGTTGTCCTGTTGATAAAATCAGAGGTAGCAGATAACATGAAAGACTCCTAGTTGTGGCTCTATAGAGCTGCTGCCTGTAGAAAGACCTGACCTTGGTGGAAACTGATAGAAGCATATTTCCAATACTCAGGAAGCATATTGAAGTTAGGGACCATTGATCAGCTTGCTTATATACAAGCAAAAATGTTCACTCTCCAGTATTACAATAGAAAAAATAAACCAGGTAGCAAGTGATGGGAAAGGTACCACGTTGCCTGAAAGCCTTCAAATAATGCACTTGCAAAACAATCTTTGCTGTTGTCAGCTAGGGCTGATAATATGACATCAGATAAGGACATATTGTGGTCAGTCAACCTAACAACAACAACAACAACAACAACAACAACAACAACATTGTTCAGATGATTCATTGGAACTTGAGCCACAAATACCATCTGCCTGCGACAACTAACTGGTGGGATCACAAGCTGGAAACAATGACAGAGAATGAACACGCCAAACTCCTCTGGGACTTCCGGACTTCCGGATTGAGTTCTGGAGCAAATACTCCTGACCTCACAATTGTGTTAAAAAACAAAGTATGCATCGTTGATGTCGCAGTCCCAGGTGACAGCAGGATTGCAGAGAAACAACTGGAAAAGCTGTCACAATATGAAGATTTAAAGATCGAACTGCAAAGACTCTTGCACAAGCCAGTCAAGGTGGTCCCAGTGGTGATCGGCACACTGGGTGGAGTGCCTAAAAACCTTGGCCTGCACTTAAACACAATCGGCACTGACAAAATTACCATCTGCCCGCTGCAAAAGGCCACTTTACTGGGATCTGCACACATTATTCGCCGATACATCACACAGTCCTAGACACTTGGGAAGTGTCCGACGTGGGATCCAATACAACAGCCAGCAGAGTGTCTGGTGTGGACTCATCTTGTTGTGTATCAAATAATAATAATAATAATAATAATAATAATAATAATAATGCAAAGATAATGGAAAATGAACACGCAAAAATACTGTGGGACTTTCGAATCCAGACTGACAAAGTTTTGGAACACAATACACCAGACATCATGATTGTGGGGAAAAAATTTTGGATTATTGATGTCACCATTCCAAGTGACAGTCACACTGAGGAAAAATAATAGGAAAAACTCAGCCGTTATCAGGATCTCAAAATCGAACTGCAAAGGCTCTGGCATAAACTAGCACAGGTGGTCCCAGTGGTCATTGGTGCACTGGGTGCCGTGCCAAAAGTTCTCAGCCGGCGTTTGGAAACAATAAACATGGACAAAATCACGATCTGTCAACTGCAAAAGGCCACCTTTCTTGGATCTGCGTGCATCATTCGAAAATATATCACACAGTCCTAGACGCTTGGGAAGTGTTCGACTTGTGATTTTGTGATACAAATTCCATCGTATATGTCTCATTTGCTGTGACATACTGTGCTTTTGTGTCAGTAAAATAATAATAATAATAATAATAATAATAATAATAATAACAACAACAACAACAACAACAATATTCTATGGGGAAGGATACTTTGTTTCAACTGGCTTTTTGGGACTCTATAAGATTGGCACATCTTGCTGCCCTGGCTGATTTTTCAATGCTCTTCCCTCTGGTGCAGTTCTGGCAAAGATCTTTTGCTCTGTTGCTGTTCGTCTCTTGTTCCTTTCTCCTCCTCCTCCTCCTCCTCCTCCTCTTCCTCCTCCTCCTCCTCCTCCTCCTCCTCCTCAGATTTGGAGCGCTTGCTTGAGCTGTCAAGGAAGCTAAAGGAAACTGCTGGGAGCAACAGACTGCAATTAGATTTTCCCAACTTGTCACTTTAGTCTCTTAATTTTTTTTTCTTTTCGTCTTCCTCCTCTGGCTCTTTGTTTGAATGCTGCAGTATAAAAAAATATTCCCAGAGTCCCATTTTTCAAATTATGCACTTGCAAATCTCCCCAAAGCAGCTGGGGATTTAAACAAAAAGTCTTTAAGAGCACTGATTTGCCTTTTTCCTAGGCTTCTTTTCATTTTCGCTTCAAGCTTCCTCCCTGCACCCCCAGGTATTGGGAAAATGTATTTTAGTTGTTGCATTGTTAGTTTGAAAGCATGATTCGCAGAGTCAGTTTGCATCACAGACCTGAACTGTAGACTGGGTGGGCCAATATTGCAGACAGCCTTGTGTTGGAGCAAATATGGCTCATCTTGTTCCAATTATTGTTAAGGGTAGCAGGTACGTTAGTGTCCCTGTCCTCACTATGCTTTGGCTTCATGGTCAAAATGAAAGCAACTCTGAATGAGGTTGATCTTTCTACCTTCAGTTGGGATATTTTATGAATACCTAGCTGTCCCCTGCCATGTGTTGCTGTGGCCCACATGGGGGTTCTGTGTGGGAGGTTTGGCCCAATTCTATCATTGGTGGGGTTCAGAATGTGAACTAACATCTCCTGAAGGACTTGGTGCAGCTTACAAGAGGCCGAGGCCCAAGACATCAATAAAACAACAGCATAACAAATACAACAATAAATAAACTCATAAACTCATAAAACAAAACAATAAACATTAAAAGACTAGCAGTAAACATTAGACAATAACACCACAACGCATTTAAAACTACGGCTGGGCGAAATGTAATGATTAATTTTTAAAAAAATGCTGGACATGACAGGTGAAATGGATAGGTTTTTGGAGATAAGTGTGGTGTGCAGACAATCTTAAATCTCTAGTAAAGTGCATTTGGGACATGATGCTTGGAGTTTCCTATTCTGGGAAGGCACACTGGAATAACCATGTCTTCAAGCTCTTCCTAAAGACTGCTAACATTTGGGCTTGTCTGATGTCCTTGGAGAGAGAGTTCCAGAGTCGGGGGGCCACCACAGAGAAGGCCCTGTCCCTCGTCCCCACCAATCGTGCTTGCAACGCAGGTGGGATCGTGAGCAGGGCCTCTCCAGGTGATCGAAGAGATCATGTGGGTTTGTATACGGAGATGTGGTCACACAGGTAGGTGGGTCCCAAACCGTTTAGGGCTTTGTAGGTAAGCACCTTGAATTGGGACCGGAAAATGAACGGCAACCAATCTTTATATATTCATGGTTTTATATTGTTGTCCATCGAGATTGTGGCATTGATTCATTGCCTATGTTAGCTGCCCTGAGTCCCCCCTCGGGGGTTGAGAAGGGCGGGATAGAAGTGCTGTGAATAAATAATAATAAATAAATACTTGTTGATGTTGTTAAGAGCTTTCAGATTCCTGTTGGAAATACTTAACCAAAGAAAGATACTCACACAGTACATGACTGGATTGCCTTAGAGACATGCAGCTTGTATGATGCTTGAAAGGTACCTGTGGTTTGTTGAGTTCTTCAGACTTCTTGCAAAACCAGCGCTTGCAAATCAAATCAGTCCATGGCTTCCTATTCTCATTTGTAGCTAATCCTTAGTAAAGGTGAAGAGTCACCATTTAATGTTATGTTTGCATCTGTACCTGGAACACTTCTCTCCCATTCGTGAAATTACTTTAGACAAGTAAGCTCTGCGAACAAGATAATACTGTTTAGTTTACCAAGCATGTTCCCAAAGCAATTTATCATAAATGAAAATGCACAGATAAAAACAGTCCGGACAAAATGGAAAGTCATCGCAATTAAGCTTAGAAAAACAAAAATGACAACAAATTCTGCAGTGGCCCTTGCTTAAGAGGTGTAGCTATCTCTATGCTAGAAGTTCCGGAAAGAAGAAAAAGTACTGATCACTTGGAGGCAGAATTCCACAATTTGGGAGCCACCTTTGAAAAGACCCAACTCCTTGCTGATGAGAGTTTTATCTCCATAAGACTTTAGAATCTGAGGACCATTTGGATCCCAAGATACAAGACCCCTGGCAGGAAGTTAGTCCTGTATATTCAAAATTATGTAAAAATCAACCTGATCCAAATTGATTTACAAGTTTTTCCAACTCTAGATATGCAGCTTATAGAATAGTGTCCCTTTTTTTTTTGACAAGGGACCACTTTGACCAGGAACCACTTTGACCAGGGACCACTCTCTAACATTAGTACCAAAATGCTTATGAATCAGTTCTTGGTCAACTTTCGATTCGGTTTGGTTATTTGGGGTGCTGATTCAGAAAAGTGCATTGCAGAAAATAGCTGCCAGCTGAGTCTTCTCCGCCACAATTCTATCAGCGTTGCCCATGGAAAATCCTGCAAATCTCTTGGAAAGACAAACGGACAAATGTCAGCGTGCTGTAAGAAGCAAAGACCACCAGCACTGAAGCGATGATCCTCCACAATCAACTCTGCTGGACCGGCCATGTTGTCTGGATAACCGACCACCATCTCCCAAAGCAGTTGCTCTCCAAACTCAAGTATGGAAAATGGAATGTTGAGATTGAAAGATGGGCTCAAAGCCAACCTTAAAAACTCTGGCATAGACACCGAGAACTGGGAAGCCCTGGCCCTTGAGTGCTTCAGCTGGAAGTCAGCTGTGACCAGCAGTGCTTTAGAATTTGAACAGGCATGAATGGAGGGTGAAAGAGAAGGGTGCCAAGAGGAAGCTGCATCAAGCCATCCCCGACCGGGACTGCCTTCCACCTGGAAACCAATGCCCTCACTGCAGGAGAAGATGCAGATCAAGAATAGGGCTCCACAGTCACCTTCGTACCCACCACCAGTACACCCTTCTTGGAAGACAATCCTAATCGGACATCGAGGGATTGCCTTAGTAAGTAAAGAAGGAAGGTCTGGGAATCCTCCTAAGGCTGAGAAAGCACTGGCGAGGACGAAGGCAACACACTGGCATCCCTTCCTTCCTTCTCTCCATCTCCTTCTCTCTCTCTTGCATGTCTTGTGGCCGTTATTTTAAGTCTCGTGGCCCACAGGTTGGGAGCCATTGTTATAGAAGGATTGCTTTAAAATAAATTGTACTTTTTTCACTGGTTTTGTTGGTGAGCCACCAGAAGTTCCACTTCAGAAGAAAGTAAATAAATAAACTGTTTCCCTTAGACATTTGTTTGAGTTTACTCTTTGCAATCAGGGCTTAATTTGGCAAATGAAATCACAGTTTTTCTGTATCTGATCAGGCAATAAACAATGGTTGTCACAGCCATAGTTAATTGTTGCCTATACCTTTGTGTTGCAATATTCAACTACAAACTAATATCCTTTGACTTTGAGCTGGAGCTCCCGGTGGTGCAATGGGTTAAACTCTTGTATCCACAGGACTACTGACCAACAGAATCTGGGGAGTGGGGTGAGCTCCTGTCTCAGCTCTAGCTTCCCATGAGGGGACACAAGAGAAGCCTCCCACAGGATGATAGAATGATAGAATCATAGAATCTTAAGAGTTGGAAGAGATCTCATGGGCTATCCAATCCAACTATACAGATAAGATAATGAATGAGTCCAACAAATAGGTAAGCTGTGAAACTTAGACTGTTCAATTCACAGTAATCACAAAATTAAGCAACATGAAATAAGTTCTGCACAGTCTTTCAGTGATGTCGTTGTATGTTCATGAATCAGCCTCCCACGACCGGTTTCGGCCTTTGCTTTAGGCCTTCTTCGGGTGGTCTGTAATTTACATACATAAATACATTTTACAACTGTATAGGTTGAACATAATGTAATAGAATACATTTAGAAATACTTACAAAGTTCAGTCTTTTACATACGTTCTCATAAGAGATACTTAAATTTTTGCAATGGGATCTAGGTAAAAGGAACAAATTGTGGCTATTAACATTTAAAAGTTATATATACCAAAATAAATGTTTTACCAATACATTTCACCAAATAGGTGTATACTCACAAGGTACTCTGCTGCTAAGTTTGGTTCTAATTGCGAGTATGAATGGGATCTGGGAGTTTCCTCTATTTAAAGAGGAAAATGCACATCAGATGTAGAGGAGACAGAGAAGTTAATTTAAGGCTCATTTAAAGTTATAGGTGTGGAAAATATCACCACTAGATGGTGTTGTGAGTAAGGTACTCCCCAGGGATGTATAGTATGCCAGGGATAATACACAGAACCTCAAGGTTATATATAGCAACTGTATGAGTTGTATTCGTTAAGACCATATGGGTGTTCCGTCCGTAATCTGAAGATCCAATATGTTTCCCTTTGTAGAAGTTTAATGTTAAAGTCCATGTGTTTGGATTGTGTGACTACTTCTAATATGTGGTATTTAAAAGATTCAGGGTTGTGCCGTAGATCATCGAAATGTTTATACAGTATGGAGTCTCTGGAATTAGTTCTAATTTTGCTACGGTGTTCTATAATCCTAGACTTCACTTCTCGACGAGTTTGACCAACATACATCAGATTGCATTCACAAATAATCATATAAATAACTCCTTTGGTTGTGCATGTAGCAAAATGGGAGAATTTAATATTCAATGGTGGGTGTGTAAAAATTTTTGTCTCCACCAATTGGTTACATACTGAACAATGATGGCACCGATAATTGCCAATCAGATTTGATTTCATGGTCCGAACATTATGAGTTAAATCTGAATGTACCAAAAAATCCCCAATGTTCTTGGTTCTTTTATATGCTATTAATGGGGGTCTTTCACAGCCTGGGATGTCCCTTATTAGGTTCCAGTATTTTTTAATTGTTCTGATGGCTAAACTGGACATATTTGTGAGGGTAAGTGGCCATATTAATCTTTCTACTCTAGGTCTAGTCTTGTTCTCCAGAAGTTTAGACCTGGGAATATTAGCTACTTTTAGATAAGATGATTGTATTATATGTTCAGGATATCCCCGGTTCCTAAACTGCCGTTTCGTTACCTCAATCTCCTGAGTGAAATCCAGGTCTAAACTTCTGGAGAACAAGACTAGACCTAGAGTAGAAAGATTAATATGGCCACTTACCCTCACAAATATGTCCAGTTTAGCCATCAGAACAATTAAAAAATACTGGAACCTAATAAGGGACATCCCAGGCTGTGAAAGACCCCCATTAATAGCATATAAAAGAACCAAGAACATTGGGGATTTTTTGGTACATTCAGATTTAACTCATAATGTTCGGACCATGAAATCAAATCTGATTGGCAATTATCGGTGCCATCATTGTTCAGTATGTAACCAATTGGTGGAGACAAAAATTTTTACACACCCACCATTGAATATTAAATTCTCCCATTTTGCTACATGCACAACCAAAGGAGTTATTTATATGATTATTTGTGAATGCAATCTGATGTATGTTGGTCAAACTCGTCGAGAAGTGAAGTCTAGGATTATAGAACACCGTAGCAAAATTAGAACTAATTCCAGAGACTCCATACTGTATAAACATTTCGATGATCTACGGCACAACCCTGAATCTTTTAAATACCACATATTAGAAGTAGTCACACAATCCAAACACATGGACTTTAACATTAAACTTCTACAAAGGGAAACATATTGGATCTTCAGATTACGGACGGAACACCCATATGGTCTTAACGAATACAACTCATACAGTTGCTATATATAACCTTGAGGTTCTGTGTATTATCCCTGGCATACTATACATCCCTGGGGAGTACCTTACTCACAACACCATCTAGTGGTGATATTTTCCACACCTATAACTTTAAATGAGCCTTAAATTAACTTCTCTGTCTCCTCTACATCTGATGTGCATTTTCCTCTTTAAATAGAGGAAACTCCCAGATCCCATTCATACTCGCAATTAGAACCAAACTTAGCAGCAGAGTACCTTGTGAGTATACACCTATTTGGTGAAATATATTGGTAAAACATTTATTTTGGTATATATAACTTTTAAATGTTAATAGCCACAATTTGTTCCTTTTACCTAGATCCCATTGCAAAAATTTAAGTATCTCTTATGAGAACGTATGTAAAAGACTGAACTTTGTAAGTATTTCTAAATGTATTCTATTACATTATGTTCAACCTATACTATTGTAAAATGCATTTATGTATGTAATATTACAGACCACCCGAAGAAGGCCTAAGCAAAGGCCGAAACCGGTCGTGGGAGGCTGATTCATGAACATACAACGACATCACTAAAAGACTATGCAGAACTTATTTCATGTTGCTTAATTTTGTGATTACTGTGAATTGAACAGTCTAAGTTTCACAGCTTACCTATTTGTTGGACTCATTCATTATCTTATCTGTATAAGTGGATTATTGGTGTTTAACTTGTCTACCAAGGAACCCATTCATATTGTATCTATCCAATCCAACCCCCTGCCAAGAAGCAGGAAAATTGCATTCAAAGCATCCCTGACAGATGGCCATCCAGCCTCTGTTTAAAAGCTTCCAAAGAAGGAGCCTCCACCACAACTGGCAGAGAGTTCCACTGCTGAACAGCTCTCACAGTCAGGAAGTTCTTCCTAATGTTCAGGTGGAATCTCCTTTCCTGTAGTTTGAAGCCATTGTTCCGCATCCTAGTCTCCAGGGAAGCAGAAAACAAGTTTGCTCCCTCCTCCCTGTGACTTCCTCTCACGTATTTATACATGGCTATCATGTCTCCTCTCAGCCTTCTCTTCTTCAGGCTAAACAGGCCCAGCTCTTTAAGCTGCTCCTCATAGGGATTGTTCTCCAGATCATTTTAGTCACCCTCTTCTGGACACATTCCAGCTTGTCAATCTCTCTCTTCAATTGTGGTGCCCAGAATTGGACACAATATTCCAGGTGTGGTCTAACCAAGGCAGAATAGAGGGTTAGCATGACTTCCCTAGATCTAGACACTAGACTCCTATTGATGCAAGCCAAAAACCCCTGGACAACATCCTTGCAGACAGCCAATTCTCTCACACCATAAGCAATTTGCGGTTTTTCAAGTTGCTCCTGATACAAAAAAAAAACCCCTTTGAACTCAGATCCATCTTCTATATGTCCGTCCGATGTTTGCTCTAAAAGAAGTGGATCGTGGCCATATTGTTATTCCAACCCAACAAACCTACTGTGAAATATAATTCTCTCCCCGCACCCCAAACCCAGCTTCAGAAATGTATTTTACTTGAGAACACAATGTGAGCGAGATAAACAAAATATTTGCATGATAAAGTAGAACTGAAAAGCAAAAAGAGTCTGGTCTCTTTGGTAAATAGAAATTTAAGCAGGTATTGTTATGCATTTCATGACAATATACATTCAAAAGTCATGCATTATTTACCCGTGAGTGATTATGAAAAATTTAAGCCTCATAAACTGCTTTACTTGATACTCTTCTCATTTAAATGGGTTGAAAGTTGTTTGTTGTTTCTTCGAAAAAAGGCACTCTTGTTTGCGTCTTTGCTTGAGTTGAAGTAATGTTTTTACAGATAACTTGTAGAATAAAATCCAAGTTTTGTCCCTCTTTCTTCTTCAAAAGTGGAAGAAGCAAGGCTTTTTAAAAATCATGTCAGAAGCGACTTGGGAATATACTGCAACTCACATGGTGTGAGCGAATTAGCTGTCTGGAAGGAAGTTGCCCAGGGGATGCTTAGATGTCTTACTATCCTGTGGGAGGCTTCTCTCATGTCACCACATGGGAAGCTGGAGCTGACAGAAGGGAGTTCACTCTGTCTCGTGGTCTTCAGGTCAGCAGTTCAGACGGCACAAGGATTTAACCAAGGCATGGGCAAACTTTGGCCCTCCAGGTGTTTTGGACTTCAATTCCCACAATTCCTAACAGCCTACTGGCTGTTAGGAATTGTGGGAGTTGAAGTCCAAAACACTTGGAGGGCCAAAGTTTGCCCATGCCTAGGTTAACGTTTTGCGCCACCGCAGCTCCTCTAAACTCACAAATCACAACATGTTGGCATGCCTAACTGAACCCAAATGAAATCCAAAGAAAGGATAACTTCCGAGTTAATGTAGATGGAGATCAATGAATTAATAGGATATCTAGTTGATGAATTCATTTCAATGAATTGACGGAAGACTTTGTGATTAAAGGAGTGTGTAAACTCCATTGTGGGACTTCTGTCAGAAACAAACAATTTTTTTAAGAACCCGTGAGAAGTGGATATGCGAAGATTCAGTTATGCAGATTCCTCCACATGTTTCATAAAGTTTCTGGCACACAAACAAAAAAATTTGCCTTCTACTCAAGTGTCACATTCTTTTCAGGAACTTCATATCAGAAGCAAGCATCTAAAATCTGGAAAGAAACCCAGATAAAAAATCCTGTGATTTCCAATTGCAGGGACATACAGACCTGCGAAGATCTGGATATTTGTCTCAAAACCACAATATTCCCACACCTGGAAATCCCACATATTTTGCCTTTTGCAGTGATTGTTTCTGGGTTTACAGAGAACAGCATCTCCGTTTGCTCTGTTTGCTGCAGAAGCTCTTGAGATAAAGGTACTGTCTGAATGGGCCTCTACTCAACACCATCAGTGTCCCCACTGTGAAATCACATGCAGATCAAGAACAGGTCTCTACAGTCATCTACGGACCCACTGTCAAGACCCTATGCTTGGAAGGCAAACATACTTGGCCATGAGTGATTTTTTTTCATGTCAGGAGCGACTTCAGAAACTGCAATTCGCTTCTGGTGTGCGAGAATTGGCTGTCTGCAAGGATGTTGCCCAGGACACCGGGATGTTTTGATGTTTTACCATCCTTGTGGGAGCCTTTTCTCATGTTCCCATACAGAGAACTGGAGCTAACAGAGGGAGCTCATCTACGCTGTCCCCTGATTTGAACCTCTGACCTGTTGGTGTTCAGTCCTGCCGGCTCAAGGGTTTCCGTCCCAGTTTACCTGTCCGAACGTATTCTTCCCTATGAACCATTAAGGGCGTTAAGATCTTCCGGAGAGGCCCTGCTCTCAGTCCCACCACCTTTGCAAGCGCGTTTGGTGGGAATGAGAGACAGGGCCTTCTCTGTGGTGGCCCCTCAGCTATGGAACTCTCTCCCGAGCAAGTTTAGATCTGCCCCCTCCCTCTTGTCCTTCAGGAGGCTAGTGAAATCCTGGTTATGGAATGAAGCATTCCCAGAATAATGGCTGAGACTGGTTACAGACCAAAGTGAGTGACCACATATGCGGACTGAGTTGAACATGATTTTACCTTGGCGATTTGGTATATATGTATTTTATCTATATGTATTTTAATCTTGTATTGTTATATGATGTTTTAACTTGTATTAGTAGCATTGAATCCGTGCTGTAAGCCGGTCTGGGATATAAAAGTTTTAAATTAATGAGGGGTCCTCAAATTTTTTAAAGAGAGGGCCAGGTCACCGTATCTCAAACTGTTGGAAGGCTGGATTATGATTTGAAAAAAAAAAATGAATGAATTCTTATGCACCCTGCACATATCTTATCTGTAGTTCAAAAACACTTAAAAACAATACAATAATTAAAATGAAGAACAATTTTAACAAATATAAACTTATTAGTATTAAAGTGGGAAGTGTGGGCCTACTTTTGGCTGATGAGTTAGGATTGTTGTTGTTGTTTTGTATTTCCAAGTCATTTTAGACTTAGGTTGACCCTGAGCGAGGGCTGGATAAATGACCTTGGAGGGCTGTATCTGGCCCGCAGGCCTTAGTTTGAGGACCCCTGGTTTAACCCATTGTGCCACTGGGGGCTCCAGGCCATGAGTGATGGTCTATGATGATGATCCCCAGGATCTTTACTTTAGGTGTCCCACCCTGAAAGGCCATTCAGTGGAGAGTAGGAGGACAGATTGGAGAATAGTCTTCTGCTGAGATCCACTGGAGTCACAGTAGATGATATCAAATGGCAATAGTAGCAAAGACTCAATTAGCTCAGCATTAGTGGAAAAAGAGGTGGCAGTTGCCTCTTGCCCTTATTCCGGCATATAAGATGACTTGGTGTATAAGACGACCCCCAAATTTTCCAGTTAAAATATAGAGTTTGGGATATACTCGCCGTATAAGACTACCCCTCTTCCAACACACACCAAATATTTTTTTAAAAAGCATAAGATTTGATTTCAATATGTAATTTTCCTATTATTGTGCCTCCTTCTCTGCCTCTCAAATCGCACACCAGTGCACCTGCACCACTTCACTGCAGTCTTCAGGAGCGAGATCTGAGAGGCAGAGGAGGAGGTATGGTAATAGGATATAAGGACCGGCCGGACAGGTAAAAGAGTTGTGTTTTTCTGGGCCCAGAGTTCTTTTTTCCATACCCCGGGTGCTCCGCCCAGTGAGGCTCCTCTTCACCTTGCCATCGGGACCGCATTAAGTCCACTAATCCTGATGAATGGATTTTCTTCTACTATACTTGTACAACATCACCCTTAATGCTTTCATACAGTCGCTGCATATGGCAGGGACGTGGCCACTGCCATTTTTGAGCTCCCCACACTATAAGACAACTCCTGGCATATAAGACTACTACCGCATATAAGAAGACTCATATGCACAAGGCTATTCCAGCGTATAAGACTACTCCCATGTATAAGACGACCCCTGACTTTTGAGAAGATTTTCTTGGGTTAAAAAGTAGTCTTATATGCCAGAATATATATATATATATATATATATATATATATATATATATATATATATGCTTTTGAGCTGTGGTGTTGGAGGAAAGTTCTGAGAGTGCCTTGGACTGTGAGAAGATCCAACCAGTCCATCCTCCAAGAAATAAAGCCCGACTGCTCACTGGAGGGAAGGATACTAGAGACAAAGTTGAAGTACTTTGGCCACATCATGAGGAGACAGGAAAGCCTAGAGAAGACAATTATGCTGGGGAAAGTGGAAGGTAAAAGGAAGAGGGGCCGACCAAGGGCAAGATTTGTAAGTCGCTCGGAGCACCTTGGTGGAGAGCGACTAATTAAGAAATAAAGTGATGATGATGATGATGAAGATGGATGGATGGCATCCTTGAAGTGACTGGACTGACCTTGAAGGAGCTGGGGGTGGTGACGGCTGACAGGGAGCTCTGGCGTGGGCTGGTCCATGAGGTCACGAAGAGTCGGAGACGACTGAACGAATGAACAACAAAATGCCAGAATATATGGTACATGCAGCTAAAAGCAAACTGCTGCAGCCTATCCTAGAACATTTTCCCCTTTGACCACATGCTGATGTTTCCTGACCACATGCACCCAGTTTTCACCTGCAAATAAAAACAATGTACCTTTTGCACTGCACTCCTGTTATCAGCGGCACTTGCACCCAGGTGATTATATACACCAGCAAGCTGCAAGGGAGGCTTGTGAGCTAAGTGACAGCAGGTTGGTTTCCTTGTAAAATCCCACTCTGCTTAAAGGCACCTCATGTGAAACTATATGGCTATTAAAGTAAAACATAACATTCTGTCAGCGAAAAGTAGTGACAACATGAACCAGAACCTCAGAACTGTCAGTAGGAATGGGTTGTTCCCCCCGCTCTCCGTTGCCCCAACATTTATGCAGCTCATATTCCTGAGTGAAGGTGCTCAGATTGACAGAGACAAAGACAGTAGTGAGACGGGCGCATCGTGTCAGTTAAAATTCCAGAGGTGGAATCGGTGCATCTGAAATCAGGCCCTGACATTAGTGCAGAGATGTAGTTGTTTTTAGGGAATGCAGCTGAGGAAGAATGGATATGACACATATTAAGAAGTTAAATGGACCCACCAAGCAGCATCTTTGGGTATACCATGGGAACTTTCTCTCCTTTGACTGGGAAGAGGGGTGGGGAAGGGGGAAACAATGTCTATTATATTACATGTCAATGTTGCTGTCATTAAGCAGTTGGAAAGATTTCGAGCAGATAAACTCCCCGTTGGGATGGGAAGCTGCCTTGGCAGCCAAAATCTAGGCCTTGTTTTGATTGATAAACCCTCTGTGACAAGGAGAGATAAAAAAGCAGCCCCTTGTTTGATTCACGTAAATAGGAAATTAACTCGCAAAGTTGTCAGAGATAATTAACTCTTGGATGCAGTGTGTCTATTCACCCTGACGTCCCAAAATTATGGAGAAATGCACATGTCAACATGCTGACAGAATTTGGTGTTGATCAGATAATCAGGTTTTGAGATGCCTGATTGTTTGAGTCTTTTTTTAGAGAGAGAAAAGAAAATGAAAAAAAGATATAAGGGCTCAGCTTGGATGCTTTTTATCATTATGCATTCCCTTTAGCCGCCGCAGCAAGAATCAAACAGCAGCGCTGTGCTTTAATGTGGAAGATTCAGGGATCAAGAGATAAAGTCAAGGGCTGTGCTTCAGAATAACACTTTCCCCCTTCATTGTTGTTGTTGTTCCTCGAACCCTTTAGGGTTTTGGGGGGACAAGAAGGGGAGGAACTAATGATAATAATGAAAAAAAATCCTGGAAGGTGAACTGATCAACATTTCCCAGGAACAATGGTAATAGTATGAGGTTTTTTGAAAAAAGAACGAGCAACTTCAGAATTTACTACTTCCAGAATGACAAAGGAAAAGGAAATGACGTGGGAGTCTTGCTGAGCTTGTTGTTGTTGTTTATGTGTTCACTCACTTCTGACTCTTCATGATCTCATGGACCAGCCCACGCCAGAGCTCCCTGTCAGCCATGGCCACCCCAGTCCCTTCAAAGCCAGTTACTTCAAGGATACCATCCCTCCATCTTGTAATTGGTCGGCCCCTCTTCCTCTTTCCTTCCATTTCCTCCAGCATCATTATATTTTCCAAGCTTTCCTGTCTTCTTGTTATGTGACCAAAGTACTTCATCGTTGCCTCTAATATCCTTCCCTCCAGTGAGCAGTCGAGCATTATTTCCTGGAGTATGGACTGGTTTGGTCTTCTTCTGGTCCAAGGCAATCTCAGAATTGGTTTGGTTTGGTCTTCTTCTGGTCCAAGGCAATCTCAGAATTGGTTTGGTCTGGTCTTCTTCTGGTCCAAGGCAAACTCAGAATTGGTTTGGTTTGGTCTTTTTCTGGTCCAAGGCAATCTCAGAATTGGTTTGGTTTGGTCTTCTTCTGGTCCAAGGCAATCTCAGAATTGGTTTGGTCTGGTCTTCTTCTGATCCAAGGCAATCTCAGAATTGGTTTGGTCTGGCCTTCTTCTGGTCCAAGGCAATCTCAGAATTGGTTTGGTTTGATCTTCTTCTGGTCCAAGGCAATCTCAGAATTTTTCTCCAACACCACAGATCAAAAGCATCTATCTCCCTTCACTCAGCCTTCCTTATGGTCCAGCTTTCACATCCATAGGTTATACATGGAATAACATTGCATTAACTATGCAGATTTTCGTTGCCAGTGTGATGTCTCTACACTATTTTATCGAGATTGGTCATTGCTCTTCTTCCAAGAAGTAAACATATCCTGATTTCCTGACTGCAGTCTGCATCTGCAGTAGTCTTTGTGCCTTACTGAGCTTATGCAGGACCTAAAGTAAATGTAAGCACCGGGACTGTGGCGCAGCTGGCTGAGTGTCAGCTGCATTAAGATCACTTCTGACTGAAATGTCATGAGTTTGAAGCCAACCCGGGTTGGAGTGAGTTTCCAACCAATTGTGTAGCTTGTTGTCAATGTTTGCAACCCAAAAGACAGTTGCATCTGTCAAGAAGGAAACTTAGATACCACCTATGTGTTCATTTTCCGGTCCCAATTCAAGGTGCAGGTTCTTACCTACAAATCCCTGAATGGTTTGGGACCTGCTTACCTGCGTGACCGCATTTCTGTGTACGAACCCATATGATCTCTTCAATCATTTGATAAGGCCCTGCTCGTGCTCCCACTTCCTTCGCAGGCGCGATTGGTGGGGATGAGGGAGAGGGCCTTCTCAGTGGTGGCCCCCCAACTCTGGAACTCACTTCCCAAGGACATCAGGCATGCCCCAACTCTGACAGTCTTTAGGAGGAGCCTGAAGACATGGCTGTTCCAGTGTGCCTTCCCAGAATAAGGAAAATTCTTAACAATATGCCCTCAGAATGCACTTTACTATTGGTTTAGGATTGGCTGCGTTCCCTCATCTCTCTTTGAAAACCTTATATCAGTTATATCCTACCTTGTTCATGCCCAGCGCTTATTTTTTAAATTTTAAACTATTACATTTGGTCCGGCCATAGGTTTTTAAATCCTTGTGTCTTACTGTTTATTGGTTATTATTTATATGTGATTTATATTAATTGTATTATATTTATTGTTTTTGTTTATTGCTTTTGTTTATTGATGTACTGTTGGGCTTGGTCTCATATAAGTTGCTCCGAGTCCCTTGGGGAGATGGTGGCGGGGTATAAATAAAGTATTATTATTATTATTATTATTATTATTATTATGTGTGGGGAGGCTAATTTAACTAATTTACAAGGCCATTAAAAAAAAGACTCCAGCAAAGCACTCCAGCAAAAGCATGTGGGGAATGCGGAAGTACTTCATCAGTGTCGCAGATGGACGATGAAAAGCGACAGCTCCCCTGGCGGCCAGAAAAGTGGAATGTTAAATAGCCTTTGACTGTCTGTCTATATGTGTTGTGTGTCTTGGCATTGAATGTTTGCCATATATGTGTACATTGTAATCCACCTTGAGTCCCCTGCGGGGTGAGAAGGGCGGAATATAAATACTGTGAATAAATAAATAAATAAAATAAGCAAAATTGGGGGATGTGTGGCTTCCATGAAAAACAGAAACTTCATATGGTACTGCACAATACATTTTGTTGCATAAAGCATGGAAGAAGATGGTGCTCACCAAAGGAATAGGCTCCTCCAGAAGGGAAAAGGAATTGAAATGTTCTAAAAGTCTTGTTAACAAAGTTGTGACCCTGTCCCATCTCATGTCACAACAACTAATAGTAATTGCAATAATCTCAACAATTGTTGTGTGAACAGAATTTATTCCTCTTCTGAAAGTCATTAGTAACTTTCAGACTCACCAAAAGCAATGCATCTGCCACAGTTATTACTATGGAACTAAAATCGGATATAATTTGCATGTGAGAAACAGTAATATCCAATATTTAGTAGGTTTTTCGCCTTCTTTGTGTTTAATGTTATTTTTTTTACAGAGCTCCATTTATTGTACTGATATATTAAAGCTGCAGGTGTTTGTTAAACAGTCAGTCTTACATATTCCTTCAATTACATGTACCAAAAAGCATATTTGGATAAAGGGAAAATTGCAGGAAGATTTTTCTAGACATGCAAAAGAATGAAATTAGTTGAACGTAAGCAGATTGCTGCCAAGCATTATTTGGGCAGTTTTATTGGTGCTCCCTTTATTGGTCTGTCTGTCATCTTTATTCCATGGAAAAAGTCAACTAAGACTGGATTTGGAACTGACTTGCTCTTGGGATGTCAGGAATAAACAAATTCCTTCTTCTTGAACAAAGCAATTAATAAGTTTAGCAATTTTCTTCCATCTGTGAGAAACCATTTGAAAACGGTGATTTTCCAAAGCTATTCACAGTTCAGGACTTATCCTGCACAAGATTTTCCTATGGCTGTTTTGCAGAGAAAATGGCATTATCTGTAATGATCATGATTTTCTGCACAAAAAATAATATTCCTATGTAGAAGTATTACGGTATTTTCTGTGCAGAAAATTCTGCTTTCTGTGCAGTGATTACTGTTTTTCTATGCAAATCATGCCCATATGGACTTTCATAGAATATTTCCGATTATGGCACTTTCTGCACAGAAAGCAATATTCAGTTGTACAAATATCATTTTCTGCACATAAAATGCCATTTGCTGTACAGAGAACATGTTTTCTGTGCCAAACAACCACATGTGACTTTTTCACAGAATAAGTCTCAAACTAGGAGCCCCTGATGGTGCAAGAGTTAAATCCTTGTGCTGGCAGGACTGCTGAATACAGAGAGATTGGGTTGAGCTCCCTCTGTGAGCTCTAGCTCCGCATGTAGGGACATGAGAGAAGCCTACTACAAGGATGGTAAACCATCAGGACTGCTGACCGAAAGGTCAGTGGTTTGAATACAGAGAGCGCGGGTTGAGCTCCCTCTGTGAGCTCTAGCTCTGCATGTAGGGACATGAGAGTAGCCTACTACAAGGATGGTAAACCATCAAACATCCAGGAATCCCTTGGACAACATCCTAGCAGACGGCCAATTCTCTCATACCAGAAGTGACTTGCAGTTTCTCAAGTTGCTCCTTACATGGAAAAAAAGTCCCGAACTATGAAATTTGTGTCAGTCATGCGTTTTTCCAGTTGGGATTTCTCAGTACTTGAAAAACAATGACTTTTAAAAAAGAATTTCAAATATTTTTTTCCACTCCAATTCATAAGTAGGATCATGCATGATTCTAAAAAAAACACCCTTGACACATTTTCAGGAGCATTGATAGACTCAACCTCTAAAATTCTCTACCTTATTCTTGTGTAGATAAATCATTTTTACTTCTCTTGAGTGAGATGTACGGAGGAATTTTCCTCAAAGTTTCTCTGCACCTCTCCATGCTAGGAATACCAGTACATATTTGAATTCAGTGGTACCAGTGAAGAACTTTGTTTCAGTTACATAAGAATGATAGCAAAATACAGGCCAGAGAAAACTTCTGGTTTGAAAGTAGGAGAAAGTGGAAAAGATACATTTTCTGATTCCTTAAATTAGGCAAAGCTGGCAATTTTGGAACATCAATCCAAAAATAAAATTACCTTTCTTTTTTTAAAAAAATATATGTTTTATTAAGTTTTCAGATACAGTGAAAGAGGGGGAACATATGTTTGGCATAGAAAAGTAGAAAAAATAGATATGGAATCTAAAAGAAAAAAGAAAAGAAGAAGGAGTAAAAATTGTGGGAGAGAAAGAAGAAGTGTGGAAAAGTAAAAGAAAGAAAGAAAAACCCCAAAATAGGGTAGGGTACTTGGTTCGACTTCCAATCTTCTTCATCTCGGATAGATCCTTCGTTTTTGATAATTTAGTTTCTCATAGTTTTTTTAGCAAGCTTCTTTCCATAGTCAATCCTAAGAGCAATTCTTATTTGAGTATTATCTTATGTCTATTAGCCATTTCAAATTTTCTTGTATTATAAAATTCTTTATCAGTGTCCAGTCTGTCCTAGACATTTTGATATGCACATCCATTGGGTTAGTTTGTCCATGTTCATAATTTCTAGAATTTTCATTAGCCATTGTTCTTGGGATGCAAAATAAAATTACCTTTCTGATCTCTGTGAATTTGACTCAAAACTGGAATTTCAAGCGCTAAGTACTCACAGCTTCTGCTGGATGGGCGCCATATCTTTATTCTGCAATGAACCAAGTATCTAATCTTTTCATTACTCCAAATCCGGAATTCTACTTTTCAACAGTCTTACCTGGAGGTAGAAACATTTGGAGATTTTCCACCCTCTGCACATCAACTTTCGTGACTCTTCAAAGCTTTTCCCATTTTCCCCCAATGAGTCATAAGAAGAAAGAAGGGAGAAGAGGGGTTTTCATAACCAATATCCCAGTCCCACCTTTTCCCCAGAGATCAAAGAACATTTGGTTCTCCCAATTGGATGGGAACCATGGATTCAGATACTTTTTTGGCAGGCACTTGGAAACCAGATAAATAAAGACAACTTCATTTCCAACTTAATAACTCTTCCCAGTGTGATTCTCTGGCCCTGTGCCCAAGAGCAGAGCCTTATATTTGTAGCCTGTTTGAGAATTAAGTTTCCCACCACAGAGGTAGACCAATGGTGATAATAATAATAATAATAATAATAATAATAATAATAATAATAATCTTTATTTATACCCCGCCACCATCTCCCTAATGGGGACTCGGAGCGGCTTACATGGGGCCAAGCCCAGACAACATATTACAGCAAAATAACACCAAAACATAAACAACACACAACATCATCAAAATTACATAGAAAAAGAAAAAAAGTATAAAACAATAACAAAATAACATTCCAATAAACACAATCACGATAACAGTGGGTGGGCCACATGTACAGGATAAAATGATTAAAAGACTCTAATGAGATAAAAATAGGAGCAGGTTATTTGCAGGGAGCTCATAAAAACACACAGGGTTGTGAAACTAAACTTCCCATTTGGAGGGCATGTACTCCAGTGGCAGAAGCATTGAGGGGAGCAATACTGTCATGCTGTGCACCTACTCGCCAAAGGTGCAGCAGAAGACCCAGGTTTTAAGGTTCTTTTTGAGCGTTTCTTGTGAAGGGGCTTTCCTGATCTCTCTAGGTAATGAGTTTCAGAGTCATGGAGCCACAGAGGAGAAGGCTCTCTCCCTTGTGCCCACAAGACAAGCTTGTGAGATTGGTAGAGGTGAAAGGAGGGCCTCCCCTGAAGACCAAAGGGCCCGGGTTGGTACGTGGAGAGAGATACGGTCACAAAAGTAGGTGGGTCCCAAACCGTTTATAACCAATGATGTAAGCCCAAGACTTAGGAATTGTCATTCACGTTCAGCAATGAGGGCTGTTGGGTGGAGAGGATACCAATGTGCTCTATTACACCTGGACTGGAATCTTACTAATGACATACACAGGAATAGGTCACACTATGCATGCAGGGTGAAATTATTCTCCACACTGAAGCAGACACCAACAGAAATTGTGCCTACTTCAATGTCTGCATTGCAGTTTCGCATTGTGTTTGTGCACTGGGCAAGTTGCATTGCAGTTGTATAATGTGCATTGGTACCCAGCTCATGGCATGAGTTACAGCTTGTTATTCTGTATGAGGTTTATATTCTCCTGGTATAGTGTATTTCCACATACAGTACTTATACCATGTATTGTAACCATGTTTTCATGGTGCGACTAAATAATAGGAATGATGACTATGAAGAATGGAATTGACTGTGAACAATAAAAATGTTTGTGATGATGCCTCTGCTTTAAAAATAATAATGTTTAGAACAATACATTTAATTCAATTCATATAGTGTAATGTTCCAGCTTATCAAGGATCTTAGGGCAGTAAAATGTAATAAGAATAATAGGAATAATGTATATGATCCATTTTTGGAAGCATCCCGAAATTTATTTAAAATATTTATATTAAATTTCGGGATGCTTCCAAAAAATGGATCATACACATTATTCCTATTATTGTTATTACATTTTACTGCCCTAAGAAATCGGGAGGGCAGATATCTGTTTTTTCTCTGGAGTGCCCATTTTCCTGGTGTGTACTTTAAAGAGGCTTCTTCTTACCTGTTTCTACTCTAGAGGAGGTGCTTGGCTGCTCGACTCCTTGATAAGAGAGTGCACGTGTGGAGTAAGAGGCGATCGGATGCAGGCTCTGGAAGGTGCAGACACTTTGTGGATCTGCAAGGCACATGTACACTCTCTTTCCAAGGCAAGGAGGAATGTTCTGGGGTTCTGGGAGGTGCTCAGCTGCAGGTGTGCACTTTGTCTCCCAGGCTACACCATGCCAGCTATGGTTGGTGGACAGGAAAAGAGATTTAAAGATGGTCTCAAAGCCAACCTTAAAATCTCTGGCATAGACAATGAGAACTGGGAAGCCCTGGCCCTTGAGCGCTCCTGTGTGACCAGCAGTGCTGCAGAATTCTAGGAGGCACGAGTGGAGGGTGAAAGAGAGAAACGTGCCAGGAGGAAGGCGCGTCAAGCCAACCCCGACTGGGACCGCTTTCCACCTGGAAACCAATGCCCTCACTGTGGGAGAAGATGCGGGTCAAGAATAGGGCTCCACAGCCACCTACGAACCCACAAGGAAACGCATAATGGAAGACCATCTTACTCGTCCAACGAGGGATCGCCTAAGTAAGTACCATGCCAGCCAACCACACACTCTTCAAGGCATTTTAAGGAGATTTCCCACTTCCAGGTAAGGAAGAGCAATGACCTCCTGGAAAAGGAGAGTAGTTTTCAAGGAATGAGGGTTTACTTTTTGTTTGCTGGGGGATGCTGAGATGCTGAAAAGAAGACCACGAACCGGTACCTGCTCCCACTTGCTTTTGTGTCGAGCTGATTTTTGTACCAGGAGGGGCCTTCCCAAAGTAACGAAATAAATGAATAAAATGGGAGAAATGACAACTGTAATTTATATCTTGCTTCCTCTTTCTCAAAGATAATCCAGGAGATTTTAAGAAAGATTGGTATTGTTGTTGTTATTATTATTGACACAAAAGCACAGTATGTCACAGCAAATGAGATCTATATGCTGGATTTTGTATCACAAAATCACAAGTCCAACACTTCCCAAGCGTCTAGGATTGTGTGATGTATTTTCGAATGATGCGTGCGGATCCAAGTAAGGTGGCCTTTTGCAATTGACAGATTGTGATTTTGTCGATGTTTATTGTTTCCAAATGCCGGCTGAGATCTTTTGCCACGGCACCCAGTGCACCGATGATCACTGAGATCACCTGTACTGGTTTATGCCAGAGCCTTTGCCCCCTCCAATGGGTGCCACCTTGTCGTGGTGGGGGGCTTAACTGCTCCAAGGATGCTGAGAGCTTTGCTGGCGGTAGTGTAACTACCAGCAGGTCCAACCAAGCCAGAGAGGTCTCAAGTGAGGAGTGGAACCAAGAGCACCTAACCCATTAGCACTATGGAGAAGAAAATCAAAACAAAGTCTATGCTGGCTCGGTTGACACCCAGGATAAAAAGGACCGCGGTGGATGCTGCTGATTCTGGACATCCATCGACAAGTGGGCTACAGAATCAAAATACAAGTGAACCATCACAGAAGGGGCAGAAATATACAATGCCAGAAAACCACACAACTATTATTATTATTATTATTATTATTATTATTATTATTATTATTATGCTGCTTCCTCTCTCCCAAAGGAATGGTGACAAATTTCACCTGTTGGATTCACGAATCAGAGGAATGGTATTAAAAGTACAAGTGTGGTCATATAATATTATCTAAAGAGAGCAGGATAATAAGGGATAAAAATCAGCAATGAATATGAGGTTCATATATTAGTTTTAGTAGTTGTGCATCTAGTATGTGTTTATTACTGCAGTTATGTCTCAGGGTAGTGTGTCTATTTTAGATTTGGTTTTGTTAGATATAATTTCAGTGTTATATGTTATGAAAATCTGCTTTTTTGTTTTGCATTTGTTTTTCCTATTTTTCTTTACTTCTAAATAAAAATTAATTTTAAAAAATCATGCTTTTTTGTTTCAGCCTTAATTGTTTATCCCTGTCTATTTTTTAAAACTCTGCCAGAATGTCTGCTATAACAAACAGAGCTTCTTTTGTAGCTATAAATATAGCTGTCTACTGGATTGTGCCCAAGGGGTTGTGCATCATAGTTTGCTAAATTTTAATCATGCTAATGTTTGCATTTGTGTGGAGTTCGCATGTCCCCCAAAGCTCTTAATCCCCGGCTTGCTGTCCCAGGCAAAATGCCCAGTCTCACTTGGGGCTTTGCTAGCAAACAGTTCTGATTCCATTGACTTCTCATCACCAACTTCTGTAATACATTTATAGATCTGATAAGAGCTTTTGCTCAAGATCTGGACTTTTTAGAGCAAGGATGGGAGCTCTTGTCAATGATATTGGATTCCCTCTGTGCCTCCTTTCCCCGATTCAACATAAAATATCCTGACAAATAAAAATCAAATTCATCTGTCTCTCTGGAAGGCACATACTCAGTGACACATACCATAAAAAGCCACTATCTACTAGACAACTCGAAAGTTTTCTTAGAGCAGCTATAGGAGACACAAATATTGAAATGATCTGCAATTTCTTTTCGATGAAGTGCTCTGAAGACAACCATAAAGATGCCTTAAGCTTTCAAAGATAACAATACCAATCTATTTTAAGGATAAAAAGATTTTTTTTTAAAAAAAATTACATTTCAAAAATTTTGATGAGAGTAGTTTTGTACTGGTCAAACTCTACAGACTCATTCTGCACAAAATTCATAATTTCATTGTTTTGCACAAAAACATTTTCAGTGCAGGAAATGATGACCAATATTCTCTACTAGCTATGTAGTAAAGTAATTTAGAGTTACAACCCCCCCCCCCCTATTTGGCATGTTAGGGATTGGATTGATGTCGTTGGTTGACAAGTAGAGTCCATGATATTTTTGGTTGGGTTTTTTTTTGTCGTGTCAGGAGCGACTTGAGAAACTGCAAGTCACTTCTGGTGTGAGAGAATTGGTTGTCTGCAAGGACGTTGCCCAGGGGACGCCCGGATGTTTGATGTTTTTATCATCCTTGTGGGAGGCTTCTCTCATGTCCCTGCATGAGGAGCTGGAGCTGATAGAGGGAGCTCATCCGCCTCTCCCCAGATTTGAACCTGCGACCTGTTGGTCTTCAGTCCTGCTGGCACAGTCCTGCCGGCACACCCACTGCGTTGTAAATGCACTTTGGCAAAATGTAAACAACATAATATCTCTCTATTAGGGGTGTGCATAATTACATTTTTAATTCATATTTTGGATCAAATTCGTTAAATGCGTGTATACAAAGTGATATTAGAAACATGCAGGAAAGAGGGGGAATTTAGAAATTAAAACAGTCACCAATAATTTTTGTTAAGATTCTGTAATATTCGAATGCCTCCCAAGGTCAGTTTAATTTTCAGTATAGGCATTAAGCAATTTTGGTAAAGCCAAGAAAACACAAAGTGCTTTAAAAACCAATCTTTTTCCTTTGGGCCAATGGCCATAAAGAAGACACTGGGATGGGACTAAAATTAATGGATGGAAGACTGAGAACACAGCCATCCTAAATGAAGTGTGGGAAGGTGAGGCCCCCTGTGGCAGAAAATGCAAAAAGCCCCGCCCTAAACTACATTTCCTAGAATGCATTGCTCAGCTTCATAAACCCCAATGATGCTAGTTGTTTAGAGTTAGTCTAATAATAATCAACAAAATTATTGAACCTGTAAATTACTTACTAAAGTAAGTAATAGTATAAATCTGATGTTATGTGGTTGTGTGTCATAAAGACAAACAGACAGACATTGAAGGGGAATGCTGTTGTCATTTTTTTGTCTAAAATTTTAAAAATCCAAAATCTGTAGATGTGTGAATGTTTCTGAAACTTCTGGGGATTGGTGCCCTGGTTATCTTGCGCATTGTATATACAATTCAAGGAGATAGCACTTGTAGTTTTGTTAAAAAAATGTTGTTTATAAAAACTTCAAAAAATCCCCAAAAATATGTGGATAAGTGAAACATTCTGAAACTTGGTGGGCAAACAGTGGTAAATATGTTCTATTATTGTAGCAAATTTTACTCCAATATCTTTAAAAATGAGGGAGAAAGGATTCCCTGAAATTTCCCCAATTATAGTAATTTAATTATGTGCATGCGCAGTTACTGTAACAAAATATTAACAAAATTAGTTTTTCACTAAGTATACTTTAGAAACACTTTAGAAACAAAATACCAGTGTCTCCCAGTTTTGTAAGTACTTGGAACCATTTTTAATGGATCACACATGCCTACTATCTATCTGTATCTATCTATCTAGTATCTATCTATAGGCGCTCTGTCATATATCATTTTTGATTGTATGATAAAGCTAAAAGAATTTTATCACACATTCAAAAGTAATTCAAGGAGGGGGTCTGCTCTTTCCATAGGCTAAACATGGGACTGAGCATGTGTGTGCAAGTAGTCCTAAGCAAAACTCATAGGTGAGAAGAACCAACAAGAACAGATGCAAAAAAAAAAAAAACCTAAATGAAAATACTGCTGGGGTGTTACTTCCTATTTAATGATGAAAACATAGCTTCTATATGATCTGATAGAAGAGAAGAAATGACAGCAGCAAATGGTCTGAAAAGAGCTATTGTGCCTGGTTTGTTGGTAGTTAAAAACAAAGCATAAAGCCTAGGGGGAAAAAATATTTATTAAACCACCAAATGCAAGGTTGAGCCTCTGATTTCCCTAAATCCTTAAGAGGATTGACATATCGCTTATGGAAGCTTCTTAGTGGCTGGATGCTCAGCCCTGTATTAGAGGTGTCATGTTTGCCCGTACTTAGGCTCCATTTGGTAGGGGAGATGTACCTTTGACTACGTGCATTGCTAATTACTCACCTAAGATTAGGGTGACACACAACAGGTTTTCTCTTTCTAAATTGGAGTATAAGATTTAGGGCATTACAACCCTAGTTTCTCCAATCTTTTCCCATTTCAATGCAAAGTTGCATTTTGAAACTACAGCTCCCAGAATTCACAATGTTTTTAGTGAATACCTGATATTGCAAAAAATATATTTATTCCATCTTTCCAGGTGATATTATTTTTAACACATTACATTTCAAAGTATTTATTTATTTATTGTGTCAGAAGCCAATTGAGGGTACAGTTATAACATATTTAAAAACACAAAGTTAAAAACTTGGTATTACATAAATGTCCTTTGGTCAGAAGCTGGCCATTTGGAGTGCCTCTGGTGTCGCTGTAAGGAGATCCTCCATTGTGCATGTAGCAGGGCTCAGGCTGCATTGTAGTAAGTGATCTGTGGTTTGCTCTTCTTCATACGCGCATGTTGTGGACTCCACTTTGTAGCCTCATTTCCTGGATCTGCATGTCATGGTCCCAGAACACAGTTTGTTCAGCGCCTTCTAAGTTACACAGTCTTCTGTGTGCCC
Source organism: Anolis sagrei ordinatus (assembly GCF_025583915.1). Lineage (NCBI taxonomy): Eukaryota > Metazoa > Chordata > Lepidosauria > Squamata > Anolidae > Anolis > Anolis sagrei. The sequence continues at coordinate 13,263,349 of NW_026847993.1, read as the reverse complement.
AGGAGGGAGTTTCTCATCTGATATCTGTTGCACACCAGAGCAAGAACACCAAATTAGCAAGCAGTTTATTGAAGAATATATATAAATTGAGCAAAAATTGTAAAGTTCCAAAACATAGGATAGTCCATGAGGTTCAAAACAAAACAAGATTCACTGGTACAGGAATCCATGAAGCAAGACACAAAATCCATGAAACAAAGCACCATGAGAAATCCAATACATAAATCAGGAACTTTGCAAAAACTTGGTACATGAAACTAAGAGCACTTGAAAGCAAGACTGTAATGAAATTCCAACGTTGACCCAACTGAGGCAGCTCTTTCCCATGAATCAATATAAAGCTTTTCCATATTTCAGAAGTGAAAGGAAAGCATTTCTCTTGACTTTGCCACCAGATAAGGGTTGCTTATACCTCTTTTCTTGCAAATGAACTGATTTGCTTTGTGCCTGAGCACTCTGTCTCGGTTTATAAATTCCTTGCCTTCTATCTGCATTCTCATGAGCATCAACACCTGACAAATCATTGTCAGGCGCTGAGAAAGACTGTGAAGGGCCTCCCCCAGGAATGTGACCTTGCAAATCTTCCCGAGACAGATCTGACCTCTTATCTGAGCTTAACTCAGGCAAACTCTCACCCCCCATTTCCATCAGGAACATCAGACACAATCACAGGAAGAACAGTCTGAATTACAACAGTTTCAGCCATGGATTGAGGTTCTAGCCTGTCACTTTTGGACTCTCGCTTGCGGAGGTGTTCCTGTGAGTATCTCTGCAGATCTTAGAAAGCTATTTCTTGATTTAAGGCATTGGCGTGTTGGCTGATATCCAAACAGAAGATGGGCCGGAGATGTCACCACCTTGGTTCTTCGTTATTGGCAACTACTTCATGATGGATACCAGGTGGTGCAATATTTCAAAGTGAAATATATTCATTTCTTTCTTCGCTTGCTGTGTGTTTCTACTGTCCACGAGCCAGTAAAAAAATGGTGCATATAAACACAGCTATTGTTTTCAGGTCATAGATTCAGTAGAAGTCAAGAGAGGGAAACAAAATGACCCTAATGCTTAAGTGGTGTAATGTTGATACACCACTGACTATAACTTCTGATTATTATTAATAAAAATCTCAGTGGAAATGGGTGAAATCAGTTTCTGAAATATTGCATGAGATTGGATGTGATGGTGCCCTCCCGAAATAAGAATGCATTCCTTCTGTTCAGTTCCCAGATTTCTAGAATTGCAGGAGCTGAAGATTTCAGTTGAGCATTATTTTAAGGTTCTGATGGATGTAAGCTTGTAGAATTCTGGGAATACAGTTAATTTCTCACCTATCAGCAGAGGCTGTATTTCCCATAATCTCCTTACAGATATTAATTGAATGTCTTGCAATGGGGTTTTTGCAATGGGGTTTTTCAAGCATAGGCCAGAGAGCTCTACATTGAAATTGAGAATTTGGGGGTCTTTGCCAGGAGACAGAGACCAATTAGACTCATCAAAGAGTTCTTTTTCCTTGGCGAGACAGAGAAGAACCCAATATTTTTCCCTGGTTTTCCCAATAGAAGGTCTCACCAAGTTGAAGAAAAGTCACTGAGGTTTATTAGCAATTTAGCTGAAAAGGATGCAGAGCAGCAATCATTCGCCAAGCAGAGCATGTGGTTACAGAAATAAATGGCATTTTTATAGAAAATACAGAGTTGTGGGTTTCAATTCTCCCTGCTCACTGCCCTCTGCCTGGCTGAAAAGTGATTGGCTGATGCCCCAACATCTGGGAGGAGGCTTGGCCGCCCTCTGAGTGCGTGGGCCAATCAGAAGGCTCCTGCCACTTTGGCGCGTTGGCGAATCAGGAGGGAGGGAGGCGGGACAAGGGAATACAATGCATACATGAATGAATTATGAAATCAGGAAATGCCAGTGGCTTAATAAGTCTCTGGAAGGGTCTACTAATCAAGCAGTTCTATTGTTTCATGAATTGTGTCAATTAAACACAAACAGGAAAAATCCGGACTTTTATGGCAGCAACACAGAAGGACAAAGGGGCGATACTGACTGAAGATTTCTTGGTGGGTGATTGAATGGGGCAACAGGATGGAAGGGGGATGCTTTTCGAAGGTGCTCCCATCTCCCAATTAGAAAAGTAATCAAAGTCTGCCAAGGGGCGACCCCCCCCCTGCTGGGCCAACTCCGGGGGCAAGGGTGTTGCCTTTGTTTCTGTCTATGCAAGAGATTTATTGATAAAAGTTCTTTGTGAAAGATTAAGCTCTGCTCTTTTCCAGTATCTGGGGCAAGATTTCATCATAGGGAATGGGAAGGAAAAAGGTCAGGGGAAGGCCACAGGCACAAAGGAATATATATATATATATATATATATATATATATATATATATATATATATATATATGATGTAGCCTGAATCATGTGTTTTAAATCCATAACAGGTAAGTTTCATGCAAAAGTATGTCCTCGAAAGGGGAACAAAAGAGTCCATGGGGCACAAAATTCATAAGAGAAAGTCTCAGAGGTTCCACTGAGCCAGCTAAGGGAGACCCACCACATTGAGATCAACTCTGGTCCTTCGTCCTTGGAAAACTGTAACTCTTTCCAAGGGCTGGAGCCCAGGGACCAATCTGCTCCCTGAAAGCCTCATGGGGTCCTTGCTGTTGACCAAGACTTAACCCCTACTGTGCAGTCTGGTGCCCTTGCCCTTTGCAGAACTATAAGTTACTATCTCTTATGGGGGGGTGTCATGTTCGACTTCAATATCATTTAAAATTCGATGATTTTATGAATGTTTGATCAGAGCTATAATATCCCCTTGATTACTATGATTGGGATCCAACTCATGCTTTCCAATGTACCATTGGATTTAACAACAGTTACTTCTGAGTAAAACTATCTTGAATTGGTTTTCCCATTCTTTGACTATTTTTTCTTATTTTTGTAGGATACATTTAAAACCCAAGCACTGAATGGAAAATGAAGTTGGTTTATCATTAAATTGGTTAGAATACTTTTGCTGTTATGCAGGGGAAAGGAAGGCTTACCACTGGTGAATAGCAAAGGAGCCTTGCGGGTTTTGGCTAGCTCAAAGAAACCCAGAAGGATTGGCTTCTTTATGGCATGATGGATAGCTTTGGAAAAAGGCACAGATCATCTGATACAGAATAGCTGCAATCAGATATTTGAAAATACAGATCTTCTTTGGATCACAACAAGGGGGAAATGGTCACGAAGACACAGATTTTGGAGCATGTCTTATACAAAAGGTCATTTGTTATTAGAAATCCCAAACCTGTTGGTTTTGTACTGCAGAAAACAAGTTGTTTGGATCATGTAGATGAGGAGTTCTCAAACTTTTTCAGCCACTGAGCCCTTTTTGAAGCAAAAGTTTCTTGTGGTGCCCCAAGAAATGTTTATATATTTATACACATAATACAAGTGAATATGTATGTGTGTGTGTGTGTGTGTGTGTGGCAAGGGTGTCCACTTACACAGACAGTCCCACCCTCCCAAACAGCTATTGTTCCCAGTAAGCAGGAGACACCCATGTCCCTCCCTTGAAGGACATTGCAGGTTATAGAGAGCACCATGAATATGTCCTACACCCCTGCCAATGTCCGCCACAAACACCATACTTAAGTGAATGCTTTCATATGGGGACAATTTCCTCCTGGATTTTCTGTTTTTCCTCCACCAAAGATACCTCCCAGGGTTCCTTTCTCTCTCCATTGGTGTGAAATTTGCATGACCCCGCCCACTGCCTTTCCCTTAACCATTTCCTATGGCACACAGCAAACCGAGGAATTGATCAGCAACTGAACATTTTGGAGGGCAGGCATGGGCAAACGTTTTAACTTGGCCACCTGGCAGCCAAACTTGGCACAGAGAAGCCTCATGACCAACTGAACATATTGCAGGGTTTGTGTGAAGTGACCTTGATTTTGGGAGCTGTGGTTCGCTCTCATCCAGAGAGCACTGAACTCAGGCAACGTCGGATCCGGACCACACTTGGCACACAGACCCAACATGGCCAACTGTTCATACAGACCTGGTTTGGGGAGGATTGACCCACGATTCTGGGAATTGTAGTTCACCCACATCGTTATGTATTTTCTAATGGGAGCATTCATAAAAAACGAAATCAAAGACTGGCTTTTTCCTAATAAATACTGTTATTAAATGATATTGTCTAACACCCAAAACAAATAATCCCTTTTTCAAATAACCAGGGCATTGCCGGGTACCCAAGCTAATATTATATATAATGTAAATACAACAGTAATAGGAGAAACCCCAAAGGCCATCCAATCCAATCCCCTTCTGCCATGCAGGAAAAGCACAATCAAAGCACCCCAACAGATGACCACCCAGCCTTTGCAATAATAATAATAATAATAATAATAATAATAATAATAATAATCTTAAAAAATAAGGTGGCAGAAGGCCACTTTATTGGGGGATCTGCACGCATTATTTACCGATACATCACACGGTCCTAGACACTTGGGAAGTGTCCGACGTGGGATCCAATTCAACAGCAAGCAGAGTGTCTGATGTGGACTCATCGTGTTGTGTTTCAAATAATAATGATAATGTATTGTCGAAGGCTTTCATGGCTGGAATCACTCAGTTCTTGTGGGTTTTTTCAGGCTATATGGCTATGTTCTAGAGGCATTTCTCCTGACGTTTCGCCTGCATCTATGGCAAGCATCCTCAGAGGTGAGGTCTGACCTCACCTCTGAGGATGCTTGCCATAGATGCGGGCGAAACGTCAGGAGAAATGCCTCTAGAACATGGCCATATAGCCCGAAAAAAACCCCAAGAACTGAATAATGATAATGATAATAATAATGATAATGATAATAATAATATCACACAGTCCTAGGCACTTGGGAAGTGTTCGACTTGTGATTTTGTGATACGAAATCCAGCATATAGATCTCGTTTGCTGTGACATACTGTGCTTTTGTGTCAATAATAATAATAATAGGGTCCCAAGGGCTCTAAACACATGAATGGGCTCTAAGAATGGCAGGACCCACCAGCCAATAGATTCAAAATATTGGCTGGTGAGTGAGACTGAACTAAACCTTTATGTTAATTTTCATCTGGTTGGGTATGTATACAGATGCATGTGGATGCCAAGCTTTTACACATGAATAAAATGGTGGTCTCCCTTTCTCCAGTTATAGATCTCGGTTGTTATTGTTTTGATTTAGTAACCTGCCCCTTTGGATCTGTAATAAACGATTCAGTCGACCGTGCAACAAACATCCCAATGTCTGGTGCATTATTCAAAATTAAAAATACTGAATGTGTCAGACTTCATTTGGCCAAAGTGACTCTACGTCAGTGTTTCTCAGCCTGGGGTCGGGGCCCTTGAGGGGGTCATGAAGGGGTGTCAGAGGGGTCGCCAAAGACCATCAGAAAACACAGTATTTTCTGATGGTCATGGGGATTCCATGTGGGAAGTTTGAGCCAATTCTATCGTTGGTGGAGTTCAGAATGTTCTTTGATTGTAATGAACTATAAATCCCAACAACTACAACTTCCAAAAGTCAAGGTCTATTTTCCCCAGACTCCACCAATGTTCACATTTGCACATATGGAGTATTTGTGCCAAGTTTGGTCCAGATCCACCATTTCGTGAGTCCAGAATGCTCTCTGGATATAGGTGAACTACAACTCCCAAACTCAAGGTCAATACCCAGCAAACCCTTCCAGTGTTTTCTGTTGGTCATGGGAGTTCTGTGTGGCAAATTAGGTTCAAATCCATCGCTGGTGCAGTTCAGAATTCTCTTTGATTATAGGTGAACTATAAATCCCAGCAACTACAACTCCCAGTTTACAAAATCAATCCTCCCCCAACCCCACTAGCATTTACATGTGGTTGCATTGGGTATTTGTGCCCAGTTTGAAAATACATCTTGCATATCTGATATTTGACTGAAGGTGAACCCGGCGAAGACTAAGATTCTCTGGCATGGCCGCCTGGCAGGTCTAACTCCTCCATTACCCACCTTTGATGGTGCTGCCTTATCTCCATTGACCTCTGTTAAGAGCTTAGGTGTCATCCTGGATTCACAGCTGACAATGGAAGCTCAGGTCGCTGCTGCCAGCAAACAGGCCTTTTTCCATCTATGACAAGCGAGGCAACTGGCACCCTACCTATCTGACGAGGCTCTGGCAACTGTCATCCATGCCACAGTTACGTCTAGGCTGGACTATTGCAACGCCCTGTATGTGGGCCTTCCGATGTCTACGACTCGAAAGCTTTGTATTGTTCAGAATGCGGCAGCCAGGTTACTCACAAGAACGCCCATGAAATGCCATACAACACCAGTGCTGCAACATTTACATTGGCTTCCAACTGAGTACCGTGGCCTGTATAAGATGCTAGTTCTGACCTTTAAAACTCTTTACGGCCAGGGTCCATCGTACCTTAGGGACCGCCTCTCCTTCTCCCATCATCGGAGGTCGCAACGACCAGCCCAACGTGACTTACTCCATATACCGGGTCCTAGAGAAGTGCACTTGGAAAGGACCAGACGCAGGGCTTTTTCTATTTCTGCCCCTGCCTTGTGGAATTCCTTGCCGCCCTACATGAGAGCCATGCGTGACTTAGGGCCTTTTACTCTTGCACTTAAGACCTGGCTTTTTACTAGAGCATTCGATCTCTGTTGATTTTTAATTTTTGTATGTATGTATTTTATCTTTTGTAATTTAGCTGTAAATCGCCTAGCATTCTCGGATGGAGGGCGATTAATAAGTTATTAAATGATGATGATGATGATGATGATGATGATGATGATGATGATGTATAACAGTAGTAAAATGACTATTATGAAGTAGCAACAAAAACAATGTTATGGTTGGGGGTCACCACAACATGAGGGACTGTATTAAGGGGTCACGGCATTAGGAAGGTTGAGAACCACTGCTCTACGTGGAAGATCCAAGGATATCCTAACACATGCATTTGTTTAAAAACAAATAAACAAACACCAACCCCCTTTACCAATGAAGAAATTAGCAGTGCAATCTATAGAGTAGATGATTCTGGAGGAAGACCTGGCTGTTTGGCTGAAAACCTGAACAGGAGTTGTACATGCTACAACGTTTTGCTGCAGGTCCTACTTGTATTCTAATAAGTTTGTTGGGAATGATATGACTTCCCCCTTGTTAAAAGAGTTTAATTGCTTGACTTTGATCTAATGAGTCATTCAGCTTGGAACTATTGGGATCCCTCCTGCTGTTTCTCAATCGGTCTCACCACTTATTGAATAATTGAAAGATGCTATCTTGGTAACTGGATTGAAGGGGCCAATTCGGCTCTTGTTAAGAGACAAAACAATTGGCTTCTACTGTAGGAGGTGTATCTTTTTCAAGTCCAGTCTTGTTCTCACTGACCTGATAAATGGTTTCAGTGTATAACTGGGATAATGTTCTCATCCCATTTACAAGTGCTATAAACAGGGTGGGGATCATGATATGTTCAAGAGAAATGGGATTAATTGGAAAATAACCAATCCATGACAACCTGGTCTATGTTGAGGAAAAATAAGATTCAGGGGATTTGTAGCAGAACAGAAACTAAACATGAAAAACCATCTGAGTTAGTAGACCTAGGGTGCACTCATGCTGTACAATTAATGCAGTTTTACACCACTGGACTGCCATGGATAAATTCTATGATATTTTGGGAGTTACAGTTTGGTGAGGCACCAGCCCTCTTTGGCAGAAAACACCTTGTAAAACTGCAAAACTTTCTCAGGTTGACTAACTTTCATGGTGCTTTGATGAGAGATTCGGGTGCCGTGGAAAGCCATGTGCACCTTAACCCAATGGCTTCCAACCTTTGGGTCTCCAGGTGTTTTGGACTTTAGCTTCTACCATTCCTAACAGCTGGTAAGCTGGCTGGAAGTTCTGGGAGTTGAAGTCCAAAACACCTGGAGGCCCAAAGGTTGGGAACCACTACTTAACCCAAGTAGAAGAAAAGCCAGATGGCCCTCTGTGTGAGCAGATTCTGCATCCATGCAATCCACCATTTAATGTCTGAAATGCAACCCTGATTTTGCCATTTTGTAGAAGATAATAGACCTCTTGGCTATATTGCCTGGGCATTCTAGTTATGACAGACATGACCACTATAATTACGTGGGGCTTCCCTTGAAGACGGCCCGGAAACTTCAATTGGTCCAACGTTCGGCTGGCATACTACTAACTGGGGCGAATTACAGGGAGCGGTCAACCCCCCTGTTTAAGGAGCTCCATTGGCTGCCGTTCATTTTCCGGTCCCAATTCAAGGTGCAGGTTATCACCTATAAAGCTCTAAATGGTTTGGGACCCGCCTACCTTCATGACCGGATCTCCTTCCACATACCTGTCCATTCTCTTCAATGTTCGGGGGAGGCCCTCCTTTCGCCCCTTCCCCTATCACAGATACAGCTAGTGGGTACGAGGGAGAGAGCCTTTTCAGCTGTGGCCGCCCAACTTTGGAACTCACTACCAAGCCCCCACCCTAGCATCCTTTAAGAAAGATCTAAAGACTTGGCTTTTCCGATGTGCCTTTGGAGAGTGACCATATATTCAAGTCCTGTTGTTTCACCTACACGGCTTCCCTCATACTGCACTTTCCCCCACCTTATTATTTAAAGTCTCATTCCACTGTTCAGTCCCTTATGAGCTCCTCTCCCACAAATGTACCTTTTCATTGCTATCCCATCCAGTGTTTTATCATTTTGTCATGCATTTGGCCTGCCCACTGTGTTTTATTTTCCGTTATGTTATTTTATACTGCCTATTTTATTTAATTAGTTTTTAAAATTTTATTGTGATGTTATTTTGTTGTTTATATTTTATGTTGCTGTAATGTATCGTGGGCTTGGCCTCATGTAAGCCGCTCCGAGTCCCCTTTGGGGAGATGGCGGCGGGGTATAAATAAAGTTTATTATTATTATAATTAGTCCATCCAAGAGCTCCATCTAGCTGGCCATGATAGACCTCATAATTTTGAAAGATAGGTTTAGTGATCAGCTCTTCCACAAACTAGAAAGATGGTGATCTCTGTTGTTTTAAGGTGGGATTGTTCAAACATATCCACCACTCTTACATAATCAGTCAACCATGGTGTTGTATGTGATCGGCCACGTTGTCTGAATGCCCGACCACTGTCTCCCAAAGCAGTTGCTCTACTCCGAGCTCAAGAATGGAAAACAGAATGTTGGAGGACAGGAAAAGAGATTTAAAGATGGGCTCAAATGAAGCAGAGAGTGTTTGTGGACCAGGACATCCATAGGGATACCAAGGTGCTTGTTTATAAAGCTATTGTCCTCCCAACCCTGCTATACGCTTGCAAGACATGGACAGTCTACAGACGTCACATGCAACTCCTGGAACAATTCCATCAGCGCTGCCTCTGGAAAAATCCTGCAAATCTCTTGGGAAGACAAGCGGATAAATGTCAGCATGCTGGAAGAAGCAAAGACCACCTGCACTGAAGTGATGGTCCTCCGCCATCAACTCTGCTGGACTGGCCATGTTGTCCGGATGCCCGACCACCGTCTCCCAAAGCAGTTGCTCTACTCTGAGCTCAAGAATGGAAAACGGAATGTTGGTGGGCAGGAAAAGAGATTCAAAGCCAACCTTAAAAACTGTGGCATAGACAGCGAGAACTGGGAAGCCCTGGCCCTTGAGCGCTCTAGCTGGAGGTCAGTTGTGACCAGCAGTGCTGTAGAATTTGAAGAGGCACAAATAGAGGGCGAAAGAGAGAAACATGCCAAGAGGAGGGCATGTCAAGCCAACCCAGACTGGGACTGCCTTCCGTTTGGAACCGATGCCCTCACTGCAGGAGAACATGCAGGTCAAGAATAGGGCTCCACAGTCACCTACGGACCCACAGCCAGTACACCAAACTTGGAAGACAATCTTATTCGGTCAACGAGGGATCGCTTAAGTAAGTAAGTAAGTAAGTGTATGTGATCTGGCACATTTGGTCTGATTTTGTATGGATGCATAGACCTTGTGTAGTTATAAAATGATATAGAAAGAATAATAGCAATCGGTTACATCATGTAGAAGAACCATGACCTGCCTTTGAGGACACTGCTGGAAGTAAGGTCATAGTCTTCTAGAACGTTGGCTTGACTAGATGTTGCGCAAGTGCATAATGAGTATGCTGATTAATGAGCTGCGTGCCCCTGCTCCTGGTGTTGTTTTAACAAGTTCACTTCTTTTAAAATAGTCTTATGAGCCAAATAAGTTCAGGTGCCAGCTTATTGAAGACACAGAGAGGCACACCTGAGTTTACTGCACCTACATCATTTCAATGTTTCAACCCCTTATTCATTTCCTTTTGCCTCTTGTGGATTTTCAGATCTCAGTCCAGACAAAGGGACAAGAGGAAAGAGATGGAAGCATCTGGTTGATTAAAAAAGAGCTTCAGTGTATACAACTTGGGAAGGATTTCTTTCTATTGACAATATATCACAGAGTTTCAACAGAAATACAGTCCTACTGCAGGACAATAAAAATGGATGACTGGGCTGCTCTATTCTACTACTCATTGGCAATCTAGGAAAGGGAACATCCCACACAATGAACTTCAGTCTTCGTGGTGGACAAGTGGTGAGGACACAGTCAACTGAAAAATGACACAACCATTGACCCATGTCCTGTTCAAATCTCCTCTTCCTCTTCTGGTGGGCAAGGAAAATTATTGTCCAATTTATTGTAGTCCCTACTCAGAGCTTGGAAAATGTATCCTTTGGAATGCCAGCTATGATTTTGGAAGTTGGAATCCAAAAAAGAGGACCCTCTAACCTGTATCCATCCATCTCTCTCAATGTAGTTCTCAACCACAAAAACAGGACAAAATACATCTAAAACGAGCATGTAATTCACAAAAGGATGAAAAGACACATGTAAAATGTCTACATGAATAAATATATTCTATTCATATGACCTTTTTCAGAAGGGAGAACCATACAACTCTCCGGATGCAGGAGCTACAATAAGGACTGACATTGTATTGTCGGAGGCTTTCATGGCAGTAATCACTGGGTTGCTGTAAGTTTTCTGGGCTGTATGACCATGTTCCAGAAGCATTCTCTCCTGACGTTCTATGGTAGGCATCCTCAGAGGTTGTGAGGTCTGTTGGAAACTAGGAAAATGGGGTTTATATATCTGTGGGATGTCCAGGGTGGGAGAAAGAACTATTGTCTATTGGAGGCAAGTATGAATGCTTCAACTGGCCACCTTGATCAGCATTTAATGGCCTTGCAGTTTTCAAGGTGTGGCTTCTTACTGCCTGGGGGAATTGAAACATTCATACCTACCTCCAACAGACAAGAGTTCTTTCTCCCACCTTGGACATTCCACAGATATATAAACCCACTTTTCCTAGTTTCCAACAGACCTGCTGTTTTCTGTGCAGAAAATGATGTAATGAAGGGTTTATTCTGTGTTAAATTTGCATATCGATTTGCAAAGAAAACAGCATTTTCTGGGCAGGAACTATGTCTTTACTGAAGTTCTTGCATGTAGAAAGTGCTGTTTTTTACAAAGGAAATATTGTTTTCTGTGCAAAACAATCACCTGTGAATTTTGCGTTGAATAAATTCCCAACTATGACCATTATTGTAAGTACCGTATATTCCGGGGTACAAGACGACTTTCTAAGCCTGGAAAATCATCTCAAAAGTGGGGAGTCGTCTTGTACCCCGGCACAATTTTTTTTGGATTATTTTCCCTCGTGTCCCTCGCCCTTGGCGTCCCCGCGTGGAGCCTGAGGAGGAGGGAGGGCGGAGGGAGGGAGGGAGGGCGGAGGGAGGGAGGAGGGGGCGAGGAGGAGCAGCGGCAGGCTTCGCTACCAAGCTGGCAGCATGGTAGCCTAATGGGCTGTCGTCATCCTCTCCGGCATTCAGTGGGCTCTGCCTCCGCCCTCTATCCCAGAACAGGAGCCAAAGCCGGAGGGGTGGGGGTGGGGCCTCTGGCTACTCCGGCCCCACCCCCCGCGGAGGGTGCCGCCCCCGGTCCCGACCCCCGGAGGCTTCAACTCCTACTGCTTTACCAGGCCGGCGGGGGTGTTTGCATGCTGTGCTGTCCCCTCCGCCACTGGTCTGCTGCTAGCTCTGCCTCTGGCCTCAAAGCCAGAGCAACTGCCGAGGGAACCAAAACCGGAGCGGGGAGGCAGTGGGAGAAGAGGACCCCGCCCCTCGCGGCCCCGCCCCACACTCCGGGTTTGGTTCCCCCGGCAGTTGCTCTGGCTTTGAGGCCAGAGGCAGAGCTAGCAGCAGACCAGGGGCGGAGGGGATAGCACAGCATGCAAACACCCCCGCCGGCCTGGTAAAGCAGCAGGAGTTGAAGCTGGAGCGCGGGGGTGGGACTAGGGGGCGGGGCCCTCTGCGAGGGCGGGGCGGAGCAGCCAGAGGCCCCACCCCCGCCCCGCCCCTCTGGCTTTGGCTCCCTCCTGCAGCAGCTGTTCTGAGATGGAGGGCGGAGGCGGAGCCAACTCCATGCCGGCGAGGGTGAAGACAGCCCAGTAGGCTACCATGCTGCCAGATTGGTAGCAAAGGCTGCCGCTCCTCCTCCTCGCCCCCTCCCTCCCTGCACCCTCCCTATGACTTCCTCTCACATATTTACACAGCTATCATGTCTCCTCTCAGCCTTCTCTTCTTCAGGCTAAACATGCCCAGCTCTTTAAGCCACTCCTCATAGGGCTTGTTCTCCAGACCCTTGATCTGCTCTCTCCTCCCTATGACTTCCTCTCACATATTTATACATGGCTCTCATCATGTCTCCTCTCAGCCTTCTCTTCTTCAGGCTAAACATGCCCAGCTCTTTAAGCCACTCCTCATAGGGCTTGTTCTCCAGACCCTTGATCTGCTCTCTCCTCCCTAAGACTTCTTCTCACATATTTACACATGGCTCTCATCATGTCTCCTCTCAGCCTTCTCTTCTTCAAGCTAAACATGCCCAGCTCTTTAAGCCACTCCTCATAGGGCTTGTTCTCCAGACCCTTGATCTGCTCTCTCCTCCCTATGACTTCTTCTCACATATTTATACATGGCTCTCATCATGTCTCCTCTCAGCCTTCTCTTGTTCAAGCTCAACATACCCAGCTCTTTAAGCCACTCCTCATAGGGCTTGTTCTCCAGACCCTTGATCTGCTCTCTCCTCCCTATGACTTCTTCTCACATATTTACACATGGCTCTCATCATGTCTCCTCTCAGCCTTCTCTTCTTCAGACTAAACATACCCAGCTCTTTAAGCCACTCCTCATAGGGCTTGTTCTCCAGACCCTTGATCTGCTCTCTCCTCCCTATGACTTCCTCTCACATATTTATACATGGCTCTCATCATGTCTCCTCTCAGCCTTCTCTTCTTCAGGCTAAACATGCCCAGCTCTTTAAGCCACTCCTCATAGGGCTTGTTCTCCAGACCCTTGATCTGCTCTCTCCTCCCTATGACTTCCTCTCACATATTTATACATGGCTATCATGTCTACTCTCAGCCTTCTCTTCTAAGCTAAACATACCCAGCTCTTTAAGCCGCTCCTCATAGGGCTTGTTCTCCAGACCCTTGATCATTTTAGCCACCCTCTTCCTCTGGACACATACCAGCTTGTCAACATCTCCCTTCAGTTGTGGTGCCCAGAATTGGACACAATGTAATTCCAGGTTTGGTCTAACCAAGGCAGAATAGAGCATGGGGAGCATGACTTCCCTGGATCTAGACGCTATGCTCCTATTGATGCAGGCCAAAATCCTATTGTGTTTTTTAATTTTTTTTGCCACCGCATCACATTGTTGGCTCATGTTTAACTTGCTGTCCACAAGGACCCCAAGATCTTTTTCACACATACCGCTCTCGAGCCACGCGTCCCCCATCATGTATCTTTGCATTTCAGTTTTGACAGAAGTCAAACTGGAAAGCTCTTATTGATCCAGGCCCTCCTTCCTCTTTTCTGATCTCTTTTCCCCTTCTAACAATTAAATATCACCTGGCTGTGTTCTTGAGAATCTCTAAAACAATTCAAGCTGTCACGGTGATTTAAGGATGAAGACATGTCAAGATGTGACCCAGTAAACATGTGCCATGCCAAATGCTACATTTCTGAAGGATGAGGGTCCAATCTGCCCCTCTCTTCTGATAGGAGGTCCTGATTTATAAAGACTGCTTATAGATAAAAATTCTACAAATGCTTTGCCTTCACCTCAGTACTCATCGTACAAAGCCTGACTTCTATTTGCATGCAAGCTTCTATGCCAACATACATGTAATCTGAACCATTTAAAGCCTGCTTTCATACTTGCTAGCATGATGTAAAGGACCCAGAGTGTAAATGAAATTCAAGGGAGGAAGAGCAACTATAATGTCCAATGTAAGGTACAATGTCCCTCTCATAGGAACCTGCATGTCAGAAGCATTTGAATTAAAATTACCATATTGAATTCAAATCTGATTTTTAAAATTTATTTGGTGTGCATTGGAAGAGGGGTGGTCTTATACGGCGAGTATATCCCAAACTCTATATTTTAACTGGAAAAGTTGGGGGGTCGTCTTATATGCCCAGTCGTCTTATATGCCGGAATATACGGTACAGAAGTACTTGCATTCAAAAAGTGCTGTTTTCATCATAGAAATATTGTTTTCTAAGCAAAACAGTCACATATGAATTTTGCATTGAATAAGTCCCCAACTGTGACCATTATTGTAAGTCCAGAATACTTCTCACCAGGGTTTCTCAATACTCAAAAAATATGGGCTGTTGTAGGATTTTTTCAGGCTATATGGCCATGTTTTAGAGGCATTCTCTCCTGACGTTTCCCCTGCATCTATGGCAAGCATCCGCAGAGGTAGTGAGGTCTGTTGGAACTAGGAAAATTGGATTTATTTATTTATTTATTTATTTATTTATTTATTTACTTTGCTTATATACTGCTGTATCTCAAGCCTGAAGGCGACTCACAGCGGTTCACAAACAGTAAAAACAGTAGAAACTGCAGTGGTTCCATACAACATATAACAACACATTATCCATAAATTAATATATATATTAATATATCTGTGGAGTGACCAGGGTGGGACAAAGGACTCTTGTCTGCTGGAGCTAGGTGTGAATGTTTCAATTCCCCCAGGCAGTAAGAAGCCACACCTTGAAAACTGCAAGGCCATTAAATGCTGATCAAGGTGGCCGGTTGAAGCATTCATACTTGCCTTGCGGGAATTCCGCCACATAACGCCAATCTTACTACAGCTGCATTGGTTACCAATTGAGTACCGGATCACTTTCAAAGTGATGGTACTCACCTTTAAGGCCTTGCATGGTCTGGGGCCACCTTCACACCTAGATCCAGCAGACAAGAGTTCTTTGTCTCACCCTGGTCATTCCACAGATATATAAACCCATTTTTCTAGTTCCAACAGACCTTACTACCTCTGAGGATGCTTGCCATAAATGCAGGCGAAACGTCAAAATGCCATGTAGCCCTAAAACACCTACAACAACCCAGTGATTCCGGCCATGAAAGCCTTCGACAATACACTCAAAAAATATGTTTTTTGACCTTCAGAATGGGTCAGACTACAACCATAATTAGAGGAATAAATATAAATGTGTGCCCAGACACTGACTCCATCAGTGTGGTTGCATTAGAATCTCAGAAACAGCGATTTAACCTCTTACAGCTGTTAAACATCATTTCTTTGCTTCCCACAGGGCCCGCCATGCACTAGGCGCCATACAAATTTAACAGCCGATATTCCCAGAGTACAGTCTGCCCACACAATGCCCTGTTCCTTCCAACAAAACTAGTTGGGACAGTTTATTTCCCTGGCAATTGGAGTACCTGATATGGCACCTATACCTTCACCCAAGATTTTAGTTGGTTTGGCAACGACAACATGGCAAAGAATGCCAAGGGAGGTTTCTTTTTATAACTATGATTGGCTTTGGGCCCCATAGCAGACGAACTTTGCTAATCTCTTCTTTTCTACACTTTATAGCCCTCTACTCCTACTCCAGTAATAAAAAAATATGACTCTGACACATTACCTGTGAGATAGGGTGTCGTGGTTAATTTTTCTTACGTGTCATCCTGGACTTTGGATTCCCCCCCCCCTCTTTTTACAACAGGCACACCATCCCTGATAATAACCAGTTTTAATTGGTCAGACAAACAAGAGCAAGAACAAGGTGTTTTGCACTATCCCTGGATTACAATGTTCTATGCAGGGCAGAGATTAGAGAATAATTTAATTAGCCAATTACATTTATGAGCGATCGCCTTAGATGTGCTATTACAAAGGGCTTTTTATTCCTGCCCACAGGAGCTCAGCTGCTACAAAGATACACCCAATAAATTCCCCAGGACGGCCTCAGGAATTTGCGTCGTCTTTGCAAAAGTAAATGTGCCAATATAATATAGAAATTCAATCAGGGTGGGATTAGGAAAGCAATGCAATTATTTTCCAAGAAGTTAATTGCACAGTTCACACCAAGGTAAATCTGGTTCTTTTATGCCAAATGGACAAAAAAATGTAAATAGTCAAAACTGCACCAGAATCTCATGCTATGGAAAGATCTAAGGAGAAGATAGGGTGAAGTGGGAATAGCAAACTCTGCGTATCAGATTGGTCCAAGGTGATTTCATGGATTCAGGTATTTCAGTAGACAGGCCATGAGAAATATATGCTGAAGCATGTAAAAATCAGTTGGTGAGTGAGTTAACTGAAAAATGAAAAGCATGAAGCTGATTGGTTGGGCGATGCCTGAGGAGCTAGCTGAGCCTGGGACTTTTTGGCAACAGTTACATGTTTAGGTTTTCTGTACAGGAGCTTGCCAAGACGAGTTAGTATATTTTTCTGCTTCTGAGCTGCTGGAAGAATATCCTTCACATGGACTATTTGAATCTTTCTCAAATGCATTGCCCGACTTACCAGTCAAGGCCTGTTGCGGCAGGGGGTGCTCTCCCGCCGGCCACATGGGGAGCAGGGGACTTCTCCTTCCCAGAAGTCCCCTGCGTGGTGGGAAGCTTTCCCGCCATCTGGACAGTAGGCAAAGCAGCGGCCGGCCCCACCCAGTACCTTTAAGGGGCAAAGGGCCGGCCTCTCCCACGCCTAGCAGCCTTATATAGGCTGTGCTGGGCCAGGCAGGCCCAGACCTGCTTCGAGTTGTCCTCCCACCCACTCTGCATGATTCATGTTGTTGTATAGTGTTGCAGTTTTTTGGTCATGATCTGTTCGTCACAACTTGTGTTGGCATGTGGCATGGGCCCTGGATCTGGTTTCTGCCCCTCCTCTACTGGCCAGGGAGGGAATATACGGCGGTTCCCAGGAGTACCATGTTTCGTTGCCGGTATTGTGCCGGTGGGCCCCCTGTTGGTCTCATTACGTATTGGTCAGCAGCGGGCTGATCGATCTTGATCCAGAACCCATGCCTGGCAGCCAATCCCTTGTTCCTGTAAACAATAAATTAAGTTGTGGCTATGTTTTACTCCATCTATGCGTCAGTGTCATCTCTGGTTCTTATGGCGGGAGGAGTGTCACCCACCCACATGCAAAGGACATTGTGTGAGTCAGGCCCGTAGCCAGGATTTCGTTTCGGGGGGGGGGGGCTGAAGCCCCCCGCCCCCCCCCCCCTGGCTACATGCCTGGTGTGAGTCAATGCAATGGTTCACATGACTGTATATATGTTGCTCTACATAACAAAGAGTAAACACTTTATTCTTTGCTGATCATCTGCGTGGCATATCTTTTCTCTAGTAAGACAGTGTATGGATTGATGAAGATGTGAAATACACGTGATTTTCATTCTGCCACAATGTATACCTTATATATTCATGTATAAGACGCTGTAAAACTACAAATTGCATGATGCCCTTGGATTGAGCCATGATAGTCAAAGTGGTGTGAAACTGCATCCATTCTCCAGTATAGTTGCCCCCTTTGGTGTCCAACTAATGGGGCTTCGACTCTTGTTGTTGTTCATTCGTTCAGTCATTTCTGACTCTTCGTGACCTCATGGACCAGCCCACACCAGAGCTCCCTGTCGGCCGTCACCACCCCCAGCTCCTTCAAGGTCAATCCAGTCATTTCAAGGATGCCATCTATCCATCTTGCCCTTGGTCAGCCCCTCGTCCTTTTTCCTTCCATTTTCCCCAGCATCATTGTCTTCTCTAAGCTTTCCTTTCTTCTCTTGATGTGGCCAAAGTACTCTTATGCTTTGACTCTTATGCATAAATAAATGGAGATGGAACTTGAGAAGATTTTTTTGGGTGAGGTTAAAGCAGTGGAATTCTACTCACCACATGAGGATTACACATTGGTATGCACTTGATATGACATGATAAAATGGGAAGTGAGTAGAGAGAGGAAAAGACATCATTCAAAATAACTTAACAGGTTTCTCCCCAGAAACACTGCAAGAAATATCTGGTTCCAGTCAACATCATCTCATAGCTGACACTTGATGAAGCCACAAGAGAACATTAAAACATCAATATATTTTGTCATTTTGGTGTGATAAATCTCACCCTTTTAATCCTGATATTTAATCACACTCTTTCCTATAAATACAATGAGGTGCTAGACAGAAGAAAAGTTTGGATTCTCTTCGTTTTGACAGTAAATGGGAAAGTTGTGCCAAATCTATGTATATATCTATATGGTTCTTTGCACCCTAAAACCATGTCCCATATACTCTCCTTCTTTCACAGAGGCCTGTATTCAATCACTCTCCAGATTAGCTTGAACATTATATCAAGTTGCAGTTTTGTGAATATGTTCGAACGTATTTTTGGTATGCTTTTTTCCCCCTGTCAGGAGCAACTTGAGAAACTGCAAGTTGCTTCTGATGTGAGAGAATTAGCAGTCTGCAAGGATGTAATCCAAGGGATGCCCAGATATTTTTATGTTTTACCTTCCTTGTGGGAGGCTTCTTTCATGTCCCCTGCGGGGAGCTGGAGCTGACAGAGGGAGCTCACCCACACTCTCCTTGGTTTTGAACCTGCAACCTGTTGGTCTTCCGTCCTGCTGGCACAAGGGTTTCTCCCATTGTGCCACTTCCGTTTGGCATGCTGAAGTGATGTCAAACTGCATTAATTCTGGTCCATCAACTCTGTAGAATTACTTCAGTTTGTCATCACTTTAACTGACATGGTTTAATGTTATGAAGACAAAGGAGTTGTTTACATGTGTTAAGAATATCTGCAGTTCAAAACTTAGTCTATTCAAAATTCACAACTGGTGAAGTAAACAGCATTTTCTTAGCAGGAAAAACCCCCACAAGTTTTCAGCAATTTTCTGTGCAGAATTTTTTTTAAAAATACCACATACAAAAGTTGTGCAGGATATATCGTAGGGCCCATCTAGACAACCTCTATATCCCAGGATCTGATTCCAGGTTTTCTGTTTATCCCAGAAAATCTGGCAGTGGGGACTCAAATAATCCAGTTTAAAAGCTGAGATCAGATCTTGGGATATAGGGCCTGTCTGGAAGGGCACACAGACTGTGAAGTAGTCCTTTAAAATTGTGTAGTTGTTCAAGACTTTCTTGCAGGAGGAAGAATATTGGGCTGGGCTTAGCACAGCAGTCTAAATCGCTGTGCTACAGAAAAATCCTGCCAATCGAAAGGTCGGCAGTTCAAAGACCGGGTCAAACATTAGCCCCAGTTACCCTGCTCACCTAGCAGGTCGAAAGCAGAAATGCGAGTAGATAAATAGGTACCACTTTTAGTGGGGAGGCAATAAAGGTGCCCTTAAGGACACTGATTGGAGGAAAGCTCCTCAGCATTGAAAATGGAGCGACAGCACCCCCTGTGGCCGGAGTCAAGCACAGCCTCCAAGATGCCGGAAATAAGATGGGGAAAACTGCCTTTATGTTGTCTGTCCTTGTTAACTGTATTATTGGAGAAAGGAAGAAATACCAACAACAGACCAGTGGACACTGAAATTAATGGAAATCATGAATATGGACAGACTGACCTACCTGATGACGATGTATCAAGGAAGGAGGAAATCTCAGATAGATTGGCAATTAGTGAAATACTACTTTAAAAAGAAAAAGCTGAAGATATTGATATAATTAAGAAAGACAGATTTCTTTGTTTTTGTTTTTACTTCTCTGTCTTTTAAGTAATTGCTGTTTAGGATAAGTCATTTTGGAAAAATAAGGGAGGAAGGAGAAGTAGAATAAAATTTAAATATAATAATATCTTAATTTAGAGACCACCACAAAGAAGTAGATGGAAGTCAAACTGTGTGTGTGTGTGTGTGTGTGTGTAAATTATTTTCCCCATTTTTATTATAACTTTTCCCACCACACTTTTTTATTCATACACACACACACACACTAGCTGTACTCGCCACGAGTTGCTGTGGCCAACTTTCCTCTTTCTTTCTCTTGTTCCTTCTTCTTTCCTTCCTTCCTTCCTTCCCTGTTTTTCTTTCTTTCATTCCTTTCTTCACTTCCTCTTCCCTTCCTCCCGCCCCCTTTGTTTCCCTTCCCCTTTCTCCCCTTTCTTCCTTCTCTACCTATTCTTGGACTGCAACTCCCAGTAGTCCTCCTGATCGATCTACCTTCCTACCTATCTATCACCATCTAATCTATGTGTCTAGAGGATTGCTGGGAGTTGCAGTCCAGGAATAGGAAATTGGAAATATGCAGGAATTGGGATGCTCTCAAAGAAATCTAAGGAGAAGAAAGCTTGCATCTTGGAAGCAGTGCATTTGGATCATCCTCCTCTCCTAAAGGGCCTGGTCTAGGGGGTGCTGGGTCTGTCCTTGTTAACTGTATAATTACAGTTAAATTATACCTCTCATCAGGTAGTCCAGAAGAGAGTGTGGATATGCTGTTGTGTGTTTTGTTTCTCCGGCGGGGGGGGGGGGGTCATTTTTTTCACTTGTGCTGTAGCCTCTTTTTGCTTTTTTGCTTTTTTAAGTCTCTCTTGCTGTTTTTTTTTATAGTGTTTTTATGAGTGATGGTCACGCATTGGCCTGATAGGTGTATTCTCTCCAAATTTGGTGTCAATTTGTCCAGTGGTTTTTGAGTTATGTTAATCCCACAAACGAACTTTATATTTTTATTTATATCAATAAATAATGTTCTTCTTCTTTTTATCCTCCTTCCTTCTTTTTTTATCTCTTCCTTTCCTTTTTTTTAAAAAAATATTTTCCACTTTCCTATAATTGTATTGTTCTCCCATTTTCCATGTAAAAGAATTCATATTTTTTTCATTTTTCTTCTTCTTTCTTTGCTTAGAACTTTTTATTCCTAACTAGCCATCCCCTGCCACGCATTGCTGTGGCCCAGTCTGGTGATCTGGAAAATAAAGAAATGAGAAAGTGTTGGTTTCTAATATATGTAATTTCTCTATGCTTGTGGGTAAATGCTCTTTGATTGCAGGTGAACTATAAATCCCAGTAACGACAACACCCAAATGAAAAAATTAATTTTTTTGTTATGGTCATTTCTTAGGTTAGTAGGTGTCTTGTGGCCAAATTTCGCAGCAATTCGTCCAGTGGTTTTTGAGATATGTTAATCCCACAAACAGACATTACATTTTTATTTATCTTATATAAATAAAAATGTAATGTTCGTTTGTGATATTCACAGAACGCAAAACCCACTGGGGGAATTGACACCAAATTTGGACACAATACACCTAACAACCCAATTTATGTCCTTCACTCAAAAAAAAATTGATTTTGTCATTCGGGAGTTGTAGTTGCTGGGATTTATAGTTCACCTACAATCAAAGAGCATTCTGAACCCCACCAACGATGGAATTGAACCAAATTTGGCACACAGTTCTCCCATGATGAACAGAAAATACTGGAAGGGTTTGGTGGGCAGTGTCCTTTGGTTTTGGAGTTGTAGTTCACCTACATCCAGAGATCACTGTGGACTCAAACAATGATGGATCTGCACCAAACTCTACACAAATACTCAATATGCCCAAATGTAAACCCTGGTGGAGTTTGGGGAAAATAAAGTCTTGATATTTGGGAGTTGTAGTTGCTGGGATGTATAGTTCACCTACAATCACAGAACATTCCAAACCCCACCAACAATAGAATTGGGCCAAACCTCCCACACAGAACCCCCATGTGGGCCACAGCAACGCGTGGCAGGGGACAGCTAGTATAGATATAATTTTTCTTCTTTTTTCTTTCTTTCTTCTTTTTTATCTCTTCATTTCCTTTTTTATATATTTCCCACTTTCCTATAACTGTATTGTTCTCCCACTTTCCTTGTAAAAGAATTCATCTCTTTTTCCTTTTTTCTTCTTCTTTTGCTTAGAACCTTTTATTCTTAATAAAAATTGATTAAAATTTTATAATTGGCATCGAATGTGTGCCGTATTAATGTTCTGTAAGATACTCGGAGTCCCCTTCGGGGTGAGAAGTGCGGGGTATAAATAATGTAAATAAATACATAAATAAGCACTTTGTTAATTCGTGGAAAAGATGACTAATGAATACCTTGCCTATCATGGGCATTTCTATTCATTTTTCTAAAACCCTCTAAATAACACTGTTCAACGGAGAAAAAGTTGCGGGCCTGAAAATAGTTGTTCTTTTATGATTTTGGGGTGCTGAAAACAAAAATGACATTTAAAAATGTATATTGGCTCTAGTTTTTATGATATAAGCAATCACGTGATCACGTATGGTTGAAAAAATGCATGTTGTGACTTACACTATGGAAGATTCTAGAATACTCTAGAAAGTTTGATGACGCAGTATTAGTGCCGTGTGCAAAAGCCAGAAAGCCCTATATAAGGCCAGACTTTTGAACGGTGAGGGTCAGTCAGTTGAAGACTGAGACAGTATCGTTAAACATCATTTTACATTGTTCTTTTTACTGTAGTTATGCCTCGCACGTGTGTAAATACAGCACTATGGAAAAAAGATATCAAGGCCAATGGACTCCGTCAACACTGTCAGACTACTGCTGGAGCATTGTAAGAGACAATCCTTTCCTTGAATACAAAAGAAAAGTCAAGAGAAGCAAACAGGATATAAACTAAAGTCACGATTAAAGCAACATTTAAACTTTCAGACTTTTCAACTGCATTAAGCCTACTAATAGAGTTTCTTGCTGCACAAACATAAACAATAGACTAATTAAATAAATATTTCTCATGTATAAACTATTGGCAATATAACTTGACTAAAATTTAGTAAATATTCACGGTTTATATACATGCAGTAAGGTTAGGCGCATTATCACAATATTAACAAATTACCTATTGTGGAGAAAATTGAAATAGCTGTTGCATAAAAACCAGAGCCAATTAACACATTTAATTATTATATTTGAATTCAGTATGTTAAATTTATTAAGAAACGGCACATTTCGTTTCCGTAACTGAGAAAAACTGAAAATTTGTAGAACAGTGTAATTGGTAGGTTTATCTCAAAAATTTCTCTCTCAAACATACTGCCGTAGTTTGGTTCTGATCTAAATCCTTTTTTAGCACAATAGTGTATCTTTCCCCAGAGTTCAGGTTTTATGGGCAGTGGCAAGAAGAATACTTGATTGTCAAAGAAGGTCATGAGCTTCTATTTATGTCAGGCAGATGATAGCTATCACGTCTTGGATAAATGCAACCATATTGAAAGTTCCCGGGTTTCTTTGACTCATTTCAGACTTTACAGCCACTCGCTTCTTGATGAGAAGGGACTTGAAGGCTAAAGAGAAGGAATATGACAAGAGTGTCATAGCCTGGAGCATAAGGGAATATGAGAAGACGAAATGGCAGCATTCTCTCTGCTAACAAGTAACTTCCCAGTGTGGAAGGTGATCAGGCTGCCTTCTTCCAGGTTAAATGGGAATGCATGAACTAGCTCTTGATATTTTCAGAAATACTCAAAAGGCTGTGCGAAGTTAATGGGAGTAACACCAACAACAGCCCCATTAGGTCCAGGGAAGTAATGCTACCCCTCTATTCTGCTTTGGTTAGACCACACCTGGAATATTGTGTCCAATTCTGGGCACCACAATTCAAGAGAGATATTGACAAGCTGGAATGTGTCCAGAGAGCGACTAAAATGATAAAGGGTCTGGAGAACAAGCCCTATGAGGAGCGGCTTAAGGAGCTGGGCATGTTTAGCCTGAAGAAGAGAAGGCTGAGAGGAGATATGATAGCCATGTATAAATATGTGAGAAGAAGTCACAGGGAGGAGGGAGCAAGCTTGTTTTCTGCTTCCCTGGGACGCGGAACAATGGCTTCAAACTACAAGAAAGGAGATTCCATCTGAACATGAGGAAGAACTTCCTGACTGTGAGAGCCGTTCAGCAGTGGAACTCTCTGCCCCGGAGTGTGGTGGAGGCTCCTTCTTTTGAAGCTTTTAAACAGAGGCTGGATGGCCATCTGTCAGGGGTGATTTGAATGCAATATTCCTGCTTCTTGGCAGGGGGTTGGACTGGATGGCCCATGAGGTCTCTTCAAACTCTTTGATTCTATGATTCTTATAGAGACCACACAACTGAATAACATCCCACATTTTCTGATTTGAACTGGAATATATGGTAGTGTGGACACAGATAACCCAGCAGATATAGTGGGATTTTCTGCCTTGATTATATAGCTGTGTGGAAGGGCCCAGCAAAACATGATTAATGAAATTGTGGGTAGGATTGGAAAAGCAGTTTACTGGGGTTACATTTCCATGAAGATATTCGTTTTGCACTTACCCAGAGATGAAGTACATCTTCTCTTGGGAAGACAATTAATTTTCAAGATCAGCAGTGCATTTCCATGAAAAAGTATGCACTATCTCATGTGTACATTTTAAAAATATGCACAATTACAGTGGGTTAAACCGCTGAGCTGCTGAACTTACTAACTGAAAGGTTGCAGGTTCAAATTCAGGGAGTGAGGTGAGCTCCTGCTGTTAGCCCCCGCTTCTGCCAACCTAGCAGTTCAAAAACATGCAAATGTGAGTAGATCAATAGATACTGCTTCCGTGGGAAGGTAACAGTGCTCATGCAGTCATGCTGGCCACATGACCTTGGAGGTGTCTACGGACAACTCTTTGGCTTAGAAATGGAAATGAGCACCAACCCCCAGAGTTGGACACGACTGGACTTAATGTCAGGGGAAAACCTTTACCTTTACCTATACTTGAGAAATGTGCACAAATATGCATTAATACATGGAAATTGCATGTGCAAAGGGAAAATGCATACAAAAATGTGCACAAATTTCTGTCTTGTAAGCCAAGCAGGAACTGAAGCAGAATGCAAATTCCAGTTGTAATGAATTAAAACTAATAGATCACCCTATTCCACATTTCGAAGTGATCTAAAGTAGGGAAATTTAAGTGTGATAAATGTTAGCATCACCTGTTCGTATCTACATTGTGAAATATATAGATTACAACTTCATTGCCCGCCTTTTCCACCCTTTCCAAACATCCTAGTACAGTTCTAAATTGGAATGCATACAATGTGTGTATGTAAACTCATATACTTAAAAGTAAGTTTCTGTGTGTTTAATGCAGACACAAATCAGAATAGATCTTTACATCCATCTATCTAAGATGAATCTCAAGCTACACCATCACTGACCTATTGACAATTTTCTTTAGATAAATGTTAACATTTTGTTTTGGATTTTTTTTCCCCATGAGAATTCACCAACATTCTCAAAAATCTGAATGTGGGAAAAAGCAAAATTGGCATATTTGTCCATCCCTAATTGTAGGGGTTGGTTGACTGAAATATCAATAATTAAGGTTTGGATGAGATAGTTCTTCCCATTTTTGGACTAGCTGTCATAGTAAATTAAATTCTATTTCTCTTGATGTTTATCTCCTATTTTCCCCAACAAATATAAAAACTGGTTTGATTCCATCTGTCCTCTGTCCCCCCACACTGCTGAACTCAAAAACAAAGTGTGCCATCACACCCAGATACTATAAAATTAAAACTAAGATGTGCTTCTCTCTTTATCTGGGTGAACCACTGGTGTCTTTCTTAGAAGCTCAAGATTTTCAGCAACTGAGGTCAGTCCAAGTTTTGAACATCAAACAGAATATTTATTTCTCAAAGTCTTTGGCAGACTTGGCACAGCTTGTTGAAGTTACAAACAAAACAGTCAATTTGTGAAACCATGTAGATGTTCCTTCGTTTCCTTTTCCTCCAGCTGCTAAGTTTATTTTCCCCAAAGGTAGAAAATCCTGGGACACTCTACCCTGAGGCACTATGGTTAGAAAGGTCTTCCCCTATCTAAGCTCAAGGCTAGCTTTGGAGATGAAGTAATGAAGTATCTATCTATCTATCTATCTATCTATCTATCTATCTATCTATCTCAATATGTTTCTCAGTAAGCTTCTCTATTTAAATAACTCAATATCTCAATTATTCAATTGCTCAATTGTACTTACAATGGCTTGTCAGAGCTGCCTTAGCTTGACCTAACAGCACATCTGAGGCTTTTTTCTAAACTGAAGGAGGCAGGGGAGTATGATGATTCTTACCTCGTAGGCCAAAGTAGGAGCCTGAGATGTCAGTAAGCAGGCCTCCATTTTGGGAGTGTAAGCGAGGGAGGCAGACATCTTGGGAGTATAAGAGTAGAAGAGGGGAGGAGCTGGAGCCCTTTCTGGATTGGTTAGGGCAGATGGGAAGAGTTTAGCCCTGAGAGGGGAAAAGTGTCAACTTAACAGAGAAGGGAGATTGATTTTTGGCTTTGAAGGAGAAAGAGTGGTTTTGGGAGCAGAGAAGAGAGGTGGATGTTTGGTGAACTAAGATTTTTCCGTTAGAGGGCATTTGAGACAGGCGATTCTGCATTATTAGTCAGGAGGGTCAATGTAGATGCCTGGGTGTTTGTGTGGGTTTTTTTTTTTTTACACAAGTGGTTTGCTCTCTGGGGTCAGAGCAGTTTAGCTTTTAGAGGACTCTGTTTAGAGTGTAGCTAAATGCTCTGCGGACAACCTGGTTAGGTTTCTTTGGGGAACTCACTGCTACTGTGTCAGGGTAGAGTGAGGAGTCTTACTCACATCTAAGTTAAGAAACCTGTTTAAGTAACCACTAAGAATATTTGCCTCAGTAACCATTCAAGCTTGTGTGCCTCATTACTGAAGATGGTTGATTGTTTGTTTATATTATATCAATAAACATTTTCTCTAGTTCAACTTTTGAATAAGCCTCAGCAGTGATTTATTCTGTGAGAATAATTCCAGTGGTTTTTAACATCTTTACATCACATTTTAGGGAGCCAAAGGGAGAGCTGGTGGGCAGGAAAGAGTTTACGTCATTATTTAATATTCCCAAATTATATTGGGTGGTGGCAGCAACTCTACCAGAGTATACATGTTACCTCAACATACAACGAAATGTATTGTCGAAGGCTTTCATGGCTGGAATCACTAAGTTCTTGTGGGTTTTTTCAGGCTATATGGCCATGTTCTAGAGGCATTTCACGTGACGTTTCGCCTGCATCTATGGCAAGCATCCTCAGAGGTGAGGTCTGTTGGAACTGGGAAAAAGGGTTTATATATCTGTGGAATGACCAGGGTGAGACAAAGGACTGAAATCCACAAACATGTGGACAATTTCAACAGAAAGGAGGAAACCATGAAAATGAACAAGATCTGGCTACCAGTATTAAAAAATTCTAAAATTGCAACAGCAAAAACAGCAGAGAGGAAACAGGCAGAGACATCTAATTACCTTTCAAGAAGAGTTTGCTCCAGGCACAGTCAGCCCATTGTATGCTAATCAAGGTGGTCAGTTGAAACATTCACACCTAGCCCAACTGACAAAAGTCCTTTGTCTCACCCTGGTCATTCCACAGATATATAAACCTTTTCCCAGTTCCAACAGACCTCACCTCTGAGGATGCTTGCCATAGATGCAGGCGAAATGTCAGGAGAAATGCCTCTAGAACATGGCCATATAGCCTGAAAAAACCCACAAGAACATACAACTAAATGCTCCGTGCCAAGAAACATATTCCATCAGATTGGTGTCTAGCGGCAAGATTTATTTTGAGATATCAGACCGATGATTCTTTAAAGTGGTGTACAGCTGTGGGATTAATAATCTATAATCCTTTAGAGCGGTGCCAAGGTATAATATAGGATCCTTTATAACTGGTGGCAAGATATAATACGTTTCTTTAAAGGGAGATTCCAAAATGGAGAACTCATCCCCAGGAAAAAAGGCGGTCTCTAGACCCAAAGAGATACTTTTTTAAACCAATATCTGCAAGGGCTTGCAGGCTGGCTTCCAACCTCTGTTAATAATTTACTTTCAGAGTGCTGCTGGAACTGTAGCAACCCTGGGGGGAAATGCAAAAGAATGCTATCCCATGCAACTAAAAGGCAATGCAAACCAAGCTCCTGGAAGACAGAACACAAAGACTTCTTGTCCCAGCAGAAGTGTCCTTCCGATAGCAGACCAATCTTTTTCTGGTTGATCTCAGAGATCTGCAGACAGATTAATCTGTTAGAAGAAAAGGAGCAATAAAAAAGCCAGGTTTCACTAAATCAGAATCTTCAGGTCATGAAAACTTCACTATGTTTCATCACTTTTAGCTTCTTTGCTGTACTAACATATCCAAACTGTGCAGATTTGTTAATAAACTTGAGTCCTTCTACCTGAACCTTGGCTGGACTCTCTCTACTTGGTTGCAAATCACTCAGTCCGCCAGGCTGCTTCTCCCTCAAGGAAGGTCTCACGGAGACCCATTTTTGGCAACAGATTATCTGTATTATTCGATTATAAAATCATAGTATTATAATATCAGATTATTAGAGCATATTTTTGCTGGTTCAACTACTGATCTTAAGGCTGGCGGTTCAAATCTATGAGATGGAGTGAGCTCCCATCTGTCAGCTCCAGCTTCCCATGTGGGGACATGACAGAAGCCTCCCACAGGATGGTAACACATCTGGGTGTCCTCTGGGCAACGTCTCTGTGTAGATGGCCAATTCTCTCACACCAGAAGTGACTTGCAGTTTCTCAAGTCGGTTCTGACATGATAAAAAAAATCACAAAGGGAATTGTGAGTCACTTCAGTAATTTTCTTCCCACTATGAAAACCATGCAGTTTTGAATGCTTTTTGCAATTTGGGACTAAATTTGTGTAAAATTCACACACGATTGTTCTGCACAGAAAACATATTTTTCTGCAAAGAAAACAGCTTTTCTGCAAAGATAAAATATTTCATTGCATGAATACTTGTGCAGTTTTCCATAAAAACAACCATGTGTGAATTTTTCATACAAAAAATCAGTTAAAGCATTTTCTGCATTTAAACAGCTTTTCTGCAAAGATAAAATATTTCAGTGCATGAATACTTGTGCAGTTTTCCATAAAAACAACCATGTGTGAATTTTTCATACAAAAAAATTCACAGTGAAAGTGTTTTCTGCATTTTATTTGTTCAGGAATTATATTCTTCAGTGTCAAATGCTGTTTTCTGCACAAAACAAGCATTTTTTTGCAGAATAAGTTCCTGTCAATATAGTATTCTTCTTGTCAGGTTTTCTGAATATGTCATTCAACTGTTTTTCAAATATTTGAAAATATTGTTTCTATCATATATAATGTCAGTGCAGGAAGTTAAGCCAGGACTAGGCTAGTCCTAAGTATTTCCAAACATCCTTAGGGTAGAAGGGATTTGGGTTTACCATGCTTTCAATTAGCTCAGTATGAACCTTGGCCCTCTTCATTGGAACTCTTGTTCTGAGTGAAATGGACTTATACTGACTTTTACTCTTTTACTATTGTTCAATCTTGCCAAAGGTCAGGTTTCATTTTACGTTAAACTAGCCGTCCCCTGCCACATGTTGCTGTGGCCCAGTCTGTGTATAGGTGTTTTGTGTGTGTGTGTGTGTGTATATATATATATATATATATATTAGGGCTGGGCGGTTTCGTTTCGTTAATTCGTAATTCGTTAAAAATTCGTTATTTTTTTGTTAACGAAGCGATAACGAACCATTCTGGAGCAACTTAAAAATGAAACGAATTTTTCAATTCGTTTCGTAAATGCTTCGTATTTTGTTATGTATTCGTTTCGTTATTGGTTTGAGGTTGTTTTGTTATTATTTCCGCATGTCTGGGGCAATTTTTATAGTTGTTTTTTGTTTAATTAGTGAAAAAAAATTATAATATCACACCAACAGTCAACAACAGAGGGAGAGGGAAGCTTCAGAAGTTCCCCCTGTCCCATTTGGAGGTTTTTTAGCGTATTGCGCGGTCGTGTCCGCCATTAACGAATCGATTCGTTATTGTTTCGTTATTGTTTTGTAATTTTTTTACCATTCACGAAATTTCGTAAATATCGAATTTTTTTTTAAAAAAATTCGGAATTCTTTTAAATATCAAAACGCAAAAAACCCCAAAAAACGAATCGATTTTAGAAACAAATTTTTCCGTTGTTACCCAGGCCTAATATATATATATATATACATATATATATTTGTATATATGTGGTTTTGTGCATGCATTATAATGTATTTTTTATTTTATAGACCTATAGATATTACTATAGACATGTAGATATTATTGATATAGACATATGCTCAGCTTCTTGCGGGAATTCCGATGAGATGCCACATAACCCCAATCTTACTGCAGCTGCATTGGTTACCAATTGAGCACCGGATCACTTTCAAAGTCATGGTACTCACCTTTAAGGCCTTGCATGGTCTGGGGCCGATGTACCTGAGGGACTGCCTCACCCCCTACCAACCCCAGAGATCCCTCCATTCTGAGGACCAAGATTTCTTGGAAATTCCCAGTGTCAAGACCTTGCGTCTAACAGCAACCAGACGCAGAGCCTTCACAGCAGTGGCACCATCACTCTGGAATACTCTGCCACCTGAAGTCCATGCCTTGCCGGACTTACCAGCTTTCCACAGGGCATGTAAGACATACCTGTTTCGACAGGCTTTTAAAGTTTGATATTGCTGTTTTTAAATTGTTTTAAATTGCTTTTAAATTTTGTTAGATTTTAGCCATTCTTGTAAGCCGCTCCGAGCCCCAGGGGAGTGGCGGCATATAAGTTCAAATAATAAATAAATAAATAAATAAATAAATAAATATAGATATCATAGACATATGTATGTGTGTGTGTGTGTGTGTGTGTGTGACTTATAGATATTATTATGATAGATATATAGATATTATTATTGTAGATATATTATAGTCCAGGGTTGCTATAAAATAAAAATGGATGGCCATCTTTCAGGAGTGTTTTGATTGTGCCTTCCTGGACAGCCTTTCCTAATTCACAGAGCGTGCGTTTTTGTCCTTTCTTTGAATACTGGACTTCATTTCCCAGAATTCCTTCCCATAACTCAATATGGATTAGGTTTGTGGGCACACACACAGAATCCCTCCCGTGTGAGTTCCCAGCAGCGGAGGCACCTCCATGCTGCCGACAGCCAAGACCCAAGAAGGAAAGGAAAAAAAAAGGAAAGGAAATGAAAAGCAGGAAGGGGAGGGAGTAGATCTGGAGGAGGGTATTCTCTCTCTCTCTCCCTTCTTCCCTCCCTCCCTCTCTCTGAATCCTTTGGGAAGAGAGAGGCAGGGGGTAGCAAGAGATATATACTTGCCACCTTTCCCTCCCTCTCTCAAGCTACCTCTCTCTCAGCTGTTGGGTTTTTTCCCCTTGTGCAGGAGGGAAGGGCGGGGGAGGGTGTTCTTTTAATGCATACTCTGTATAGTCATTTAGGCTTGTGTGGGTTTAAGTTCTTTCCGTTTCTTTTTTTGTTTTTTGAGTGAAGGACATAGATTGCTTTAGTTGTTGTCTTGTGTTCAAATTTGGTGTCAATTCGTCCAGTGGTTTCTGAGTTCTGTTAATCCCACAAATGAACATTACATTTTTATTTAAATAGATAGATGTAGCTGGTAGCTGCATTAGGGCTGGGCGGTTTCGTTCGTTAATTTCGTAATTCGTTATTAATTCGTATTTAAATTAGCTTACAATCCAATATTGAGCCATTTTGAATTGTGTGAGGAGTTAAATAGATTCGAAACAATTTTTCAATATATTTCGTAATTGTTTTGTAATTGTTTTGAAATTGTTTAGAAATTGTTTCGTAATTATTTCCGCATGTCTGGTGCAAGTTTTATAGTTGTTTGTTTTATCACACCAACAGTCAACAACAGAGGGAGAGGGAAGCTTCAGAAGTTCCCCCTGTCCCATTTGGAGTTTTTTTCAGCATATTTTTAGCATATTTGGAGGTTTTTTTTTAGCATATTGCGCAATCGCGTCCGCCATTAACGAATTGATTCGAAATTTACGAAATTTCGTATATTTCGAAATTTTTAAAAGGAAATTTTCGGAATTCTTTAAAGAAACGAAATGTGATGGACCCCTTAAAAACGAATCGAGTTTAGAAACAATTTTTTCCGTGGTTACCCAGCCCTAAGCTGCATATCTCTCCCACTTTATTTTGCTGTAAATGCAGGCTGCCTATTTTGAGTAACTGTTCTCTTTGTATTTCTTGGCATTCTTGGTTTTTGTATTGTGTTTTATTTTCTGTTAGCTTTTTGAGATTGCCATTTATGCATGAAGTTTTATTTTTGCTTTGGTTTTTGTGCTGTGTTTTATTTTCTGTAAGCCGCCCCATGTCCTGTTTGGCGAGGGGGTGGGATATAAATAAATATTGATATTGTTATTGTTGTTGTTGTTGTTGTTATTATTATTATTATTATTATTATTATTATTATTATTAAAACATGTATGATAGCCAGGCAGATGGAGAAAGAAGACATGATAATGAGCTGAGCCCAATATCTGATGGTGCATGGGAAGAGTTTAAAATTGTCTAACTGCATAATGATTTCCTTGCTTTAATTGCACATAATAGCAAATTACTAAATTACAGTAAACCTGCCTGCTTGGATGCATAGATTTTTGTCAAAATCTTGCTGGAGAAAAAAAAAACAACAACTATGACTGTAACACCTGAGAGAATGGAACCATTCCAATACGTCAGTGAATTCAAAATCCAAGTTGAGGAATGAAACAATTCTAAAATGTGTGAACTCTATTAAAGCAAATGAAAATCATTGGCATATTTAGAAACTTAAATATTAAAACGCGAAATAAATGTGTTCCTGACAAGATTTCTTATGGTGATCCTTTGCAATATCTTGGTGTCAACGGTTTCACAGATATTCTTGAGCTAAATTATTTTCTATTTTTGATCCTCCATATCTCTTGGACCATATTTCCCACATTTTCTGCTTTGAATTGGAATATATGGCAGTGTGGACTCAGATAATCCAGTTCAGATATGGTGGGGTTTTCTGTCTTGAAATCCTGGGTTACATGGCTGTGTTGAAGGCCCTGGGAAGTGACGTCCAAACCATCTGGAAGACTAAAGCTTGAGACCTAATATTTTATGTGCTTGACTATTTGCCCAAGTGTCTTCTGTTTCAGTCTGGCATCCCATGAGACGCAGCTTAGATATCGGATATGTGATTTCAACATAGATTTTTTAATATCTGATGTTATGACAGCATCTGAAAGTAGGGTATGTTTTGTATTTGACAGAACTGATAGTTGCCATGTGTATTTGATAATATTTGGCAATTGAGAGCTTATTTTATATCTGATTTATACAAAAACATCAGAAGGAGCCAACAGCTCATATTCTGCCACTAAAATTTTCACATAGAAAACGCAGTTTTGATGTTTGAACATGAAATAGTCATTCAAAGATAAGAATAAAAAAGGAACTCCCATTAGTTGACTTTTGAAGGTGTGAGAATGTCCAATTTGTGATCTTTAAAACAATTGATAAGCATTAATATACATACTTTTCATTTCCTGTTCTTAGAACAAAGCCATGAAGGTCATATCCTCACTTACCCATTTTGAATTATATACAGATGAATATATAGAATGGAGAAAATGTCTTAAATGTCTTCTCTCATGGAGAAAATGTCATAAAAGGTACATTATACTAATACATGTATTCTACTAATCAAAAATTGCATTTAAATCAATGGTTCCCAATGTTTTCTTTGACCAGGGACCACATGACCAGGAACCACTCTCCAACATTAGTGCTGTGGAGTTCCCCAGGGTGCTATCCTCTCGCCCCTGTTATTTAACATCTACGTCTGGCCACTTGCTGGACTGGTGCGGAGCTTTGGCATAGAGTGCTACCAGTATGCAGATGATACCCAGCTACTCTTGCGTCTCAAACCTGGGATAACCGTGATTCCTGAGAACTTT
This sequence comes from Anolis sagrei ordinatus, assembly GCF_025583915.1. NCBI lineage: Eukaryota > Metazoa > Chordata > Lepidosauria > Squamata > Anolidae > Anolis > Anolis sagrei. The sequence goes on along the minus strand of NW_026847993.1, from coordinate 13,229,136 downwards.
AGGCTGTGTTTGGAAGCAGTGATGAGTTGGCTGTGAGTGAGCAGAGTAAAAGTGAATCCTGCAAAAACTGAGATATTCTGGCCCGGCCAACCACCAGAATTAATCCAGTCTCTGCCTGATTTTGATGGGGAAGCTCTGGTTCCGTCTTCCACTGTTCAAAGCCTTGGGTTGTGTTGGACTCATAGCTGACGATAGAGGCTCAGATCACTGCTGTAAGTAAACAGGCCTTTTTTCATCTTCGCCAGGCAAGGAAATTGGCATCCTACCTTTCGGTAGAAGCACTGGCAACGGTAATCCATACAACAGTCACCAGTGTGAGAGTGGTCCAGCATTTCTGTGTTCTCAAATAATATGCTGTGTCCAGGTTGGTTCATCAGGTGCTCTGCTATGGCTGATTTCTCTGGTTGAAGTAGTCTGCAGTGCCTTTCATGTTCCTCTCACAACCACCATGTCAGACTACACAGAGAAGCCATTGAAATACACAAGCATGTGGACAATTTCAAAAGAAAGGAGGAAACCATGAAAATGAACAAAATCTGGCTGCCAGTATTAAAAAACTCTAAAATTGCAACAGCACAACAACAGAGAGGAAGCAGGCAGGGACAGCTAATTACCTCTCAACAAAAGTTTGCCCCAGGTGCAGTCAGGCCATTGTATGCTAATCAAGGTGGTCAGTTGAAACATTCACACCTAGCTCTAGCAAAGAAGAGTCCTTTGTCTCATCCTGGTCATTCCACAGATATATAAACCCTTTTGCCTAGTTCTAACAGACCTCACTACCTCTGAGGATACTTGCCAAAGTGCAGGCGAAACGTCAGGAGAGAATGCCTCTAGACCATGGCCATACAGCCCAAAGAAACCTACAACAACTCAAATGTAAAGTGCTTTGGAGGACAAAGTGCTATGGGGTCATTATTCCGGGAAGACACACTGGAACAACCATGTCTTCAAGTTCCTCCTGAAGACTGCCAAAGTTGGAGCCTGTCTGATGTCTTTAGGGAGTGAGTTCCAGAGTCGAGGGGCCACCACCGAAAAGGCCTTCTCTCTCGTCCCCACCAATCACGCCTGCGATACTGGTGGGATCGAGAGCAGGGCCTCTCCGGATGATCGAAGGGATCGTGTGGGTTTGTATACAGAGATGCGATCACGCAGGTAGGCGGACTTAAATCGTCAGTGTGGGGCCAAAGTCAACATCCTATATCTAGCTTGCATAAAGCAAATCTTTTCAGGTGGATCTAACCATGCTTTGTGATGAATTGCAAAGTTGTGGTGCTAAAGTGATTCCAAATGTGCAATTGACGTACAGCAAATGTGAATGCACATTTATGCACAGTGCATAAGGCACAGAAATGCACACACATTGTTGTTCTGTACCTTCTTCAAGTTATTTCTGACTTGCAGTGACTCTAAAGTAAGAATATTATGGAGCTGTCTTGGAAAAATGTACGTATTCAGAAAGAGAGAGCAATTTCTGTCCTCTGAGGCAAACCGAATATGGAAAAATCCATTAATGTTTGAAAATGTTTGAACATCCATTTTAGCCCTCCAAAAGTATGTGATGTAGACTTGCAAAGTTTCCTCCCACCTTCTGCCTCTTCCTATCTAGATTCTGTTTGCTGGAATCAGAATCTGCGCTATGGGTCTGGCCATGAGTAGAGCTGCCCCCCTGTTGGATCAGCCCAGCTGCGAAAGAATTGAAATGGCTTGGAGTAAGTGCCCGCCTGAACTTTGGAAGGCAGATCTATAACACAATTGGCAGTTGTGTGAGTTGCCAGATTAAAATGAGACACAATTTATGTGTTTGCTTTCCATATGGGTCTGGTTCAATTTTATAACTACCCTTCTAAGATAAGAATTAATACATAATGCATTGCCCAATCTATTCCTTGGAGACTGAAATCTGTATCTCTCTACCTTGTCCAATTATATAAATGGGATTGCACTCTCATTCATTCTCCCTTTCTTCCCCTCCCCTCCTCTGCCTCTCTTTCTCTTGGCCCTCTCCACTTTAATTGCCTCTTTAACTGTGGCTCACCACCACCCTGCCTGGAAGGCAGCAATTACCCCTTCAGTGTAAACTTGTTTCTCGTTGGGTGCAGAGCTTGTATAAATCTCTTGCCAAAGTGGTGGTTTAGTGGATCAATTGCATAATGTGCTTTATGGTTGGGAGTAGCTTGTCAGTCTCAAATGGGGCATCACTTGCACTTGCTTTAAGTTTGAAACTCAGGCCGAGATCCTGCATGAGTGGCACCTGTGTATGGTTTCGTTTTATGCACGGAGATCAGTACTTACTTTACTTACTTACTTAGGCGATCGCTCGTAGTCCAAGGATGATGGTCCTCCAAGGTCGGTGTTCTGTTGGTGGGTCCGTAGGTGACTGTGGAGCCCAGTTCTTGATCTGCGTCTTCTCCCGCAGTGAGGGCATTGGTTTCCAGCTTGGGGTTGGCTTGACATGCCTTCCTCTTGGCACGTTTCTCTCTTTTGCCCTCCATTCATGCCTCTTCAAATTCAAAAGCACTGCTGGTCACAACTGATCTCCATCTGGAGCGCTCAAGGACCAGAGCTTCCCAGTTCTCAGTGTCTATGCCAGAGTTTTAAAGTTTGGCTTTAAGCCCATCTTTAAATCTCTTTTCTTGTCCACCAACATTCTGTTTTCCATTCTTGAGTTCGGAGTAGAGCAACTGCTTTGGGAAATGGTGGTTGGGCATTCGGACAATGTGGCCGGTCCAGCGGAGTTGATGGCAGAGGACCATCGCTTCAATGCTGGTGGTCTTTACTTCTTCCAGCATGCTGACATTTGTCCGCTTGTCTTCCCAAGAGATTTGCAGGATTTTCCAGAGGCAGCACTGATGGAATCATTCCAGGAGTTGCATGTGACGTCTGTCCACGTCTCTCAAGTGTATAGCAGGGTTGGGAGGACACAGAGATCAGTACACAGTAACCAACACATAGTCTTCACAGACAGAGTCTTTGATCCAGTGGCATGGTTAACCTGATGACCTCCTATATGTTGCAGTCTTTGTCTGCCACCACAGTCATTGTAGCATGTACCATGTTATTGGGTTGTTGTAGGTTTTTTTGGGCTATATGGCCATGTTCTAGAGGCATTCTCTCCTGAAGTTTTGCCTGCATCTATGGCAAGCATCCTCAGAGGTAGTGAGGTCTGTTGGAACTAGGAAAATAGGGTTTACATATCTGTGGAATTGTCATGAATGACTTTTCAATAACTTTGAAGCATAGGTTCTTTTTATTGCAATTTCCAGTGTGAGAGGGTATACAGATTACAGAAAACATTTAGACAAAGAATGACATTGGACATACAGACATACAGATTCTATGCAACTACATTGGATATACATTGGTGAACAAACAAACAAAGGGGAATTACATTTTCACTCAACATTCACACCACATATGCATGCAATCATCCTCAGGCATTCAAAAATTACCATATCATTTTCTCCCTCCTTGGAGAAGTACCTGTTAGGCCAGACCCTGTTTTCCATACAGCAGAACCTGTCTCTCTGCACAAAATCTAAGACCCCAAAAACGCACTTCTTCCTCTTCCCTTGAGAAAGAAACCCCAAAGTGACCAGACTGTTCCCGTGCAAATCTGTCACTATCCATAGGTACACTATCTCTCTCCTTCCTATGGAGCAGAGCATAGCAAGTGAACCAGACTCCTCAGGTCAGTCACACTTTGAGCATTATTAGACTGAGTCTTTTATACAAATATTCTGCTGATGTAGTCCCAAAGTTGTAAATGAATGATACACGACTGCCATCCTGGCTCCATCTCAGTTTCCTGGCCAGATGTTGATCTTCTTGATTGGTGTGGATCTTATGTTGACTTCCTTCTTAACATAAGGAATGTTGCAAACATTTCCTTAACTTGAAAGAACCATTGCCACAGTTCTTATCAATTCTCATTAGCAGGTTTTGATCACAGTTCCAGCAAGCAGGTAGTTAGTCATTGCAGGCCTTAATATTATACTGGTGTTTCCAAAATTATTAACTCCAACCACACATTCATTCCCACACATCATATTAAATTCATATTTGTCAAATCTGAGCACTGAATTTCTTGAGACAGAATGACCAGTGTGGGACAAAGAACTCTTGTCTGTTGGAGCTAGGTGTGAATGTTTCAACTGGCCACCTTGATTACCATTTGATGGCCTGGCAGTTTTTTTAGTGTGGCTTGCTAGTGCCTGGGGGAATCTTTTGTTGAGAGGTGATTAGCTGTCCCTGTTTCCTCTCTGGAGTTTCCCTGTGTTTGGGTGTTGTTTTGCTGTTATAATTTTAGAATTTTTTAATACTGGTAGCCAGATTCATTTTCATGGTTTCCTCCTTTCTGTTGAAATTGTCCACCTGCTTATGGATTTCAATGGCTTCTCTGTGTAGTCTGACATGGTGGTTGTGAGAGTGGTCCAACATTTCTGTGTTCTCAGATAATATGCTGTGTCCAGGTTGGTTCATCAGGTGCTCTGCTATGGCTGACTTCTCTGGTTGAAGTAGCCTGCAGTGCCTTTCATGTTCCTTGATTCGTGTTTGGGTGCTGTGTTTGGTGGTCCCTATGTAGACTTGTTAACAGCTGTATGGTATATGGTAGACTCCTGCAGAAGTGAGAGGATCCCTCTTGTCCTTTGCTGAACGTAGCATTTGTTGCTTTTCTTAGTGGGTCTGTAGATAGTTTGTATGTTGTGTTTCCTCATCAGCTTTCCTCTGGGTGGATCTTCGTCTTTATTCTCGTGGCTTGTTCTTGGTCTTGCAGCTCTTCTGATGTCTGAGGCGGAGTCTCCATTGGCCTGTAAAGCCCAGTTTAGGTGGTTCAATTCATCTTGGAGGAGGTGGGGTTTGCAGATTCTTTTTGCATGGTCTGCCAAGGCTTTAATGGTTCTTCTTCTTCTTCTTCTTTTTTACTTGGGTGATGTTTGGAGTTTTTATGTAGGTATCTATCTATGTGTGTAGATTTTCTACCATGTTATTATTTGCCTGTTCTGAGGTCTTATTTCTTCAGATCATGCTCAGTCTGCTTCCTCCCTTGTGACCTTGCTGCCAAGGGAGACCCTTTTGTCCTTCTTCCAAACTTAGTGACTGCCTTCTTTCCTTTCCTCATTGTCTTCTTCTCTTTGATTACCTGCGTCAGTTCATAACTACCTTCAATGCTTAATCCTTTCCTTTCAGAGTGTGACTGTAAATGGCACTTGCTGCTGCGTGCTCTGCAACTTAAAGGCAACATGGCAGCCGCTCTGCCTCCCCGCTCTCTTCCATCAGCCCTGATTGACTGAGAGGCATGCCAAAAGATTTGGCTCCGCCTCTCAGTAGGGCTTAGTTGCCCTGCGAATTTTAACTGTGTTACAGGGACTTCCGAAGGAATAGAAACTTAAGAATTGAAGCCATCTAAAATTTCAATTTCTTAATGTTTGGCACGCAATGCACAGGTGCATCGGAATATGCATCGTGAGTCAGAAACATCCAAAAAAGCTCCGACTTACAATGACTTCCAATTTTTTGCACGCCTCTATATGGTGAATTCCCATAGCATTCCAGTGCCCCTTGTGCAACAGCCACAATATCACTCTCAAGCCAATTGTGAAATGGCCCTAGAGAAATAACTACATTTTTGCCCCCTTCTGAGATTATGAACATTACACAGCATCACAATTGGCCTTTACAGGACCATAAATCAATTTATGACATAAATACCTAATAGCATGCCAGCCTCAGTCTCTGAATGAAGACCAGATGTATCTGGATTCTAATACTTGCTGATATATGTGCATACCTATGGATGCAGCCTGACAGAGCTTTATTTCTATCTCTGCATAACTTCCTTGTCCAATGATAAAGGTGAAACTAATTGAATAAATACAATCCTATTTTTGTGAATCTTATGGCAGCCTATAACACAATGCAACATAGAAGAATGCTGCATAAAGTCTACCACAGCGTTTCTCAACCTGGGGCTCGAGACCCCTGGGGGGTCGCAAGGGGGTGTCAAAGGGGTCGCCAAAGACCCATCATAAAGGTGGAAGGTGTACTACGTCTCCCCTAAATCACTGTCAATTCATCCCAAATCCCTCCAGTAAATTCTGTTGGTCATGGGGGTTCTGTGTTGGAAGTTTGGACCAATTCTATCATTGGTGGGGTTCAAGGGACTCTTTGATTGTAGGTGAACTATAAATCTCAGCAACTACAACTCCCAAATACCAAGCTTTAATTTCCCCAAACTCCACCAGTGTTCACATTTGGGCATATTGAGTATCAGTGTGAAGTTTGGTCCAGATCTATTATTGTTTGAGTCCATAGTGGGCTCTGGATGTAGGTGAACTACAACTCCAAAACTCAAGGTCAATGCCCACCAAACCCTTCCAATATTTTCTGTCGGGCATGGGAGTTCTGTGTGCCAAATTTGGTTCAGTGCCATCGTTGGTGGACTTCAGAATGCTCTTTGATTGTAGGTGAATTATAAATCCCACCAACTACAACTTCCAAATGACAAAATCAGCCCTCCCCCCCACCCCACTCCACCAGTATTCAAATGTGGGCGTATCAGGTATTTATGCCAAATTTGATCCACTGAATTAAAATATATCTTACATATCAGTTATTTACATGATGATTCCTAACAGTAACAAAATTGCAGTTATGAAGTAGCAACGAAAATAATTTCATGGTTGGGGGTCAGCACAACATATAGAACTGTATTAAGGGGTCGCGGCATCAGAAAGGTTGAGAACCACTGGTCTACCATATTACCCGGGACTATGATTTTACAAATGGTCAGCCACAACCACCACTCACAAAGAGTTTCATATATGCTGATTAGGGCTGTCCAAACACGGAAAAATTTGTTTCTAAACTCGATTCGTTTTTTGGGGTTTTTTGCATTTCGTTATTTAAAAGAATTCCGAAATTTTCCTTAAAAAAAGTTCGATATTTACGAAATTTCGGAAATCATAAAACAATTACGAAACAATTACGAATCGATTACGAATCGATTCGTTAATGGCGGCCGCGATCGTGCAATACGCTAAAAAAACTTCTGAAGCTTCCCTCTCCCTCTGTTGTTGACTGTTGGTGTGATAATTATATTTTTTTTCACTGAGAAAACAAACAGCAACCCTAAAACTTTCACCAGACATGCGGAAATAATAACGAAACATTTACGAATCGATAACGAATCAATAACGAAACAATTCCGAAACAATTACGAAACGAATTGGAAAAATTCGTTTCGTTTTTTAGTTGCTCCTGAATGGTTCAATATCGCTTCGTTATCAAAAAAAAATAACAAATTTTAAACGAATTATGAAATTACGAAACGAAACCGCCCAGCCCTAATGCTGATGACCTTAACCTAACAAAACAAGCAAAATACTTTGAAACAATTGAAAACCAACTTCCTTATGCCCTGAAAGATCTCTCCAGCTATTACAAAGATAACCACCTGAAGCCTAATCCTGCTAAGACAGAAGTGTGTGCTTTCTACCTACGGAACCATGAAGCCAACAGGAAATTGAAAGTTACCTGGGAAAGTCAAGAACTTGAACACTGTTCCCATCCTAAATTTCTCTGTGTCACCTTAGATCGAACACTAACATTTAGGAAACTCCGTATGAACACTAAGTAAGCAATAATATCACGTGTAAATTGCACATGATAACATCTTGTGTAAACTTACTGTTAGTGCATGGGATGCAGACCCAAAATTAACAAGATCATCAGCCCTGGCCTTGTCTTATTCGACTGCTGAGTATGCCTGCCCTGTTTGGCACAAGTCTGCCCACTCGAAGCAGGTGAATTTAGCACTGAATGAAACATGTGGAATAACCACAGGATGTCTCAAACCTATACCTGTTGATAGACTCTACAAGCTAGCTGGTATCCCTCCCCCTCCTGATGTGCGATGGGAAGTTTCTGACAACTGTGAGAGAAATAAGGTTGAGCACTGTGAAAGCCACCCACTGCATGGCTATCAGCCTCTTCCTAATAGACTTAAATCAAGGAAAAGTTTCATGAGAACGACCACTCCTCTAAATTTTCCCCCGGCAACAGCAAGAGTATCCCTCTGGGCAGCAAAACTGGGAAATCCCAACTAGATGGCTCCCCATGAGGGTCTTCCTCCAGGGGCAAACCAAGAATGGGCCACTTGGAAGTCCTTGAACAGACTCAGAAGTGGAGTGGGTAAATCAAAAGACAACTTGGCAAAATGGCACGGCCTAGAGGAATCCTCCATCTTGTGTGACTGTAGAGCAGAACAGACAACTCCACATCTGTATGCTTACCCACCATGCCCTGCCTAATGCACAGACGAAGAACTGTTTAAAGCTACAGACAATGTGGTCACTGTAGCCCATTTTTGGTCTAAAATTATTTAGCTGCTTATATTTTATCAGAGTTATATTAATTTATTTATAGAATCATAGAATCATAGAATCAAAGAGTTGGAAGAGACCTCATGGGCCATCCAGTCCAACCCCCTGCCAAGAAGCAGGAATATTGCATTCAAATCACCCCTGACAGATGGCCATCCAGCCTCTGTTTAAAAGCTTCCAAAGAAGGAGCCTGCACCACACTCCGGGGCAGAGAGTTCCACTGCTGAACAGCTCTCACAGTCAGGAAGTTCTTCCTCATGTTCAGATGGAATCTCCTCTCTTGTAGTTTGAAGCCATTGTTCCGCGTCCTAGTCTCTAGGGAAGCAGTAAACAAGCTTGCTCCCTCCTCCCTGTGGCTTCCTCTCACATATTTATACATGGCTATCATATCCCCTCTCAGCCTTCTCTTCTTCAGGCTAAACATGCCCAGCTACTTAAGCCGCTCCTCATAGGGCTTCTCCTCCAGACCTTTTATCATTTTAGTCGCTCTCCTCTGGACACAATCCAGCTTGTCAATATCTCTCTTGAATTGTGGTGCCCAATGCTCTTTGACACAAAATAAATACAATCCTATAATAAATATAGCCAGATGTGTCTTGATTGTCATGCACATGTATGCATGCAAATAATAATAATAATAATAATAATAATAATAATAATAATAATAATAATCTTTATTTATACCCCGCCACCATCTCCCGCAAAGAGGACTCGGAGCGACTTACATGAGGCCAAGCCCAGTGATACATTACAGCAAAATAAAATACAGATCAGCAAGAAATAACATCACAATGGAATAAAAACATTCAATTAAAATAATCACAGCATAACAGGGATCCGTCTATGCTCCTGCATTACTTCCTGAGACTAAACGTTGGGAAATATGTTTGAGTCTCCACCATTTCATAATACCACAACCAGATCTCATTGAGGTATTACAAAATCATTAAACATGAGACTGGAGAGCTGCAAATTATGACAGGCTTTCCTAGAATAATGCAGTTCTGGGGACAATGTAGCAATGCTGCAATTATGCAAGGAAGGTTGGCAATTTGATGATACCACTGTGGTGGAATGAAAAGCATGCAACCTGAGTTATTCATATGGATTATCCATGTAATCAGAAATCACAATGAATGGGAAGAGATCAGTGAGGGCAATTGGTGGTGAGTGGATTTGGGCATTTGGGGTAAAACTTGACCTGTTTCGTGTCCCAGCTTTTGGTGGGGGCCCCAATTTGTTTTTTGGGAGCCTCCCAAAATTGGGAGGGCAAATATCTATCTTTGCTCTGGGGTGCCACAAGATCCATTTTCTATTGGACCATTATGGGGGGGGGGGGTCTTCCCACCAGGTTCCTCTTCCCAGAGCATTCTTAAAGGAGGCTGCTTTTGATCTGCCTTGATATTCTGGGATGTAGGGCTGTGTGGAAGGGCCCTAGGATGCAGTGGAGAAATGGCTTCAAACTACAGAAAAAGAGATTCCACCTGAATATGAGGAAGAACTTCTTAACGTCGAGAGCTGTTCAGCAGTGGAACGCTTTGCCCCAGAGTGTGGTGGAGGCTCCTTCTTTGGAGGCTTTGAAACAGAGACTGGACGGCCATCTGTCGGAGGTGCTTTGAATGTGATTTTCCTGCTTTTTGGAAGAATGGGGTTGGACTGGATGTCCCATGAGGTCTCTTCCAACTCTATGATTAGGGTTAGAAGGCATGATCATCAAGTTTGCAGACGACACCAAATTGGAAGGGATAGCCAATATTCAAGAAGACAGGAGCAGAATTCAAAATGATCTTAACAGATTAGAGAGATGATTGGCCAAAACTAACAAAATGAAGTTTAAGAGGGACAAATGCAAGATACTCTACTTGGGCAGAAAAAAAAATGCAAAGATACAGAATGGGGGATGATGCCTGGCTCATGAGCAGTATGTGTGAAAAAGGTCTTAGAGTCCTTGTGGACAACAAGTTAAACATGAGCCAACAATGTGATGCGGTGCCAAAAAAAAAGCCAGTGAGATTTTGGCCTGCATAAATAGTTTATTTATTTATTTACAGTATTAATATTCTGGCGTTCTCACCCCACAGGGGACTCAGGGCGGATTACAATGTACACATATATAGCAAACATTCAATGGCACACAACACATATAAACAGACAGTCAGAGGCTATTTAACTTTTCTGGCCGCCAGGGGAGCTGTCGCTTTCATCGTCCATCTGTGACACTGATGAAGTACTTCCGCATTCCCCGCATGCTTTGCTGGAGTCTTTTTTATGGCCTCGTAAATTAGTTAAATTAGCCTCCTCGCACATAGATGGTACCTAATTTTCCTACTTGACAGATGCAACTGTCTTTCGGGTTGCAAAGGTCAACAACAAGCTACACAATTGATCGGAGGCTCACTCCGACCCAGGCTGACTTCGAACTCATGACCTTTCGGTCAGAAGTGATCTTAATATGGTTGACACTCTGCCAGCTGCACCACTAGAGGAGTATAGTGACTAGATCCAGGGATGTCATACTACCCCTCTATTCTGCCTTGGTTAGACCACACCTGGAATATTGTGTCCAATTCTGGGCATCACAGTTGAAGAGAGATATTGTGAAGCTGAAATGTGTCCAGAGGAGGGCGACTAAAATGATCAGGGGTCTGGAGAACAAGCCCTATGACGAGCAGCTTAAAGAGCTGGGCACGTTTAGCCTGCAGAAGAGAAGGCTGAGAGGAGACATGATAGCCATGTATAAATATGTGAGGGGAAGTCATAGGGAGGAGGGAGCAAGCTTGTTTTCTGCTGCCCTGGAGACTAGGATGCGGAACAATGGCTTCAAACTACAAGAAAGGAGATTCCCTCTGAACATTAGGAAGAACTTCCTGACTGTGAGAGCTGTTCAGCAGTGGAACTCCCTGCCCAGAAGTGTGGTGGAGGCTCCTTCTTTGGAAGCTTTTAAATAGAGGCTGGATGGCCATCTGTCACGGGTGCTTTGAATGCAATATTCCTGCTTCTTGGCAAGGGATTGGACTGGATGGCCCATGAGGTCTCTTCCAACTCTATGATTCTACTAGTTGTCCCCTGCCACACGTTGCTGTCGCCCACATGGGGGTTCTGTGTGGGAGGTTTGGCCCAATTCTATAATTGTGGGGTTCAGAATGCTTTGTGATTGTAGGTGAACTATAATCCCAGCAACTACAACTCCTAAATGTCAAGATTCTATTTTCTTCAAACTCCACCAGTGTTCACATTTGACCATAATGAGTATTTGTGTAGAGTTTGGTCCAGATCCATCCTTGTTCGAGTCCAGAGTGATTTCTGGATGTAGGTGAGCTACAACTCCAAAACCAAGGGACACTGCCCACCAAACCCTTCCAGTATTTTCTGTTGGTCATGGGAGAACTGTGTGCCAAGTTTGGTTCAATTCCATCGTTAGTGGGGTTCAGAATGCTCTTTGATTGTAGGTGAACTATAAATCCCAGCAACTACAACTCCCAAATCACAAAATCAATTTTTTTTGAGTGAAGGACATACATTGGATTGTTAGGTGTCTTGTGTCCAAATTTGGTGTTAATTCATCCAGTGGTTTTTGAGTTCTGTTAATCCCACAAACGAACATTAGATTTTTATTTATATAGATGATTTTATTTATTTATTATTATTTATTTATTTACAACATTTATATGACAATGATTCTATAATTCTATCAATGAAAAATGGTAATCTAGTCATAGTTGTTGCACTGCCACATGTGTCAACAGGGGTGTTGGTACTAAGCTTCCATTGTATTGCTGCCTTTGGAGGCCTTGATCCATCCCTCTCTGCATGCTTGGGTGCTTCCCAATCGGACACGTCTGGGCAGTGCCTCTATTGGGTGTGCCCTCTATGATCAAAAGAATCTAGTGACCTGGGTTCAAAGTGCTGTTAAGACATCCACAAGGTGCTGTTGGGTCACTTGCAATTTTACAGTGTAACCTACTTTACGGAGTTGTTCTAAGTATTAAACAATTGGGGTGGCGCTAATGTTTCGGTGCACACCCCTTCAAGCTGTGCCAAGGCTGGGTGGGCCAGAAATTGTGAGAAATAAATAGCTCTCCTCTTTGATTTGCAAATGAGAAAGGAAACACGTTTGAAATTAAGACAGGATGCAACTCACTTATCAGATGTTTGCCAAGTCGGGAGCTTCATGTGCAGCTTGTTTCGGTGTGACTTTGCATAATGTTTACAGGTTGTAATTTTCACCTAGGTCTCAAAAGGACACCTCACTTTGATCACTGACTGTAACAAGCAGGGGCAGGCAATTGATTGTCATTAGTAACTGCTTTGGCCCACGACATCCAGCCAGATAATTATCCCCTGGGCTTATCTACCAATGATTCCCTTCTTTTGGCAACACACCGACAACGCACATGCCAGGGAAGAAGCAGACACCAATCCTGTTGAGATGGATCCCATGCCCATTCCCGGTCTTTGTCTGTTTCCTAAATGGCCTGTCTGCCAGGATTAAGCGGTTTCCCTAAAAGGATTTTGCTATTTTGAGATCGCCTTTTCTCTCTTTTTCTCTTGGCTAAATGTAATCACTGGAAGCCAGGCAGTCATGAATCCATTACAGCATGCCAATTCTCCTTTTATGAGCATGGTCATCCAATTGCTAATTTATATTTTGTAGCTTGCTGAGTCAGCATCTCTCTAGATAGGTTGTTCTCCAAGACTTTGCTTGCAATATATGAGATGGATAATTTGTACTATATCTGCGCCTCTTCCCTGACATGTGACATGAGGGTCAATCTCCATCTGCAGCAGCAGTGGGCAAATTGTCCCGTGGCGCATGCAATCTTGGAAATGTGTCAAAAGCAGTGGGACCCTTGGGAGATCTACCTTTTTTTGACCACACCTCAACAGTGTTGACCCTTCTATGGATACGGACAGGTATAGAAGAAGACAGGAACTTAAGTGTGAATAGTGCAATTGAGTTCCTGTCCCAAGTTGTTTATGCATTTAGTCGCTTCCGACTCTTTGTGACCTCATGGACCAGCCCATGCCAGCAGAGGTGGCCCTAGGTAATTTTCAAAGGTAAGTAAACAGTATTTTGGCACCCCCCCCCCAACCAATCATTGATATATATTTTCTGTTCATCGTGGGAGTTCTGTGTGCCATATTTGGTTCAATTCCATCATTGGTGGAGTTCAGAATGCTCTTTGATTGTAGGTGAACTATACATCCCAGTAACTACACTTGCTGCACTTGCTCCCTTACCTGGCCTGCTTTGGGTCCGGAGGTGTGCCTGAAGAGAGAGAGAGACAGAGGTGGAGATGCCCACCTTTCCTGAAGGTAGGCACAAAAACAAAGGAGGGAGCGGAAGTGGGAGATACCTCCAGCCGGAGGGGCTCTCTCTCTCTCTCTCTCTCTCTCTCTTGGTCCCAATGGCTGAAGAGAAAGCCAGGAGAAGAGGCGACTTTTGGTGCGCATGCTGGGATCTTCAGACATGGCTCCGGACCTGAAGCGGGCCAGACGCGGCGACTCCGCCCCTTGGCCCACCTGTAGATTGGGGAGAGGAGAAGAGGCGGGTGGAGCGCCGGGGGATCGGGAAAGGGAGCTGGTCATGGGGAAGGGATCGAATGAGAGGGGCTAGGCAAGGCTCAAGGGCCTGGCCCCTTTGGGAAGAGGCTCACCCGGCAGCGAGGCAAGAAAGCTGAGGCTCCCGCCGGACTGCTAGGGCTGTTGTGAGTTGAGGGGGCGCTCCTCAAGTGGTGGTCGAGGGGCATTTACAGAGGCGCCTCTGCGCCCCTGGCAAAAAAAAAGTGTTCTGCGACCGCTTACTTCGCATAATGGACGAGCCACCCCTGCATGCCAGAGCTCCCTGTCAGCCATGGACAAGTACATAGGTGTAGTGACTCAGCAGGAATCACAGAGTGATAGTGTCAAAGATTCTGATGGGGATGATGGGATTCAGATTCATAGTCAGACGCAAAGCAAGGATGTCCCTGTGTTAGAAGAAGAAGACCAGGAACAGGAGGCAGAAGTTCAATTGTCTCCCACAGCAAGGGATGAAACTGGGGAAAGTGAAACTACTGAGAGCCAGGTGTTTGATTCAGGAAGGGAGGATAGTTCTCAGCCAGATAATGAGGGGCAAAGCACTAACGAGGGAATTGACCTTGATGAAGCTGGAGGTTTAGATTGAGCTGATCGGTTGGAATTTAAGGTTCAAAGGAGTGTCGGGATCACTAGCAGGAGAGGGAGGGAGGCTCGGGGCCAGAGGAACGCATTCATGTTGTCCAAAGATTATAAAAGAGGCTGTTTGAACATGCCTCAGTGTCAGAGCAACTTCCCGCTTCAACCAAGAGACTTTGGATTTATCTTGCAGCTTTCATGTTCATGTTTTAGGTCTTTGTCATGTTCTCATGGGACTTTGCCTTGCCTGTGTCTTCATGGATCTTGTTTGCCTATATTACCTTGGATTGATCTTTTGAAATATACTTTTGCCTTTTTGAACTTTTTATCTTTTACTTTAATAAACCATAAAGACTACTGCTGGTGTGTTCTTTAGTGTCTTAAGCAAGGTGTCTCTACTCTGAGGTGCAATGATAGATATATAGTGGGAATAATTTAGATAGCAAAATGCCTTGTAAGGAATATTGTATTTTTGGCATATAAGTCTACTTTTTAACCCAGGAAAAGAAGCACTGCCTGAATATCAAGCAAAAAGTGGGCGCTAGAAACAATCTCATACAAAAGCTGACTGGCACAACCTGGAGATCACAACCAGATACAGTGAAGACATCTGCCCTTGCGCTTTGCTTCTCTGCTGCTGTGTATGTATGCCCAGTGTGGAACATATCTCACCATGCTAAAACAGTAGATGTGGCTCTTAATGAGACATGCCACATTATCACGGGCTGTTTGCACCTTACACCACTGGAGAAATTACACTGTTTAGCCGGTATTGCACCACCTGACATTCGCCAGGGAGTAGCAACCAATAGTGAAAGGACCAAGGCAGTGACATCTCTGGCCCACCACCTATTTGGGTATCAGCCAGCACGCCAACAACTTAAATCAGGAAATAGTTTTCTAAGATTTAAAGAGACACTTGCTGGAACACCTCAGCAAGTGAGAGTTCAAAGGTGGCAGGCTAAAACCCAGAACCTCAATCAATGAGTGATACCAAATGAAAGACTTCCTCCTGGGCACACAGAAAACTGGGTGACTTGGAAGGCACAGAACAGACTGAGCTCTGGCACTACGAGATGCAGAGCCAATCTTAAGAAATGGGGCTACAGAGTGGAATCCATGACATGTGAGTGTGGAGAAGAGCAAACCACTGACCACCTGCTGCAATGCAACCTGAGCCCTGCCACATGCACAATGGAGGACCTCCTTGCAGCAACACCAGAGGCACTCCAAGTGGCCAGCTACTGGTCAAAGGACATGTAATAGAATACCAAGTCTGCAAACTTTGTGTTTTGTTTGTTTGTTTTTAATGCAATACAACTGTTTTGGTTCGCTCCTGACACGATAAATAAATAATAGCAGATTTAAACCACCCAAAATCTTCTCAAAAGTCGGGGGTCGTCTTATACATCGCTTGTCGACTTATAGGATAGGTGCTGAAACTTCCGCGCTGGACTGGAGAATCTGCAGTCGCTGCATATGATTGGGGGGGGGGGGGGGGGGGGAGAGGTCCTCAAAAACAGCCACATCCCTGCCATATTCGGTGACTATATGAAACAGCAAGGGCAGTGCTGTACAAGTATGGTAGAAGAAAAACCACTCACCAGGAGTAGTGGAAAGAAGCAACTTAATGCGATCCCGATGACGAGATGAGGGGGTGCTTCACTGGGAAGGTGTAAGTGAAAGGCGAAGAAAGCTACAGACATCCAGGATGGCCGGGGTATGGGAAAAAAAAGATAGAGTGGTGCTGTGCCTAGAAAAACATGCTCCTTTCACCTATCTTGAACACCCTTGTATCCCATTACCGTACCTCCTTCTCTGCCTCTCGGATCTCGCTCCTGAGGACTGCAGTGAAGCGGTGCAGGCGCACATGTGCGAGATCTGAGAGGCAGAGAAGGCGGTACGGTAATGGGAAAATTACCATATTGAAATAAAATCTGATTTTTTAATTTTTTTTATTTGGTGTGCATTGGAAGAGGGGTAGTCTTATACGGCGAGTATATCCCAAACTCTATATTTAAATGGAAAAGGTGGGGGTCATCTTATGCGCCTAGTCATCTTATATGCCATTAAATACTGTTGTGCAGCTGGCTGGGAGTCAGATGCATTGAGATCACTACTGACTGAAAGGCCATGAGTTCGAAGCCAGCCTGGGTCGGAGTGAGCTTCCGACCAATTTTGTGTAGCTTGCTGTCGACCTTTGCAGCCCGAAAGACAGTTGCATCTGTCAAGTAGGAAATTTAAGTACTGCTTATGCGAAGAGGCAAATGTAACTAATTTATGAGGCCATAAAAATTTCCAGCAAGAATGCAAAGAATGAGAAAGAACTTCATCAATGTCACAAATGGACGGTGAAGGGACAGCTCCCCTGGTTGCCAGAATACCCTTAGGAAAAGCTGGAATGTTAAATTGCCTCTTTGTCTGTCTATATATGTTGTGTGTCTATAGCATTGAATGTTTGCCATGTATATGTACATTGTAATCCACCCTATATAAATGCTGTAAATAAATAATAAAATAAAAATACGGTACTTTGATCTGTGTGCAGCTGACCCATTTGGTGAATCACTGAACTGTAGACCTTTAGCTGAAATATTGTTATTGACATACACATGTATATGTTCCTTTACATGTGCAGATGTATGTTTTATTATTCTTGTCCAATGAATGCTTTCAGTTCATGATTGCAGAAGCAGCATTCCACAGATAGAAGCACTTCACGTGGGCCTATAGTTAGTGCAGAGTAGAATATATCTATTGAATCACAGAATCAATTAAGAGTTACCTGTGTATTGACTCACCATTCATGACTGATTGATTGGATCTTTACTAGTTGGGATGAAGCAAACATTGTGATAGCCATACATTTGTGCATTTTTGGATGGTGTGTCAATACGTTCACATGCCACTTAATTTATAAGACTAAAGAAACAGTCACTGTGTAGTCCCTACTGTTCAAAGGAACATAGGCAGCATATTGGCATATACACAATTGATTATACAACACTGATATTCAGCAGAAGGGTGGTGCACACAACCATTGTATAACTACCTGAATATTGAGTAAGTGTAATATAGGTTCTCAACCCCTCTGTCCTGGTTTATTCTTTGGTTCCAACATACTCTTATATGCTACCTAAAAGCCGTTTCATCTGCTGGTACCTAGCTCTCCTATATCATGTTGTGGGTGCCTGGCATCTGTCAAGGTCCTCTACTAATGTCAATGTTCTAGAATAGGAAGCCATACTAACTAAGGATGAGTGAAGAATTGGCTGTATCTCATTGACACATACACAGGCCCCTTCAACACAGCTGAATAAATTCCCACATTATCTACTTTGAACTGGAATATATGGCAGTGTGGACTCAGATAACCTATTCAGAGCAGATATTGTGGATTTTCTGCCTTGATATTTTTGGTTATATGGTTGTGTGGAAGGGCCCACACACACACACACACACACACACACACACATATATATACACACACATTTTCCATCACCTAAAATAAACATAAACCTATAGAAATTAGAAAGTAGCAACAGTAAGAACTGACCACGGAACAACAGACTGGTTCAAGATTGGGAAAGGCGTACGGAAAGGCTGCATACTCTCACCCAACCTTTTTAACTTGTATGCAGAACACATCATGTGATGTGCGGGGCTTGATGAATGCAAAGCTGGGGTGAAAATTGCTGGAAGAAACATTAACAACCTCAGATATGCAGATGACACCACTCTGATGGCCGAAAGCAAGGAGGAGCTGAGGATCCTTCTAATCAAGGTGAAAGAAGAAAGCGCAAAAGCTATGTTGCAGCTAAACATAAAAAAAAGCCAAGATTATGGCAACAAGAATGATTGACAACTGGAAAATAGAGGGAGAGAATGTGGAGGCCGTGACAGACTTTGTATTTCTAGGCGCAAAGATTACTGCAGATGCAGACTGTGGCCAGGAAATCAGAAGATGTTTCCTTCTTGGGAGGAGAGCAATGTCCAGTCTCGATAAAATAGTAAAGAGTAGAGACATCAGACTGGCAACAAAGATCCGCCTAGTCAAAGCCATGGCATTCCCTGTAGTCACCTACGGATGTGAGAGCTGGACCTTAGGGAAGGCTGAGCGAAGGAAGAGAGATGCTTCTGAAGTGTGGTGTTGGAGGAAAGTTCTGAGAGTGCCTTGGACTGCAAGAAGATCCAACCAGTCCATCTTCCAGAAAATAAAGCCTGACTGCTCATTGGAGGGAAGGATACTAGGGACAAAGTTGAAGTACTTTGGCCACATCATGAGGAGACAGCAAAGCCTAGAGAAGACAATTATGCTGGGGAAAGTGGAAGGTAAAAGGAAGAGGGGCCGACCAAGGGCAAGATGGATGTATGGCATCCTTGAAGTGACTGGACTGACCTTGAAGGAGCTGAGGGTGGTGACGGCTGACAGGGAGCTCTAGCGTGGGCTGGTCCATGAGGTCACGAAGAGTCGGAGACGACTGAACAAATGAACAACAACATAGAAATTAGCTAAAATATATGCTCTTCTTTTCTTCCATGCATACGAACACACTTTAATCAATGGGCACATGTGTGCAATTGGGGAGAAATATATAAAATGTGCACCTTTTAAAAATGGGCTTTCAAAGGTCTGGGCTGCTGTCAGAGGAAATAAGTACTCTCATTACACAAATGGCACAAATTATGGGCATGTCACAATAAACAAACGTGCAAATAATTTTAGAATAGCTTCTATGCATGTGTAGATTTTTTTTCTGAGTGTTTTCTGCATTTGCTCATAATTGTTCGTCTCAGTGTTAAACAGGATTGGAGGAGAGTTTAGCAACTATTAGTGGCAGCCAGAACAGATGGCTTCTGAACAGCTATTTCTATGGGGAGAAAACCTGGACATGGCTATTGTATGTTTAAATAAAAGTGCCATAAATCTGCATAGAATTTTTAAAGTGCACAGAGCTAAGGCTTCTCTGAAGACCAATCCCTATGGACGTGTTTTGTACAGAAAAGGTTACAGTGAAAGTAATTGAGAATATTAACTAATAATTGGCAAGCTTGGCATTAATCAGCTGCCTTTAATTGCTTTTTATCTCAGCCTGTCTTATCAAAATCCATGAAGGACTAGCTGTTAATGGGACAAAGCTGGGAGGAGGAAAAGGGGCCTTTATCAAGTAGAGTCAAAAGTTAATATTTGTCCAATTGTTTAAGACTCTGGGTCAAACTGAAATAATAAAAGAAGTGATATCCATTAGTTTTCCATACCTCTGCAGAAAAGTCTTTCATGGGTATCAGACTTGACACAGAGTGACATAATCAGACAGGGGTAGTAGTAGGACCAACTATAGGAAGCTTGTGCTTCCTCCTGTTCTTAAGGAAGGAACTGGCATTCTGGAATTGGATAAAAAGATCCTTCAGGTGGTGGAAGATGAAGAGAAATATATGGAAGTGAATTGACACAACAACAACAACAACAACAACAATAATTTATTTATAGCCCGCCACCATCTTCCCGAAAGGACTCGGAGCAGCTAACATGAGGCCAAGTCCAAGTAATTACAATAAAATACATACAATAACATCAAGTAAACGCTGACAAGAACAAAGTAATACAATAAAATAATGGCAATAACATAATGACACAAAATATAAATTATAAAAGAATTTAAACAAATCGAGCTGGACCAAATGCAAAGGGTAAAATTGTAAAACCCCTGGGTGAGATAATCTATATAAATAAAAATGTAATGTTCGTTTGTGGGATTAACATAACTCAAAAACCACTCAACGAATTGACACGAAATTTGGACACTACACCCCTAAGAGACCAGAAAATGACCATCACTCATAAAATCCTCCCCAAAACAGTGGAAAGGACTTAACCCCCCCTCCCAAAAAGCTAAATGATGAAAAACTAAATGACAATACAGAAAAAAGGGAAGGAAAAAGGAGGGAAGGAAGGGGAGAAAGAAAATATGAAAGAAAGAGAGAAAGAGGGAGGGAAAGAAGGAAGGAAGGAAGGAGGTAGAGAAAGAAGAAAGAAGAAGGAAAAGAAAAAGGGGGGAAGAAAGAAAAGAGGTAGAGAAGGAACGAAGGAGAGAAGGAAAGGAAAGGAAGGAAAGAGGGAGCGAAGGAAGGAGGGAAAGAAGGAAAGAAAGAGGGAGAGAAGGAAAAAGAAAAAGAAGGAAGAGAAGACAGAAGGAAGGAAAGAGGCAGAGAAGGAAGAAACGAGAGGAAAAAGGGGAAAGGAAAAAGGAGGGGAAGGAAGGAAAGAGTTAGAAAAGGGAGAGAAGGAAAGAAAATAAGGGAGGGAAGGAAAAAGGGAGCAAAGGAAGGAGGGTAAGAAGGAAAGAAAAAGGGAGAGAAGGAAAGAGAGAAAGAAGGAAGGAAAGACAGAAGGAAGGAAAGAGGTAGAGAAGGAAGGAAGGAGAGGAAGAAAGAAAAAAAAGGGAAGGAAAGAGCAAGGGAAGGAAGGAGAGAAAGAAAGAAGAGAAAGAGGGAGGGAACGTTGGCCACAGCAACGTGTGGTGGGTACAGCTAGTATAATATATAATAATAAAACTTTATTTATACCCCACCACCATCTCCCCAAGGGGATTCGGGGTGGCTTACATGAGGCCAAGCCCGACAGTACAAATACATCGGCAAATAAACACAGCAATAAAATAAAGGAAAATAAAAATACAATACAAAACCATTATAAATAACATATCAGCAATAAAACAAAATATTTAAGAACACAAGGATTGAACACTGTGGGCAGGGCCAAATGTAATAGATTAAACATTTAAAACACTGGGTGTGAGCAGCAGTAAAATGAATCTAAACAGCGGGTTTTAGAGGGTAAGGTAGGGTTGAGTGCCCCAACAAGTACAATAAAGTGCTTCAGAGTACTACACAGTAGTACAAACAGCAACAGCTTCAGTGGTTTCTGGTCCATTTTAGGGCACAACTCAAGTCAGTGGTGATTGAAGCTCAGGACCAGGCTATTTGAAGGACCATATGATCTAATATGAGCTTACTTGTGTTTTGAGATCTTCCCTTTCCATGATTCATGGGAGAAACTTCCTCGATTTGGTCAGTGGTACAATCTCCCTTAGGAGATATTGCATTTTCCTTCCTTCAAAGCATTTAAGCAAAGATTGAATGGCCATATCTCAAAGGTGCTATGGTGTCAACATTTCTGCACTAAGTAGTCAGCTGAACTATATAACCAAAAAAGATTTTTCCTAATATGTAACACTGCATTTCTATGAACTTACTGCCCTGATTCTAGTTTATGGACATGTGCAGAAAAATCGGAAGAGTCAGAAATCGGAAGAAAATTGGAAGTTTTGTAAGTTGGAAGCCATAACCGAAGCGTTTGTGTGGTCCACACCAAATATTTTAGAATCGAAACTTACCCCATACTTTTTATTTTAGTTTTGTAAATCTTGAAAGGCTCCCAAAGTCAGTTTCATATTCAATGCAAGGAAGCAAAGCTATTAAGCCAAAAAGGCTGGCGCCTTAGTGCCCGCCTTGCCATTCCTCTCTCTGGAATTCGTGGAATCTTGTCTTGATATTAGGAGCAGTGAAAAGAGGGAGCAGTGCATTTTGGGAAGGGGATGAGCCCTATGCCAAAGAATTCAAAAGGCCCTGCCTTTTGAATTCTTTTCCAGACTGCATCAGCATCAGAAAGCACCAATCAGGATAGCAGAGAGAGAGGTCTGTCCCTCCCTAAAACTTTTAAAATTCACTAAAATCCGTGGATAAGTGCATTGTTTATAACAACTTCAAAATTTCCCCAAAACTACATAGATAAGTGAAATGTTCTGAAATTTGGTGGGCTAACAGTGGTACATGTGTTCCACCATTGTAGCAAGTTTCACCCCAATAACTTTAAAAATAATCGAGATAGGATTCCCTGAATTTTCTCCAAGTATAATAATTTAATTATGAGCATGTGCAATTACTGTAACGAAATAGTAACAAAATTTTGTTAGCCTTTTTATTGTAATTATTTTTTTCACTAAGTATACTTTAGAAACACTTTAGAAATGTAGTGCCAGTGCCCCTAGTTTTGTAATTACTTTTGAACCATTTTTAATGGATCACACATCCAATGTTTAGCTTGAACAAGGTTTGTCTTTATTCCATCTAAAGTCTAATAACTTAATGATATTCTCATACAGCTCTACACCGATTCAGATTTCACATGTAATATTTCAATTATTGAAAGTAGTTATTTTATATGTTGATATTGGCATTGATCTATAGAATTGTGTTATATCTACTAGCGGAACATAACATTGTGCTCTCATGCCTAAGAGGTATTTCATATTGATGGATGTTTTGAAAACCCTAAGGGAGGTGTTGTTGTTATTCATTGATTAAGAAGACCAGAAGAAAGAAAATAAGCTTTCCTACATTCAAAGATATTTTTAAAATGTATATCTGTTATCTAAAACTACAGTTATAGCATGTAACAGGACACTGTGAAATCTAATGTGGGGAAAGATAGTTCATCCTGATTTAGGGTTGGAATCTGGGAAGTGATCTCTAGAATAACACGTTAGTAGATTTTCCCTTAATATCTTCTGACCAAATGGATTCTGGATCTAATTATTTTTCTTGACTGAAGTTTGTCCCTCTGAAATGCCAAGAATACTCAATGATTTCATTTGGATCACATTTGAAAGTGAACAAATTTGATTTCAATTCTCTGACAATATTTAGTGTGGGGCATAGTTCAAGTTTTATAATATCCCAAATATTGTAATACAGTAAACAAATACACATAAATCTATAATACATGTTTTAGAGAGTATTTGTATGGGATAAAAGTGAGTATTTGTATGGGAAATGCATACAACGTGTATTTTGTTTTTGTTTTTTTTAATTGTGACTTTTTTCTTGCTTTAACAAAATTGACAGATGAATATAATAGAATAGAATGAATATATGTGTGGCTGACACAGAACCTGAAATCAATGTATCAATCCATTCCTAGGTCGTACCCAACAACAGATAGTTTATTTCCTGATGTCATGATCATGTATTTTGGGAATTCATTGCCAAATGATGTGTTAGAGATCATTACTATGATGGCTCCAAGAAAGCAGAGGAGGGACACATTCAAGTTGGATAGCTCGCCAAAACATCATGGCTAAATGGAACCCCCATTTTCCAAAGCAGTATACTTATGGTGACCAGATGATGGAGACAAAGAACATGGTATGGCCATCTCTTCACCATGGTCTCCTTGTGAGCACATGGACACTTCTGGTTAGCCACCTGGAGAAGAGAGATCCGGAATTGATAGATCTTGATATATCTAGCAAGATAATGAATCTATTTTTAATCTTTGTGTTTTAGGATTCTATCTTGACAGAAGTATCCTGAAACTCTATTTAGATGCAGAATGAAAAGATCAAATAGGGAAGTCATTATTTACTGTCTTGATTCTGAGCTTTTTAAAATACTGGTGACCAGATTTTGTTCATTTTCATGGTTTCCTCCTTTCTGCTGAAATTGTTCAATGGCTTCTCTGTGTTTTTTGCCACGATGGTTGTCAAAGTGGTCCTGCATTTCGGTGTTCTCCAGATTGGATTACTGTAATGCACTCTACGTGGGGCTTCCCTTGAAAATGGCCCGGAAATTTCAACTGGTACAACGGGCGGCAGCCAGGTTACTAACTGGAGCGACTTACAGGGAGTGGTCTACCCCCCTGTTTAAGGAGCTCCATTGGCTATTGTTCATCTTCTGGTCCCAATTCAAGGTTCAGGTTCTTACCTACAAAGCCCTGAACGGTTTGGGACCAGCCTACATACGTGACCGCATTTCTGTGTACAAACCCACACGATCTCTTCGATCACCCGGAGAGGGCCTGCTCGCGCTCCCGCCTCCCTCGCAGGCACGATTAGTGGGGACGAGGGAGAGGGCCTTCTCAATGGTGGTCCCCCAATTCACTTCCAAAGGATATCAGGCATGCCCAACATTGGCAGTCTTTAGAAGGAACCTGAAAACGTGGCCGTTCCAGTGTGCCCTCCCGGAATAAAGGAAAAACTCCCAGGAAAATGTCCTTACAAATGCACTTTAACTACTGGATTGCGTTGGACTGCATCCCTCACTTTTTAAAACCCGCCTATGAGATATATCCTGCCTTGTTCATGCCCAGTGTTATTTTTTTAAATTTTAAATTATTACATTTGTCCTGGCTATAGGCTTTTAAATCCTTGTATGTTATTGTTATATGTGATTTATATTAATTTTTATTGCATTGTATTGTTTTGTTATTGCTTTTCTGTTTTGATGGGTTATTGGGATTGGCCTCATGTAAGCCACTCCGAGTCCCTTGGGGAGATGGTGGTGAGGTATAAATAAAGTTATTATTATTATTATTATTATTATTATTATTATTATTATTATTATGTGTCCAGGCTGGTTCATCAAGTTCTCTGCTATAACTAACTTCTCTGGTTGAATTAGTCTGCAGTGCCTTTCATGTTCTTTGGGCAATGCTATGTTTGATGGTTCCTATGTAGACTTCTCCACAACTGCACAGTATATGGTAGATTCCTGGAGTGGTTAAAGGATCCCTCTTATTCTTTGATAAATGTAGCATTTGTTGAATTTGCTACAGGAACATGGCCATACAGCTTAAAAACTCACTGCAACCCATGAAAGCCTTCAACAACACTAAGGTCTTCTTCTGGTGTTAACTTTCATTTAATTTTTTCCCTTCAAGTTGAATATGATCTGTGGTGATCCTAAGGAAAACTATCATGGCATTTCAATGACAAAATTTGTTCCCAGTGGATTTGCTTTTGCCTTCCTCTGAGGGGCCTTCCACACAGCCATATAACCCAGAATATTAAAAAAATCCACAATATCTCCTTTGAACTGGGTTATCTGAGTCTACACTGCCATATAATGCAGATAATGTGGTATTTTATACAGGTGTGTGGAAGTGGCATGAGACTGAAAGAGTAGAAAGTCACCCAATGGGTCATGGAAACCCATTCGGTGACACCCAAGGTCACCCAATGAGTTTCCATGACCAGAATTCAAACTCTGGTCTCCAGAGCCATAGTCCCATTCCCAAGCCACTACACTAGGGTGGGTTTTTGTTATGACATTTCCTTTGGTCATTCATAATTACAAGAACCCATACTTCTGCATGCTTTGTTTTCCCAGAGGCCAAGGTTGGGTTGGGCTGGAGAAGAATCTCTCAAGCATGGAAATAAATCTCTCCTCTTGCAATGGTACGGAAATGCCTTCAAAACTGACCAGCCATCATCGACAATCTGGAGGCGCACACAGCACTGGGTCACGGTTCTGAAATGGTCGCATGTGTGTATATATATATAGTTATTTACAGCAAGCGTACAATTGATTGCGTAAGTACAGTATTGTGCTCCAGAGTGGTGTTGACCTGTCACATAGTAAAGAAGTGGCAACCCCTATAATTCATTACCAGTTGGAAATAGAACATCATTGGAGAGATAAGGATAACAATGACTTTCCATCCTGTGATAAATTACCAGCAGCTGCATTATTTTCCCTCACTTATATATGGCTCTTTTTATTGAATTTAGCTTGAGATAAATAAATGATCTGTCAAAAGCCTGGTTAATATTACTTCTCGGGGACCCATTTTGGGTGTCGCTGAAGCTTTTGCAGATAAGATCTCTACGCTCTTCAGGAGGGAGGGACACAACATTTGTTTCTGACAAGAAACCTCTGTCACCTTATCTGTTTCATTTGAGAGGCCGTCGACCCTGGACTTCTTTTACTTGAAAATGAGAGCTTTGCTGCACAGGAGGCTAAATCGTGATTCTCGTCTTACAATGAGATTATATGTCCTGGCTGTAAATCCAGAGCGTCACATGATATACAGTTATTCTTAGCATTTCCTGTTGATTGCAGGGTGATATTGATTAGCCTGCTTTGGAGCCTTCTCTTTAAAACATCTGATAGTTTACATTCAAGACAGTGCTATCCTGACCGTGTTTACTCAAAAGTAAATTCCATTGCTCTGTACTTTGGAGGAAAGTGATATTTACAAGATTAAAAGAAATGATCAGCCACTAGTGCCTTGGTGATGGATACCTAGTTGACTGTGGAGCCCTGCATGTTCCTCCACAGTGAGGACATTGGTTTCCAGGTGGAAGGCAGTTCCAATCAGGGTTGGCTTAATGCACTTTTCTCCTGGCATGTTTCTCCCTTTCACCCTCCATTTGTGCCTCTTCAAATTCCACAGCACTGCTGGACACAGCTGACTTCCAGTTAGAGCACTCAAGGGCCAGGGCTTCCCAGTTCTTGGTGTCTATGCCATAGTTTTTAAGGTTAGCTTTAAGTCCATCTTTAAATCTCCTTTCCTGTCCACCAACATTACATTTTCCGTTCTTGAGTTGGGAGTATAGTAACTGCTTTGAGAGACAGTGATGGAGCATTCGGACAATGTGGCCAGTCCAGCGGAGTAGGAGCATGGCTTCAATGCTGGTGGAAATACTTTCAAGCTCATGGAAATACTTGTCTATGTACAAGTAAATACTTGTCTAAATGTACAAGTAAATACTTGTCTAAATACTTGTCTTGGGCTTCTTCCAGCACACTGACATTTGTCTAGCTGTCTTCCCAAGAGATTTGTAGGATTTTTCAGAGGCAGTGCTGATGGAATCGTTCCAAAAGTTGAGTGTGACATCTGTAGGCAGTCCATGTTTCATAGGAGCATAACAGGGTTGGGAGAACAATAACTTTATAAACAAGCACCTTGGTCTCCCTATGGATGTCCCGGTCTTCAAACACTCATTTGTAAAAATGCTGCACTTGCAGAGCTCAGTGTCTGGTGTATTTCAGTGTCTATGACTTTTGTGGAGAGACTTTTGTGGGAAAGCTTGATTCCACAACCCCCGCTATAATGAGCTTTGGTTTTCTCGATGTTCAATGAGAGGTCTAGCTTCTCGTATGCTTCTGCAAAGGTGTTTGGTGTGGCTTGTAGGTCTTCTTCTGAATGCACACAAACTATGTAATTACACTTGCCAGAGAGTGCCATAATGCGATTCTCACAAGAGCCATGACAGGCGTTGACTGTTGGACAGACGACAGGTTAATCCAATCCATGATGGCCATCAAGATTGCCCCCACACACAGACTCCAAGGAAGAAAGAGAAGGTGAAAAATGAACACCCAAGCCTTCCAAGAGCTCCCCAAATAAACCCTTTGAGCTGTTATGGAACTATAATAATAATAATAATAACAAAAACCTACAACAACCCAATAACAACAACAACAACAATAGTGCGGTTTCTGGCATTGTATATTTCTGCCGCTTCTGTGATTGTGTGTTTGTATTTTGATTCTATAGCCCACTTGTCGATGGATGTCCAGAATCAGCAGTCTCCACTGTGGTCCTTTATATCCTGGGAGTCGACCGAGCCAGTATCAACTTCCTTTTGGTTTGCTTCTCCATAGTGCTAATGGGTTATGTGCTCTTAGTTCCACTCCTCAGCTGAGACCTTTCTGACTTGGTTGGCTGTGCCATGCCAAAATATCTCAGCTGGCATTTAGAAACAATAAACATTGACAAAATCACGATCTGTGAACTGCAAAAGGCCACCTTACTTGGATTTTCACGCATCATTCGAAAATACTAGATGCTCGGGAAATGTTCAACTTGTGATTTTGTGATACGAAATCCAGTATACATATCTCATCTGCTGTGACATATTGTGTTTTTATGTCAGTAAAATAATAATAATAATAATACTCCTGACCTCACAATCGTGTTAAAAAACAAAGTATGGATTGTCAATATTGCAATCCCAGGTGACAGCAGGATTGAAGAGAAACAACTGGAAAAGCTGACACGATTTAAAGATCAAACTGCAAAGACTCTGTCACAAGCCAGTAAAGGTGGTCCCAGTGGTGATTGGCACACTGGGTGCAGTGCCTAAAGACCTTGCCCTGCACTTAAACACAATAAACACTGACAAAATTACCATCTGCCAGCTGCAAAAGGCCACCTTACTGGGATCTGCATGCATTATTCGCCGATACATCACATAGTCCTAGACACTTGGGAAGTGTCTGACGTATGATCCAATACAAGAGCCAGCAGAGTGTCTGCTGTGGACTCATCTTGTTGTGTTTCAAATAATAATAATAATAATAATAATAATAATAATAATAATAATAAACAACTTTATTTGTATTCTGCCCTATCTCCCCGAAGGGACTCAGGGCGGATTCCAAATACAAAAAGGCAAACATTTAATGCCTCAAAATGACAATCAATACATACATACATAAAAGCAAAAATAATACCCCAACAATCTTTGGAATTTTACATTTCTTCAGATTTTGTGATGGCACTTTTATTTCATTTTTTTAAAAAAATAGGATATGTTTAGAAATTGACATTTTGTAAGAAGCCTTGCTCAGAAATACTTTAAATTTATATAGGTATGTGGGTGTTTTTCCCCCCCCCCATTGTTGGACATGCAGATAGAACAGGCAGTATTTATTTTTGATGTACAAGT
Source organism: Anolis sagrei ordinatus (assembly GCF_025583915.1). Taxonomy (NCBI): domain Eukaryota; kingdom Metazoa; phylum Chordata; class Lepidosauria; order Squamata; family Anolidae; genus Anolis; species Anolis sagrei. The sequence goes on along the minus strand of NW_026847993.1, from coordinate 13,200,083 downwards.
AGTCTAACCTAGTGTATAGTGAAGGTTTCAAGTATATATTTTTGACGTAACTGGAAGCTGTTTATATTCTCCTTCATTTTTATAACTGTTTTTGCACCAGTCATTGGGATGATTTACTCAGTGAGCCCTAAGTATCTTCAATAAATGTTAAAAAAAAATCCCATTTTGTTTCCCAGAACAGATGGAAGACTTAGATGGTAGGGAATAAAACCTGCATCAAAACATAATTTGCAGGGAGTCTCTAATTAATCAAAATCCAGTTTGTGTGTGTTAGATGCTTTCAGGGTAACAGCAAAATGCAGCGAGGGTTGAGGGCAGAAAAAGGAAAGAGATGTTTTCCTGAGGCTGTGAGGAAACACTGAGCCAATGATGGAGCCTTCCTCATAATAATGCAAAGATATATGACTGCACTAAATAAAAGAGTTCTTTAAGCATACTGCAAAAGGAGAGCATTTGGCCGTACATATTAATGCTTGTTGCAACCCCTAAATCCAAGACAATTGGAGTCAAAAAGCCTTTTTGTGACAACACTGAACAAGGGATGGAAATATCTGTCAGATTTTGTTATTCATGTCTTAGAATCCTATAGGCTTTTTGCCTCCCATCTCATGCCTGATATAGAGATTGATTTTCAAGATGCATGTTACACATATTTTTATGCATTTTCACTTACAGCACATTTGTGCACATTTTTATTTGTGTACATTGTAGTTGTGTGTCTTTGAGGAAATGCCTGCCAGGTTTGTTGTGCTTGGTATATTTTCTTAAGGTTTAGAAATATACATTGTTTTCCAGGTTCACTCCATTAGCATCCTAGATTTGAGGGCTCCTGACCTCACAATTGTGTTAAAAAAAAGTATGTATCATCGATGTCACAATCCCAGGTGACAGCAGGATTAAAGAGAAACAACTGGAAAAGCTGACACGATATGAGGATTTTAGGCCTGGGTAACAACGGAAAACCAGAGCTTCCCCATCGAAATCAGGCAGAGACTGGGTTAATTCTGGCGGCTAGCTGGGCCAGAATATCTCAGTTTTTTGCAGGATTCACTTTTAGTCTGCTCGCTTGCAGCCAACTCATCACTGCTTCCAAACACAGCCTTAAGTTCTCAGGAATCGCAGTTGTCCCAGGTCTGAGATGCAAGAGTAGCTGGGTATCATCTGCATACTGGTAGCACTCTATGCCAAAGCTCTGCACCAGTCCAGCAAGTTGCCGGACGTAGATGTTAAATAGCAGGAGCAAGAGGATAGCACCTGGGGAACTCCACAGCAAAGGCAGGAGCTCCCAGAGCTTTGGCCTCACCACTCCACCCTCTGTCTCCGGTCCCGGAGGAATGAATTGAACCATTTCAGGGCTAAACATCGTACACCAGACATAGCCAATCGAAGAATCAGCAAGTCATGGTCCACAGTGTCGAATGCAGCTGTGAGGTCCAAGAGTACCAATAGTGCTGATCTGCCTTGGCCTAACTGACAACAAATTTAGTCAGTAATAGCTACCAAGACAGTCTCTGCCCCATGACCTGAACGAAAGCCTGATTGAAAGGGGTCCAAACCTGCAGTCTCATCTAAGAATTACTGTAGCTGCCCCGCCACTGTCCGTTCAATCACCTTGCCCAAAAACGGAAGGTTTGAAACTTGGGAAGTGTCTGACATGTGATCCAATACAACAGCCAGCAGAATGTCTGCTGTGGACTCATCTTGTTGTGTTTCAAATAATAATAATAATAATAATAATAATAATAATAATAATAATAATAATAATAATTCACACAATCCTAAACACTTGGGAAGTGTCTGTCATGTGATCCAATGCAACAACCAGCAGAGTGATCTTGTCTGCTATGGACTCATCTTGTTGTGTTTCAAATAATAATAATAATAATAATAATAATAATAATAATAATAATACTAATAATAACAACAACAATAATAATAAATATTATTTTCCCTCTCCTCATAGTTTGGGGGGGTGGTGGTTACAACATAGCTATACATTATATACATCACATAAAATATATATATTAAATATATTTCTATGAAATATACATATGGATACTGTGATCAGTTTTTTCTGGTGCCTCCAAATCCAGAGAGAAGGGAGGGCTTTTTAAAGGAAGCCCAGGGTAGGATACCTCCAGGTCCATCCCGCTTCCTTCCCTGGGAAACCCCCTTAAAATGCCTTGGATAACTGCCTCCTGTACAGAGAGAATTGTGTGCACCCAGGCCCGTAGCCAGGATTTCGTTTCGGGGGGGGGGGGGCTAATTCGGGGGTTTCGGGGGGGCTGAGTTTCGGGGGGGGCTGAGTCTGAGTGAAAGAGGGGCTAGCCTAGCAAACCTTTTGTACCGTTACCCCAATACCCCCATGCATATGGGATATATTGAGTATGGTGATCAGATCATGATATGAATAAACATAACAGTTTAAATAATGCACCATTAAGGCCTTTTCGCGAACCACCATGAGAATTTCGGGGGGGGGGCTGAAGCCCCCCGAGCCCCCCCCCCTGGCTACATGCCTGTGTGCACCCATTCCTCTTGAGTAGAAATCGCTTTAATGAAGCATATTATCCAAAAGTGATTTTTGCATGCATCTAGAGATTTCTTAAGCCTGTTGCCTGAAACTCAGGTCTCCTTGAAAGAAAGAAGAGAAAACATAGCAGGGGAGTCTTGTAAGTTCCCCATTACCACCAATGGGCTGGATCAAAAACAGTCTGGATTCTCGCCCTGCCATATTCTGTAAGTTTCTGAAAACAGATTGGGGTCTGCACCAAAATTTAGGACACTAAAAATGGATCATGGTTTAACTGAAATGCACAACCCTAATAGAGAGCGGAAATTCCAAAGATGAAAGAAAGGTCATTTTAAGAAGATGAAAGGAAACAGAAAACACAATTTTCTGAACAACCAAGCTGCAAGACATTTTCTGTGCCCTCCTGTCGACTAAGTGAAATTCCTTGACCAACAACAAATTGACTTATTTAAATGAAAGTAATGATCTGCCTTCCCTCCCAATTCCCAATTGCACTATGCCACTCCATCCTGATCAGCAAATTGATACTTTGATCTTCTTTTGCCCTCCTTTCTCCCAGCCCGGTATAATAAGAAAATGATTTATGCAAACAGAAATAATTATCTTTCTGTGCTCTCCACCCTTGTATATACATAATCCCACCAACGTGATTGATTTTATCTAAATAAAACTATTCATGGTCTCCCTGGTGATCTTTATAAAATATACTTAGTTATACTCTAGAGTAACCAAAGGCTCCTATGTGGTGGAAGGACATTGTTGCTAAAAGTACACCTGGACTTTCAAAACTTCAATGAGTACTAGAATTTGGAGAAGAAACAAGAATTTGAAGGGTCTGTTGTTTATTTAGTCTAATGGTTCCCAACCTGTGGCCCGTGGACCAAAATTGCTCCCCAGATCTTCAAACTCAGACAGATCCATATCATTCTTTATTGTTAAATGCATGACTTTGGCTGGACAACCTCTTACTATAGAGCAGTGTTTCCCAACCTGTGGTTCATGGACCACCAGTGGTCTGCAAGAACAAAAATATGGTCCACGGCCTCACCATTACTACACTGTTGCCTCAAAACCATGTGGTTACTCGAGTGACTGGTCTTGCAAAACCCTCCGGCCCTGTTTACCTCTCCGAACGTATTCTCCCCTATGAACCATCAAGATTACTAAGATCATCTGGAGAGGCCCTGCTCTCGGTCCCACCAGCCTCGCAAGCGCGCCTGGTGGGGACGAGGGACAGGGCCTTCTCGGTGGTGGCCCCGTGACTCTGGAACTCTCTCCCTCTGGAGGCCAGAACCGCCCCATCCATCCTAACATTTAGGAAACGGGTGAAGACGTGGCTGTGGAGTCAGGCCTTCGAGGAATGAGACAACACCATAGGACTCTGGGTGGAAGTGGATATAGATCCATCTTAATAAGACGACTGACCACTGTAGTTTTATATTTAGTGTATTTTAAAGTTGATGTGTAATTTGTGATATATGATATTTTAATGAATGTATATGTTTTTATTGCTGTAAACCGGGCTGAGTCCCTCAACGAGGTTGAGAAGCTCGGTATACAAAACTGTGAAATAAATGAAATAAATAAATTATTTTTATTTATTTATTTATTTGACTTGTATACCGCCACTCCCAATTTGGCTCGGAGCGGTTTACAGCAGTAGATTAAAACAATACAACCAAGGCATCGGGAATGCTGGGAGAGGAGAGGCTGACTACACACAAAAGATTACTACTATCACATCAGCTCTAGATTATTAAATTTGGTGTTCTGTGGGCAAGCAGATAGTGACTACTGGATGGCATGTGTTCTGTATCAGAGACTATAGCTGATGTGGTCTATCCAATGCAATTTTCTGAATCAGCACCCAAAATAACCAAAGTGAATCTAAAGTTGACCAAAAACTGATTCGTAACTCTTTTGGTACTAATGTCGAAAAGTGGTCCTTGGTCAAAGTGGTCCCTGGTCAGACAAAGGTTGGGAACCACTGATTTAGTCTAACCTCTTCCTTGAGGCAGACAGTCCAGAGCTAGGGCAAGACATGGTGGGCCAGCTTGTCCCGAAATGGTTTTATTGAGTTGGAAACCAGTACGTTTTTACCGTAAGGAAGTTTCCTCATTGGATCTAATCCTGTCAGCTGCTGTATTACAGAATAAACTTTTGATATCTTGTCCTCTCCCAATCCTGTCCAATTTTCAATGCCACACAAGGTTTGTAATCCTGTATGGTTCAGTATAGCATAGCAGTTCCACAGTGGGCCATTCACAAAATTCTCAACTTTCCATAGAATTGCTGAATCCCCACTCAACAGTCGTTTGTGAACACCGAAGGATTATATGAGTATCTGGCTATGTCCCTGTAGCCAGAAAGGAAATGATCACATTTTCTACTGCAATAACCCTGTTCCATCCTGCTGTGGAGACATTTTTTCAAAATGTACTCTGATCCCATCAAATATGGAATGGCTGCAGGGACTCCATGACAGTTTTTGGAAGCATGCTGCCTGTGGAGCCCTCAATTCTCTTTAGGCTTCCATCTGGGAAACTAAGGAGAAGGGAATACCCTTCCCTCCTTCCCAAGCACCCTCCGTAACCCTTAGGCTTCCATCTGCTCCTACAATTGTTGTTGTTATTGTTGTTGTTATTTGAAACACAACAAGATGAGTCCACAGCAGACAAGATCACACTCCTGGCTGTTGTATTGGATAATACGTTGGACACTTCCCAAGTAATGCGTGCAGATCCGAGTAAAGTGACCTTCTGCAGCTGGCAGATGGTAATTTTGTCAGCACCAATTGTGTTTAAGTGCAGGCCAAGGTCCTGAGGCACTGCACCCAGTGTGCCGATCACCACTGGGACCACCTTGACTGGCTTGTGTCATTGTCTTTGCAGTTCGATCTTTAAATCCTCATAGCATGTCAGCTTTTCCAGTTGTTTCTCTTCAATCCTGCTGTTTCCTGGGATCGCAACATCAAGAATCCATACTTTGTTTTTTAACATGATCATGAGGTCAGGAGTATTGTGCTCCAAAACTCTGTCAATCTGAATTCGGAAGTCCCAAATTGTAAAGAAGTTTGAAAGAAATTATTTATTATTATTATTATTATTATTATTATTATTATTATTATTATTATTATTATTATTATTCCTGCAAAGGCTGGATAGGGGTGCTTTGACTGTGCTTTTCATGCCTGACAGAAGGGCATTGGACTGGATGGGCCCTGATATCTTCCACTGAAATATTGTTAAACTTATGCTGGTTAAAATTGTTCTTCATTTTAAATATTGTATTCTTTCTTTCTTTCTTTCTTTCTTTCTTTCTTTCTTTCTTTCTTTTTTGCACTACAAACAAGGTATGTGCAGTGTGCATAGGAATTTGCTCTTTTTTTCCCAATTAGTTCACACAAACATTCTCCATCCATCTGCCACTGGCCGGGCCCATCTGTCAAATTTGAAAATGCAATGTGACCCCTGAGTCCAAAAGTTTTTTTGGGGATCCATGATAAACTTTCCCTTCAGAAAGGACTCCATTGCTTTAAAACTTAGAGAGCCCTTGCAGAAATAGTTGGGCTGTAGCTCCCATTATCCTTCACTGGTTAGGGTTGATGGAAGCTTTAGTCCAACAACATCTGGAGGGCATGAAATCCCTACTCCAGAGTATAGAGTGGGCATGGGCAGACTTCAGCCCTCCAAGTGTTTTGGACTTCAACTCCCACAATTCCTAATAGCCTACCAGTTGTTAGGAATTGTGGGAGTTGAAATCCAAAACACGCGGAGGGCCGAAGTTTTCCCATGCCTGGTATAGAGTAAATTGCACTTCCACCAGTTCCTTTAAAAAACAAAACGTTTAATTACAATCTTTGCGTACACAATCCCTGAGGTGGAAGAATTGAGGATATCTACAGATTTATGTATATGTTGCAAACTTGGCTTCAGTTCCTGGTTTGACTATAGAAAAAAGAGCAAGAGAGAAAACCATTGTTAAAGCCATGTTTTCCCTTTTTGCAGGTGGCTTAGGATTAGCAGGACATGAACTAATGTCAATAGTTATGGTAACAGGATTAAACAGAAGTCCGGACATTATTGAGCAGTTTGTATAAAAACCACATTAAATGGTTATGTCAGTCTGTGGATCAGCCCAGTGAAACTTTCCCATTAAGCGGAAGCAGATGTCGATTTTGTGGCAACCCTTTCCATGCCTCTGACATGAGCCGAGACACTCAGGAACCGGTGATGTGTGTTAGAGCTTAATTTTCAGAATCCCATCGCCACCATGGCTGCCCGACGTCATTCACCATCTAATCAAAACACAGATCAATTCAACTGCAGATTGGATAATGCTGCCAAGTTCAGATGTTTTATGTATTGCATTTTCAAGAGGGAGGGGAATGCTATCGGACAAACCTGCCAAGAATCTAAGCTGCGGACAGTGGTTTTGGGACCCATTCTCTGGGTGTTTAACCCAGATATGATCTGTTATATTCCAGTGCTCCACATTGCTTCATGCAATCATGGCTAATGTTTCTGTGTTTTAAAGTTAAGGTTAACAGCAGCCTGTTGGAATTAACCTTCTCACTCCAAATGGGACATTCAGTTGCCAGCAAACTCCTAAAAACTGGGGCGGAGTGAGAAATCTATTCTTATTTCATTTTGAAACCCAAAAGACTACGTGAGCGCATTAAAGCATTACTAACTCTTGTTTTCATTTCTAAAGCCCTACAAATCCTTTGGGGCCCCCCTATTCTCTAATGATGAGATCATCATCCCGTCCGTTCCATCTATAAGCCAAGCCTGGATCATATACACATGCAAAGGAGGATTATTTTTCAATTGGAATTCCATTCGCTTGGAAAGCACCCAAAAGCCCGAGCAAGTTTCTATTGGTTGGGGTCAGTCTTGGCATGGTGGGTGATGGGAGTCGACTGAAATTGTAAAGTTGGCATTGCGTAAGGTTTGTTTGATTTTTTTAAAATGTCCTCCCAATTTTTGCACAGCGAACTAAGATAACACAGCTTGGTGAATATGCAACTTGGGGAAAGAGATCTCCAACCGATGATTAATGCATAGGCCTGCAATAAGAAAAGCTTCCCCCACACTCCAACACTGTATTTTGGAGTGCTCAATTGGAAAACACAATTAAAATGCCTTGTCATGTCCAGTTCTTTTACAAATGTCATTGCTTATTTTTATACTAATTTCATTCAGTCACATTTTATTTATGCAGATACCGTATATACTCGAGTATAAGCCAACCCGAATATAAGTCGAGGCATCTTACTTTACCTCAAAAAACTGGGAAAACATATTGACTTGAGTACAAGCCGAGGGTGGAAAATTTCAAAATAAAAATAGATACATTTAATACAAAGCAAATACATTTGGAGCTCATGGTACAGCCGTACCAGAACAATGTATTTGTGGGGTGTGCTCAGAATATACTTCCATGATTCAAGCTGGATCTTCAACTACAAATGGTTGTACAGCATCTCTCATGAGTACACAGATCACAATGAAACTTTGAAGTGTGATGTCATTCTTCCATTAGAAAACCAAGTCATTCTCCATCTTCGCTCTTAGTGGGGAGAAGAGACACATGAAAAATACATGGCAACAAAATCACTGTGATTTTATAGTTCTTTCTAACCAGTCAAGAGAGTTGAAATAAGAAGCAAAATCCTCCTGTCAGTCCATTCAAATGAACAGAGGAAGGCAGCAGAAGTTTGTCAATAATACTCAGACTCGCCCTGACGTTTTTGTTCTCCTGTAAAACAGAAGGGTTTACACCTTGTTTGTTCCACTGCCTCTTTTCCCTACATCCAGTTAAGGTTTTCTTACTTATTTAACTTGACAGATGAAGCAGTCCTCAGAGGCCTTTGAGATTCAACCCAGCATTGGAAGTGACAGCCCAGATAACATAGATAATCATACCGACCCTTGTGGGATGGCACCGACTATGTCTTAATTGATATTTCCATGTTTCTGCAATGAATATATTTCTTAATTATATTTGCCAAGTCATACATGGTGTAGCTAATGATTGTCACTAATTTAAGCTTGCAAGCTGGGAAGAGATAATGAACACTTGGTCTGCTCACCTTGGATTTTTAGGATGGCACCAATCAGAGGCAAGAGAACCGGTTTCCTTGAGAATATGGCAAAAGAATTAGAGCTGGACATTAAATGTGAATCTGTCCTAATAAAACATAAGGAAGGTGGGAAGGCATTCTGTCTAATGAACCATTGTTCCAACAAGTATGTGTGTGGATATATCTATATTTATATCTACAAGAGTTATCCAGAAAGTAAGGTTACAAGGCATGTAGCTCTCACAGCGAATTTTCTCGGGGGAAGTTGGTATCATGGCCATGTAGCAGGAAGCCAGCGGAAGCGAACGAACAGTGTCAGTCGTCAGTAGCTCATTGACTGGCATTGTGGTGAAAGTTAGAGATGAGCGTCCTCATTCTGTTTCCCTCTAAGTGCGAAGTTTGCGCTGTAATGCGCTACCTAAATGCTAAGGGCATGAATGCCGCTGCAATTCATTGTGAAATTGTTTCAGTTTATGGAGAGGATGTGATGTCAAGACAGAATGTGACAAAAAGGGTACTGAATATATTGTGAGACCATGAAGGAACTTCACAGAGGCATCCAAAACAAATGTTGTGAGATGCTGACGGTGGGAGTCTGTCTCCTTCATGACAATGCGCATCTGCACACTGGTCATGCAACACAAGAGTTGTTGACTTCATTTGGCTGGGATGTTTTAAGCTACCCATCTCACAGCCCCAATCCTTCACCCAGTGACTATCATCTGTTCACTAAATTGAAGGAACACCTGGGTGGAAAACACTTTTCTGACAAGGACGAGGTGAAAATCGAAGTGACGAAGTGGCTGCAAAAGGAGGAGGAAAACTTCTATGACACAGGCATCAAAACTCGTCCCATGGATGACAAAATGTATTTAACTGAGTGGTGATTATGTGGAAAAATAATGTAATAACTGTGCTACAATCCATGTAAATGGAAAGTCAACATGCAGGCAAATCAAGTTGATCCAGTGATTATATTTATTTATTTATTTATTTATTTATTTATTTGCATTATTTCTACCCTGCTCATATCAGCCCAGAGGCGACTCAGAGCGGCGTACACAATCGGCACAATTCGATGCCATTAAAATACATACATTGATAAGCAAAAGAACCATTATAGTGCAATTAGACATAAGACAGTGCATAATAACAATATTAAAAGCTAAAAACTATATCCTCTCATTATACTCTAATTGGAATTGACCATGAAAACAGGTCACTATTATGGAACTCTTCTTATGAAACAAATCATGAATGAAGTAAGCCTATTGCAACAATGTGATGAAGAAGTCAAAAAAGTCAATACAAGTCTGGGCAATATCAATGGGAGTAGTGCTGTTACTTTATTCTGTTTTGGTCAGACCTCACTTGGAATAATAATAATAATAATAATAATAATAATAATAATAATAATAATAGTAATAATAATAATTTTATTTCTTTTCCACCTCTTCACATGGCTTGGGGCAGGTTACAACATAGCTAAAACACATAATCATAAACATTATACAAAATGCACATATTAAAACCTATTTCTATGAAATACACATATGAATACTGTGCCCAGTTCTCAGCACCACAGTTCAAGAAGGCTATTGACAAGCTGGTATGCGTCTGGAGAAGGGCAACTAAGATATTCACTTCATGAGAAATGATTTAGGGAACTGGCTATGTTTAGCTTGGAGAAGAGAAGACCAGAAGGTGATATGAAAGCTATCTTTAATGTCTGAAGGAATGTCATGTAGGAGATGAAGCAAATTAATTTCTAGAATGTGAATTCAAACGTCAAGAAAAGAGATTCTACCAAACAATAGGCAAGAGCTTTTGACTGTGGAATAACCTGTCCTAGTGGAAAGTGAACTCTCCTTCTTTGGAGTTGTTTAAACAGGTTGGATGGACATCTTTCAGGAGTCTTTTAGTTACATATTCCTGCAGAACAGAATAGGGTTGGATTAGATGGTACCTGAAGCTTCTTCCAACTATAAGATCCCACGATTCAGTGAAAGCAGTATAAAAATTGAACTATGTATGGTGTAAGACACATGTATGAGACCCTAGATTCTGGTCAAAATTCACAAATATGAAAATGGGTAAGAAATTGATTCTGATACATTCCTCCATCCTAGAAGAATGTGTCTTAATACGAAGGGGATTCCATTGAAATCTCATGACAGAACTAAGGACTGAGACATATTAAGGGTATTTCTATTATCTTCTCTGTTCTTGTGTTTCTCCAGTGGGGATCCATTCAGCTGTGTATAGGTAAGCTTAAGTAATTAATAATGACTTGCGAGAACTTAGTTGTGGGGATTTTTTCTCCAGAAATTCCTGGTTTATTTTAATAGTTTTGTGGTAATGCATGACATCTTCACCACAGAGCCTGCCTGATCTCATAAAGATATCGGAGAGCATTTAATCCTAATTTTTCAGGCTGATGCATATTCATTTTATTTAGAAGATTAAGTTAGTCATCAAAGGTTAATCTGCTTCAGGTTTGTAATTAGACATTGTAATGACTCTGCGTCTCTTGACTCACTCATCTTGAGGAGGGAAGAAAGTGGACCCATAACTGTTGGGTCATTTTCACCTCAGATCAGCCTACAGACAAGTCAGTTTCTTAAGGATGGTGAAAGGATGGAGCATTCAAAGATAATAACTCAAAATCACATGGTTCAAAATGTAACTCAGGCATATGACTGGCCATGTCTCATCTGTGGCAATAAAATATTAATAGATGCTTGTATTTGTCCATGGATATATGTAATGTGGCAAATTCTTTCAATGGCATTCCATTCCTTGTTTTAATGGCAGTCATGTTTGTGCTTGTTTAACCAAACTCTGCAACCCAAACAGGATTGACAACTGTGTGAAGAGTTGGTCTTATAAAGCAACCCTTTATACATTCTAAGATAAAATGGCAGAAGGAAAGTCTTTTTCACCAAGGTCTGTTTCCAACACCAGTATAACATGCAATATAAATGGGAAAGTTGAAAATGTTATTTCACAGATGGTAACAGGGGTATACCTATAATATTCCATTAATAATAATAATAATAATCATAATCATAATCATCATCATCATCTTTGAAAAAGGAGACAGAGGGCCTGATTCTGGCAGCCCAAGAACAAGCCATCAGAACAAATGCCATCAAAACCAGAATTGAAAAGTTGACGACAGATCAAGGAAGCAGATGAAACAATAGATCACATCCTCAGCTGCTGCAAGAAGATCGCGAAGACAGACTATAAGCAGAGGCAATAACATTGCTCAGATGATTCATTGGAACTTGTGCTACAAATACTATCTGCCTGCGACAAAGAACTGGTGGGTTCACAAGCCAGAAAAAGTTTCAGAAAATGAACACATTAAACTCCTCTGCGACTTCCGAATTCAGACTGACAGAGTTTTGGAGAACAATACTCCTGACCTCACAATCTTGTTAAAAACCAAGTATGGATCATGGATGTTGCAATCCCAGGCAAGAGCAGGATTGAAGAGAAACAACTGGAAAAGCTGACATGATATGAGGATTTAAAGATCGAGCTGCAAAGACTGTGGCACAAGCCAGTCAAGGTGGTCCCAGTGGTGATTGGCACACTGGGCACACCGACGTGTGATCCAGTTCAACAGCCAGCAGAGTGTCTGCTGTGGACTCACCTTGCTGTGTTTCAAATAATAATAATAATAATAATAATAATAATAATAATAATAATAATAATAATAATGTATTACCCGCCTCTCGTTGTGGCTCAAAGTGGGGTTCAACATGGTTAAATGAAACAAAACACCATTAAAATACATGCAACAAATACACACAGATAAAATACAGTTTGATGGATGTTCTGAAACCTGGCTTCCAGTGTCCTGAACAAAAAAAATTCTCCTGGAAACAAAATTATCTGGAAAAAAATATTTTTTCTTGGAGGTCTTAGAGATTTTTAGATAGAATATTTCTCTGGGCATTTTGTTATCTTTTGAGTTTTTGTCAAGGAAGACTCTACCCTCTTTAAGTTCCATCAGAAGTAGGTACTTTGCCTCTGTCATGGTATCATTTGCTCCTATCCTAGCATTTAAGTCTCCCATTATTAGGATGGGTACTGCATCTGCATCCCTTTTGCTCCATTTGGGATTCAAAATGGTACAAGAATCCCGGAAGCAAAGGTTGTGGGACATTGCCCTGGGATTGCTTAGAGTCTGCTCAAATTTACCATGTTCCTCCAGAGTCTTAAACTTGCCATACAGAGAGCCATTTAAAACATGCAAATACCTAAAAAACCTTACAGTGATCAAATATTGCATATTTTTTACAAAGGTGAGATAAAACATATTTCCCTCAGAGCTGTTAAGAGGCGGATTATCTGGGATTCCTTACTCCCAAAGACTATGCCCCTGTGAAGGAAATGAAGTAGAAACAATAGAACACATTTTATTGAAGTGTCGCTATTATACATTGCAATGTAGCCAACTTTTATATCCAGTTTTGTCCCCGCATGATCAGCCATCCCATGCAGGGGATTGTTAGATATCTTTTGGAGGACAAGTATTACAGCATGACCCTTGTAGTGGCCAAATTCCTCGCAGTGCTAACGAGGCTGAGAAAGAACTTAACCTCGGATAAGTGTATTATTTGAAACCATGTATATTAATCTTGGGCAATGAGCTGGAAGAATATATTAATGACTGTTCACTGATGGGTCTATGGACCGTAATAAGTATTGTTGTTTTTAGGTATTTGTTGGCCCTCCAGCACAATTCTGTTTAACTTGCAGAACTTGAGCACAGACTTGCATTGGAGGATCTAGAGATTCCTAGAAAGGTGTTCCTTCAGGTTTTTTAAAAATACTGTTTTTTATTCACAGTTTTCCTACTTTCGTGGGGGTCCTGCACTCTCAACCCAGTGAATGTGGAGGTCTGATTATAGTTGTACACAGATTTGCACTAGTATGGTAATAGCTGGAAGTACATGGATTTTATGCAGGGTTTGGAGTTGGTATTTTACTGTAGCTTTCACCAGTGGCTTTGTTAGACTAGGTGCTTGATGGAAAGTAATGATAGGAGCTTTATTAATAGCTCTAGCAAGGTGTGGTGAATTAACTGTCAGTGAATCGTTTTCTTTGACTTCCAAGAATGAGCTGAGAGGTGATGGGTGGAAATAAACCACTAAAAACACACAACTATCCCTATTTTATTGCCTCTTTTTTGTCAAGAAGATATTCTCTAGTCAATATAACAGCTTGATGGATATCGTGCTCAAGGATAAAAAGATGGATATCTGCTCTGAAGCAGGTGGTGTTTTAGTTCTTAGATTCTTTGTTTATAGATAGTATCATGGTTGCAAATTCATTTAATTTTAAGTGCCAAACATTGCTTGGCATTGCTTTGTTATATGTTTAAGATGGCTGGAATTCCAATTCAAAGACGCAAAAGTCAGTTTACAAAACAGATCCATAACAGTCTTCTAGGCCTGTTGATTAGAAGGGATTTGTGTATTTTCAAGGTTGTTTCTATAGGGTAATTTAATAAAAGGATGAAAAGAGCTGATGTACTTAATTGAGGTGTGCATTTTTTTGTTAGTCCTCATAATTCAGATCAAATTTGTTAAATTCGTACTTACGAGGCAATATCTGATAAGTGTGTGTGGCCTGTGCTAAAAATTAAAGAATCAAAACTTACCCCATACTTTTTCATTTTAATTTTTTAAATCTCAGAAGGTTCCCAAAGCCAGTTTCATATTCAGTGGGCGCTAGAAACAATATCATACGAAAGCTGACTGGCACAACCTGGGGATCACAACCAGACACAGTGAAGACATCTGCCCTTGCGCTATGCTACTCTGTTGCTGAGTATGCGTGCCCAGTGTGGAACACATCTCACCACGTTAAAACAGTGGATGTGGCTCTTAATGAGACATGCTGCATTATCACGGGGTGTCTGCGTCCTACACCACTGGAGAAATTACAATGTTTAGCTGGTATTTCACCACCTGACATCTGCCAGGGAGTAGCAACCAATAGTGAAAGGACCCCTTGGTGCCTTCAGTGACATCTCCAGCTCATCCTCTGTTTGGGTATAAGCCAGCATGTCAACAACTTAAATCAAGAAATAGTTTTCTAAGATCTACAGGGACACTAGCTGGAACATCTCAGCAAGCGAGACTCCAAAAGTGGCAGGCTCAAACTCAGAACCTTAATCCATGGCTGATATCAAATGGGAGACTCCCCCCTGGGCACACAGAAGACTGGATGACTTGGAAGGTGCTGAACAGACTGCGCTCTGGCACCACGAGATGCAGAGCCAATCTTAAGAAATGGGTCCACAAAGTGGATTCCATGACATGTGAGTGTGGAGAAGAGCAAACCACAGACCACCTACTGCTATGCAACCTGAGCCCTGCTACATGCACAATGGAGGACCACCTTGCAGCAACATCAGAGGCACTCCAAGTGGCCAGCTACTGGTCAAAGGACATTTAATCAACTACCAAGCTTGCAAACTTTGTGTTTTGTTTGTTTGTTTGTTTAAAAATGCAATATAACTGTTTGGTTTGCTCCTGACGCTATAAATAAATAAGAAAGCAAAGCCAAAGTCTGCCTTAGTGCCTGCCGCACAGCAAGGCTGTGATGAGCACCTTTGAACACACCAATGTTCTTCAATCAGCAAGCAGTTTATTGTTTAGTTATGAAACAATTGGCAAAAGGTAAAATGCAATCAAAAGGAATATAAAAATAATTTCAAGCAGCGATCCAAAAGCAAGTAAGTGAAACCAGCAAAGTTCAAGTGAGGAGAACCAATTTGGTTCTTAAATCCAAAGAAAGGTCCACAGGAAAATAGTCCTTAAATTCAAGAAGGAATTAAACCAAAGTCCATTAAAAAACCTCAAGTAAACTTGAGCAAGTCCCAACACAGTTGCAGGAAATCAGGAAACAGTCCACACAGAAACATCAGCATGAAGATGGATCTTGAGCAGGAAATCACATGAAATGAATACATGAAGCAGGCATGAAGCTAGATGTTGGACTCACTGAAGAACAGGGTTGCAGAGACCCTATATTTATTCACAAGAGCCTAGGCAAAAGCATTCTGATTCCCATGAGAAATATCTTTCAAATTTCAAAGATAGCCTCCTCTTCTGGGTTGCGCGTTAGCATATCCCTTTTGCTTTCTCTATCTACAGTCCCAAGCTGGTTCACATCAGACTGTCTCAAAACATCTCTGCCTTGGGGACTAGGAGCATGTTTTCTTTGTTATTGTTGCTGTTATTGTTGTTGTTATTCTTCTTCTTATTATTATTTTACATCATCATCCACCCATTTAACAAAGTTTTTGGCGCAAAAACAAAGTTCCTGGAGTATAATTACTATTTTCAAAGTAAGGATTACACAATTAAACAGGAAATAACACTTTCAAACTAGGAGAATGTTTTCTTTGTTATTATTATCGTTGTTCTTATTTTTTAACATCATCATCCACTCATTTAACAGTTTTTGGTGCAAAAACAAAGTTCCAAGTGTAGGACTACTACTTTCAGAAAAGAGTACTTTCAAACTAGGAACATGTTTTTTTTATTATTAAAAATGTTGTTTATAACAACTTTGAAAATTCCCCAAAAATCAGTGGATAAGTAAAACATTATGAAATTTGGTGGGCTAGGAGTGGTAAATGTGTTCTACCACTGTAGTGAGTTTCACCCCAATAGCTGTAAAATGAGGAAGGAAGGAGCCCCTGAAGTTTCCTCAATTATAATAATTGTGCACTACTATAACAAAATAGTAACACAATTGTGTTACTCTCATTATAGTAAAGAAGTTTTCAGTAACTATACTTTAGAAATGAAACACCAGAGCCCCCCAGTTTTGTAATGACTTTTGTACCATATTAATGGATATCTCTAATACTAATTAACTCCAGGCTTTCTTTGTCAATGGTCCATATTGTGAAGACATCATAAATGTATCTCTATGATGCAAAGCAATTATATTTTAATTCCCTGAGGATTTCCMCCCCCCCCCCCCCCAAATTTACACATAAATAAATCAGCATTTGATGGATCCATGTATGCATGTGTGTGAAACTAAATGACTTCAATAAAGTGGCCATACGTGCCTGTCTAAGGATTATATTCCACCTTAGCTTTCTCCTATATTCTCATATGCTGGCAAATGGAGTCCCACGGAGACCATCCCATGATGCACAGCCACTTCCGCTGGTTGCCCATGGGAATCTGTCTTGCCAGCTTGCAAAGACGATATGAAGACTCAATTCTCAACCAACTTCTGATTGAAGAAAGCATCAGGAAGCAGAGGAAAGCCAGAAGAAGATGGGGAAGCATAATGGGATGGTTGACCATTCCTGAAGACAGACTTTGCTGGGGTAAGAAAGGTCCCCACTCTTCAGGATGCTTTCCTTCTCTTTCCTCCATTTCCCTTCACATGCATTTTGTAGGGAAGGGATTCCAAAGAATTTGCTGCTATTTCATCTACATCAGTCTTCTAACCTGAACTGCTATATTGTCACATCTCATTCACACAATCCATTCTTCATCTCAGTAATTATAATTGTTGAGAATTAATAAGGTGAAGTTGTTAGGATGATGGATGAGCCTAAACGGTTCTGGCCCAACTTACCTTTCCGAACGCATCTCCCCTTATGAACCATCTAGGACCTTAAGATGATCTGGGGAGGCCCTGCTCCTTCGTCACAAGTACATTTGGCGGAGACGAGAGGCAGAGTCTTCTTGGTGGTGGCCCCTGGGCTGTGGAACGCCCTCCCTATAGATATAGGGATCGACCACCTCCCTTTTAACATTCCAGAAAGAAGTCAAAACATGACTTTTTGAACAAGCGTTTTCAAATGCAGAGTAACTGACATAGGAAAATGGAACGATGACAATGAGACCGGACAACGTTTTTAACAAGGTGACACTATGAATTTATATTTTATTGATTTGTTTAGTTTTTATTATATGCTATGTTTTTAAATGTATTTATGATATTGTAAGCATTGAATTTTACCCTGTTAACCGCCTTGAGTCGCCTACGGGCTGAGAAAGAAGGTATACAAATCCAGTAAGTAATAAATAAGCAAGTAAATAACTAAATAAAATCATTGGGCAATCATGGGTCACTAATAGACTTGGCATAACCTCAGGTAAACCCTGATCCCACTGGAGAAAAAACAAACAAAGAAACAAATAATTAATCCACCATGTTAATAGAGTTTCTTTGCTATGTTAACACCTTCATTGTTTGGAAAGTATATTGCAATCTTTATGTGGAAGGTGCTTCCGATGTGTAAGCTATTCTCATGCATATTCTGACCTAAGAAGGCAGAGCTGGCTCTTCATTGTCTTCTTCTAGCACTCAGCCTTCCAAAAGGCAATCAAAGGAATGGCATTCAATGGGGTGTGTGCAGGAATGAGGACATTAACCTAGGCCTCAGTTGCTTACATATTTACATAGCCATTGTGAACACCCACAGGAAAAGGAGATACGAGTGTGACATATGTGTCATTGTTGTAAATAGGATGAAATGTCTTGCACATACTTATTTGAGAAAAGCATCACAATCAGTTCCAGGAGCCCTTGTACACAGCTTTAACTGTCATGGCAGCATCCTATGGAATCCTGAAGTTTAAATTATCAGCCACAGAGCTGAGGACCTTACAAAACTATAAACGCCAGCCATGAAGATTAAAGTGGAACCATAGTACTTTAAACTGCATGGTTTGAAAGAGACTCAGGATGTCCCAGCAGTCCAGCAGGGTCTGATTCAGTACATATTTATTTATTTATTTACAACATTTATATGCCGCCCTTCTCACCCCAAAGGGGACTCAGAGCGGCTTACAAGTAAAAAGTAAATACAATATATTATTATTAGTAATATTACATTTAATATAAAATATATAATTATAATATATTATTAGTAGTAGTATATTGTATTACATTATAATATTATCAATATTATATGTATATACAATATATTATATTTTATATTATATTATATTATATTATATTATATTATATTATATTATATTATATTATATTAAGCACAGTGCAGGAGACAAGATGGAACAGCCTTCATGGCCCCTCTCTTCATTCTGATCTCAGAGCAGCAGTTGGTGCTGAAGGTGGGAGGCTTAAATACAAAAATCAGTGTTTCCCCTATTCCAGCCTTCTATTTATTTTGAGAACTGGAGAAACACAGCTGTTTTAGCAGATGACCTAGACCAGTGGTTCTTAACCTGTGGGCTGTGGACCACCAGTGGACCACAAGGACAAAAAATTGGTCTGAGAGCCTCCTTCCTATATTTTATTATTTTATTTTATTTTATTTTATTTTATTTTATTTTATTTTATTTTATTTTATTTTATTTTATTTTATTTTATTTTATTTTATTTTATTTTATTTTATTTTATTTTATTTTATTTTATTTTATTTTATTTTATTTTATTTTATTTTATTTTATTTTATTTGTTTCTGCTCCTTTCGTGCCACCTGCCACTCCTTCCCTGTCGCTGATCATGGCATATGTTCTGTATCAGAAACCAGAGCTGATGTGGTCTATCCAATGCAATTTTCTGAATCAGCACCCTAAACGAAATCTATAGTTGACCAAAAACTGATTTGTAAGCCTCAATTCTTCCAGTCTTCAAAGACAATGGAAGGGCGCTTCTTCCTGCACTTAGGCAACCTAATTATCCCAAAACATAGGAAGGTATTCTCTTTGGCTAAATTCAATGCAACCCTTCTGCTGTACTGGAGGGAAGATACAACAAAGTACCATATGATGAATGCCTATGTCCCTGTGAGGCTGAGGCAGTGGAAACTGTGGAGCACGTTTTGTTGTACTACTCTTTTTACCGAAACCTTTGTAAACATTTTATAAATCATATCTTAGAAAGTTTACCTGGGAGATCTGTAAGGTTTTATGTTGATTATCTTTTGGCTGATCAGCACCCCAAAATTACAGCTAAAGTTGCTAGCTTTTGTGCAGCAGCAATAGCTTGTAGTCGCAAGATGCTGTCACACTCTTAGAAGGTTTTAATATTCACCTCAGTTTTTTACCATTGTCATTTTAGCATATAAATGTTTAATATTGTTTTAACTATCATATTCAATACTGGGTTCTAACTTTGTTTTCGACATTGTCTCTAAATGCCTAAAATATATGTTCTAATTCTGACATTTGTACATTTCTTGGTACTGGGCATTGACCATAAATAAATGTAGATAATGTTACTTACTTACTTACTTACTTACTTACTTAGTCGATCCCTCGTAGTTTGAGGATGATGGTCCTCCAAGTGTAGTGTCCTGGCGGTGGGTCCGTAGGTGACTGTGGAGCCCTATTCTTGATCTACATCTTCTCCCACAGTGAGGGCATTGGTTTCCAGGTGGAAGGCGATCCCGGTTGGGGTTGGCTTGATGTGCCTTCCTCTTGCCATGTTTTTCTCTTTCACCCTCCATTCGTGCCTCTTCAAATTCTACAGCACTGCTGGTCACAGCTGACCTCCAGCTGGAGCGCTCAAGGGCCAGGGATTCCCAGTTTTCAGTGTCTATGCCAGAGTTTTTAAGGTTGGCTTTGAGCCCATCTTTCAATCTCTTTTCCTGTCCTCCAACATTCCGTTTTCCGTTCTTGAGTTCAGAATAGACAAACCGCTTTGGTAGATGGTGGCCGGGCATCCGGACAACGTGGCCGGTCCAGCGGAGTTGATGGCGGAGGACCATCGCTTCAATCCTGGTGGTCTTTGCTTCTTCCAGCATGCTGACATTTGTCTGCTTGTCTTCCAAGAGATTTGCAGGATTTTTCGGAGGCAGCACTGATGGAATTGTTCCAGGAGTGGCATGTGACGTCTGTAGACTGTCCACGTCTCGCAAGGGTATAGCAGGGTTGGGAGGACAATAGCTTTATAAACAAGCACCTTGGTATCCCTACAGATGTCCCGGTCCTCAAACACTCTCTGCTTCATTCGGAAAAAGGCTGCACTCGCAGAGCTCAGGCGGTGTTGTATTTCAGTGTCAATGTTGACTTTTGTGGAGAGGTGGTTGCCAAGGTACTACCTTGGCAGTATATAATGTATATAATGATTTGTAAACCTTTTGGTACTAATGTTGGAGAGTAGTCTCTGGTCACAGTGGTCCCTGGTCAAGTTGTCCTTGGTCAAGTGGTCCCTGGTCAAAAAAAGGTTGGGAACCACTGATCTAGACCTATGTTTGTAGCATGTGGTCAATGTGAATGACAGTTTGTAGCTGGAAATGTAATGGGACTTATGCACCCTCTAAAAAGTTACCTTCTTGCAAATGCTGGAATAATAAAATAAGGTTTGAATAATGGGCAGGTACCCATTCATTATTATTTCGGGTACTCATTTGGTGAGTACCCGAAATAATAATGATTTATGTACCCCTGAAACATACCCAGAAGATGGTGCAGTTGACCAAAGATAAAAACAAAACAAAACAATGAGCACTTTTGAGGAATAGCTGGGACAGTTGTGTATGTTAGCCCTGAGAAGAGAAAATTGAAAGGAGATTCTGACTTAAAGATTTTCCTAATGATAAAAACTGTTTAATAGTGAGCTTGCCTTGGAGGTAATGGACAACCCTTCATTGGAAGTTTTGAAACAGAGGTTTCATGGGCCACCTCTCAGAGTTGCTTTCACCACAGCATGGGTTGGATTAGATGGCTCTTAGAGTCCTTTCCAGATCTAAGATTTGCCAATTCTATGGCATGTGTTTGACATATACATCTATGGTTTGATCTTAGGGTATGGTTAGTTTCAGAAAATCCGAACATCCCTGTGGTCGGCTGATATCTGTGTGAAATGTTTGACAGCAATGCAAGGCATCGTTGCAAATGGGGAGGGAGCGGAGAGAAAAGGGAGATCAAGTGTCGCACTTGTCTTGCTACATTGCTTACCAAAACCCTCTTTCCCCTCTGGCTAAGAGACCAAGGGTGGCGAAAACAAACACTGGGAGAGTTTGGAAGCTTTTCTGACAATTCTCTTTGTCGTTCTCCTGGCCCTGGTGGTAGTTCAGAACACCTACATCTCACTTTGTTCTCCTTAAGGCTGGTGAAAGCAATAAGACGGCATATTCAAGACACACAGAGGCAGGGCTGAATCTGTTCCTGATGTAATGGGGATGCATTTTGTGAGCTTACAGTGGGATGAATTTGGCCTAGGACTTCAGTAGGACATGAACTGTCAGAAACAGAAACTTCTGTCTCTGTCTCTCCCTGTATTTGAAATGTGCACAGAAAAGGAGAATGCCCTAAATATTTCAGCAGGTTTCTAATTTCAGAGGCAGCATACAGGATATTGCTCCCCACACTTGCTTCCCCCTTCCTTGCTACTCTTTTCTTAAGTAGAGAGAAATATTGCCTTAGACTCTTTATACAGAAACTAAGTTTGCCTGTGGTTTTCAATTTGTGACTGTTGTTTAAGCATGTGAATAAATTGGTTGACATTCTTCCAATTAGGCTTGTGCACAGATTCGGTTTGGTCTGTTCCCTTTGGGTGGTTTAGCTTGTTCATAGAATCAGAGAACCATTGAGTTGGAAGAGACCGCATGGACGAACCCCCTGCCAAGAAGCAGGAAAATCACATTCAAAGCACCCCCGAGAGATGGCCATCCAGCCTCTGCTTAAAAGCCTCCAAAAAGGAGTAATTTCAAAATGATTTGGCTGGCTGTAATGTTAAAGACTCAGCTGCTATGCTTTTTCGGCTGAAACGGGCGAAGGAGGCAGGCAGTCACACCTCCTCCTCTTCTATTTGGGATCCTGTGAGGAGTGGAGAGGCTGCTGCATGCTTTCACAGTTTTTCCCAGTGAGCCCTGCCTGTTGGGCGAATCAGAAGAGAAGAACGTGCTTTTCACAAGCTGTGTCTATTTAATGGGTCATCAATAGACCTCAGTACACTCCTTCTATACCTGGGACGTCATCCTTTTCCATCGAGCGCACAGCTTTGGGAGGGATGCACATGGAGCAGTGAGGGAGTAAGGGGACACCCGCCTAGCCAGCCAGATCAGCTAAATTAACCCTGGTGATCCATGGGGTGAAAGATGTTGCAGCCAGATCACCCTCACATTGGAAATTGGGTCATCAGTAGAGCAGAGGAGAGGTTCTCAAAGTGTACCTAAAAGCTTTATTGAAATTCTTGCCACCCCAAGCATTTCCACCACCACCACCACCACCACCCCTTGACTCCCTTGCTATCCAAACATTGTTTTGCATGCTCACCTTCCTCGTGGTGAGAGAATTCTTGTCCATCGTACCTTAGGGACCGCCTCTCCTTCTCCCATCATCAGAGGTCGCAACGACCAGCCCAACGTGACTTACTCCATATACCGGGTCCTAGAGAATTGCACTTGGAAAGGGCCAGGCGCAGGGCTTTTTCTATTTCTGCCCCTGCCTTGTAGAATTCCTTGCCGCCCTACATGAGAGCCATGAGTGACTTAGCGCCTTTTACTCTCGCACTTAAGACCTGGCTTTTTACTAGAGCATTCGATCTCTGTTAATTTTTAATTTTTGTATGTATGTATTTTATCTTTTATAATTTAGCTGTAAATTGCCTAGAGCATTCTTGGATGGAGGACGATTAATAAGTGATGATGATGATGATGATTTTGCATCACAGGCCACCAGCTCCTTTCCCCATATTTGGTCTGCTTCTAGACTTAGAAAGGGCAGGGTGGCCAGCCAATCACTCAGTGCCAACCACTGGCGATCCTGGGGGGTCTTCTCCTTCCTCCCCCCCCAAACTTTCCTTCTTTAAGAGACTGCTTAGCTCTTTGTGGGGCAGGTGGCTGGCCGCAAATCTGACACAGGCCCCAGTTCCTTTTTCCTTGTGTGGTTTGCTGCAAGACTTAGAAAGGGTGGGGTGACCAGCCAACTACTCCACCCCTGACCTCTGAGGATCCTGGAGATCTCCTTCCCCCTTCTTTGGGCGACAGATTGGCTCCTTGTGGGGTAGGGTGGCTGCCAACCATTCCACCCTTGACCTGAAGTCATCCTTCTCCCCTTGTCTCTGAGCCCCTCTATTGCCCTTTTTTTGGGGGGGGGGGCTGATGCTGCCTTGCCTTTCTGAATCATTGAAGCTAAAAATTATGGGAAGTGTGCCATCCACACAGACACTATAAAAAAATAAAACTGCGACGTGCTTCTCTCTATGTCTGAGCGAACTGCGGGTGTCTTTCTTGAGAAGCTTGAGATACTCAGCAACTGAGGCTATTACTGGTTTTAAACATCAAAAAGGATATTTATTGATACAAAGTCCTTGCAGACTTGGCACAGTTCATCAAAGTTGCAAACAAACAGTCAATATATGAAACCACAGAGATATTCTTTCTTTTCTTCAGTTACAAAGGCAACTTTTTCTCCAGATGGCAGATAAGATCCTGGAATCTTTACACCCTAACCTTAAGCTGTTATGGTTAGGAAAAAAGCAGGCCCCCCCCCCCCATCTATAGCTTAAGGTTAGTTCTGGAAACAAAGCAGTGAAGACTCTCTCTCTCTATAACTATATAATTCAGTCTTCTCAATTAAGCTTATCTATCTATAATATCTCAATATAGCTCAAAACACAATATACTATCTATATTTACTCAATATAGCTTAATATACTTCTTTATAGCTTAATATCTTAATATACAATATACAAGACACAATATATAATGTATAGCTTAATACTCAATATATAATGTATAGTTTTTGCAATGGTTTTCCCAGAGCTACCTGCCTAACCATCAGCACGTCTGAAGTCTTTCCTCTAAACTGGGGAGATTCCGAAATGGAGATCTCTTCCCTCGGAGAAAAGGTGGTCCCTAGACCCAAAGAGATACCTTTCTGAACCAATAGCTGCAAAGGAGGCCTGCAGACTGGCTTTGAAAACTCTGATACTGTTAACTTTCAGTGCTCTTGCAAAGCTGCAGCAGCCCTGGGAGAAAATGCAAGAGGGAGCAACTCCAAGTAACGGTAAGGTAAGGCAAACCAGGCTCCTGGGAGACGGAACAGGAAGGGGAGCCCGGGAAGCCCCCCATTGCCACCAATGGGCCAAATGTAGTTGCCTTTTCCAACTGCACATCAAAAAAGGCTATTTGGCTACCCATTTTCGGGAGGTGCATGAAAACAGATCTGGGGTCTACCAAAATTCGGCCAGCAGAAATGGATTGAGGTTTAGCCAAAATGCACAAGCCTACTTCCAATTGTAAGGATCTCCACAAAAACCTAGGTTGTGCATGCAGAGAACTTCTTGAAGGAACTTAATCTGGATATTTATCGGGGTCACATTTTGGTGTTGCTTGGTGAGAATAAAAGATTTGGTTTCTCTCTTTCTGCTCTTCTCCAATCCTACA
Organism: Anolis sagrei ordinatus; assembly: GCF_025583915.1. Classification (NCBI taxonomy): domain Eukaryota; kingdom Metazoa; phylum Chordata; class Lepidosauria; order Squamata; family Anolidae; genus Anolis; species Anolis sagrei. The sequence goes on along the minus strand of NW_026847993.1, from coordinate 13,175,105 downwards.
TGCTTGCATGTCCTGTGATACCATTGCAATAACACCAGAATGCATGTACCAACTTTACACAACAAAAAACTCTCTCTCCATCTTTCTCTTTAATCCACTTCCCATACTTGTTTAAATACTTCATAATAATTGAGTCAGTTTTTAATCAGACTCAAGGCAAGTCACCAACCACTAAACACAGACATGTGCCTTTCACCTTAAGAACAGACAAGCATCCCGAGCTCTGAGGACTACCTGGGAAGGAATCCCACTGGAGCATTGCAACACACCCAAATACTTGGGAATCACTCTGGACCGTGCTCTTACCTACAAGAAGCACTTCCTAAACATCAAGCAAAAAGTGGGTGCTAGAAACAATATCATACGAAAGCTGACTGGCACAACCTGGGGATCACAGCCAGACACAGTGAAGACATCTGCCCTTGCACTGTGCTACTCTGCTACTGAGTATGTATGCCCAGTGTGAAACACATCTCACCACACTAAAACAGTGGATGTGGCTCTTAATGAGACATGCCGTATTATCACGGGGTATCTGCGCCCTACACCACTGGAGAAATTACACTGCTTAGCCGGTATTGCACCACCTGACATCCTCCGGGAAGTAGCAGCCAATAGTGAAAGGACCAAGGCAGAGACATCTCCATCTCATCCCCTGTTTGGGTATCAGCCAGCATGTCAACGACTTAAATCTAGAAATAGTTTTCTAAGATCTACAGATACACTCGCTGGAACACCTCAGCAAGCAAGAGCCCAAAAGTGGCAGGATCAAACCCAGAACCTCAACCAATGGCTGATACCAAATGAGAGACTCCCCCCTGGGCACACAGAAAACTGGGCAACTTGGAAGGCACTGAACAGACTGCGCTCTGGCACCACACAACCTCGAGAAATGGGGCTACAAAGTGGAATCCACGACATGCGAATGTGGAGAGGAGCAAACCACTGACCCCCTGCTGCAATGCAACCTGAGCCCTGCCACATACACAATGGAGGATCTTCTTGCAGCAACACCAGAAGCACTCCAAGTGGCCAGCAACTGGTCAAAGGACATTTAATCATCTACCAAACTCACAAATGTTGTATTTTGTCTGTTTGTTTGCTTTGTTCTGTTAGAAATGTAATATAATTGACTGGTTGCCCTGACAAGACAAATAAAAACCAACCACTGCCCCCAAGGCACTAGTCTTTCTAGATCTGATTCTTCTGGAGCCTTCACATTTTCACCACAACTTTCTACTGTGTAAGTTCTTTGCAACATAGAAGGTGCACTGAGAGAGAAAAAACCTTTCCTTTATTTGCACAAATATTGGTGAATGCTCTGTGCTCCCAGCACAATCTGCTAAGTAAATAGCTGCAAAAGCTATGTACTATTAACAAATTCCTTTAAGATGCAGTATTCCAATAACCGACAATGGCAGTTGGCACAAACAGCAAGTGTTGGGAGAAAATTACGGCATGTTTGTAATAACTGGCCAAATGCATACTTCAGAAATACACAGAATTGTCTCCATGGAAACTCTCGGGCTCAAAAGCCTCATTAAAAGTTCACAGAGTGTCGTATTTATAGCAGTTTAATCACCCTAAGAAGATACAGAAACTACCTAAGCAGCAGGATTAGTATCTGCCGGGAGATACAAAAATACAGGTATACAATTGGAATCCTTAATCTAATGTCCTTTGTGTAGAGTGAGTGTTTGACTTTTCTAAGTTGTCTTCCTGTTCTCTTTTGGTTCTGCAAAACGGGCAGATTTTTGAACTTTATCCCTGGGTAGACAACCTGTGATCAAAGCACTTTAAGCATCCTGTAGTGATGTGGACCTTGACTTCTTTGCAAAGCCCATGATGCCCTTGAAAACGGCTCGGAAATTCCAACTGATTCAACGAGCAGCAGCCAGGATGTTGACTGGCGCTCCTTACAGAGAGAGGTCAGCCCTCCTGTTCAGGGAGCTCCACTGGCTGCCGTTTATCTACCAAGCCCAATTTAAGGTGCAGGTGCTTACCTACAAAGCCCTGAACGGTTTGGGACCAGCCTACCTGCGTGACCGCATCTCCGTCTACGAACCCACATGCTCTCTCCGTTCATCTGGAGAGGCCCTGCTCGTGATCCCACCTGCGTCGCAAGTGTGTTTGGTGGGGACACGAGACAGGGCCTTTTCTGTGGTGGCCCCCCGACTCTGGAACACCCTCCCCAAAGATCTTAGGCAGGCCCCTACATTGGCAGCCTTCAGAAAGAACTTGAAGACCTGGCTGTTCCGATGTGCCTTTCCCGAATAGGAAACCTCCATTACCAAGTCCCACAAGCACTTTATTAAAGCCAAGACCACCGCACACTGCACACTGCACTTGTCCATAAGCCTCATTTCCACCTGTCACATCAGCACTTTTAACCCTTGTACCCTTACTCTGGCCTGGCCCAGTTTTATTGTGCCTTAGTGGATTGTTTATTGCTTGTTGTTTTAGATTGCTTTAATTGTTTTAATTTGCCTAGGTTTTGTATTGTTATATTGTGTGTTGAGGCCTTGGCCTTTGTAAGCCTCATCGAGTCCTGCGGGAGATGCTAGCGGGGTACAAATAAAGTTTAATAATAATCATAATAATCATAATAATAATGAGCAACTAGGGACCTCATCACTCTAGAGCATGGATGTGCTTTAAATAAGTTTCTACCTTCTGCAGAATTCTGGGGCTTGTAGTATAGGGAGGAGCTTTTGAACTTCTCACTCAGGCAGGTCCTGGACCTCCAAACTACAAGCTCCAGAATTCTGCAGGAGGCAGAAATCAGATTTAAAGTGAATCCATATTCTAGTGTGATGAGGCTATAGGTCAGCGTTTCTCAACTTGGGGGATTTGTGCCAAGTGTGGTCCAGATCCACCATTGTTTGAGTCCACAGTGCAGTCTGGATGTAGGTGAACTACAACTCCCAAACTCAAGGTCAATGACCACCAAATCCTTCCAGTATTTTCTGTTGGTCATTGGAGATCTGTGTGCCAAGTTTGCTTCAACTCCATCGTTGGTGGAGTTCAGAATACTCCTTTATTGTAGACCCCACAGTGTTATGGTTATGGGGTCACCACAACATTAAGGGGTTGCGGCATTAGGAAGTTTGGGAAACACTGCTCTAAGAGATCCAAAAGGCTGTCTATTTTTTTTCTTGCAGATTGTCTTTCTGGCCACTTTCCATCTTCCCCGAGCCCTGCTGGCCCCGCCCTACTTCACCCTGTGAGCCTCCAGAGGTAAATAGAACGTGCTCGGACCCAAAATGGCCACGGCGGGGCTTTGCCTTTTGCATAGCTCTCAGGCCGGGACGACAAGGGCTCACTCTTTCAGGACCGAATTTCCCTTCTGAGTGGTCAATTTCTCTCACTTTCTGCTGTCTCACCCCTGTTCTTAACTAGGAATTGGATGTTTGGGACTGCCTGTAGTCTTTTTTAATGGGTGGGTTGTTGATTTGATCTTCGAGATGTGAAATAAGGGGTTTGGGCAGTGTTGGCCCTTTTGCAATTGGCTGGTCACTATCTGAAACCATAGTGTTTTTTGAATGGATTGGAATATTGGGTTGCTGTGAGTTTGGCCATGTTCTAGAAGCATTCTCTCCTGACGTTTCGCCCATATCTGTGGCAGGCATCCTCAGAGGTTGTGAGTTCTGTTGGAAACTAGGCAAGTGAGGTTTATATATCTGTGGAATAACTACCAGGTACTGTTTACCCACAAACATCAAGAAATTACATATATTAGAAACCAACTTTCTCATTACTTTCTTTTCAAGATCACCAGACTGGATCATAGCAATGCGTGTCAGGGGACAGCTAGTGTGTGTGTGTGTGTGTGTGTATATATATAGAGAGAGAGATGGCATGGGACAACTTCGGCCCTCCATGTGTTTTGGACTTCAACTCCTACAATTCCAAACAGCCAGTAGGAAGCCCCAAATACCTGGAGGGCCAAAATTTGTCCATGCTCATATATTTATTTATTTATTTATTTATTTATTTATTTATTTATTTGTTTGTTTGTTTATTTATTTATTGGACTTATATGCTGCCACTCCCCTGGGGCTAGGAGCAGCTTACAAGAATGGTTAAAATCTAACACAATTTAAAAGCAATTTAAAACAATTTAAAAACGGCAATATCAAACATTAAAAGCCTGTCGAAACAGGTATGTCTTACATGCCCTGCGGAAAGCTGGTAAGTCCCGCAAGGCACGGACTTCAGGTGGCAGAGTATTCCAGAGTGATGGTGCCACTGCTGTGAAGGCTCTGCGTCTAGTTGCTGTTAGACGCAAGGTCTTGACACTGGGAATTTCCAATAGATCTTGGTCCTCAGAACGGAGGGATCTCTGGGGTTGGTAGGGGGTGAGGCGGTCCCTCAGGTACATCGGCCCCAGACCATGCAAGGCCTTAAAGGTGAGTACCATCACTTTGAAAGTGATCCGGTGCTCAATTGGTAACCAATGCAGCTGTAGTAAGATTGGTGTTATGTGGCATCTCATCGGAATTCCTGCAAGAAGCCAAGCAGCTGCATTTTGTACCAACTTGAGCTTCCGGATCACCGACAGAGGAAGGCCAATGTAGAGGGCATTACAGTAGTCCAGTCTTGAGATGACCGTGGCCTGGATCACCGTAGCTAGGTCGTCCCTGACAGGGAGGGGGCCAGCCGTCTAGCCTGCCGCAGATGAAAAAAGGCGGTTCTGCTAACGGCGGAGACCTGGGCCTCCATCGTCAGCAGAGGGTCCAAAAGGACTCTCAGACTCTTTACCAATGATGACGGGCGTAGCGCCTCGCCATCCAGGGTAGGCAGCTGGATATCCCCACTGCCCGGTCCACCCAGCCATAGGATCTCCGTCTTTGCTGGATTCACCCTCAACCTGCTGGCACGCAGCCATCCAGTAACGGCCTCGAGGCACTGATGGAAACAATCGGGTACAGAGTCCGGTCGGCCTTCCATCTTCAGCACCAGCTGAGTGTCATCGGCATACTGATAACACTCAAGCCCAAAACCTCGAACCAGCTGAGCAAGTGGTCGCATATAGATGTTAAACAACAGAGGGGAGAGAATGGCCCCCTGAGGAACCCCACAAGACAAAGGGGACCTCTCAGAGACCAGGCTTCCCTACTCCACTCGCTGTCCATGGTTGTGACAGCATGGTTTTGTTTCAAGGTGATCAGTCTCTTTTTTGGAGCCTTGCCTTTGATCTTGGACCATCTCTCTGTCCTCTGATGGTCAAGGTGTAGTCTAGCATATTTAAATGTAGCAACCAAGTTGGAGTATTTCTCCCACTTGGCCTTTTTATTTAATCAGATGGTGGACAATTTATCCAGATAACAAGCATGGAGCATGAGAAAACAACTAGTTCACAGTCACTGACCAGCACTTGGTATGGCTGCATTTGGCTCCAAGGAGAGAATAATTGTTTACCGTCAAGCAAAACCAAGAGAGCATTCCTAACAAAATTGTGGAACTTAGACCATTGCTGCCGATGAACTGAAGAGCACTATATGAAATGAATTGGGTGCTTTAACTGAATCTTCTCTCAGGACAATAAGTCTAATGTAAAGGCGAGGTCTGGGGAGGTCGCCAGCAGAAAACCCTCCTGGGGCCCTTCAGAGGAGAAAAGAAATATTCCTCTCCTGTCAAATCCACTTCACATCCTAATATGTCTGAAGATGGGCATTGAAAATATAATACACAGTCACCATTATGTATCAAAGTTTAGCTAACAGGAGCCATTAGGAAATCTCCAAGGATGACAAACTTAACCCTATATGAACTTAAAGGGAATATGTTGCTACTAATGGAGGAAATAAACCAGGTTGATTTTAATTATGACTGAACTAAACTGTCACTTGCTATTAAACTCAAATGTCTGTTCTTCTTTCTTTTATGAATTGCAGTCTCTTGATTTAAATGTACATGGTCGCTACTAACTGACATCTATTGGACATTAAGCCAGAGTGAATTTCACCTGTATTAATTTATCATTATCCATCCTTGTTTGTTTTTTTTTAGCAGTTTTTTCATACACAAATCAAAAATCTCTATTACGGTCATAGACCAGCATAAGGAGAGGGGGGTACAGTCTCATAAAAGCATTGTACATTAAAATCTAAAAGGCTAGAAAACAAAGGTATATTGAAGGCCAAAGCACAAAAACTATTTAGAAAAGGGAAGGGATTAGAAGCAGGTGGAGAGGGAGGGAGATTGATGGAACGGTAGGAGCGTATGGGGCAGAAGTCGGGGGGGGGGGGGGGGGGGGGGGGGGGGTGAGGGAGCACTGATTTATATTTCAGTTAGCTGATAGTTAGATTGCTAACTTTTGGAGTCAGTTATCACCCGGCGGATTTTAAGTGCTGCTGCACAAAACTTGGCAGCATTATAGGTTATAACTGCGTTGGTCTCTGAAAGCAGCAGGGTGATGCAAAATTGTCATGAGTGGTCCAGGTAATCGTATAGCAAAGGTAGGATGAATCTGGATTGAATGTCCTTGTAGAACGGATGCTGGAGCTGATTCTTCACAAGGGCAGAGTCTCTCTGAGTAGGGGGTCTTCTGATATTGGCCCTCGAGTACAGCTGATGGAAGGGTGTGACATCGAGCCAGGGTGAAGGCCCTCCAATGATAGGATACCTCGAGATTTGTTATATATGCCATAGGGGAGGCAAGGTATCTTCTGGCTTTGTTGACAATCAAGGTTGAGGTGTAGCCTAGATCCAATTGGTGCTCTGGAGGAAGTTGATCATACAGTCACACTTGAGGACCCATCAGATATGGTTGAATTTGGTGGCATAAGCTAGTTTGCCTTCCCTTTTGCCAGGGAAACCACCAACTCCCATCCCACAACACATGGTTACTTCTGCTGGGTTCTTTGTAGCCTCGATCCAATTGGTGCTGTGGAGGAAGTTGACCATACAGTCACACTTGAGGACCTAGAAATTCCTACGACCCCATCAGATATGGTTAAGTTCGGCGGTGTAAGCTGGTTTGCCTTTCCTTTTGTCACGGAACCCGCTTCATTGACAATGAAGGTTGGGGTGTAGCCTAGATCCAGTTGGTGCTGTGTCTGAGTTATGTTGTTTGAGGAGTGCTTTGGCTTGATCATATTCCAAACTGAGTAGCAACCCTGAAGAGAAGCCCAGAGATGAGATTTTAGTTGCTACTGTCTGTTTCCATGTGGACTGGAAGTCATCCTTCATGATTAGTGGGGCAAGACCAAGGGGAGCACAGGATATTCTGAGCCAGTAGTTTAGTATGACTATCCACACCCTGGCCTCCACTTTCATGAAACCTGTCTCCAGTCATAGGTTGGCATTGGAGATGCATTTTGGTACTTTCAAACTCAAAAAATTGCTTGTACAAGCTCTAAGGGGGCAAAATTTGAGAAGGGGGTTAGCTGGACTCCATGTCTGAAAAGAGATAGGAAATGATACAGTTGTGATCACAAGTATTTAGCACCTTAATCCATGAATCCTATGAATTCAATTGCAACATTGTTAGTAGACAAATTAGTTGCTTTTCTCTTGGAGGTTATTCTATTTCTCCAGGGTATCTCAGAAGTCATCCTGAAGCCTGCCAGAAAAACTAGTGGTCAATTCTGCAAGATTTCAATCACCAGTGCTTCTGGCAAGTTAAGTAAATGAAAAATGATATGGAAGAATAAAGAAGGGCAGCATGGTGATTAATAAAAGTGACAAAATGACTGTATTACAAATATATGATGAAATGAATAAGGTGCGAACAGATGAGTAGGGCCGCAAGTCTTCACTAAGGTTATTGTCACACACAACAAGCAGTGAGCAATTTAACAATTTTCTTCTTATTGAGAGGAAGACCTGGAGAAATAATGAGAAGACAGAAAAACTTGGGAAAATGGAAAGAAAAAGGAAGAGGGGCCGACCAAGGGCTTGATGGATGGATGGCATCCTTGAAATGACTGGCTTGACTTTGAAGGAGCTGGGGGTGGTGATGGCCAAAAGGGAGCTCTGGCGTGGGCTGGTCACGAATAGTTGGAAGTGACTGAACCAATAAACAACAACAAAGTAATTACTAAACTATATAAAATCCTTCTAAAATGGTCAACTGTGATGGAACAAGTCAAAGATTGCATGATTAAGTGGGCAACTAACATAGGGCACCTGATAAATATGGAGGAATGGGAAAAAACTGGACCTGTGCTGTCACACCCAGACACTATAAAGTTAAAACTAAGATGTGCTTCTCTCTTTATCTGGGTGAACTGTGGGTGCTTTTCTTAGAAGCTCAAGATTCTCAGCAACTGAGGCCAGTCCAGATTTGAACATCAACAGAACATTTATTTTTCAAAGTCCTTGACAGACTTGGTGCAGCTTGATGAAGTTACAAACACAAACAGTTAATTTGGGAAACCATATAGATGTTCTTTCTTTCCTTTTTCCTTCAGTTACCGAGTTAACTTTTCCCCAATGGTAGAAAAATCCTGGGATCTTTTACTCTAACTCTGAGCTCTTATCTTTCAGAAAGAGCAGGTCTTCCCCTATCTAAAATCAAGATTAGTTTTGGAGATGAAGTAATGGAGCCTCTCTCAATGGCAGAGAAATCCTGAATTATTCCCTGTCCCTGCGCTGAGCTACTGTCCTTTAGAAAGAGCAGGTCTTTCTCTATCTGAGCTCAGCACCAGTTTCAAAGGCGAGAGGGTAATCTTAACCTTAACTTTAACCTCAACCATATTCACAATGGCTTGTCCAAGCTGCCTAGCTTGGCCACCAGCACATCTGAGGCTTTTTCTATACTAAAGAAAGCAGGAGAGCTTTTCCAAAATGGAGATCTCATCCCCAGGAAAAAGGGCGGTCTCTAAGCCAAAAGGATACTTTTTAAAACCAATAGCTGCAAAAGGCTTGCAGGCTGGCTTCCAGCCTCTGTTAACGTTTGATTATTAGGGTGCTGCTAAGACTGTAGCAACCCTGGGGGAAATACAAAGGGATGCTATTTCAAGCAACTAAGAGTCAATGCAAACCAAGCTCCTGGAAGATGGAACAGGACCAGTAAATTAAATCATACATATTTGAATACTATAGTTTTAAAATGCTATATCACAGTTACTCATTCTGTACAATATTCATATTTGTGGGAAAGGTTTCACAGAAAACAAGATTTTAGTTCATTTTGCAAAAGAAAAGAAAAGAAAAGAAAAGAAAAGAAAAGAAAAGAAAAGAAAAGAAAAGAAAAAAGAAGAAGATGTTTCAGTGCAAAAGATGTTCTGTGTGAGTTTTGTATGGAATAAGTCCAGATTTCTTCCTGATTCAGGAAACACATTTTGAGCATATTTTGAATATACATTCAATTCCTACAAATGAATAGCAGATGAAAACCCTGCTCAGTAATGAAAAGGAAAAAGGGCTTTGCATGATGGCAGAACACTGTCGTTTATTTTATATTTGGGTAAAGAATCCAGGACCATGCAGGGTAAGATCCAAATGGCTTTAATCCATTTATAGTCAAGTATCAGTAAGTCATACCACACAAAGTATATCAAGCAAAATGGTGGGATTGCTTTTGTTCTTGTGTGTTCCCTTTCCTTGAATAACCTGAAAATATCCTGTGAAAGCAAAACCAGAAAGGAATAAATTCTTCTCAGTGTATTTACAAATGTGAGAAGCTTTTCAAGTTGTATTTGCAATGCGCTTTCTGTCAATGACCTCTATTTTCATAATCCTTCATGGAGTATCATGGTTTTAAACCTCTCTCTCTCCCTGCTGTTTTTGTTAAATGGTTTTGTAGAAGGGTTTCTTTTTAGTAGGGTATTTGGAAAGTCAGATGCTGCATTTAAATGTTGTGTTTTCACAGATATAATATTTATTTACACACCATTTCTGTCTGTTCCCCTTGGAAGCCTAACTCTGAATAGTTCTTCTCTTTCCTGAGTATTGTTAACCAATCCAGACAAGCATATGGTAACAGATTTAATAATAAAGTGGCAATGATTACCTCTTGTTTGTAATTATGTTTATTCTTTTGCATGTGTCCAAAACGGCAAGCAGTGGTCAGCTGTCTTGGGTGGAGAGCAAATGCAGGGAAATTGCTTGGCAGCTTGACAGCTGGGAAAATAGCTTAGAGTTACTTAAAGACATGCCATGTCATGGACACTTGCAAAAATCCAAAAGTGCTTAGTTTTTTGCTTGCATGCTTTTGAAATCGATTGCATTTGGAAAGTGGGCAATTTATATTATGTGTGATGGATTTGCATCTAAATAATCCCAAACTGAAGAGTGGCAAATAATACACTATGTGGATGCATTCAAGAAGAAAAAGGAGAAGACAACAAACTGAATGAAAAGGGTAGCAAGAAGATATCTATTATTTATAATATCAAGAACATGACTATTTTGAAAAGATTCGGACACATCATGCACTTCAAATGCTAATTAATTTATTATTTGAATAGTTGTTATTATTGTTAACTGCCATCAAGTTGAGACTTTGATGTATGATGAAAAGGAGACCTCCAAGTGGGCCTGCAGCCAGAAAAAAATTCAGAGGGGAGGGCTGAAGAAATGTTTAATTTTTTTTTAGTAAATCATGAAGAGTCCATACGACAAAATAATTTAAATTCTATGTCTCGTTTTATATTTTTATATAGGCTTAAATAAAATCAAATTTCTATTTAGCTACAAAGTTTCAAGTCCTAAAAATCCCCTGAAAGTGACTCTTTAATTGTAATTTAATGGATACAAAAGAATACCACAACACTTGTTGGAAACACCTGAAAACTGTGTCAATACTAGGCCTGTGCGGTTTCGTTCGTTAATTCGTTAAACATTCGTTAATTTTTGCATATACGAAACGATAACAAAACATATTTTCAAACCCGGAAGGGTTTTTAAATATCGAAACGGCAGGCGCAAAAAATTTTGTATTTCCGTCCATTTCGGAAATACGTAAGATGGCCGCCTGGCTTGCTGGGAGCTCTCCTCTCTCCGCGCCGGCTGAGCAAGCGAGCGAGAGGGCGAGCGAGAGGGCGAGGGTGAGCGGCGAGCGAGAGGGCGAGTGAGAGGGCGAGCGGCGAGCGAGAGGGCGAGTGAGAGGGCGAGCGGCGAGCGAGAGGGCGAGTGGGAGGGCGAGCGAGAGGCGAGGAGGGCGAGCGGCGAGTGAGAGGGCGAGCGGCGAGCGAGAGGGCGAGCGGCGAGCGAGAGGGCGAGCGAGAGGGCGAGCGAGAGGGCGAGCGGCGAGCGAGAGGGCGAGCGGCGAGCGAGAGGGCGAGCGGCGAGCGAGAGGGCGAGTGAGAGGGCGAGCGGCGAGCGAGAGGGCGAGCGGCGAGCGAGAGGGCGAGTGAGAGGGCGAGCGGCGAGCGAGAGGGCGAGCGGCGAACGAGAGGGCGAGTGAGAGGGCGAGCGGCGAGCGAGAGGGCGAGCGGCGAGCGAGAGGGCCCGCCAGAGTGAGTGCCTGCCTTCCCTTAATTTCTCCTCCCTATTCTACTAAATTATTTAATAATTAAATTTAAAAAATATTTTAAAAATATTGAAAAAAAAGGCCCCATCTTTACAAAATGTTTTGTTAATATTTACGAAATTTCGTAAATACCGAAACTTTTTTTTGGAAAGTTTTGTAATTATTTTAAATATCGAAACAAAAAAACACCCCAATTACAAATCGATTTTAGAAACAAATTTTTTCTTGATCAAACAGGCCTAGTCAATACACTTTGACAGACATCAGGCTCCATCGGTAAACTTCGGTGGACACTCAATAGTGCAAGTCCAGTCAGTCTTTCTTGTCCCATTGGGCTTCTGATGTATGTTTTCAGATGTTTGAGAGTTGAAAACAACTTTTCATTTGTAACTGTTGACACTCGCAACGTTGCAAAAATCTCAAGAAGTTTTTTCACATTCAGAAAAAGCTATCTATCACAGACAAGATACCCTTCCAGTGCATTTGATGGTTTTTCTGCAGGTGTAACCTTTTTCATTTTCTACACCACAGGTCAAACTCTTCCATCAGTGTTTTAGTATCTTAAAGGCATTCATTATAAAGTTCTGTGCACTTGGATTTTAAATGGCCACATTAATTGGGGGGGGGGGGGCACTTGAAGTTCCAGAACTTCTTCTGGTGCCTTGTAAACCTTTCTTGAAGCTGACTGTAGAAATTGGGTGTACACATTTCGCCTTTCATATTCCATTGGTGATGGTGAAATTGACTGAATGTTGCTTTGACAAATGTGTCTTGAACAGATGTGCAGAATCCTAACTTCTCCACCCATAGACTCCACCACTAATCTTGCTGTGTCAAAGATCTCCTGAAATTCTTTCACAGATTCTGTGTGCATCTCCTTGGCTTTTTCTAAGAGACTGTTGACATGCTGTAGACTACAGAAAATTTTCTTATCTACTCTTTGTAATGTTCTGCTAATATGAAGGGAGGATTATAGAAGCTTTTTTAGGATGTGTAGTATAGTTGTTATAAATTCAGCATTCAGAACAGCTAAAAGAAGGTGCTCAGCTTGGGAAGAAGTCTCATTGTTCTATAGAGGACTCACTTTTAGTTCTTCAAGTGTTCTCACCACCACACTATACACTTCAACAAAACATAAAACATGTCATTCAATCCAAAGAGTTTCACAAAGTGGCAACAGGTTGTTTGCTCTTGATTTAGGGATAACAGTCTTTTATATTTCTTCTACAATTCATAGAATCATAGAATCAAAGAGTTGGAAGAGACCTCATGGGCCATCCAGTCCAACCCCCTGCCAAGAAGCAGGAATATTGCATTCAAATCACCCCTGACAAATGGCCATCCAGCCTCTGCTTAAAAGCTTCCAAAGAAGGAGCCTCCACCACACTCCGGGGCAGAGAGTTCCACTGCTGAACGGCTCTCACAGTCAGGAAGTTCTTCCTAAGTCTGATGGATAATGCTCTGAAGTAATTGCGCATAGATGATATTATTGACACGTCTACTTTCAGGTGTTTTTAAAATAATATTTCAAAAATTATTAAAGATAATCACATGATGTAAAAACACATAAATACATAATAGAATTTAGAATTGTGTTCAGATTTCATGAAAAAATGTTGATTAGGTCAGAGATACAACATTTTGAAAGATCTCTTATACATATGATTTCATTTTAAATTGGAATATCTGAAACTTAGGATCTATGACCCATACATATTATTACATTTTTAGAAATTGCATAAAAGTACCTTTACACTGGTAACTAGTTATTCAAAAATATTTGATAGAAGTGTGATAGAACCAATTGGGAAATGACATTTATAACCCAGGTACAAAAATTGTGTTACATATTGTAATAGTTCCAAGTCTTTGCTCTTTTCTGCTAGATTCTTGAAATCTAATTCCCTCAAAACCCATGCAATGGATTGATTGGTCCTACTGGTGCTACAAAATACCTAAAGTATTCAATTATTTTATTTGAGTAAACATGTAAGGATGGTTCCCATAGAATGCTTTTTCCAGATGTTTTGTTATCTAGATTAAGTCAATAGTAAGATGAGTCATGGAGCCCCCGGTGGTGCAGAGGGTTAAAGCACTGAGCTGCTGAGCTTGCTGATTGAAAGGCCGCAGATTCGATTCCGGGGAGCGGCGTGAGCTTCTGCTGTCAGCCCTAGCTTCTGCCAACCTAGCAGTTTGAAAACATGCAAATGTGAGTAGATCAATAGGTACCGCTCCGGCGGGAAGGTAACGGTGCTCCATGCAGTCATGCCGGCCACATGACCTTGGAGGTGTCTAAGGACAACGCTGGCTCTTCGGCCTAGAAATGGAGATGAGCACCACACCCCAGAGTCAGACATGACTGGACTTAATGTCAGAGGACTACCTTTACCTTAAGAAGAGTCATGTATGAGCACCAGCCCCTCTGGCATCCTTCTCCACAGGAAGAGTTAGACTCAAAAGAGATGCATATTTAGTTGCTTGTTCCCTTGTCTATTTGGGTATAAGCTCAGCTGCATAGCTACCTTTGTGATTCAACACAATGGCAACACAACACAACCCTAGGAGCCCCCGCTGGCACAGTGAGTTAATCCCCTGTGCCAGCAGGACTGAAGACCGACAGGTCATAGGTTTGAATCTGGGGAGAGTGCAGATGAACTCCCTCTGTCAGCTCCAGCTCCCAATACGGGGACATGAGAGAAGCCTCCCACAAGGATGGTAAAACATCTAAGGCATATGGTCATCCCCTGGGCAATGTCCTTGCAGATGGCCAATTCTCTCACACCAGAAGCGCCTTGCAGTTTCTCAAGTCGCTCCTGACATGACAAAACAACAACAACACAATGGCAAAGTCACAAAGCTGAGCATACAACCAATGTACATGTGCATAGGTGCACATCCCATAGAGATTCATGTGCACAAATAAGGCAAAACTTCACATGTAGGCATTTTTATGCAATAAAAACCTAATATGGGATTTTGGCCAGACTTCTGTGTAGTTTATTGAAGTTGTTGTTATCACAATGTGGTAAATGAACAACTGATAGTAAGTGGAAACTCACTGTAAGCTGTATCTCTGAGAAATCATCTGTTTCTAATCAGGTCCCTACTGTCACCCCCTCAATTCTTTTATGAATGCTTCTGTGGGTAAAAAAAAATTCCTTCCTTGACTTTTATTCATGGAATCTGCTAAAACAATCCAGTTGAATATAGTGTAATTACTCCTAGGAGTTTGCACATGTGTGTGTGTATGTGTTGAGGGAGGTGTAAGGAGGAAAGCTATAGACCATAAATTATACATATGACAAAATGCAAAAAGGTTACATTGAGATATATAATATTTGAAGGTTTAATTCATTTTTCTAGTGTATAAGACACAAAGCGATTAAATTTTAAACGCGGCGATCTTCTAAAGTCCCTTCTTTATGAGAGCTCTCTTCATAAAGATAAATGGTTTCTTTGCCAAATCAAATGCAGATTTGAAACAAATTAAGTTAATGCTCAACGCTACAAGGTAGAATGGATAGGCAAACTGTTTTATTTTGCATTGTAATAACCACATACACCTAAATCAATAGCTGAGGAAGGACAGAGGAGGGGGAAAAATCTCTGGCAATAATATCACGTAACTGCAGGAAATGAAATGTGGAGAGATTGGAGGATGGGAGCACGGGAAAGCAGGAGACAAAAAGATAGGATATGTACTGGAATAATGACATTTCATTAAAAAGGCCAGGGGCACAACTGAATATTGGTCCATATCAGTAAAATTTTATTTCTGATAATAATACAAGATGAGTTCAAGTTGATCAGCATTCAGGATAAAACATACTTCTGAACTGCTTTCTTACATCAAGCAATAATTTATGCTTAAAGATATTCACTTAAATGTTGAGGATATCATGTAGATATTAGAGCTGTTCTCTTTTAATTTTTCTGAGTGTTTTATATTATACCATAAATACTAGAGCTTTGCATTTTATCATTAGTCCTCATAAGTCATATCAAATTTGATAAATTTGTATTTATGAGGCGATATTCGATACATGGATGCGGCCTCCGCCAAAAACTTAAGAATCAAAACTTTCCCAATACTTTTTTGTTTGCATTTCGTAAATCTCAGAAACCTCCCAAAGTTTGTTTTATTTTCAGTGCAAGCAAACAAAGCAAAGCCAAAAAGGCTGTTTTTCCTCTTTAAATTAATGACCTCTCACCATTAGGAGAAGGAAAGCAGGAAGAAGTGTTCGCTGGGAAAGAGCACAGAACTCTGGGAAATGTAGTTTGGGAAAGCGAGAAGCCCTATGGCAGACAATGCAAAAGGCAAATGTGCATTTGAAGGAAACCTCCCCAATGCACCCAGTTCCACAGAATCCCCATCATTTTAAAATGCCTTCTCTTCCATCTGTTTCTACAGAGAGTGGTAGTGAAATTGAGGAGGAATTTAAAAGGGTCTGGCCCTGAAGGAGAGACCCTGCGGACCCACCAAAGAGGGCTCGCTACAATGGTGAGCAAAGAGAAGCCACAATTTAAAAGATTTTCCTAAATTCCCAAAAGAAATCTCACCAAAGTTGAAGGAAGCGCCACCGAGATGATTTTATTGCGATTCAGCTGAAAAGGATGGAAAGCAGCAATATTTTGTCAAGCTGAGCATAACATGTACACAAATAAAAGCCTTTTTTAATACAGAAACAGAGTTGTCAGGTTTGAATTTCCTGCTCCCCGCCCCTCTGCCAGCTCGACAATGATTGGCTGGTGCCCTACAGCTGGGAGGAGGCTTGGCTGCCTCCTGAGTGCCTGGGCCAATAGCTGGGCTTCTGCCGCCTCAACGTCCTGACGAATCAGGAGAGAGGGAGGCGGGATGAAAGGGAAACAATGGATTCTTGAGAGGATTATTGAAGATAGGAAATGTCCAAGCGGCCAGCAAGTCCTGGGGGCCTGTGAGCCAGCCTTTCCTATTGTCTTTGATTGGCTGTAATAAACATTGATGTCTGGCAAGCCTGCCAGATCTGGATTTTCTGGGTGCTGAGATAGAGAAACAATGAGGGAATTTTGACTGAAGTTTCAGTGGAAGGAGATTTAAATGAGTAACAGATCAGGACAAAGGGTGGCTTTCCGAAAGCTTCCTTTGTCCTATTGAAATAGGATCATTAATGCCAAGCGACCGTCTCCCCTGGACCAACTCCGAGCCCCAAAGGTCACGATCCTTTGTTATTGTCCATGCAAAAAGTGTTTTTTTATAAGGGTTTTTTTCAGCTGAGGATTTCCTTCTTTCTAGGAGCACAGAGGTGGCTTCTTATATTTTTATACATTTTTCAATAAAGGGGAATTGGGCAAAAAGGGTCAGGAAAAGGTCAGATACACAGGGAGAAATATAGAAATATAGAAATCATGATATAGAAAACATACCCACTTATCCCTCCCACCAGTCCCATAGAAGTTCAAGAGAGTGCATGAGTGTAAAGGGAGGTGGTTTCTCAGTAATAAATATGCTACTTTCTGCTATATATGAAGCATAGGGCATAAAACCTTGTTTAAATGTACACACTATTTAACATGGGAAGGATCCTTGTTGTTGTTAGTGTCTTGGCAAATTGACCAAGGCTTAACCCTTATTATCCAGTCTGGTGTGCTTGTCCTTAGCAAAACTATAAGTTACTTTCTTTTATGGGGGGGAGGGGGGTCATGTTCGACTTCATTAGGAGGTGATGTAGTGGTAGGGGGTGATGCAGTGTCTCTTCCAGTTTACATTTTGGAGGAAAAATGAGGTATTTCGGTACACCTTGGCATAGTGTCCTGTGTCTCCATGTATGTGCTTATGTGCTGGAGTGAAAAATTGATGCATAACCCACATGCAATTGCCTAACTGTTGTGCCTCCATTTGCAAGGAAAACAGAATTATGGTAAAGTCTCGCTTATCCAACATAAATGGACTGGCAGAACGTTGTGAAGTTTGGATAAGTGAGACTCTGCTGTAATACTAGAGAAAGGAATCCCCTTGGTAGAAGAATCTTTAGAGGCCTTGAATCTCTTTCTTCTGTTGTTCACTGGCCTTGGACTTAGGTTCCCTCTCTACCATTGCCATCCTTCCCCATACAAAAACAGAAGATATATTATCTTCTTATGCGGTATGAGGAGCTGCAGCCTACATGTTGGATGTGTTCAAAAACATACAGGTTCCTAGCTGATGTTTAACTTGGACCTTTGCTAATGTTTACATGCACGCAGAGCAAGGTCATGTGTTATTTGTTAATATTGTTGTATGACACATCTTTAGCTAAAATAAGATTCACATGGCTATTTTACATATTTTACGTGACAAAGCAATGGGACGCCTACCTCTGAATTTCCCCCTTGGCTGCAAGGATATGGAAATATTTTGCTTGGATGAGGAGCACAATGGAGTCTTTTCACAATGGGCTCATGATTAGAGCCGCCTTTTGTCTGCTTAATGCAGCTGCCCCGTAGCCTCATATTATGCAGTTCAAGAAATGTGTTCAGGAATTCTCGGTTGCCCAAACAAAGATTGAACTGGCATTCTGTTTGCAGAGTTCTGCCACAACCATTCAAAAGGAGATAAATTTGCAAGGACAAAGGGCTTTTCTGACAACATGGTCTGTAATTGCTTCTAAGGAAAGCACTTTTTCAGATTAGTTGAAATGAGGTCCAAAATGAACAGCAGCTGAATCATAGAATCATAGAATCAAAGCGTTGGAAGAGACCTCATGGGCCATCCAGTCCAACCCCCTCCCAAGAAGCAGGAATATTGCATTCAAATCACCCTGACAGATGGCCATCCAGCCTCTGTTTAACAGCTTCCAAAGAAGGAGCCTCCACCACACTCCAGGGCAGAGAGTTCCACTGCTGAATGGCTCTCATAGTCAGGAAGTTCTTCCTCATGTTCAGATGGAATTTCCTTTCTTGTAGTTTGAAGCCATTGTTCCGTGTCCTAGTCTGCAGGGAAGCAGAAAACAAGCTTGCTCCCTCCTCCCTGTGGCTTCCTCTCACATATTTATACATGGCTATCATATCTCCTCTCAGCTTTCTCTTCTTCAGGCTAAACATGCCCAGCTCCTTAAGCCGCTCCTCATAGGGCTTGTTCTCCAGACCCTTGATCATTTTAGTCGCCCTCCTCTGAACACATTCCAGCTTGTCAATATCTCTCTTGAATTATGGTGCCCAGAATTGAACACAATATTCCAGGTGCGGACTAACCAAAGCAGAATAGAGCATGGGGAGCATGACTTCCCTAGATCTAGACACTATGCTCCTATTGATGCAGGCCAAAATCCTATTGGCTTTTTTTGCCACCACATCACATTGTTGGCTCATGTTTAACTTGTTGTCCACAAGGACTCTAAGATCTTTTTCATACGTACTGCTCTCGAGCCAGGCATCGTCCCCCATTCTGTATCTTTGCCTTTCGTTTTTCCTGCCAAAGTGGAGTATCTTGCATTTGTCACTTTTGAACTTCATTTTGTTAGTTTTGGCGCATCTCTCTAATCTGTCAAGATCGTTTTGAATCCTGCTCCTGTCCTCTTCGTATTGGCTCTCCCTCCCAATTTGGTGTCGTCTGCAAACTTGATGATCCTGCCTTCTAGCCTTTCATCTAAGTCATTAATAAAGATGTTGAACAGGACCGGGCCCAGGACGGAACCCTGTGGCACTCCGCTCATCACTTCTTTCCAGGATGAAGAGGAAGCATTGGTGAGCACCCTCTGGGTTCGTCCATTTAACCAATTACTGATCCACCTCACCGTAGTTTTGCCTAGTCCACATTGGACTAGTTTCCTTGCCAGAAGGTCATGGGGGACCTTGTCGAAGGCCTTACTGAAATCCAGGTACGCTACATCCACGGCATTCCCCGCATCTTTCCAGCTTGTAACTCTATTGAAAAAAGAGATAAGATTAGTCTGGCATGACTTGTTTTTGATAAATCCATGTTGACTATTAGCGATGACTGCATTTGTTTCTAAGTGTTTGCAGACCACTTCCTTAACAATCTTTTCCAGAATCTTGCCTGGTATTGACGTGAGGCTGACCGGACGGTAGTTGTTTGGGTCATCCTTTTTTCCCTTCTTGAAGATTGGGACCACATTGGCTCTCCTCCAATCTGCTGGAACTTCTCCCGTTTTCCAAGAACTCTGAAAGATGATTGTCAATGGTTCCAAAATGACTTCCGCTAGTTCCTTCAATACTCTTGCGTATAGTTGATCTGGCTTAATGTACCAACCAATTCTTTGACCAAGAATGCTGGCTGTTACCTTGTTGGAATTTCCAGTGTCATTTCACAACTTAAGGTTGCGCTGTTTAAAACTGGAATCCACTAGTTGCATTCCAATAGGGCAGAGTTTCTCAACCTTCCTAATGCTGTGATCCCTTAAGACCGTTCCTCATGTTGTGGTGACCCCCAACCAGAAAATTATTTTCATTGATACTTCATAACTGTTAATTTGCTATTGTTAGGAATTGTTATGTAAATATATGATACGAAGGATGTATTTTCATTCACTGGACCAAATTTGGCACAAATACCCAATATGCCCAAATTTGAATACTGATGGGGTTGGATTGATTTTGTCATTTGGGAGTTGTAGTTGCTAGGATTTATAGATCACCTACATTCAAAAACCATTCTGAACTCCACCAATGATGGCATTGAACCAAACATGGCACACAGAACTCCCATGACCAACAGAAAATACAGGCATAGTTTGGTGGGCATTGACCTTGAGTTTTGGAGTTGTAGTTCACCTACATCCCAAGATCACTGAGGATTAAAACAATGATGGATCTGGACCAAACTTGGCACAAATACTCAATATGCCCAAATGTGAATACTGGTGGACTTTGAGGAAACTAGATCTTGATATTTGGAAGTTGTAGTTGCTGAGATAGTTCACCTACAATCAAAGAGCATTCTGAATCTCACCAAAAATAGAATTGGGCCAAACTTTCCACACAGAACCCCCATGACCAACAGAAAATCCTGTGTTTTCTGATGATTTTTGGCAACCTCTTTGACAACCCCCTTGCGACCCCCCCCCCCGGGTCCCAACACCCAGGTTAAGAAACGCTGCCATAGGGGAATGTTGTCATAACTTCAATATTCGGATCATTGCACAAGCCAAGAGAACTGCATGGCTGTTGTGAAATGATTGCAATTAACAACAGTACAAGTTAAGAAAGGCTGCAGCAGTTTACTTTTGCCTCGGCCTGTTGGGAAAGGAAACACTATCCTGTTTACTGTGACGAAATTATTATAATTGGGGGCATTCCATGCAAAATTTGCTTATGGTTGAATTATTTATTTATTTATTTATTTATTTATTACTGCGCTTGTATACCGCCGTTTCTCAGCCTACATTGGCGACTCAACGCGGTTTACAACATTACAATAATCAACAATATTCAAGATAAAAAGCATAAAAAAGCATAAAAACACATACATAATATACAATATTGGGCCACCAATATCGAACCAATGCATCTCTTAGTTAAAAACGCAGTCCAATTTCATCGTCTGTGATTACCAGTCCTTGATCGTCAGATTCGTTGCACCGTGTTAACCGAATGCTTGTTCGAACATCCATGTCTTCAATCTATTCCGAAACACCATCAGCGAGGGGGCTGATCGTACCTCTATGGGGAGGGTGTTCCAAAGCCGAGGGGCCACCACAGAAAAGGCCCTGTCTCTCGTTCCCGCCAGCCGCACATGTGAAGCCGGCGGGATAGAGAGCAGGGACTCCCCAGAAGACCTTAGGGTCCTGGTGGGCTGATAGGCTGAGATACGTTCGGATAGATAAGTTGGGCCAGAACCGTTTAGGGCTTTAAAGGCCAACGCCAGCACTTTGAATTGAGCCCGGTAGCAGATCGGCAGCCAGTGGAGCTGGTGCAGCAGAGGAGTTGTATGCTCCCTGCGCTCCGCTCCTGTTAGTATCATGGCTGCCGCCCGTTGGACTAATTGGAGCTTCCGAGCCGTCTTCAAAGGCAACCCCACGTAGAGAGCGTTGCAGTAGTCAAGACGGGATGTAACCAGAGCGTGGACTACCGTGGCCAAGTCAGACTTCCCAAGGTACGGTCGCAGTTGGCGCACAAGTTTTAACTGTGCGAATGCTCCCCTGGTCACCGCCGAAACCTGGGGTTCCAGGCTCAGCGATGAGTCCAGGATCACACCCAAACTGCGAACCTGCGTCTTCAGGGGGAGTGCGACCCCATCCAACACAGGCTGTAACCCTATACCCTGTTCGGCCTTACGACTAACCAGGAGTACCTCTGTCTTGTCTGGATTCAATTTCAATTTGTTCGCCCCCATCCAGACCGTCACAGCGGCCAAGCACCGGTTCAGGACCTCGACAGCCTCCTTAGTAGCAGGTGGAAAGGAGTGACAGAGTTGGACATCATCTGCGTACAGATGACATCGCACTCCGAAACTCCGGATGATCTCGCTAGCGGCTTCATGTAAATGTTAAATAACATGGGGGACAGTACTGATCCCTGCAGGACCCAACAAGTCAGTGGTTGTGAGGACAAGCAGGTATTCCCCAGTAACACCTTCTGAGAGCAACCCTCAAGGAAGGAGCGGAGCCACTGCAAAACAGTACCTCCAAGACCCCCCCCCGCGAGGCGTCCCAGAAGGATACCGTGGTCGACGGTATCGAAGGCCGCTGAGAGGTCGAGCAGCACCAACAGGGACACATTCCCCCTGTCGAGCTCCCGACACAGATCATCCACTAAGGCGACCAAGGCTGTCTCGGTACCATGCCCCGGCCTAAAGCCAGACTGTGCCGGATCCAGATAATCCGTGTCTACCAAGAATGCCTGGAGTTGTGAGGCCACCACACGTTCCATGACTTTGCCCAAAAAGGGGAGATTGGAAACAGGCCGATAGTTGACGAATTGAGTGGGGTCCAGTGATGGTTTCTTCAACAGCGGTTTTATCACAGCTTGTTTTAAGCTGGCTGGAATCTTGCCCTCCTGTAAGGAGGCATTAACCACCACCTTAACCCACTCTGCCAACCCCCCTCTGGCTTCTTTGATCAGCCAGGATGGGCAGGGGTCTAGGATGCATGTGGTATTCCTCGCCTCTCCAAGGATCTTGTCCACATCCTCGGGTTGCACCAATTGAAATGAATCCATCAAAACCGGACAAGCAGATGCTCGTGTTACATCCTCAGAGACTGCCATTAATATGGTATCCAGACCAGAGCGGATCAAAGCGACTTTGTCTGCAAAGAACTGAGCAAAAGCTTCACAGCGAGCTGCCGAGTCATCAGGGCACCCATCCTGCATGGTGGGTTTTAACAGGCCTCTGACAACTCGGAACAGTTCAGCCGGACGGTTCTTTGCAGACGCAATAGTGGCCGCAAAGAAGCCTTCTTTGCGGCTTTTATTGCCGCGGCATATGCCCTTAGAAAGGACACAAACCGTTTTCGATTTGGCTCGCTCGGGTCCGAACGCCACACACTCTCTAGTTCCCTCTTCCTTCGCTTCAACGCTGCCAGCTCCTCAGTGAACCAAGGGGCTGGTTTAGCTCGGCTACTTGAGAGGGGACGTTCTGGAGCGATCGTGTCTATTGCCCTAGTCATCTCCCCATTCCAGAGAGCGACCAGGGCATCAACAGGATCACCAACCGAGGTGGCGGAAAATTCCCCAAGAGCCGTCAGGAATCCATCCGGATCCATAAGCCTCCTGGGGCGGACCAACTTAATGGGTCCTCCACCTCTGCGGAGGTTAGGGGGTGCAGTGAGTCTAAAGCTGACCAGGTGGTGGTCGGTCCATGGCAACGAGAGATGGATAACTCCTCAACACCGCCACCTTCCTCCCATCCCTGGCAGAAAACCAAGTCCAATGTATGTCCAGCACTGTGGGTGGGGCCAGATACCTGTTGGGACAGCCCCAAGGTTGCCATGGTAGACATGAAGTCCTGAGCCGCTCCCGATAAGGTAGTCTCGGCATGGACATTGAAGTCCCCCAGCACAAGCAGCCGTTGGGACTCCAATGCCAGGTCCGAGACCACCCCTGCTAGCTCAGGCAGGGAGACTGTAGTGCAGCGAGGTGGACGGTACACTAACAGAATCCCTAATCTGTCCCGGTCACCCACCCTCAGGTGGACGCATTCAAAATTTGTTGACTGCGGGATGGGGGCCCTGGTCAGAAGAATGGAATCTCTATAGACCACTGCAACTCCGCCTCCCCGCCCTCCGGATCTCGGTTGGTGCTGCACAGAGAACCCAGGTGGACAAAGCTGGGTCAGATTTACACCTCCCGCTTCGTCCAGCCAGGTCTCTGTGATGCACGCCAGATCTGCCCGTTCATCCAGGATTAAATCCTGGATGAAGGTTGTTTTACCATTGATAGATCTGGCGTTCAACAGCACCACTTTCAATTCGGAGGGACCGCCATCCTGGTTACATCAACTTGTCATATCAGGAGACCGACTTGGAATTACTAATGTTGTTCCACGTTCCCTAGGCCGAATTAGAGGTCTCCTTTTCCCGTATCTCCCCCTCCCCACCACGACTTCTATGGGGGCTCCCCGGTTAACGGAAGCCTCTCCCTCCTCCATGACGCATTCAGCAGCCATAGTATCAACCCATAATTCATTGTTGACTGTTTGATATATTATAGCTTTAAATTGCCATAGTCTTGCCTTCCATTCATTTCCCGCTCCTATTATGTTATACTCGGGACTTTCTGAATTACTCCGTTCCCTCTCTCTACCATAAACAATTAGCAGCAAGATTAACAAATGCCAGGGAATGGGTAGTGACATGGATGGTAGTTGTTAAACACTGACAAAGGAGTTTCGCTAAGGGTCTTAAAGTGCAGATAAAAAAATGTGTCAGCATACATGATAGTATAAGTAATTAAAGTGCAGTAGCTTATTCTTTTCTGTTCCAGTTTCTTAGTGCAATTGAGAAAGCATATTTCTGTTTGTGATCTTTTAAAATAAGTTGCAAAACTGATGGTTGAGTCGGTTAAAGTGCTAGAGCTCAGTAAGATTAATGGACCACAGAAGTAGTAATTTAAAGTGCTGGTAGAGTAAAGTGCTAGAGTCACACAGGATAATTGTGCGCTGTACTTATTAACAGTGTAACGGTTAGTTCTTAATTCTTAGTTCTTAATTTCTCCGTTCAGTCATTAAATATAGTTGTTATTATTACTGCAGTTAAAGCCCCCCCGCCTCTCAGTTTTATAATGCTGTCTCAAAAGATGTATCAGGTAACAAAATAGACAACACAGTCCTTCTAAAGTTAACGCTGATGGGGTCCCCTCCACAACCACCATAAAGGATGGTCAACACAATCAGCAAAGGTGGACAGCACAGTCAAATCAGCAAGGTGGACAGCAAAGGCGGACAGCACAGTCAAAAGTGGTCACCAAAGTCAGGGGAGGTCAACACAGATAAAAATGTTCAGCACAGTCGAAAAGATGGTCAGCACAATCAATAATGGTCAGCACAATCAACAGAGGTGGTCTGCAGAGTCAAAGGAGGTCAGCACAGACGGACTAGCGATGATCAACACAATTTAACCAAAACTGGAGCAACGAGATGCCAAAAGATGGCGATAATTAGGCCACAAGATGGTCAACCCAGTCTTCCGGAGTTGGTGGTTACCAGATGGAATAATGGAATTTCGTACGATGGCGGCAGATTAATCCTTAGCTAGAACGCTAGGGAGCTGGCCGAGAGACAAAATCCAAAATGGCGCCGCGGCAGATCACAGCAGTGGGGCCACGGCAATGAGGCAGTCACGCCGCAAACCCTCGACCCCAGGACCCCAGATGGCAATGGCCCGCTAGTTAAGAAGGCTGGACGGAGCTGGCGTGGGGAAAGCTGGTAGGCCGGAAAGCTGGCACTCCAAGAGGCTGATGCAATTGAAGAGCCGGCGTGATGGAAAGCCGGTGTTCAGGGAGGCCGGCGCGCTGGAGGACCGCGTGGCGAAGGTCGGTACACTGAGAAGGGGCCGGCGCGTTGGAAACCGGCGCGATGGAAAAGCGGCACACTCGGAGACGCCGAAAAGCCGGGTCGCTGGAAGGCCGGCGCGCTGGGAGGCCGGCGGGGCGGAAGCTCAGTTGGGCACCAGGCCGTACGGCAGCCGCGCGACACCGCGAACCGCCAAGCAAACCAGGCAGCACCCCGAGTTGAAGATGGCTGGAGACGGCGATACGGGCCAAGACCGTCTCAGAATTCAGCTGAAGCGGCAAGGTGACAGCCCACAGTCGTCCCTCCAGGCGGCAGCGGTCCCCCCGGTCCACCACAGCGACGGGGCCAGCAAGCCGAAGCCTTGCGAGCCGCAAGAGCCGGAGCCTTGGGAGCAGCGAGAGAGGTAAGGAGGGAGCGCATTCAAGGGCCTGTAATGGCGGCGGCCCAATCGCTCTACCTTCCTTCTTCAAGCCTTCTCCAACCCTTCCCTCGATAACACTCCCCCAATTTGACTCCCCAAGGCCACCTTCGTGACCCTGGGTTGTCACAGGGAAAGAAACGGGTTTCAGGAGTTCTAGATGGCAAGGTTTTGGGAGGATTAGGTCGGATTATAGTCTCTCACCCTACCGGAGCGAAGGATCGCTGCTGTTACCTCGCCGCCATCATACCGGAAGTATTCATATATCATGTATACCTTCTTTCTCCTGTTCTTGTAGGCAAAGATGTTAAGCAAAGAGCAGCTGGGAGACAGCAGTTTTAAAGCCTCCTTCTCTGACCTGCTTCTCTCACTGGTGTAGGAGTGAGTAGCCAAGACACCCTCTTTCTCCTGTTCTTGCAGGCAAAGATGTTAAACAAAGAGCAGCTGGGAGACAGCAGTTTTAAAGCCTCTTTCTCTGACTGCTTCTCTCACTGGTGTAGGAGTGAGTAGCCAAGACACCCTCTTTCTCCTGTTCTTGCAGGCAAAGATGTTAAGCTGGAAAAAAACCCCTTTCCCCTAGAATTATAGTTTTAGAGCCAGAAAATGCTGTTTCTTATACAGAGAAATCTGTGCAAAACAACATGTGCATGAACACATGCACATGTTGTTTTGCACAGATTTCTCTATATATTTCTCTGATTTTAGAGTGTTTTTTTTAATACTGGTAGTCATATTTTGTTCATTTTCATAGTTTCCTCGTTTCTGTTATGAATTATTTTTATTGCTTTCCACTAAGATTTCATAGGTCACATAGTTTTTATATCCTTCTTGCAATTCGGAACTTTCTGTGGCTTATAAGAGCCACACCGAGATGTTAGCGGGGTATAAATAAAGATAATAATAATAATAATAATAATAATAATAATAATAATAATATAAACTGGGGGTGGCTATGCCTGACAGGGAGCTCTGGCATGGGCTGGTCCATGAGGTCACGAAGAGTCGGAAGCAACTGAACGAATAAACAACAACGTATGTATATGTTATATACCTCCAGTAAATACATGCAAGCCCCTCGCAGATCCTTAATTCTGTCACCCCAAGTTATCTTTCATTCCTAAAATGTGATTCATTGCTGTATCTGCACATGCTCACACACACATGTGTATTTTAAAAGTAGTTCTTGTAATGCCTACTCATAGCATGCAGTGTTAATGATTCAGCTTCTGCTGGAGCAATTGCCTTTTTTATTTTGCTTATTATGACTTGTTTTTCCTCTTGTTATTGGTGTGTGCATGGCTTTTTTGTGGTTCATTTCCTTTGATGGGGAATGAATTAGACTCAGTCAAAGAAATTGAAGCCATTCTTATCCCTGGGTCCTTTCGATGAATGAAAATCATTTGAAGGCCCCTCATCTGCATACCCTCTCCCACAGTCACCAAAGACAAACCAGAATGTGAACTCACTGAAGCAAAACTTCTTTTCAAAATGACTTGTTAAGACAACGCCTCCTTCCATCAGCTCGCGCTGATATTATTAGCCATGAACAATCTAACCCAAGTACTGTTTTTCTTATTAAGGTCTCGCAACATCCAGAACTCTAGTTTTTATGCAAAAATAGGTCTGGTCTAATAATATTATTATCATGCATTTATTTCCATTGAGATGTGATATCTTTTATTTGGCCAACTCTAAAGTTTTTATACGGAAACTAGTGCTTTCTATTCAACACGTACACACACGCATGTATGAATACCCCAACATAATCAAACTTGGTGGACGATTGCTTTCTCTTCTGAGATAAAAGTGGTATGAGGCCCAGCCTAGCTACTTCATTGCTCAAAGCATAAATTTTAAAAAATGCCCTGTGCATAAAAAACAGCTAGATTGGCAATTGAATAATTTCTCAACAGTAATATATTTTCCGTGAGGTTATTAGGCAGAGTGCTCTGCACACAGTTTTCTCTTCCAATGGCACTTGGACACATTTCAGTTATCTGCTAGCTGAGATGACAGCACTTTTTGAATTGCATCCTCTTCACAGCCTTGAGAACTAGAACAAGTTATAACCCACTTGGTTGAAACAGCATTACATAAATTAGTATAAAACTGATAAAAATGAAAGGCGCGCAGGTGGCTAAATATCTTTTGAACAAAAACGGGCAACAGCAACAGCATTGTCTGTAGCCTCCAACAATTCCTCCTCTGTACATGAGGCCGGGCACAGTGGACAAGCATACAGATGTGGAGTTGGCTGTTCTGCTCCACAGACACACAAGGTATGGAATTATTTTAGGTAGTGTCAGGTTGTCTTTTGATCTGCCCACTCCACTTCTGAGTCTGTTCAGGGACTTCCACGTTGCTCATTCTTGGTTTGCCCCTGGAAGAAGACACGTGTGTGTGTGTGTGTGGGGGGGGGCATCCAGTTGGGATTTCCTGGTCCAGCTGTCCAGAGGGATACTCTTGCTGTTGCTGGGGGGACGCCAAGAGGAGTGGAAGTTCTCATGAAGCTTTTCCTTCATTTGAATCCACTGGGAGGAGGCTGGTAGCCATGTAGTGGATGGCTTTCACAGTGTTCAACCTTATGTATCTCACATTTAGCAGCAACTTCCCGTCGCACATTGGGGGGGGGGGGTGCAATGGGTTAAAACCTTGTGCCAGCAAGACCAAAGACTGACAAGACTGACAAGTCAGAGATTCGAATCCGGGGAGAGTGCAGATGATCCTCCAGGAAAGAAAGCCTGACTGCTCACTGGAGGGAAGGAAATTAGAGGAAACGATTTGCAGTTTCTCAAGTTGCTCCTGATACACACATACACACAAAACACACATACACATCCTCTCACCTTTGAAACTGGTGTTGAACTCAAATAGAGGAAGACCTGCTTTTTCTAAAGGATAGCAGCTCAGCGCTGGTGCAGGCAATATCTCCGAATTTCTTTGCTATTGAGGGAGAGGCCCTTTTTACTTCATCTCCAAAACTAACCTTGAGCTCAGATAGGGAAAGGCCTGTTCTTTCTAACCATAGAGGCTCAGGGTTAGGGTAGAGTGTCCCAGGATTTTCTACCTTTGGGGGAAGTCAACTCGGCAACTGAAGGAAAAGAAAAGAAAGAACATCTCTATGGTTTCCAAAATTGACTGTTTTGTTTGTAACTTTGTCAAGCTGTACCAAGTCTGCCAAGGACTTTGAGAAATAAATATTCTCTTTGATGTTCAAAACCTGGAGTGGCCTCAGTTGCTGAGATTCTTAAGCTTCTAAGTAAGGCACCCGCAGTTCGCCCAGATAAAGAGAGAAGCACATCTTAGTTTTAATGTTATAGTGTCTGGGTATGACGGCACAAGCCCCCTGCAACTAACATGGCTGGTGGGAGAGCGCCCCCCCCCCCCGCAACGGGCATTGCCTGGTAAGTCAGGCAATGCATTTATCAATCAGTCTCGTTGCCATAATCTTGATATTTTTGATGTTTAACTACAACTCAGCTTTTGCAGTTTCTTCTTTTACCTTGACTATTGGTGGATGTAAAAGAGTAATCAGAAACTTGTTAAAATGTTTTTTCTTCTTCTAATAATGGCTTGATTTTCTTTTTCACGAACACAAAGGCAATAACAAGTAGCTGGCTTATTCCTCTTCCCCAGTTTGGTTTTCTCCATCTCTATTCCAGAAGGCATTATTGTAATGAGAAAAGAAAGCACTTTTTCAATTAGAGCAACGGCAAGCCCTCTGTATCGATCCTCCCTCCCACTGAGGTTGGGTTGGGTCCTCCTACCTCCTCCGTGTTGGCCAACAGTCTTTGGGTGTGAAGACAAGCACTCTTTCACCGCTGGGCTCTTAAGAGGTTGCCGTATCTTTTCCAGGCAAGCTGGCTCATTCCTGAGACTTAATTAAAACCTAGTTCACTCCTTTATTCAATTTATGAGTCCTAGCCAGTAGGATTAAGCGATTACAGGCAAAAAGCCCCATTTGTGAAATACTCATAAGCTGAGGCTGCTCTGCTGCTCAGTTGTACTCCATTAAATTAATAAGGAATGAATGGGCTGATCCATTATGAATAAAGCTGTGGGGAGTCTCCCCTCGCCTTCATTCTCAACGTGCTCTCCTCGGAGAACGTTTGTGTAAAAATGATTGCGCCCGTCTCCGTTCAACTGGAATTCTGCACAAGTGGAATGCATAAATTACTCTAAAGATGGGGGAGGGGGTTATCTTAAAACATTAACTATTTGTGTGAACTAATAAGACCATTATAAAACCATTAACGTTCAGTGTATGCCTTCACACACACACAGACAATGCGCATGGAAGCCAAATTCAACAATCGCTCCTAATTGCTATTCTTCTTCTGTGATCAAGCTGTGGCACATTTTCCTTCATAGTCATAATATTTATGATCTATCATTTTTCTATTAATTTTTTTAAAAAAATCCCCCACCTCTTTTCCTCAATTTTAAATGTACTCCATGGTTTCCCTTTACTTTTTATACATTATAATTAAATGCAAACAAGTGTTACTAAATGAAATGAAAACGATGGTGTGCTTCCAAGAACTCAGAAATGCAAGGAGAAATCCCTGCAGATGCACTAATGCAAGTGGAAACTGTCTAACAACTACCTTTAAAAACTAATCATGTTTTCCATTTTATAAAATTTAATAAAACAAACTTTATTTCACTCACCAGAATAATAATAATAATAATAATAATAATAATAATAATAATAATCCTAGACACTTTGGAAGTGTCCGATGTGTGATCTAATACAACAGCCAGCAGAGTGATCTTGTTTGCTGTGGACTCATCTTGTTGTATTTCAAACCACCCTCCCACCACCCTCACAATCACGGTTGGTGGGGATGAGGGACAGGGCCTTCTCGGTGTTGGCTCCTCGGCTTTGGAACTCCCTCCCACTAGAGATTAGATCTGCTCCCTCCCTCCTGACGTTCAGGAAACTACTAAAGACCTGGCTCTGGAATGTGGCATTCGAGGACTGAATCTATAACCTCCTTCCACAAGGAAGGAGGATAATGAACTGTGACTATGATTATGACTATGACTATGACTGGATTGACGACTCGGCTTAGGTAATTGTGATGATGATGTTTTTATTGTACTTTATTGTACTATTTTTATATGTAATGACTAGGCCTGTTTGATCAAGAAAAAATTTGTTTCTAAAATCGATTTGTAATTGGGGTGTTTTTTTGTTTCGATATTTAAAATATTTACAAAACTTTCAAAAAAAAAGTTTTGGTATTTACGAAATTTTGTAAATATTAACGAATTTTTAGAATATTTTTTGTATTTTTTAAGAATAATATTAAAATAATATTAAAAAATATTTTAAAATGGAAAATTAACCAAAAAAATGGCCCAAATGTGGACCAAACACAGGCAGGAGACAGCAAATGAGAGCACACACCAACAGAAGAGTCTTTTCTTTTTTAGAATATTTTTTAAGAATAATATTAAAATAATATTAAAAATAATATTAAAATAATATTAAAAAATATTTTAAAATGGAAAATTAACCAAAAAATGGCCCAAATGTGGACCAAACACAGGCAGGAGACAACAAATGAGAGAAAACACCAACAGAAGAGTCTTTTCTTTTTTAGAATATTTTTTAAGAATAATATTAAAATAATATTAAAAAATAATATTAAAATAATATTAAAAATATTTTAAAATGGAAAATTAACCAAAAAATGGCCCAAATGTGGACCAAACAGGCAGGAGACAGCAAATGAGAGAAAACACCAACAGAAGAGTCTTTTCTTTTTTAGAATATTTTTTAAGAATAATATTAAAATAATATTAAAAAATAATATTAAAATAATATTAAAAAATAATATTAAAATAATATTAAAAATATTTTTAAATGGAAAATTAACCAAAAAATGGCCCAAATGTGGACCAAACACAGGCGGGAGACAGCAAATGAAGCAAGCAGCACTCACAGCAGCAAGGAATGAATCCAATCCAGTTGCTAGCCATTAGCCAAGCCAACCCAATGCAAACTCCCTCGCCCTCTGCAGCAATGAGCTACGGCCGCGCGGAGCCGCTTTGAAAGGGCTCGCCGGCCAATCAAAAACAAACAGCCACGGACCCACGGTGCACTGCTTGGGAGCGCCGGATTGGCTCCCAGGCACCAGCACTCCAGCAGCCTCCACCCCATTAACGAAACGAGCGGAAGCTCGTTAAATCTATGGGGGTTGCCGGTTTGATATTTTAAAACCCTTCCGGGTTTGGAAATGTGTTTTGATATCGCTTCAAAAATGCCAAAAATAACGATTAATAACGAATTAACGAATTAACGAACGAAACCGGACAGGCCTAGTAATGACGTTGCACTTTGTTGTACTTATATATTATTGTACTTTCATATATGCTGTAAACTGACCTGAGTCCCTCGCTGAGGTGAGAAGGCTGGTATAGAAAACTTCTAAATAAATAAATAAATAAATAAATAAATAAATAATACAACAGCAACAACAACAACAACACAACAGCCAGCAGAGTGGTCTTGTTTGCTGTGGACTCATCTTGTTCTGTTTCAAATAATAATAACAACAACGACAACGACAACAACAACAATAATAATACAACAGTCAGCAGAGGCCTTGAGTCTCCAGTTTTCATGACTCATCTCAGGTAGGAGTTTTGGCAGGATGCGCTCCAGAGAAGAAGAAAAGACTGTGCAAATCTCCAGTTCAGCTATTCAAATGGCAACGATAAAGTGTTCAAGGCAGGAATGCTTGCTGCAACTCTTCATTTTTCAGATACTAGCTGTACCCGCCACACATGGTGTGGCCAACCTTCCCTCCCTCTTTCTCTCCTTTCTTTCTCTCCTTCCTTCCTTCCCTCTTTTTCTTTCCCTTCTTCTTCCTTCCTTCTCTACCTGTTTCTTTTCTCGCTTTCCTTCCTTCCTTCCCTCCCTCCCTCCCTCCCTCCCTCCCTCCCTCCCTCCCTCTTTTCTTCCTTCCTTCCTTCTCTTCTTCTTCCCTTCATTTCCCCCTTTTCTTTCTTTTCCTCTTTCTCCCCATTCTTCCTTCTCTACCTATTCTTGGACTGTAACTCCCAGCAGTCTTCCTGATCTATCTGTCTATCTATCTATCTACCCACCTATTTATCTCTATTTAATCTATCTATCTTATCTATCTGGAGGGTTTCTGGGAGTTGCAGTCCAGGAATAGGAAATTGGAAATATGTAGGGATTGGAATGCTCTCAAAGAAATCCTAGGAGAAGAAAGCTTGCAGCTTGGAATCAGTGCATTTGGATCATCCTCCTCTCCTAAAGGGCCTGGTCTAGGGTATGCTGGAAGCTGTAGTCCAGAAGAATATGTGGATATGCTATTATATGTTTTGTTTGCTGGGGGAGTCATTTCTGCGCATGTGCTGTAGCATCTTTTTGCTTTTTTGGCTTTTAAAGTCTCCTATGCTATGTTTTTCAATATTTTTATGAGCGATGGTCACTCGTTGGCCTGACAGTTGTATTGTGTCCAAATTTGGTGTCAATTTGTCCAGTGATTTTTAAGTTATGTTAATCCCACAAACAAACATTACATTTTTATTTATATAGATGAGTTGAAGGCATGCAACAATAGCAACAAAGTGGGCTTAGCTGTCCTGGAAATAGAACTAAATAGTTTCATAACATCCATATTCACATAGGGGCTGCAGTGCCATTGCTACATATGGGCATCCATGGTGCAATGGTAGAATGACTTATGTGCCATGATCCAAAGGGCACCCTTGTGATCCCCAAGGCACATATGAACTCCAACTAGGAAGTGCTGAAGACAACAGGACAAGGATCTAATGTGCACCAGAAGTATCCATTTCACGTTGGACCTGGTGCCCTGATACACATCTTTACAATTCACTAACAGGATTGTCTTGCACCTCTGCAATGTAACTTAGTATCTGTCAAATTATGCAATATAAACAGTGATATAGAACCTCACCCTGCTATAAACAATAGCAACGATGGTGGTAATTTGTCATCACCTTGTTTGATTTTTATGGGGGTTGGAGAATCTTCAATCCTCACTGTGTTGAAAACCTCCTTTGACCAAAATATTGACAAGATCCCCACCCCCTCCAACCACATTTGGCATTACATTTTGTGATATGAATACTTCCTGAGACAAATCTACCTCTATTTTTCAGGATGGGATATCCTAGCATCTTTGAGTGCCTTTAATTGGAGGGAAAGGAAATATATCAAAAGGTGCCAAGTTACTTGTTGTCGCTCAAAACACCAGAGCTGCTTAATCTAGGCTCGATTGGAAGGATTAATAAACAAATTCTTGATTGAAGCTGCCAGTTCAAACTGTATTGGAAGCAGATTTATCCTTTGGCACAATTCCAAAAGAAACTAATCATGGGAACTTCACCGAGATTTACCGCTACCCCTTCTCTAGAAAGAGTGAAGAGCTGCAAGGGGTGGGAGGGGGTGCGAGAACAAGAATATTATAGCAGAAGTCGAGGGTAAAACTCTGGATTTCTTAGAATATTAATATCTGTCTCTGACACAGGAGCCTTCTATAAAGGAATGGTCATAGACTGGCATCCTGCAACCTAATTTATCTTCCATATATAAATGGCAATAATATAACGCAACATCTAGGATTTTATAGGGTAATCAAGTGGTAGGGTTGGGGATACAGGTACCAAAATAAGCTGTCATGGGTGACAACAGTGACCCCCTCCCTTGCAAAGAAAAACAACATAAAATAAATTAAAAGGTGAGGGAATCTGAGCTGAGAAAGTTCTTTTGAGAAGTAATCTGTAATTACTCCTCTCTCCCAAGTAATTCCTCACTCATTACATATCAAACATTTAGTAGTTTGTTGTGTCACCTGTTATAGTACCTGTTGCTTTTAGGATAAATGAATGGCATCGTTTTTGCCAAAGTCTGCTCAAAATGACTACAGATTTGACTGTGCTTGTTTCAAGGCAAAGGTGTACAAGATGGTGGATCAGTGGTCATCAAATTAAGTACTGTATATACTCGAGTATAATTCTAGTTTTTTAGCCCTTGTTTTTAGGCTGAAAAAGTCCTGCTCGGCTTATATTCGAGTCAAGGTTATTTATTATTTTACCCTGTTAGAAATACATAATAAATGTATTGTATTGTTGTTGTTGTTGTTATTATTATTACATTGATCATTCTACTTTATTATTGTTTATATTTATTATTTTACTCTATGATTACTGTTGTTATTACATTTCCATTATTTTACTCTATTATTATTAGTAGTAGTATTACATTTATTATTTTACTCTATTTTATTGGAAGGATATGCAAGCACATTTACATTGAAGGAGGCTAGAATAATGGTTTGATCAGAGTCCCACAGCCTAATCTTAAATTATGGTTTTATGTAAATATTCAAAACATTTAACCTACGGATGCCTCAATTAATGTAATTGTATTGCATCTATTTTTATTCTGAAATTTACCAGTAGCTGCTGCATTTCCCACCCTCGGCTTATTTATTTATTTATTTATTTATTTGCTGCACTTATTAACCGCCATTCTCAGCCCTTACGGGCGACTCAATACTTATACTCGAGTCAATACATTTTCCAGTTTTTTTATGGTAAAATTTGGTGCCTCGGCTTATATTCGGGTCGGCTTATATATGGTAATTTATTTAATCAATTTTCTTTTCTAGCTTTTCTTTGTTCGTTTGCTGGATTTAGCTGAGTTAATAGCAGAAGATGAGATAGTTGTGATGAAGGACAGGTGCATGCTGATTGTCTTCTGACAGTCTCTGCCATTCTTCCTCTTTTTTTACATTCCTTTTGACCTTTTGACTAATAATAATAATAATAATAATAATCATCATCATCATCATCATCATCATCATCATCATTTATACCCTGCCACCATCTCCCCAAAGGGGACTCAAAGTGGCTTACATGAGGTCAAGTCCGATAATACAGTTACAGTAAAATACATATAAGGACTAAGGAGAAACGTGCTAAGAGGAAGATGCGTCAAGCCAACCCTGACCGGGACCATCTTCCACCTGGAAACTGATATTCTCATTGCAGGAGAACATGCGGATCAAGAATAGGGTTCCACAGCCACCTACAAACCCACCGCCCAGACACCAGACTTGGAGAACCATCATGCTCAGGCTATGAGGGATCACCTAAGTAAGTAAGTAAGTAAGTAAGTAAGTGACTAGTATAACATTTCTTTGTTTGCCTTCCTTATTGCCATGGTGGTTATTGTTAGGTGTCAGATGAAAGGCAGACATCTTTAAAGCATAAAGCAGAACATTTCTGGGACCACTCTGAGGCAGGAGTAGATCCCAACAATGTGTTTTGCCTTCATTGTAGGCAGTAAATGAACAGGGGACTCTGGAGACTAGAGTTCAATTCCTCACTTGATCATGGAAGCCCTTTGGGTGGATGAGAATTTCTCAGCCCCAGAAAATTGTGATAGGATCTAGGGCTGGGTGGTTTCGTTCGTTAATTTCGTAATTAGTTATTAATTCGTTATTTTTTTATAACGAAGCGATATTGAACCATTCAGGAGCAACTAAAAATCGAAACGAATTTTTCAATTCGTTTCGTAATTGTTTCGTAATTGTTTCGAAATCATTTCGAAATCGTTTCGTTATTATTTCCGCATGTCTGGTGCAAGTTTTATAGTTGTTGTTTGTTTTACCAGTGAAAAAAAATATAATTATCACACCAACAGTCAACAACAGAGGGAGAGGGAAGCTTCAGAAGTTCCCCCTGTCCCATTTGGAGGTTTTTTTAGTGTATTGCGCCATCACGTCTGCCATTAACGAATCGATTCGTAATTGTTTTGTAATTGTTTCGTAAGTTTCGAAATTTAGTAAATTTTGAACTTTTTTAAAGAAAAATTTCGGAATTCTTTTAAAAATCGAAACGCAAAAACCCCCTAAAAACGAATCGAGTTTAGAAACAAATTTTTCCGTGGTTGCCCAGCCCTAATAGGATCACCTTTCGACCACATCACATGGGGCTTACTTTAGTGGCATATGCCAGTTCAGCCCTAGCTGACCCACGGAGCTCATCTCATGATGCAGATAAAACTTCTGGTGGGGTGCCATGTGTCAACTAAAGTGGAACAGGTATATGCTGCCATGACAGCAACATGGGAATCTTCCTGTTTTGCATACGAAGAAATAGGGGAAAGCTGTGTGGTTGACACTTCCTCCCACAGGACCAGCTTTCTAGTAAGCCTCTAGACTGGACTATTGCAATGCCCTCTATGTGGGGATTTCCTTGAAGACAACCCGGAAACTTCAATTGGTCTAATGTTCGGCAGCCAGACTGTTAACTGGGGTGAATTACAGGGAGCGATCAACCCTCCTGTTTAAGGAGCTCCATTGGCTGCCATTCATTTTCCGGTCCCAATTCAAGGTGCAGGTCATTACCTATAAAGCCCTAAATGGTTTGGGACTCGCCTTCCTTTGTGATCGCATCTCCTACCATCAACCTGCACGATCTCTTTGATCTTCTGGAGAGGCCCTCCTTTCACCCCTTCCCTATCACAGGCAAGGCTAGTGGGTACGAGGGAGAGAGCCTTCTCCGCTGTGGCCCCCCAACTTTGGAACTTACTACCAGGTGAGATTAGGCAAGCCCAAACCCTAGCAGCTTTTAAGAAAGAGCTAAAAACTTGGCTTTTCCAATGTGCCTTCGGAGAGTGACCACCCAACCCATTTTTTGTAAGTCTCCACCTACAGTTTGTTTACATAATGCACTTTCCCCTACCCCTAATGAAGCCCAAGCCCCATTGCTCCCCTGTCTCGGGCTCCTCTGTTACAAATACACTTTTTCTACTTCCTATCTCACCCAGGGTTTAAATGTTTTTAGCATTTTATTTTGCAGATTTGGCCCGCCCTTTGTGATTGATTTTATTATGTTATTTAACATTGTCTATTTTATTTTGTTGTATTATGTATTTGTTGTGTTTATTTTCTATTGTCTTGTATATTATTTTGTTGTATTATGTTTGGGCTCAGCCTCATGTTAGCTGCCCCGAGTCCCCATTGGGAAGATGATGGCAGGGTATAAATAAAGATGATGATGATGATGATGATGATGATGATGATGATGATGATGATCATTATGATGATCATTATTATTAGCTGGGTGATGCAAGGCATGTGGTGATGGGTTCCCCACACCCTCAAATGGCAGTCACCAGATTCGCCATGACATGTGGCGATTCTGGCGGCCCATGTGAAGAGTTCGTTAGAGTGGCCATAAGCAGTTCACAATCTGACAAAAGCTTGCAAACTCTGGAAAGATGGGTTGTTGTTGTTCATTCGTTCAGTCGTCTCCGACTCTTTGTGACCTCATAGACCAGCCCACGCCAGAGCTCCCTGTCGGCCGTCACCACCCCCAGCTCCTTCAAGGTCAGTCCAGTCACTTCAAGGATGCCATCCATCCATCTTGCCCTTGGTCGGCCCCTCTTCCTTTTGCCTTCTACTTTCCCCAGCATAATTGTCTTCTCTAGGCTTTGCTCTCTCCTCATGATGTGGCCAAAGTACTTCAACTTTATCTCTAGTATCCTTCCCTCCAGTGAGCAGCCGGGCTTTATTTCTTGGAGGATGGAGTGGTTGGATCTTCTCGCAGTCCAAAGCACTCTCAGAAAATTTCCTCCAACACCACAGTTCAAAAGCATCTCTCTTCCTTCGCTCAGCCTTCCCTAAGGTCTAGCTCTCACATCCGTAGGTTACTACAGGGAATACCATGGCTTTGACTAGGCGGATCTTTGTTGTCAGTCTGATGTCTCTACGCTTTACTATTTTGTCGAGACTGGACATTGCTCTCCTCCCAAGAAGTAAGCGTCTTTTGATTTCCTGGCCACAGTCTGCATCTGCAGTAATCTTTGCTCCTAGAAATACAAAGTCTGTCACGGCCTCCACATTTTCTCCCTCTATTTTCCAGTTGTCAATCATTCTTGTTGCCATAATCTTGGGTTTTTTTTATGTTTAGCTGCAACCCAGCTTTTGCGCTTTCTTCTTTCACCTTGGTTAAAAGGCTCCTCAGCTCCTCCTCGCTTTCGGCCATCAGAGTGGTGTCATCTGCATATCTGAGGAAAGATGGGTAAGAGAGCCATAATAGGGAAGCTTCCACTATGCCCACTCAAATCATTAGATGCCTTAAGGTGATTCAGGGAGACCTTATCAGGAAGCGGGGGTTCAGTCTTGCCAGAATGCTGATGACATCCAACCTTTCCCATCTAATGCCGAGGCAGTTTCTTCAGTGCTAAACTGGCATCTGTTGGCTGTAATGCAATAAGTGAAGACACACAGATTGAAACTGAATGTCCTCCAGACAAGACAGAAGTTCTACTATCAATTGAAAGGCAGATTGTGTAACAGTCAGTGCTAGATGGATTACAACCCTCTTGAAATGTGAATATTTCCCTGGACTCAGATCTGAGCCTGAGACTTTAACAGTAAACTACTGATCTGAAGCTCCTTCTGTGGCTATAGTTTAAATACTTTAAATTTATAATTAAAAGCTCATCTGGAAAGGTCTATAAGAAGAGACTGATATTTACTGCTCTTTTAAGATCAGCTCACGAAATTCCTCTGGTCAGTCATTTCACAATCTGGGTGCTGCAAAAGAAAATGTCCTCCAGGTAACAATTGTCAGCCTAATTTTGGTTGACAAAAGTAAATATCCCTCAGAGGACCTGAATGTACAGAGTGGTTTATATGAGATAAGTATATTATATAGGGTATCTCGACCAAGACCATGTATGGTTCATAAAGTAACAAGCAACACTGTGTATTTTGTCCAAAAATTAATTGGCAGCCAGCTAGTGGACTGATTTTAATAATAATAATAATAATAATAATAATAATAATAATAATAATAATTTTGTTGTGTCAGGAGCGACTTGAGAAACTGCAAGTCACTTCTGGTGTGATAGAATTGGCCATCAGCAAGGATGTTTCCCAGGGGACACCCGGATGATTTGATGTTTTTATCATCCTTGTGGGAGGCTTCTCTCATGTCCCCGCATGAGGAGCTGGAGTTGATAGAGGGAGCTCTTCCGCCTCTCCCCAGATTCGAACCTGCTACCTGTTGGTGTTCAGTCCTGCTGGCACAGGGGTTTAACCCACTGCGCCACCGGGGGCTCCATAATAATAATAATAATAATAATAATAATAATAATAATAATAATACTTTATTTATATACTGTTCTATCTCCCTGAAGGGGACTCAGAGTTAACTGAACCATGGAGGGAATGGCATTCCTAGAGATGTCATAAATCAAGTGTATAGAACAAATGGACGTGCGTCGTGAGTCATACGTCACTCTGGAATGCAAGAGGTGTGGACTAGTACTGATAACGGTTCGTGTGTTCATGATGTTATGGTCGGACGAAGAAGCATCAAGTTTTACAATGTGCTTAGTGTTAAGTAGCTTCTAATATATATAGCTGTAAAATAAAATAGTTTATAGCCTAAAGTGGCTGTGATTGATTGTGTTTCCTGCCTTGCTGTGCGGCTGATGACACTGACAACCACCAGGTTTTCAAGTTCTTACGAAAGGAAAGGAGGGATGGGGCCTGTCCTATTTCCCTTGGAAGGGCATTCCAGAGGCAGGGGGCCACCACAGAGAAGGCCCTCTCTCTCGTCCCCACCAACCAGACTTGTGATGGTGGTGGGAGCAAGAGGGGGGCCTTCCTGGAAGATCTTCGAGTTCGTGCCAGTTCATAGAAGGAGTTGTGATAGTGGAGATAGGTGGGGTCCGAACTGTTTAGTATTGGTGTAATATGATCACTACTGTGACCTCATCATACGGGGCAAGATTTGGTGGCAAATGCCAATCAGGTCCTCATCACCCACGTTGCCGGCCAGCTCTAATCACACAACGTAATGCCGGCTCCGTGGGAGAAGGAGGGCAGAACTGGTGTGCTGCCGCCATCCTAGAAACATGGGAGGCTTCCCATGTTACAATTTCTTCAATGGGTGAAGCCACACTCCACATGTGCACCACGCTCCCCCCTGTGTGAAGAACTGCCTGAGGAGCCCCGCAAAGCGGGGCATGTGGTGGTGGCTTCCCGATGCCCGATGGCAAACCGGAGTACCGCTGAGAGCTACCGCTGAAGGTATGATGAGGTGGCTAGATGTGCTAATAACAAATCTGGCTTCCATATCTTGAATTTACTGAAGTTTTCAAACTTGACATAGATATAGACCAATGCAAAAGTTCAGCCTTGCATTTACAATTGCATGCACTACCAGTTTTAGATCTTCTAGTTTTAAAATGAAGCCTAGCTTGAGTAACAGCTGAAGTTGATAGTAAGCACATACACACACATATTTAAACTGTTCTTTAAAAAAAATGGTCTTAAGGTCCAATCTAAAGGCAGGAAGCAGCTATGTATATCTCACAACCCAATAAATTCCTTAATAAGACTAGTATAGTCACAATAATGGGAAAAGGTGATTACATTCTACATAAAAATATAAAAGCTCGTTTGAACCTTAAGCTCCCTAGTGTCCCATTCCATAAACTTTTATTTAATATATAAAATCCCCTATCTACCATTTCATTTCAGGCCCTTCCTTACTTTAATATAAAATTTCTCTTCTGAGGAATATAATAAGAATGCAGAATGGCTCGTTGGTTTAGGAACTTAATAGAGGAATTATTTCATGAATTTGACAGAAGAAAGCGCATACAGAAGATCAGAAAGCCCACTGGTCATTCTGGGAGATCATCATAGGCTTTCGTGTATTTGCACATGTATGTTAGGGACAAATACTTACTCTCTGTTGTTTGATAGAGGAAAAGGTGCCTGTGTATTAAGTGAACATGGGATGTTGTAATGTAGTGTACAAGACCATCTCCTTTCTCAGTACATATCCTCTTTTTAAGAGCTGCAATTCCTATCTTCCAGTTTCCTGGAAATTGACTCATAAGCATCTTTCATGAGTGTGGATATTATTTTTTAGATGCTGTAGAGGCTGTTATTCCTTTCCAGTGTGAGAGGGTAGATCAGATTACAGAAAAACATTTAGACAAAGAATGACATTGGACATACAGACATACAGATTCTATGCAACTACATTGGATTCACAATTACATTGGTTAACAAACAAAGGGGAATTACATTTTCACTCAACATTCACACCACATGTACACGCATTCATCCTCAGCATTCAAGTATTACCATATCATTTTCTTCCTCCTTGGAGAAGCACCTGTTAGGCCAGACCCTTCTTTCCTGCAGCCTATCAATGCATAGTTCCAAAACTTACATAACGCCAAAATTTCAAAACACCGAAATGCCAAAACTTCTTTGCCCTAAGGACGATGCCAAGGATCAGATCTCTGTTTTCCATACAGCAGAACCTGACTCCCTGCACAAAATCTAAGACTCCAAAAGCACACTTCTTCCTCTTCCCTTGAGAAAGAAATCCCAAAGTGACCAGAATCATGCTTTCCCATAGCATATCTGTCACTCTCCTTAGGTACACTATCTCTCTCCTTCCTATGGAGCAGAGCATAGTGGGTGGACAGACTCCTCAGGTCTGCCACACTTGGAGCATTATTAGACTGAGTCTTTTATAGGAATATTTTGTTGATGTAGTCCCAAAGTTGTAAATTAATGATAGACGTCTTCCATCCTGGCTCCATCTCAGTTTCCTGGCCAGATGTTGATCTTCTTGATTGGTGTTGATCTTATGTTGACTTCCTTCTTAACATAAGGAATGTTGCAGACATTTATGTTATCACTGTCCCAGTTCTTATCAGGGTTTCTCATTAGCAAGTCCAGCAAGCAGGTAGTAGTTAGTCATTACAGGCCTTAATATTATACTGGTGTTTCCAAAATTATTAACTCCAACCACACATCCTTCCATTCTTCCATTAATTCCCACACATCATATTAAATTCATATTTGTCAAATCTGCACATTGAATTTCTTGTGACAACCTCCCTCTGTTGAGGAGGTGTGGCTGGGGGTGGGGTCTGCTTCCAAAGAGGCCCTCTCCTCACTTTGCCAGGGATGTCGACCCACCCGCCCTCCACCAACAGTGTAGTATTTTGGTCGCCTAGGGGCTGGGTAGGATTTTTTCCCCTTTCATGTTTTGGGAGGGTTTTTTGCCTACCCTATACTGTTATTGTGGCGAATTGGGAGGTGTGGTCGGATAAATAGGTCATAGTGGAAACGATAGGAGAATTATATATCCGGTGTACACCCAGGCATCTGAATTTTGGTGTAGGCCAGAAGCAAATTCCCTCAGCTAGGGTTCAAACAACCCAGGCGGGGGATGAAGTCAATGGCCTAGGAACAGGAGATGCTTGACCACAATTCCTTGGGGCAAAAATTCTCTGCTATGTTTCCCTTAAGGTCATCCGGGTTTGATTTTGATGGAGACTTGGTGTTTCGCCCAAGTTTGTTGCCAGGGATGGGTCGGGAAGTTTTCACCAAATCCATCACACACTCAGAGTTTTGACACAGTTAATAGTTGCAAATTTAAAACTTGGTAATAGTCAATAAAGTTGCCCTAATTTGATCCCAATACATTGTGTGGTCTCTTTATTTTGGAGGGTTGAATGGCAAAAAATCACAGAGAGAGTGGTATCTTAACTTTGATGCATTTTAATCCAGATCTTAATGAAGGATATAAGGCAGAGAGAGAGAGAG
Organism: Anolis sagrei ordinatus; assembly: GCF_025583915.1. Taxonomy (NCBI): domain Eukaryota; kingdom Metazoa; phylum Chordata; class Lepidosauria; order Squamata; family Anolidae; genus Anolis; species Anolis sagrei. The sequence continues at coordinate 13,131,678 of NW_026847993.1, read as the reverse complement.
AGAGGTGGAGATGCCCACCTTTCCTGAAGGTAGGCACAAAAACAAAGGAGGGGGCGGAGGTGGGAGATACCTCCAGCAGAAGGGGCTCTCTCTCTCTCTCTCTTGGTCCCAATGGCTGAAGAGAAAGTCAGGAGAAGAGGCGACTTTTGGTGCGCATGCTGGGGTCTTCAGACACGCCTCCGGACCCGAAGCGGGATTGGGGAGAGGAGTGGAGGCGGGTGGAGTGCTGGGGGATCGGGAAAGGGAGCCGGTCATGGGGAAGGGATCGAATGCGGAGAACGATTGAGTGCCGGCTCTGCTCGCACACCCGGTGGCCAGGTGGACAGGAACGAGAGGGGCGAGGTGAGGCTCAGGGGCCCAGCCCCTTTGGGAAAAGGATTGCCCGGCAGCGAGGCAAGAAAGCCGAGGCTCCCCCCTGGATTGCTAGGGCTGTTGTGAGCTGAGGGGGTGCTCCTCAAGTGGCGGTCGAGGGGAATTTACAGAGGCGCCTCTGCGCCCCTGGCAAAAAAAGTGTTCTGCGACCGCTTACTTCGCGTAATGGACTAGCTGCCCCTGAATGTGATGTTCCTGCTTCTTGGAAGGGGGTTGGACTGGATGGTCCATGAAGTCTCTTCAAATGCTATGATTCTGTAAATGATTTCTGTGTTCTCCTGTTGCCTATCCCTCCCTCATTTTAGATATATAGCTCATCTGTCACCAGAAATCTTCCAAGTTTGGTTGCTGGATCTAAGAAATAACCCCATCCATGATTTGCTTCTAAACCATATTGCAAATGGATTTGTTGTATTCCGGTCTATAAAACTGTGCAGTCCCGTTTTGGCAAGCATTTGCCTTGCGCCCAGTGAGTTGACATTAAATGGAGCTATGGTGCTTTTAATAACATCTTTATGCACTTTTATGCCAGGACTGAAGATTTAGAATGTGCTTCAGCAGGTTGAGTGCATTAGGAAATCCATCTAGAAGGTTTAGCAAGGTAAATGTGGTAAACCAAAGCAACTAGAAACTACCTTTTGTATAAATCTCCGCATACTGAGTCCAGGCATACAAGCACACCAGTGTTCATTGCTGCCAAGCAGAAAAAACTTGGTCACATTTAAACTAAAAACTTGTTGGCATCAGGAGGAGGAAAGATGATTTAAAGAAAGATCGTATTTTCTCACCATGTGAAATCAATGTGGCATGAACATCCTCCCTTGAAATGAATGGTTAATGTATGAAGTGAAAAGTTTGTTTTAATACCTGGGTAGACCAGGCAGCCACTGAGGAGCTTTCAGAACAGTAGCTGCTCCATAATATAGAGTGCCGTTTTCTGGTATAGGTGTTTGAACAGCAATGTATTTCATCAGTGCTTTGGAATACAGACGGGGAAATGTATGATCAGAATTCTGCTAAAGGTTGAGTATCCCTTGACTGAAATGCTTGGGATTGAAAGTCTTTGGATTTTTCCAGATGTTGGAATACCTGTACTTGCATATCTATATAAATAAAATTGTAATGTTCGTTTGTGGGATTAACACAACTCAAAAACCACTGGATGAAATGACTCCAAATTTGGACACAATATACATATCAGACCAATGAGTGACCATCACTCATAAAATCACTGGAAAACACAGCAAAAGAGACTTAAAAGCCAAAAAATAAAAAAGACATTACAATGAATGCGGAAAACCACATGTATATACATAAATACACACACACAACACATATACACAGACTGGGCCACAGCAATGCGTTGCAGGGGATGGCTAGTCTATATAAATAAAAATGTAATGTTCATTTGTGGGATTAACAGAACTCAAAAACCACTGAACGAATTGCCACCAAATTTGGCCACAAGACACCTACTAACCCAAGGAGTGACCATCACTCAAAAAAAAAATTGGATTTTGTCATTTGGGAGTTGTAGTTGCTGGGATTTATAGTGGAACTCTCTGCCCCGGAGTGTGGTGGAGGCTCCTTCTTTGGAAGCTTTTAAACAGTGGCTTGATGGCCATCTGTCGGGAGTGCTCTGAATGCAATTTTTTTGCTTCTTGGCAGGGGGTTGGACTAGACGGCCCATGAGGTCTCTTCCAACTCTATGATTCTATGATTCTATTCCTGTCCTTCAGAAAGATAGTAAGAACTTGGCTGTGGGACCAAGTGCAATAAGGCAACAATTGGAAACTACACTGCTGACAGCAATGGTATTCCCCGTAGTCACCTACGGATGTGAGAGCTGGACCATAGGGAAGGCTGAGCGAAGGAAGATAGATGCTTTTGAACTGTGGTGCAGGAGGAAAGTTCTGAGAGTGCCTTGGACTGTGAGAAGATCCAACCAGTCCATTCTCCAGGAAATAAAGCCTGACTGCTCATTGGAGGGAAGGATAGTAGAGGTCAAGTTGAAGTACTTTGGCCACATCATGAGAAGACAGGAAAGCTTGGAGAAGACAATGATGCTGGGGAAAATGGAAGGAAAAAGGAAGAGGGGCCAACCAAGGGCAAGATGGGTATCCTTGAAGTGACTGGATTCACCTTGAAGGAGCTGGGGATGGTGACGGTCAACAGGGAGCCCTGGCGTGGGCTGGTCCATGAGGTCACGAAGAGTTGGAAATTACTGAACAAATGAACAACAACAACAACATAAAGGTCTATTTTATGATCCCTTCCCCTCCCAGCTTCCATATATTGTAGAGTGACTGAACTGAACGGGTCACAAAAGAAGGAAAGAGGAAGAATAATATCACCAATAACTTGTGGTAGTAAGGAGAGACAGGCCCTTCTATCTGATCCCTTTTCTCCCTTTCCTTGCCTCCCATGGCTGTTTAACAGATGTAGCATTGGCTCTTTGAAGCTTAGTCTGGGTGGAATCGCATAGCGGAGCATGCAAAGCAGTTATGCTCCATCTGAACCATGCAGGATCTCAGCTTATGATTTGCATTCTTCTGCATTTGATTTATTTAAAAACAGATATGCTTTCTCTTCTGAATCCACACTTGATTGTCCATTATGCCAATATATGCAGTAGTGGAAGTTGCTTGGAAAAGAAGTAAGGGCCTAAAGAAAATGGTCCATAAATGTATTTGCTCACTTGACCATAGTGAGGGTATCATTTAAATTAGAAACTACAGCATCAAGGAGAATCTCTGTGCTCTTTTGGCTCTCCTAAACAGTGTGCCGAGCCTTGAAGATATATGGAAAGCATAAAGACTTCGTTCTGTCTCTGAGATTCATAACCGGAATAATCTTTTAACCTCAACATCACAGTTCAGAGTTAGGTAGGCACATCTATTGAACGGATGGCAAGCTATCTAAACTCAGCAGACTGAAAGCCAAAACCAAGGTTACAACAACATCTGTTATAGATCTCTAATATGCTGATGACAACGTCATCTGTGCGCATTTAGAAGAAGACCTACAAGCCACTCTAAAAACCTTTGCAGAAGTATATAAGAAGCTCAGCCTGTCATTGAACATCAAGAAAACCAAATTTCTCTTCCAGCAGTCACCAGCCAATCCCTCTCCTATGCCAGAAATACAGCTTAATGGTCTAACGTTACAAAATGTTGACCATTTCCGCTACCTTGGCAGCCACCTCTCTACAAAAGTCAACATTGACACTGAAATACAACACCGCCTGAGCTCTGCGAATGCAGCTTTTTTCCGAATGAAGCAGAGAGTGTTTGAGGACCGGGACATCCGTAGGGAGACCAAGGTGCTTGTTTACAAAGCTATTGTCCTCCCAACCCTGCTATACGCCTGCGAGACATGGACTGTCTACAGACATCACATGCAACACCTAGAACAATTCCATCAGTGCTGCCTCCAGAAAATCGTGCAAATCTCTTGGGAAGACAAGCGGACAAATGTCAGTGTGCTGGAAGAAGCAAAGACCACCAGCATTGAAGTGATGGTCCTCCGCCATCAACTCCACTGGACCAGCCATTTTGTCCGGATGCCTGATCACCGTCTCCCAAAGCAGTTGCTCTACTCCGAACTCAGGAATGGAAAATGGAATGTTGGAGGACAGGAAAATAGATTTAAAGATGGGCTCAAAGCCAAACTTAAAAACTCTGGCATAGACACTGAGAACTGGGAATCCCTAGCCCTTGAGCGCTCCAGCTGGAGGTCAGCTGTGACCAGCAGTGCTGTAGAATTTGAAAAGGCACGAATGGAGGGTGAAAGAGAACAACACGCAGATCAAGAATAGGGCTCTATAGTCACCTACAGACCCACCAGTACATCGATCTTGGAAGTCTATCCTACTCAGACAATGAGGGATCGCCTAAGTAAATAAGTAAGGCACATATGCCTTTCCTCTATCACTGTGTACCAGGTCTTTAACAAGGCATATGGTCAAACAAGAATCCATGACATGCGAGTGTGGAGAAGGGCAAACCACTGACCACCTGCTGCAATGCAACCTGAGCCCTGGCACATGCACAATGGAGGACCTTCTTGCAGCAACACCAGAGGCACTCCAAGTGGGCAGATACTGGTCAAAGGACATTTAATCAACTACCAAGCTTGCAAACTTTGTGTTTTGTTTGTTTGTTTGTTAAAAAATACAGTACAACTGTTTGGTTTGCTCCTGACATGATAAATAAAATAAATTTGATAGTGCATTAGACCCGGGTCTTCCTGAAAGGTCCAGGTCTAATGTAGTGTGGGCCCTGTGAGGACTGACCCCTCAGTAGTCCTAAGACTACTGAAGGGTCAATCAGCACAGTCCCCTCAGGTTTTCTGGGCTGAATCAGTCCTAAAAACCCTGAGGGCACCAAGCCCCTCCCCAAAATCTGCCCACAAAAAGACTTTTAAAATAAAATAACTTACCCGGCTACCATGAAACTGCTGCTGGAGCTCTCCTGGCATTTTGGGGAGGGGGAGAGGAGAGCTCTGGTAGCAGTTTAACGGGGGCCACGTAAGTTATTTTATTTTAAAAATCTTTGAGGGGAGGAGTTGAGTGTCTCAGTGCCATCTTGGGGCTGTTGTATACAGATCGAAGTCCATCCTGCCCCGGGTTTTTTATAACCCGGTTCGATGCAGACTTTTCCGTTGGTTAGAACTGGCCTCAGAAATCCTTCTTGCCAGCCACTGCAGCCAAGACATAGTGGATCTGTGCCCCAAAGTTGTGAGTTCGAAGTATAAAGCTAATCATTTCTCTATCTGAGCAAGCAGCACATCTTCCCTCAGTGCCCTCCAAATAACTCAGTGTTTTTATGTTATGCTAACCTTCCTGCACTGAAGTGTGGAAAATTCAAGGGGGGGGGGGGAAATAACCCACCTCACAGCATCAATGTAATGTTCATTATTATCAGCTGAAAGTCTGCCAAAATGACCTATAAACAACCATGAGTGTTATTTTGCCTAAAGTGGAAGCATTGTACCTTAAAGAAAAAGAATGCTGTACAATATTGCTTGGTTTAATAAATCCTAGAAGTGGAGCGAGATACTTTACTACGACTGTTCTCTTAACCAGTCATTGACTGGAAGTGGTCATAAAAGAAACAAAGAGCACCCTCGCCTTGTTAATATAATTTGCATTACATATTCATAAACCGTTTTATAAACTCCCCAAAATTCAATTGTACTGAAAGCACATAATGGTCGAGCGACCATACTGAAAACAGGCAGCATGTTCCAGAATTAACGGCACAATGAATGAAATGCTTTGCCTATAATAAACCCATTCAGATATAAATTATGGGAGAGTAGATGAAATGTTTGTTGAGCAATAAAGCTTGCAGCCGTACATGCGGAATTGAATGGGGTTTATCATAAAATATTGTGGAGGAGATGGCCTAAATACTTGTTACAAATTGAGTGAATTAAAAATAATCCAAGCACGCTTTGGAGATGCTGGATTTTAGGAAATAAATTCATAAGCTATTTAGTTACAATGACCCAGTGTCCCCTGAAGCCAAGTTGTGTGTGTGTGTGTGTGTGTTAGGAGGGGGGTGGAAGGAGGAAAGAATATAAATTAAATAAAAATGACGTGACTTCTGGGAGGGCTGCACCAATGGTGTCTTAATTTTCAGCGTCCAAAATTTGTCAAATAAACTATCTCTCGGCTGGAGACAGTTGGATCAAACGGCTAGTTGGAAGGGAAAAGATGGAACTTGGCAAAACAATGTTTGGTTAGTTGGTTTCCTTCGGAAATGTTTGTTGAGACTTGTGTATGGAGTGTTGGAAAGATGATACCCTGGCTCGGCCAGCAAGGAAGATTCAGTGTGTGTTTTGTGTTTTGCCCAAATTCCTCACCAGATATTTTCCCCCAGAAAGCTCGCTGCTGGTAATCCTGGGAGGTTGCAGAGATGAGACTTTGCCATGCAAGTCACTTGTAAATCTATCACAGAGAATTCCTTGGATGGATCCTAACCCCTCAACTGCTAGGCTTCTGCATTTCAGCTGAACCTCGGTCCATTTCTGCTGGCTGGGTTCCGATAGACACCCATATCCATTTTTATGTGCCTCCTGAAAATGGGCGGGCAGCCAGATAGCTGTTTTCAATCCGCAGCAAAAAAAAAAATGCAGTTAGATCTGCCCCCTTGACGGCAATGGGGAACTAACAAGGCTCCCCTTTCCATTCCTGGTATCCTTTGCTTGCTTTCTTTCAAGGGGTCTGGGTTTGCAGAACAGTGTTAAGAAAGCACTCCTCCTGTGACCCTTTATTTTCTTCCTTTCAAGGGAGCCTGGGTTTCAGCAATGGGGTTAAGAAAGCACCATTCCTGGAACCCATTCCTTTTTCCTCTTTAAGGGAGCCTAGGTTTCAGCAATGGGTTAAGAAAGCACTTTTCTTGGAACCCTTTCCTTTTATCCCTTTAAGAGAGTCTAGGTTTCAGCAATGGGTTAAGAAAGCACATTTCCTGGAACCCTTTCATTTTTCCTCTTTAAGGGAGCCTAGGTTTCAGCAATGGGTTAAGAAAGCACCTTTCCTGGAACCCTTTCGTTTTTCCTCTTTAAGGGAGTCTAGGTTTCAGCAATGGGTTAAGAAAGCACCTTTCCTGGAACTATTTCCTTTTTACCTTCACGGGAGCCTAGGTTTCAGCAATGGGTTAAGAAAGCACCTTTCCTGGGACCCTTTCCTTTTTTTTCCCTGCAAGAGAGCCTGGGTTTCAGCAATGGGGTTAAGAAAGCACTCTTCCTGGAACCCTTTCCTTTTTCCCTTCAAKGGAGYCTGGGTTTCAGCAATGGGTTAAGAAAGCACCTTTCCTGGAACCTTTATTTTTTTCCTTTCAAGAGAGCCTAGGTTTCAGCAATGGGTTAAGAAAGCACCCTTCCTGGGACCCTTTCCTTTTTCCMTTTAAGGGAGCCTAGGTTTCAGCAATGGGTTAAGAAAGCACCCTTCCTGGGACTCTTTCCTTTTTCCCTTCAAGGGAGCCTGGGTTTCAGCAATGGGTTAAGAAAGCACCTCTCCTGGAACCCTTTCCTTTTTCCCTTCAAGGGAGCCTAGGTTTCAGCAGTGGGTTAAGAAAGCACCCTTCCTGGGACCCTTTCCTTTTTTTTCCCTTCAAGGGAGTCTGGGTTTCAGCAATGGGGTTAAGAAAGCACTTTTCCCGGAACCCTTTCCTTTTTCCCCTCAAGGGAGCCTGGGTTTCAGCAATGGGCTAAGAAAGCACCATTCCAGGAACCCTCTCCTTTTTCCCTTCAAGAGAGCCTAGGCTTCAGCAACGGGGTTAAGAAAGCACCCTTCCTGGGACCCTTTCCTTTTTTTCCCCTTCAAGGATCCTAGGTTTCAGCAAGAGTGTTAAGAAAGCACCCTTCCTGGGACCCTTTCCTTTTTTGCCTTCAAGGGAGCCTAGGATGCAGCAATGGGTTAAGAAAGCACCTTTCTTGTGATCCTTTCCTTTTTTTTCCTTCAAGGGAGCATGGGTTTAATCAATGGGGTTAAGGAGTCAGACACAGCTTGTGTAAGACATGTCATGGCATTCTTCAATTCTGATTGGCCAAACAGACAGGGCTCACAAGGAAACTCCATGTGAGCAGCATGCAGCAACCTCTTTGCATGCCACATGATGCTGAAGACTAGCCATGATTGGCTGTCACATGATCCCGTTATGGACTGAAAAACATGATGGCTGGGCCCTTGCCATTATGGTCATCTGACCAAGCTAAATAAGCCAGATTGGCCAAAGGGAACCAACCACTCTAAATCTGTGCACAAGCCTATCAGCCAGACATATGTGTCTACTCTCTCACACACTATAGGTCAGTTAAATATTCTTCCCACTTCTAATTGGAGATTGGGGTTGGGGAAAGAGTCAAAATGATGACAGTCACCTCAGCATGGAGACAGATGAACATTTATTTTCTGGTCACACAGTTATTCCCAGACACATTAGAATTTTTAACATGTGGTTTTCTGTAGCCAATAGCCACCTCTCATTTATTTCATGTACTCTGTGTCTTTGGATGTCACCAACAGTTAAATGATCTTGTCACTGTTTCCTTTTCAAAACAATTGTATTTATTTATTTACTTTTTTTCATTTGGGCAGCAATCCTATTGCTTCAAGTGGGATGCTCCAAGGTTCCAAAGCCATGCTGGGTTCCTATCAGCAGAGCAAGAGTAACAAATAGAAATGGGAAAGTAGAAGTTGAACCAGGATGACATAAATACTTTCCTATTTACAATACTTGGAGGGTACTGGATCTTTAGGAACCAGAATTTCCTTCTTCTATGCTCATGACTGGTCCTTTTCCTTTGCTCCTTCCAAAATTGGATCTCGGACATTGGGAAACATGAGTGAGAATTGTGTAATCACATGGAGTTCACCAAACCTTTCCAATTCAGAGACCCTCCCACTTCTGGGTAGACAATCAGACAAAAACACAAACAATCATGACCCCACGTTCCAGACAATGTAATTTTTCATTTTAACATCAATCTACTTTTAGAGGTAAGATTGATTCCCCACCACCCCCAGCCACATCTACAGGACAACTTTCAATCCTGGGCAAGTGTGGTCCACGGAGGTTTGAGGGTAGTGGAAAATGGAGGTGGTCAATCTCACAGACCCTACATAGTTTTCTATCCCTGTTGTAAGATCATGTAAATATCTGTAAAAACCAGGAAGGTTGACTCTAGTATTGGATCTTCTCATCCAAGACTGGAACTAGATCTGACTAGGATGGCGGGGAGGAGGGGAGGATTAGAATATATCTAATCTATATTGATCTTATATATGTATGAAATTAACAAGTAGCTAATCCGGGCTGTGGCGTAGCTAGTTAGTAGCCAGCTGCATTAAATCCCTATTAACTGAGAGGTTATGAGTTCAAGGCCAGCCCGGATCAGAGTAAGCTCCCAATCATTAATAGTCTAGCCTGCTGTTGACCTATGCAGCCCTAAAGACAGTTGCATCTGTCAAGGAGGAAATTTAGGTACCACTTTATGCAGAGAGGCCAATTTAACTAATTTACGGCACCATATAACCTTCCAGCAATGTACGTAAGAATGAGGAAGTACTCCACCAAGAACTCGGTTTTACAAGTGGACGGTTAAGCGACAGCTCCCCCTGTGGCCAGAATCAAGCATACCCTCATGGAGCCAGAAAGCTGGAATGTTAAATTGCCTCTGTGTCTGTCTATATATGTTGTGTGTCTATGGCATTGAATGTTTGCCATGTATATGTGCATTGTAATCCTCTCTGAGTCTCCTGCAGGGTGAGAAGGATGGGATATAAATACTGCAAATAAATAAATAAATATTTTCCCCTTAAATGGCTCTGGTTTGTTTCTGTCTTTAGTTCTCAAAATAAATGTGATCTCTATCCAAATGGTAGATTAGAAGACCAAGTTTTTAAGAGCAATTGACTAGACTAGAATTGTCTACCAAAAGGCAAAAAAGCAACCACACAGTCATAGAACCCAGAAGATCATGGCAGAACATCCCACAATATCTACTTTGAACTGGTTTATCTGAGTCCACACTGCCATATATTCCAGTTAAAAGCAGAAAATGTGGGATTTTTTTCAGCTGTGTGGAAGGGTCAAGGAAGATCTCACTTGAAGCATCAAAAATTAGAAGACTCTTTCTCTATTATGTACCCTCCTTCCTTGTGAGCATGGAAGCACCATGCAGATTGGCCATGATAGTTCTTGAATAACAAAGGTAAGCAGTTGCAGAAACAGATGGTCCTTCAAAGTATTTTTGAGTTTCACAAGAGGCATGAGAACATGGTTCTCCTCCAACATCTTTTGAAATATTGGGCCTGGCAGTTGCTGAGCACATCCTGAGAGTTGGCTGCTGTATAAGCACACTTTCCCCAAAAGACACACAAGGGATAACAACATGTTCATCACGCATTTTAAGCCATTTCATTTTTGAGATCTGATGCCTCTTCCCACAAGCTCCAAGCCCATTTCCTTCAAGCTTAAAGAAATAATGATAATATTATACAATAAGGATATTGAATGCTGGTGTTACAATGATTGTTTTCATATTCATGCTGTTGTGTTCCAGAAAATGTTTAGATTATCATATTCAAATGCTATTTCCAGGGCCCCTTCCTTTTGTCATGGTCTAACAACACAATTTAATGTGTCTCAGAAGTGAGAGTTAAAGGGATCTTTTAAAATGAGAGCAAAACTGAAATGCATTGCATCGTTCTTTTTCTGGAAGGGGGCTAGAAATAGGTACGAGACCCCCTTTTTTGGAAGGGGCCCATACCTTGGGAAGTCTGACTTGGACACTGTAGTCCATGCTCTTGTTACATCCTGTTTAGACTACTGCAATACATTCTACGTGGGGTTGCCTTCAAAGACTGTTTGGAAGCTGCAAATGGTGGGACTCAGCCTGTGTCTGACCCTGTGTTTGACCCTGAATCTGTTATAATGTTTTCCCCTTCTAATGTTTCTGAGTCTGACATGGATGTCATTGAGGATGAGGTGCAAAATTAAGACACTTTGGATAATAAGGTTACTACAGACTCTGATTGTGAAGGGTCAGGGGAAAGGCTAAGTTCTCATAAGAAAATTCCAGGCTCAAGTTTGCAGCAAAGTTCACTCCCTTCTCCCGGCTTGAGTCTGAAGATACTAGATAGCTTCACACCTGCAGTTAACAAAGAGATAGATAAGACCAGTCACTGGCTGGAAATTAGCCAGAACCGTAGGGAGGCTCAATGTTTACGCAGGTCAAAAAGAATTCGGTAGTTAAGGTCAAAGACTTGGGGGAGTAGAAATCAGTTTCTGGGACTTAAATTGAGCTCTTAGGGAATTTATTTCAGACCTGGCATCGTTTGGCTTCAAGTCAAATCTTTTGGATATTCTTGTGGCCTCGTCTCCAAGGTTTCCTGGCTTTTCAAGTGGATTAGCAGTGGCTATGTTCATGGTTTTTATTGAAGGCATTTGATATCATTGCATCTGGATTAATACAGCAAGCTTTTGGAACTTTGTTATTATTCCTATGTTTGGACACTGTTTATGTTACTTCTTACTTGGCTTTTTGCTTTTGGATTTTTATCAACTTTATACTCGTCTCTTTTATTGGCTCCAATTATTCTTCAAATAAAAATGACTCTTTTTTCATCCAAGGTGTGGTGCAATTAATGATTAGAGGGTCCTGTTCCTACTCTGGGATGCAACAGCAAATAGTCCAATGTGCAGCAGCCATGTTGTTAACTGGGTTGTCGCACAGGGAGAATACAACTGCCCTGCTGTGGGAACTCCACTGGCTGCCTATTAGCTACCGAGCATAATTCAAAGTGCTGGCTTTAGCCTATAAAGCCTTAAATGGCTCTGGTCCAACTTACCTGTCTGAACGTATCTCCCTCTATGAACCTGTTCGTAGATTAAGATCTTCCGGGGAGGTCCTGCTCTCGGCCCCACTGGCCTCATAAGTGCAACTGGTGGGGACAGGGCCTTCTCAGTGGTGGCCCCACAGCTGTCAAACTCCCTCTTGAGTGAGATCAGGTTGGTCCTCACCCTCCTGACCTTTAGGAGACAGCTAAAGACTTGGCTGTGGAACCATGCATTCGGCCCATCATAGGAGTATTTAAAGTTAAAGTGAAAGTTGGAACTCCAATGACTTAAGACTATTTATGGACAATGTCTATGTCTTTGTGTGAAATGTGATTTTATGTGCTGTGTTTAATAATGTTTAATGTTTTATCAATTTTATAATAATATAATATATTGTATTTACATATTACTTGTAAGCCTCTCTGAGTCCCCTTCAGGGCAGCATATAAATGCTGTAAACAAACAAACAAACAAACAAACAAACAAACAAATAAATACTGGATGAGAGCAAGTCCTGATTCCTGACATAATTCATGTTTATATGTTGGGTTGTTTAAATTTTTGTTAGTATGGGTGTATTGTTGTTGTATTAGCACATTGAATGTTTGCCTTTTATGTTTGGAATCCATCTTGAGTCCTTCTGGGGAAATAGAGCAGAATATAAATAAAGTTTTATTATTTATTATTATTTCTTACTAAGTTCCATGGAAACAACTAAACATGTTCCAATCAGAAAGTATGTGGGAGATACCAAAGAAACACTGGAGTCTACAACTCAGTAAACCACTGTACATGGCTTCGCACAAGGAACTGAGTGACAGCATTAATAGATTTTTTTCCCTCCTTCCTCTTAGATCCATTATAATATAGTTACTATGAAAAGATAAATGTTGAAAAATACATGGAGCATTGCCTGTTCAAAGGAATTGCTGGCTTTGGGCTATTGTGTCCCTCAAAGAATAAACTCAATGCATTGAACAATGTTGCATTGGGTTGTTGTAGGTTTTTTTGGGCTATATGGCCATGGTCTAGAGGTCCATGTTGCATTGCTAAGGGAAAGTCTATCAGATCAATGTTGTTGTTGTTTATTCATTCAGTTGCTTCCGACTCTTCATGACCTCATAGACCAGCCCACACCAGAGCTCCCTGTCGGCTGTGGCCACCCCCAATTCCTTCAAAGTCGAGCCAATCACTTCAAGGATACCATTCATCCACCTTGCCCTTGGTCGGCCCCTCTTCCTTTTTCCTTCCATTTTCCCCAGCATCATTGTCTTCTCTAAGCTTTCTTTTCTTCTCATTATGTGGCCAAAGTACTTCATCTTTGCCTCTACTATCGTTCCCTCCAATGAGCAGTCGGACTTTATTTCCTGAAGTATGGACTGGTTGGATCTTCTCACAGTCCAAGGCACTCTCAGAACTTTCCTCCAGCACCACAGTTCAAAAGCATTTATCTTCCTTCGCTCAGCCTTCCTTTTGGTCCATCTCTCACATCCATAGGTTACTACGGGGATTACTATTGGTTTAACTACTTGGATCTTCTTCACTCTTTTATCGATATTGGTCATTGCTCTCCTCCCAAGAAGGAAACATCTTCTGATTTCCTGGCTGCAGTCTCTGCATCTTCTCCCACAGTGAGGGCATTAGTTTCCAGGTGAAAGGCGGTCTTGGTCTGGGTTGGCTTGATGCGCCTTCCTCTTGGCACATTTCTCTCTTTCACCCTCAATTCGTACCTCTTCAAATTCTGAAGCACTGCTGGTCACAGCTGACCTCCAGCTGGAGTGCTCAAGGGCCAGGGCTTCCCAGTTCTCAGTGTCTATGCCAGAGTTTTTAAGGTTAGCTTTGAGCCCATCTTTCAATCTCTTTTCCTGCCCACCAACATTCTTGAGTTTGGAGTAGAGCAACTGCTTTGGGAAATGGTGGTCGGGCATCCGGACAATGTGGCAGGTCCAGCAGAGTTGGTGGTCTTTGCTTCTTCCAGCACGCTGACGTTTGTCTGAATGTCTTCCCAAGAGATTTGTAGGATTTTCCAGAGGCAGCGCTTGGGTTTCTACTTTTGGGCTTCTACTGGAAACCCAAGAGAGAAGATCTGCTTGAAGAATAGGGCTCTCCTGCTTGCAAGGCAGTCAGACAAGTAAACTAGAGGTGGAAGCCAAAATGTTTGCTTCAGAATGAATATTTCTAAAGTGTTAAGCCTGTGGATGTCTGGTTCAACAAAAATTAAGCATGTGTCTGTATCCTGATGATCTGGAAATACAGTTTTTACAACCTTTCCAGCAAGGGATTATGCCATGAAGATGACCTGCTCAGTGCAGCAGAAGAAAAGGCATCCCACCTAATGCACACACTTCCTTTAACCCAAAAGCCTTGTTTGCTAGTAGTTCCCTTCTCTCTCTGGGGCCATAAATGTGTCAGTTGTTTAAAAGATGTGAATGTCCTTATAAATGTATACAGGAGATAAGCCGGGTTGTAAAGGAGTCGGGTTCATGAACTGTGTTGTTATATCACCCATTGTTTTGCTCTCATGAATAATGGATTCTTTTCCTTCCTCCACACATATTTCCATCAGATACCAGTTAAATTGGTATCAGGTGGCTTTCAGGGAGGTAGCTGGGAGAAGATGCAAAATATTTCGTTTTAAACAAAAGCCAGATTTTCAATAGGTGCCCAAAAGAATCACAGAGGTTGAATAAAACAATTATTAGTTTTTCAATGGGAAGTGTGGGCCTGCTTTTGGCTGATGAGATAGGATTGTTGTTGTTGTTGTTGTTGTTCTGTGCTTCCAAGTTGTTTCAGATTTAGATAGATACGTTTTATTGATTGGCCTATTGGCCGTATCAAAACATTTAACACATAACACAATTAACACATAGTCATACATAGTCATACATACAACATATAACCCTCGGTATAAAAGAAGTTAAAATAAACAAGCTGTTAACAAGATCTCGTTCAGGTCAAATGTCTGCGTCACCTCCACAGTTTACCCCAATTGATTCTAAATGTGCAATTCTCAGCTGTGTTGCTTTGAATAGAAAAAGGGCTGTTTTGTGTGTTATTTTAGGGTTCTGGCCGGCCAACAAAAATGAGGTTTTAATATATGGGTCCCAGTGTGTTTTTTGAATAATGTATGGTCCAAGGCAATGGTCTCTCTCTTTCTTATACAGCTCACAGTTGAACAATACATGTGTGGTATCCTCCACCTCTGGTGCTCCACTAATACAAAATCGTTCGTTGTATGGGACTTGATTAAACCTTCCGTGCTTGTCCATTGTATCCAGCTGTTCAAAATGAGCTCTGGTAAATACCCTCCTAAGGTGTTTAGGCATTTCTGTTTTTAGATATCGAGCTGTTTGGAAGGTATGTTTAAAGCGGCCTAACAATTTCAGTGAGCCAGCTTTACTGAGTGTAGCGATGTCTTTTTGGCCTTCCATATCTAATACTCGTTGAGCAACTATTTTTGGGTCTAACTCTTCTAAGAGATTCGGATACCGAGTCGGAAGTCCACAGCTCCTAATGTATTTTGTCAGGAGAACTAACCAAGAGGTCTGATGTTGATTTTCTATCTGCTCTAACAGGCACAGTTTTGGGAGTTTCAGATTTAGGTTGACACTGAGCTATGGCTGGGGTAAATGACCTTGGAGGGCTGTATCCGGCCCCCGGGCCTTAGTTTGAGGACCCCTGGTGTAAACCCTTAAAGCCAGGGATCTTCAAACTTTTTAAACAGAAGGCCAGGTCACAGTCCCCCAAACTGTTGGAGGGTGGGGTTATAATTTGAAAAAAACATGACTGAATTCCTATGCACACTGCACATATCTTATTTGTAGTGCAAAAACACTTTAAAACAATACAATAATTAAAATGAAGAACAATTTTAACAAATATAAACTTATTAGTATTTCAGTGGGAAGTGTGGGCCTGCTTTTGGTTGATGAGATAGGATTGTTGTTGTTGTTGTTGTGTGCTTTCGTGTCATTTCAGACTTAGATTGACCCCGAGGGAGGGCCGGGTAAATGACCTTGGAGGGCCGTATCCGGCACTCAGGCCATAGTTTGAGGACCCCTGGTGTAGTATGTTTAGCTCTTCTGGTTCCTTTCTTTGCATGTTCTCAGCATGTGAAAATACTCTGCTGTAGATTGGTACAAGATTAAAATGCTCAATCTCTCCTCCTTTTTCCTGAATACCAAGCTTGAAGGCATTACTATAAACGTGATGAGTTGGGGAACTCAAACACTTTAGTCAGTTTGCCAATGCTCGGTGTTCCAAGACATAAAAGCTAATATTTTTAGGGAGCCAGTAGCATACTAAAAAAAAAAAAAGTTAAATCTCCCATAAATGTTACCCTTCCTCTGAACTTCCTTCATTTTCCATGCTGGATTCCACTTCTACATCTATTCATTCTGAATAGGCAACAAAATCCCTCTCTGGAACAGACAACGCCGATGCATCTTGCCAGTTCTAGCAGTTCATAATGTATGTATTACTGAAATATTGGCCACGGAGTTTGAAATCACAAATGGAATTAGTTGCATCCAGAGAAGTGCACTCTTTCAGTGACTTACAACTACCAATAACTGCTAAAAATAGTTTCTTTCCATATGTGTGTGTATATATAGACACAGACACGCATATACGTTGCTCAAACATGTTAGACAAAGAGAGAGATCCTATGTCAAGAAATGTAGAAACAATTTCCTAGTTGCACCGCTTTAGCCGCATGGAATCTCCATTTTAAGCCACCCACTTCCCAAATAGAGGAATTTCCTAGCTGCTGGACAGTGGGTGGTAAATAAATAATAAGCTGCAGAATCTTATTGTATTTGTTTGCTGCAGTGCATCCTGCTACCAGGAGAGGGCTTGTTGTGTCATTGCTCACTTATAGATACAGCTTAATGGCGTAACATTAGAAAATGTTGACCATTTCCTCTACCTTGGCAGCCACCTCTCCAACAAAGTCAACATCGACACTGAAATACAACACTGCCTGAGCTCTGTGAGTGCAGCATTTTTCCGAATGAAGCAGAGAGTGTTTGAGGACCGGGAGATCCGTAGGGATACCAAGGTGATTGTTTATAAAGCTATTGCCCTCCCAACCCTGCTATATGCCTGCGAACGTAGACTGTCTACAGACATCACATGCAACTCCTGGAACGATTCCATCAGTGCTGCCTTTGGAAAATCCTGCAATTCTTTTGGGAAGACAAGCGGACAAACGTCAGTGTGCTGGAAGAAGCAAAGACCACCAGCATTGAAGTGATGATCCTCCACCATCAACTCCGCTGGACCAGCCACGTTGTCCGGATGCCCGACCAACATCTCCCAAAGCAGTTGCTCTACTCCGAACTCAAGAATGGAAAACGGAATGTTGGTGGACAGGAAAAGAGATTTAAAGATGGGCTCAAACCTTAAAACTCTGGCATAGACACTGAGAACTGGGAAGCCCGGGCCCTTGAGCGCTCCAGCTGGAGGTCAGCTGTGACCAGCAGTGCTGTAGAATTTGAATATGCACGAATGGAGGGCGAAAGAAAGAAATGTTCCAAGAGGAAGGCGTGTCAAGCCAACCCCAACCGAGACCGCCTTCCACCTGGAAACCAATGCCCTCACTGCGGGAGAAGATGCAGATCAAGAATAGGGCTCCACAGTCAGCTACGGACCCACCAGAACACTGATCCTGGAAGACTATCCTACTCAGCCAACGAGGGATTGCCTAAGTTAGTAAGTCATTGCTCACTACCAAGGTGCCCATTGCCTGTGAAATTATTCTGTTGGGAACCCGTTTGGCTGAAAAGGTTGTTTGGGGTTGTTGCAATGTGAAAATTAACTAGGGCCCTATCTACATGGGTCACATATGTCAATGCTGATCTGGAGTGGGATACCCCAGATAAGCTTTGTGGAATCCACATGGCCAGTCACTGAGCCAGCTGGGAGGCACTGTATGGTGCTGGTCTGTCCAGCTACTGAATGGAATTCTTACAGCTCAACTGCAGGAGCACCATCTTCGCTCTCCACGCTTGCCTATGTCTTTGGTTTAGTGGCAACCACCAAGCATAAACTATTAGTGATAATTGCTCATTGGCACTGTGGGGAGGAATGGCACAACCTGGGGGGGGGGGGGGGGGGAGGAGAAACTGAACCTTTCCCCCTCTTCTCTGATCACTCTGTTATGGCCATATCATGAAAAATTCAGGGACTTCATCACATGAGAGACTCCCCCAGTGTTGTTTGACCTACCTCAGTAGCAAAACAGCAGTGATGAGGGATTATTTTGTCACCCTGTGTGCCAATTTGTCATAGTGACGCTTCCCCAATCACACTGGTGCAGATCTGTACTTGCTCCGACGTTTGGTGGGAAGCTTCCTA
The DNA here is from genome assembly GCF_025583915.1 of Anolis sagrei ordinatus. Classification (NCBI taxonomy): domain Eukaryota; kingdom Metazoa; phylum Chordata; class Lepidosauria; order Squamata; family Anolidae; genus Anolis; species Anolis sagrei. The sequence goes on along the minus strand of NW_026847993.1, from coordinate 13,113,601 downwards.
GGATGCTTGTGGAGTGGTCCAGTTGTGGGTTGTCGGAAGTCCAGTGATGTTGTGTGATGGGCAGCATGCCCATTGATCACTAGATTGGTGGGAAAGTGTCCTAGGATGCTAATAATGCCCTGTGAGATGAAGTTGTAAAAAACAACAACAATGGTGCATAAGGTAGAAGGCTGTAGGCAAAGAGAAGACCACATTCCAGATGGAGGAATTCAAGGAAGCCGTTTTGTGAGTCTGCGAGAATAATTTGAGGAGTAGTCATTCATGGGGTAACCATAAGTCAAGTTGATTTGATGGTGGTAAACAACAACCATGGCATCTACACAACCCTATGAGATTGGAAATATTTATTTATTTATTTTGTATCAAAAGCATTGCATAAATTAGTATAAAACTGATAAAAATAGAAGGAGCGCAGACAGCTAAATATCTTTTGACCAAAAACGGGCAACAGCAACAGCATTGTCTGTAGCCTTCAACAATTCTTCCTCTGTACATGAGGCAGGGCATAGTGGACAAGCATACAGATGTTCTGCTCCACAGTCACATAAGGTGTGGGATTCTTCTAGGTAGCACCATTTTGCCAGGTTGTCTTTTGATCTGCCCACTCCACTTCTGAGTCTGTTCAGGGACTTCCACGTTGCCCATTCTTGGTTTGCCCCTGGAGGAAGACCCTCATTGGGTGGCCACCCAGTTGGGATTTCCTGGTTTAACTGCCCAGAGGGATACCCTTGCTGTTGCTGGGGGGATGCTAAGAGGAGTGGTAGTTCTCATAAAGATTTTCCTTGATTTGAGTCTACTGGGAGGAGGCTGGTAGCCATGTAGTGGGTGGCTTTCACAGTGTTCAACCTCATTTCTCTCACATTTAGCAGCGACTTCCCGTCGTACATGGGGGTGGGGGGGCAATGCCAGCTAGCTTTTATTGTTTATCAACAGATGTAGGTTTAAGACATCCTGTGATTATTCTGCATGTTTCATTCAATGCTATATTCACCTGTTTTGCGTGGGCAGATTCATGCCAAACAGGGCAGGCATACTCGGCAGTTGAGTAAGACAAGGCCAGGGCTGATGTTCTTATTAATTTTGGGTCTGCACCCCATGCGCTGCCAGTAAGTTTCCGAAGATGTTATTGTGTGCAGCTACCTTGTGCTTGGTATTCAAGTAGTGTTTCTTATATGCTAGATTGGAAATACTAAGGTGCATTAATTCTGCACCGTAGTATTTCTAAACCAATCTTCAGAAATGGGGCTACAAAGTTTTGGAGGGTAATTCATGAAGAGACACAAAAGATTTTAAAAAGAACATTCATAAGAAAACCGGAGTATTATTTGTTAGGTTTTACAGATTTAGATCTACAACTGACGGAACAAGAGGATAAACTTTTTACATATATGACGACTGCCGCTATAATTGTTTTTGCTAGAGAATGGAAGAAAGACTCAGTACCACCTGTACAGGAATGGATGGAAAAAATCAGAGAAATAAAGGACATGGATGAATTGACTTTTTTGTTGAAGAAAAATACAGGTATGATACTAAGAAGAACGAATTGGGATAATCTCCATGAATATCTGGACAATTTGGGAAAATAAGAAACAAGAGAGACAATTTCTTTTTGAACTTATTTTATATTTTTGAATATTATGATCCAAGAAGATGGAATGGAAGTCATCTTTTTTCTTCTTTTTTTCTTTTTCTTTTTGTGTTTTTTGTGTATTTTTGTAGATTTTTTTTTTTAGGGGTTATTTGGGATTTTGGTAAATTTTTATGTTTCTTCTTTTTTCTCTTTTTTTTCTTTATTTCTTCACTTTCCTATACTTTATTGTTCTCACTCTTTTGTTGTAATCTATATAAAAATTAATAAAATTCTAATTATAAAAAAAATAAAAAATGGGGCTACAAAGTGGAGTCTACAACATGCAAGTCTGGAGAAGAGCAAACCACAGACCACCTACTGCAATGCAACCTGAGCCCTGCCACATGCACAATGGAGGACCTTCTCACAGCAACACCAGAGGCACTCCAAGTCAAAGGACATTTAGTATAATGCCAAGTTTTAACTTTGTTTGTGTTTCTAAATACATGATAACTGTGCCCTCAATTTTCTCCTGACACGATAAATAAACAAAATTAATTCTGTATACATTTCCCTTCAGAAGCATTTATGTACATAATGCAAAATAGCTACATTTAGCAATTGTGGAAGCAGATGGGTTCATATAGTATATTTCACAGTTGTATGTGTGCCTTGAGTACATTTGCACATACATATACCTTGCTCAGGTAGCAGGGCACATTAGTTTTTGCACGAAGTTGTGCAATCCAGCCATTGAATAAAGATGCAATGTGGTTTAACTGTTGTGTAAATCCATTACTGTAAATATATGCTCTGACTCCTTGATGTAAAAACTCAACCATTTCCACTGCACTTTGAATTTCGACATGAAAAATGGAAAAAGAAAGAATTATTTCTGTTAGAGACGCGGGGGAAATGAAGTGGGGGGAGAAGTACTGTGGGCCAGATTGTGAACAATGACAAAAAGTTAAGGGTTTTCACAGATATTATACAGAATCACTAGCAGTCCCCTGCCACGTGTTGCTGTGGCCCAGTCTGTGTATATGTGTTTTGTGTGTGTATATATTTGTGTATATATAATGTGTATACAAGTAAGCTGGTTCGGGCCCAGCTTACTTGTCCGAACGCATGTGCCCCTACCTCCCACCTCGCAATTTAAGATCATCCGGGGAGACCCTGCTCTCATTCCCGTCAACAGCACAAATGCGGCCGGTGGGGACAAGGAGCAGGGCCTTCTCGGCTGAGGCCCCCCACCTATGGAACACACTCCCAAAGGAGGTAAGATCTGCTCCATCGCTCTGGAACTTTAGAAAAAAAATAAAATCATGGTTCTGGGACCAGGCCTTTGGACAATAGATGTATGCAGCTTTTAGTGGGACAAGAACTGGAACGGCGACTCGACTGATGAGATTGTTTTATGGTTTTAATAACTGTTTTGATATTTGGTAATGTACTGTTTTTAATATGATTTATGTTTAAAGTGTGGTCTTACTATTGTAGTTGTAAGGCATTGAATTTTTACCATTATCTATGTGTAAATCACTTTGAGTCCCCCTCAGGGTGAGAAAAGCGGTATATATACACTGTAAATAAATAAATAAATAATATATGGTTTTGTGCATGCATTATAATGTGTGTGTTTTTGGCTTTTAAGTATCTTCTGCTGTGTTTTTCAGTATTTTTATGTGATGGTCACTTGTTGGCCTGATAGGTGTCTTGTATCCAAATTTGGTGTCAATTCGTCCAGTGGTTTTTGAGTTTTGTTAATCCCACAAATGAACATTACGTTTTTATTTATATAGATTGAGTTGGAAGAGACCTTGTGGGCCATCTAGTCCAACCCCTTTCTGCCAAGAAGCAGGAAAATCACATTCAAAACACTTCTGACAGATAGCCATCCATCCTCTGCTTCAAAGCCTCCAAAAAAAGAGGCTCCATCATGCTCCGGGGCAGAGAGTTCCACTGCTGAACAGCTCTCACAATGAGGAAGTTCTCCTTTGCTGTAGTTTGAATCCATTGTTCCATTGCATCCTAGTCTCCAGGGCAGCAGAAAACAAACTTGCTCCTTATGACTTCCCCTTACATATTTATACATGGCCATCATGTCTTCTCTCAGCCTTCTCTTCTGCAGGCTAAACATACTCAGTTCTTTAAACCACTCCTCATAGAGCTTGTTCTTCAAATCCTTGATCATTTTAGTCACCCTCCTCTGGATACAAAACAGCTTGTCAACATCTCCTTCAAACGTGGTGCCCAGAATTGGACCCAGTATTCCAGATGTGGTCTGAACAAGGCAGAATAGAGGGATACCATGACTTCCCTGGATGTAGACACTAGACTCAATTTGATGCTGGCCAAATCCCATTGGCTTCTTTTGCTGCCGCATGACATTTTAACTTGTTGTACATGGGGACTCCAAGATCTTGTTCAACCCATTACGCAAAGTAAGCCTTTGCAGTATAGTTGATTTTGCCCAGAGGTGCTCTTGAGGCGCTCTTGGGAGAAAATAGATCTTGACATATGCGAGTTGTAGTTACTGGGATGTATAGTTCACCTACAATCAAAGAGCATTCTGAACTCCACCAATGATGGAATTGAACCAAATATGGCACACAGAACTCCCACGACGAACATAAAATATATATCAATGATTGGTTGGTGGGAGGGGGCACCAAAATACTGTTTGCTTACTGTTGAAAATTACCTAGGGACGCCTCTGCATATGAACCGCTGTCGAGGCAACATTATGGATAGTTGCATTTCATTTTTTATGCCTAATATTTTTGTAATTGCTTGCAAACTATTTATTTATTTGTTTACTTATTTACTTTATTTATATTTTACCTTTCTCAACCCTGAAGGGGATGCAGCCTGAAGGCAAATACTGAAACAATACATTCATAAGATCACCAGTGTTTCAATTCTGCTTCCACATGAAATTATCTTCAGTAGTATTACCTTATTACCTTATTAGATTTTTTTCTGTACTTTCATTGATGTGTGCTACTGTGAAAAGTTGTTTTTAGAAAATCAATTAATACTGCGAGAACAGTTAGTATTGCTTTATTCGGCAGTTTATTCTGCTAGTTGCCCCTTTTTATTATTAAGTCCAATTTCTCTCTTTTCTTCTATCATAATTGGGACACAGGTATTATTAAATCCTAACAACCTTTGTAACAAAGGATGAAAAGAAAAAAAAAACCAAGGTGTCAGCATGTAAGATCAAAACTCAGCTGAAAGCAAGCACAAAATCAGTTGCAAACCAGAAATTTGCCCCAATTAAATTGGTTAATAAGGACAGCCTAACTTAGTACATGAAGTATTTCACAAACTAACCATCTGTACAGAGTGTTCAATGGGAGATGTCATTAAGATGGCGTAAGATTTATATAAGCCACTAAAGTTTTCAGGATTCTTAAGGGCCACTTGTTGGACTGTAAATCTCATTGTCACTAATACAGTGTTTCTTAACCTTTCTAATGCCGTGACCCCTTAATACAGTTCCTCATGTTGTGGTGACCCCCCCAACCATAACATTATTTTTGTTGCTACTTCATAACTGTAATTTTGCTACTGTTATGAATTGTAATGTAAATATCTGATATGCAGGATGCATTTTCATTCACTGGACTACATTTGGCACATATACCCGATACAACCAAATTTGAATACTGGGGTTGGGGAGGGTTTGATTTTGTCATTTGGGAGTTGTAGTTGCTGGGAATTATAGTTCACCTACAATCAAAGACCATTCTGAACTGCACCAATGATGGAATTGAACAAAACTTAGCACACAGAACTCCCATGATGAAGAGAAAATACTAGAAGGGTTTGGTGGGTATTGATCTTGAGTTTTGGTGTTGGTACTTCACCTACATCCATAGAGCAGTGCGGACTCGAACAATAATGGATCTGGACCAAACTTGGCATAAATACTCAATATGCCCAAATGTGAACACTGGTAGAGTTTGGGGAATATCTACCTTGACACTTGGGAGTTGTAGTTGCTGGGATTTATAGTTCACCTACAATCAAAGAGCATTCTGAACACCACCAATGATAGAATTGGGCCAAAATTCCCACTCAAAACCCCCATGCCTTGTGCGAGCCTCCCTCCAGCCTCACACGCTCTCCCTCTCCTGCACATGCGCACCATACTGCCATGCACCGAGCATGCCTGCTCTCCCCTCCCCACTTGGAATCTCAGAAGCAGCCCTCCCCTTGGCTGAGAGGCTGGCCAATCACAGCGGAGGAGGGCTTTTGGTGGGAGGATTTGCCGTCTGTTTCCAAAAAGGAAGAGAAGGCCAGACGGAGAGATCATCAGCCTTCTCTGCCAAAGGGGTTCCTAAGACCATCAGAAATATATGTTTTCCGATGGTTTTTGGTGACCCCTTTGAAACCCCCTTGTGATCCCACAGAGGTCCTGTCCCACAAGTTGAGAACCACTGCACTAATACCTTTCCTCGTCCTTTGCATTTTTATCCTATTTTTCCATATTTTCTTTTCGTTCCCAAGCTTCCACTTTGGAACTGGTAGCAATTTCTAACATGACAGAGGGGTTCTATCTGAATCATCATAGGTCAGTATGTCATCTGAAATCTCGGGGCTCTGTCCCTGTGTCCTGCTCCAATTAGTTCCAATCGAGACATGCAGAGATGAGGGCAGAGTCAGAGGTCATTTTATTACTTCAGTTGGCCAAGGAAGGATGCCAGGGAAAAATGCTGCCATGTTGTTCATTCATTCAGTCGTTTCCGACTCTATGTGACCTCATGGACCAGCCCACGCCAGAGCTCCCTGTCGGCTGAAACCACCCCCAGCTCCTTCAATCCAGTCACTTCAAGGATGCCATCCATCCATCTTGCCCTTGGTCGGCCCCTCTTCCTTTTTACTTCCATTTCCCCCCGCATCATTCCCTTCTCCAAGCTTTCCTCTCTTCTAATTATGTGGCCAAAGTACTTCATCTTTACCTCTAATATCCTTCCCTCTAATGAGCAGTCGGGCTTTGTTTACTGAAGTATGAACTGGTTGGATCTTCTGGCAGTCACAAGGCACTCTCAGAACTTTCCTCCAGCACCACAGTTCAAAAGCATCTCTCTTCCTTTGCTCAGCATTCCCTATCGTCCAGCTCTCACATCCATAGGTGACTATGGGGAATACCATTGTTTTAACTATGCGGATCTTCATTGCCAGTGTGATGTCTCATTAACATTAACAACCTTAGGTATGCAGGTGACACCACTTTGATGGCCGAAAGCGAAAAGGAGCTGAGGAACCTTCTAATCAAGGTGAAAGAAGAAAGTGCAAAAGCTGGGTTGCAGTTAAACATTAAAAAAAAAACAAGATTATGGCAACAAGAATGATTGACAACTGGCAAATAGAGGGAGAAAACGTGGAGGCAGTGACAGACTTTGTATTTCTAGGTGCAAAGATTACTACAGACGCAGACTGCAGCCAGGAAATCAGGAGACACTTACTGGGGAGAGCAATGTCCAATCTCGATAAAATAGTGAAGAGTAGAGACATCACACTGGCAACAAAGATCTACATGGTTAAAGCAATGGTATTCCCCGTAGTAACCTACGGATGTGAAAGCTTGACCATAGGCAAGGCTGAGCGAAGGAAGATAGATGCTTTTGAACTGTGGTGCTGGAGAAAAGTTCTGAGAGTGCCTTGGACAGCGAGAAGATCCAACCAGTCCATTTTCCAGGAAATAAAGCCCGACTGCTCATTGGAGGGAAGAATAGTAGAGGCCAAGATGAAGTACTTTGGCCGCATCATGAGAAGACAGGAAAGCTTAGCGAAGACAATGATGCTGGGGAAAATGGAAGGAAAAGGAAGAGGGGCTGACCAAGGGCAAGATGGATGGATGGCATCCTTGAAGTGACTGGCTTGACTCTGAAGGAGCTGGGGGTGGCGATGGCCAACAGGAAGTTCTGGCATGGGTTGGTCCATGAGGTCACGAAGAGTCAGAAACGACTGAACGAATGAACAACAACAAATAGGAGGAATTAACCTGGATAACTGGTAGAAAAAGATATGGCCATTTTCAACAGTATCTTGGGGCTGAGCTAGAACTAGTCGTTCTCAAAGGCTTGTTTAAACCACCAGGTCTTCAGGCTCTTATGAAAGGAGGGAAGGGATGGGGCCTGTCTTTTTTTCTCTCGGAAGGGTGTTTCAGAGGCGGGGCTGCCACTGAGAAGGCCCTCTCTCTCATCCCCACAAAACCGTGCTTGTGACGGTGGTGGGAGTGAAAGGAGGGTCTCCTTGGACGATCACCGGAGTGTGGTGGAGGCTCCTTCTTTGGAAGCTTGTAAACAGAAGCTGGATGGCCATCTGTCAGGGGTGATTTGAATGCAATATTTCTGCTTCTTGGCAGGGGGTTGGATTGGATGGTCCATGAGGTCTCTTCCAACTCTTTGATTCTATGATTCTATGATTCTTAAAGTTTCTCAGCTCCTCCTCACTTTCAGCCATCAAAGTGATATCATCTGCATATCTAAGGTTGTTAATTTTTCTTCTAGTAATTTTAACCCCAGCTGGAGGTAGAAACTGGCAAAATCACTTCTGAGTATTCCTTGCCTAAGGAAGTCCTATGAAATTAATTGGGTTATCACATGTTAACAGGTGACTTGAGAGGTCACAGACACAATCACACACACAAACTGAATGTTAATGGTGAATCAGACAGAAGTTTTACTGTCAAGTTAGTGTATAGTGTCAATTCCGCCCATCCTGAAAAGATAAAACAAAATGTGAAGCAATTTTTCCCGTGAGTGCTTCCTGCTGTTTTAAGAGTCAGGGAATTTGGTCTTTAAGAGGCAAAAGAAATAACAATCCATTCTCTCTCCTTCATTGCAGACATAAATGAATCCATCTTGTGTTTTAAAAGCCAACGAAATTAAAACAAGTATTTTTTGTAAGCTCGCCAACTAAAATACAAACTCTTCTTGATAAATCCCCATTATGTCCTTGTACCTTTCTAATCAAGCACTTCAACTCTTCTTGGCTCCTGTTGATGCAATTAACTCCAGCTTCAATAACTTCCATTACACCATGAAGAAAGAAATACATTTCTCGTTCTTTATTACTGGTGCTAATATCGCGGTATGGTTAAACCTGCTATACAGTCACTACAATCAAAATTAGATGGCTGCTCATTAAGCTGAAATGGATTACATTATTTCAGATATGCTATTCATCTCTTGGGAATGCCTTGTATTGAAATGATCCTTGGGTGAAAATGGACGCGTGATTGCCTGCTGCTGAAAGTGGGAAAACCAAGCGGAAATCACAGAGGCTGGAAATGTTACATTTTTAAGAATACCTCAACTAGTATGGGATATTTGGGGATCCCTGAAAGTAATGCTGGTTTGATATGGGGGGGGGTGTATACACCCCCCCCCCAGATCATGGGGTTTGAGTCTGCTGTGTGGTCTAAAATCTGACAGGGGTCAACATTTTAAATGCTGGTTTATCTCTGAATTTAGACCTGTGTCTGGAATGGCCCTATGAGACATCTACTTCAGTCAGTCAAAACCAGGCTGGTGTGCCACCGGATGAGTCTTCTCTGCCCTGGCCTGGGAAGCTGCCTAAGGCCAAAAAAGAGCTGGTGATGGTGAGGGCAATACACTGGCATTTCCTTCCTTCTCTCCCTCTCTCTCTCTCTCTCTCACTTTCCTCCAATGGCAGCACATATCCCTGGTTGCAGAACTTATTTTCGGTCTCGTGGCCCACCAGTGGAACATGGCCCACAGGTTGGGAACCACTGGATGAGATGGTCCATGTATTCTCTTTCAACTTAGGATTCTATTATTCTATGACCATACATGCACAGAGGCTGGTGCCTCCAATATTAATGAAACACTTAATCCGTTCTGGGTTTTAGTCTGAACTTGGAATAAACTATCCAAGGTGGTCAATTTCCAAAACACATAGTTTCAGAACCCTATTAAAATTTAGGTTATTGTTGCACTCCAGAACAGGAATAATCCTCTGACTTTAAAACACCACACGTTGAGAAGGAAAACAATCCTTTTTTATTGACGATAAGTAAAAACATCAAGGTAAAAATATGCCTTAAGAAAGTAGATAAGTCCAAATAAGGTAGGACAAAGTATTCCAAGGCAGGGTTCAGAAAAGTTCAAAAGCAAAGTTCAGACTTTTGTAATAAAATCCAAAGAACCAGGAAAACATTAATCCACAGCATGAGTATATAATCCCAAGAGACTGAGTCAAACCATGAACAAGAAATCCTTAACATGAATCTTTGAAGCAAGGCTTCCATAGAACAAGAACTAGGACTTAGCAGGATTCTGAAACGATGCTTCATCTGACTATTTTTTCCCTGGTGAGAACTTTATATCCCAACACCCAGAAACTGGTTTCGTTTTCCTTGACTGCCTCTTGCCCTTATCTCTCAAAGCCTAGTAGAACGGCGAAGGCCCTGGCTGAGCAGTCTGTTTTGGCTAAATTCCAGCCATCTGTCTATGTGCTTATTATCTATCTGCTCATTATTTTCTCGAGGTGTCAAGCTGTTTTCAAACTCCAAATCTTGGGAACTCTCTGGGTCAGGGAGTAAACTATCATCCCTATACCCTGCAGGAATATTCTCATGGGAAACTACACTTTGAACCGGTGTCCCTATGTCAATCTCTGCATTAATATCATTGTCACACCTCAGGATAGATTCACCTTGCTCAGAATACCACACACACCAAGGCTGTAGGTTTTGTAGTTTATTAAAGAAAAGGTAAGGTCTTAAACACAAAAGTAAAGTTGCAAAAGTTCAATAGCCAAACAGAGTCTTAAATGTAAAGGCAGAGTTTCCAAAGTCCAAAGGCAAATAACATGAAGCGTATTCCATAAGCATTGATCAAACAAGATTCCATGGCAGCATGACAGAGTCCCAAGAAGCCAAGATCTAAATCAAAGTCCCAAGAAGCCAAAAGCATTGCCCAAAAACTGAGGCAATCCAGAGAAGTTATCAGGGTGATCGCTGAAGTTGCACTGACAAAAGGTTGCCTTCAATCAGCTCACTAAATATACTTTCCCAGCATGAAAGCATTCCTTTGACCTCTAACCTCTCTCTTGTTTGCAAGCCTTGGACTACGACGAACCCTGAATTGCAAGCGATCCTCCCTATCTAAATCTCCAGAGCCTTCAAGGTCGAATAACTCATTATCCTGGAGCTGGGAATTGGCAGCCTGAGACTCGGCAGGCAGAGAGCTCACAGGCTGACTCGCCTCCTCCATCTGTACCTGTGAAGTTTCACTAAGATCAGAAACATCTTTTAAGACAACATCCCTTGCCATGGGAAACTGGAACTCCTCGTCTTCAGCATCAACATCATCTATATCAACAATACGAACATGTTCAGGAATCTGAAACCCATCATCCTCTTCCTGCTCTTCCTGAGGCTCCAGCTGAGCCACAACAATCATTGACCAAACCATCTCCATCTTGACCCTCAGTGACATCATTCCCCACATCAGAAGCACCTTGATCCTGAAACACAAACACAGGCTGAACTCCAACAGTTATAACCCAGAGTGGATTAACTGTCCATGGACATGAATGGCCCCAAATGTCCTTGACTGCATCTTTGGAACAGTGGGTCTCAACCTGTGGATCTCCAGGTGTTTTGGACTACAACTCCCAGAAATCCCCACCAATTTACCAGCTGTTAGCATTTTTTGGAGTTGAAGGCCAAAACATCTGGAGACCCACAGGTTGAGAACCACAGCTTTGGAAAAAAGCAAAAGGGTTAAAATTATCTGCCCAGAAACAAAGGTTGCCCCTAGAACTCATCCCTTATCTGAGCCAAAAACAGCTGTCCAAAGGGAGGCAAATGACACACATTTCCAAAACAAGATTACATTCGTAAATCAAAGTTTGTTGACCCGTTTTCAAGTATGCCTCTCTTGTGTTTGTTTTCAAAAAGGTTTACCAGAGGAGGGAGAATGGGGAAAGATTCCACCCCTGTGGTCTAAACATTTTGTGCTGGCGGTTTAAAACATATACTTTTTGAATGCTAAGGTCTAACTTTCCAAGGAGTACCCAGCTCAAAACCTCAGGGAATTTTATATAGTGCATGTTGTCAGTATTTTAATCATCCCCAGCTGTCAAAACACTTGTAACCCGCCACTTCTATTTAAAATGTGTCTTCTAGGCATAAAATAATTAAAGGTACAGGACCATAAGGTAGGTTTAGAGTTACTGCAGTGTGACAAAACCCCTACATATGAAAGGCATTATTCCAGGAAGTTTTAAATATAAATTTTGTTTTGTCAGGAGGCTGCAGGGCACACATTTTCTATACTGTCAAGCTTGATAGTAACAATATTTATATTTCAAATAAAAAAGATTAAATTGCAATCTTATGTGTTTCTGGTTTTCACATGGATTTAACCAGCGTTTCATATCTGGGTGTCACCCAAACTTTTTTGTCTCCCCACCCCTCGCTGACACCATTTTTGCTTTTCATTGAAATATTAAGTCTTGTACTGTCAGTCTGGGAATTGAAATAATGAGGCCAGGTTAGAGCACAGTTGCAGGGATTCGGTTTTCTTTTTCTCTTATTATTGTCATTTTTTGTTTTTGTTTTGTGCACGTCATTGTGTCCACCTTATTAATATAAACAGCACAAATTTTTCAAAAACCCAACAAACACTATCTTTTGCTTTGACAATTGAGACAGGATCTGCTCTGAAAGATACCAGCTTTAAACATTCTCCCTGACATTGCATCAGACGTATTTTTGATAGACTCTAAGCTGAACAAATGCAAAATTTCAGTTGGAAAATTGGAAGTCATTTTAAACGTATGATATTTAGACAAAGGTGTTTTTTTCCCTTTTCCTTTTGCTTTCCTTTTTTTAAAATAGCAGTTGCTAATATTGAATTCAGAAGCCCAAATCCAGCACTGCTTTGATATGGTAGTAAGGATGCAAACTAGGGCTGGGCGGTTTCGTTTCGTAATTTCGTAATTCGGTAAAAATTCGTTATTTTTTTTGATAACGAAGCGATATTGAGCCATTCAGGAGCAACTAAAAAAACGAAACGAATTTTTCCAATTCGTTTCGTAATTGTTTCGGAATTGGTTCGTTATTGATTCGTTATTGATTCGTAAATGTTTCGTTATTATTTCCGCATGCCTGGTGAAAGTTTTACGGTTGCTGTTTGTTTTCTCAGTGAAAAAAAATATAATTATCACACCAACAGTCAACAACAGAGGGAGAGGGAAGCTTCAGAAGTTTTTTTAGCGTATTGTGCGATCGCGGCCGCCATTAACGAATCGATTCATAATCGATTCGTAATTGTTTCGTAATTGTTTTATGATTTCTGAAATTTCATAAATATCGAACTTTTTTAAAGGAAAATTTCGGAATTCTTTTAAATAACAAAATGCAAAAAACCCCAAAAAACGAATCGAGTTTAGAAACAAATTTTTCCGTGTTTGGACAGCCCTAATGCAAACCTCTCTTTGCATGCAAGGATGATACGGGACTGTGGCGCAGCTGGTTGAGTGTCAGCTGCGTTAAGATCACTTCTGACCAAAAGGTCATGAGTTTGAAGCCAGCCCGGGTCGGAGTGAGCTTCCGACCAATTGTGTAGCTTGTTGTCGACCTTTGCAACCCAAAAGACAGTTGCATCTGTCAAGTAGGAAAATTAGGTACCACCTATGTGTGGGGAGGCTAATTTAACTAATTTATGAGTCCATAAAAAGACTCCAGCAAAGCATGCGGGGAATGCAGAAGTATTTCATCAGTGTCACAGATGGACAATGAAAGCGACAGCTCCCCTGGCGGCCAGAAAAGTTAAGTAGCCTCTGACTGTCTGTCTATATCTGTTGTGTGTCTTTGGCATTGAATGTGTGACATATATGTGTACATTGTAATCCGCCCTGAGTTCCCTGTGGGATGAGAAGGGCGGAATATAAATACTGTAAACAAATAAATAAATAAATAAATACTTTTTCTTTTTCATGTCAGGAATGACTTGAGAAACAGCAAATTACTTCTGGTGTGAGAGAATTGGCCATCTGCAAGGACATTGCCCAGGGGACACATGTATGTTTTGATATTTTACCAAACTTGTGGGAGGCTTTGCTCATGTAACCACATGGGGAGCTGGAGCTAACAGAGGGAGCTCATCCAGGCTCTCCCTGGATTTGAACCTGTGACCTGTCGGTCTTCAGTCCTGCTGGCACAAGGGTTTAACCCACTGCGTCACTGGGGGCTTCTGGGAAATACATTGGAAGATAGGGACATTCAATAGGAACATGATAAAGTAAAACATTGGGCTGAAACGAATACAATGTAATTCAGCAGAGACAGAGGCCAATTCTGCATCTAGGAAACAAAAACCAGATGTTCAGATATAGGATGGGGCTTAACAGAAGTTTGTGCAAAAGGAGCAAAACTAACACAATGAAGTTCAACAGGGACAAATGCAAGATACTCCACTTAGGCAGAAAAAACTAAATGCAAAGATACAGAATGAGGACGCCTGGCTCGAGAGCAGTACGTGTGAAAAAGATCTTGGGATCCTCATGAACAACAAGTTAAACATGAGCCAACAAAGTGATGCAGCCGCAAAAAAAGCCAATGGGATTTTGGCCTGCATCAATAGGAGTCAAGTGTCTTGATCCAGGGAAGTCATTCTACCCCTCTATTCTTCCTTGGTTAGACCGCACCTGGAATGTTGTGTCCAATTCTGGGCACCACAATTCAAGAGAGATATTGACAAGCTGGAATGTGTCCAGAGGAGGGTGACTAAAATGATCAAGGGTCTGGAGAACAAGCCCTATGAGGAGTGGCTTAAAGAGCTGGGCATGTTTAGCCTGAAGAAGAAAAGGCTGAAAGGAGACATGATGGCCATGTATAAATATGTGAGGGGAAGTCATAGGGAGGAGGGAGCAAGCTTGTTTTCTGCTTCCCTGGAGACTAGGACGCAATGGAACAATGGCTTCAAACCACAAGTAAGGAGATTCCATCTGAACATTAGGAAGAACTTCTTGACTGTGAGAGCCGTTCAGCAGTGGAACACTCTGCCCTGGAGTGTGGTGAAGGCTCCTTCTTTGGAAGCTTTTAAACAGAGGCTGAATGGCCATCTGTCAGGGGTTATTTGAATGCAATATTCTTGCTTCTTGGCAGGGGGTTGGACTGGATGTTTACTACTACTAAGGAGGCTGTTCATGTCCTGTACCGGTGCTTGGCCGCTGTGTCGGACTGGATGAGGGCTAACAAATTGAAATTGAATCCAGACAAGACAGAGGCACTCCTGGTCAGTCAAAAGGCCGAACAGGGTACAGGGTTACAGCCTGTGTTAGACGGGGTCACACTCCCCCTGAAGACGCAGGTCCGCAGCTTGGGTGTGACCCTTGATTCTTCGCTAAGCCTGGAACCTCAGGTCTCGGCAGTTTCCAGGGGAGCATTTGCACAATTATAACTTGTGCGCCAGCTGCGCCTGTACCTTGGGAAGTCTGACTTGGCCACGGTAGTCCACGCTCTGGTTACATCCCGTATAGATTACTGCAACGCGCTCTACATGGGGTTGCCCTTGAAGACTGCCCGGAAGCTCCAGATGGTCCAGCGCTCGGCAGCCAGGTTGTTAACGGGAGTGGCACTCAGGGAGCATACCACTCCTCTGTTGAGCCAGCTCCACTGGCTGCCAATCTGCTACTGGGCACAATTCAAGGTGCTGGCGTTAGCCTATAAAGCCCTAAACGGTTCTGGCCCTTCTTACCTCTCCGAACGCATCTTCACCTATGAACCGACCAGGACATTAAGATCGTCCGGGGAGGCCCTGCTCTCGGTCCCGCCTGCGTCACAGACACGGTTGGCAGGGACGAGGGACAGGGCCTTCTCGGTGGTGGCCCCTCGGCTATGGAATGCCTTACCTGTAGATATCAGACAGGCCCCTTCGCTGCTGGTGTTCCGGAGGAAGGTTAAGACCTGGCTCTACGAACAAGCATTCGGCTCAACAGTGCAACTGAACATAGGAAGACGGTAAAATTGAACATGGGAAATGGTACAAGGATTATGAGAACGGATTCTGATTTGTTATTGAGGCGTTATGATATGATAATGATTGTTTGATTTTGTCTGCTGTATATGATGTGTTTTAATCGCTTAGGATATTGTTGTGATAACCTGTATTGTGTAAACTGCATTGAGTCGCCTAATTAGGCTAAAAAATGCGGTATAGAAATAAAGCAAATAAATAAATAATAAATAAATGAGGTCTCTTCCAACTCTTTGATTCTATGATTCTATGAATTGAAACATGGAACTCTGGCAAAACTGGATGCCACCAGTCTTGTCTTAATGGCCCCACGTTTGTGCACCCTTTTGCAGGAGAAGCTCTTCTTTTCCCACGCTTTTGTGACTGACACCTAAATCACATGCAAACAGGAAGAGACTATGTTCCTCTAATGATGTAATGGGCATTTGAATAACAGCATTAAGGGTGTCATTGTAGGGCGGAGGACTGAAGGCTGTCCTAGACAGAATAGCAAATTGCTGAAATGAACCCAGATGATTCAGATAATTTAAATGCAAATTGTAAAGATCCACTGAGACTTTCAAATGTGGACATTACTGACCATCAGAGAGGACGTGATAGGTTTTCTTGCTGTATGTCTCACATTTCAGACTAGCATAGAAGGATTAATGGGTGGATGGGTGGATAGATAGACAGACAGATAGATTGATAGGACAAGACAGGTGATATGCAGGAATTGTTATAGGAAATTATGTGCCATAATCCATGCCTCACCAAAAGTGCTTTATAATTTTTTTATCATGTCAAAAGTGACTTGAGAAACTGCAAGTCGCTTCTGGTGTGAGAGAATCAGCCATCTGCAGAGACATTGCCTAGGGCAGCGTTTCTCAACCTGGGGGTCGGGACCCCTGGGCGGGTCGCAAGAGGGTGTCAGAGGGTCGCCAAAGACCATCAGAAAACAGTATTTTCTGTTGGTCATCTGGGTTCTTTGTGGAAAGTTAGGTCCAATTCTATTGTTGGTGGGGTTCAGAATGCTCTTTGATTGTAGGTGAAGTATAAATCCCAGAAACTACAACTCCCAAATGTCAAGGTCTATTTTCCCCAAACTCTGCCAGTGTTCACATTTGGGCATATTGAGTATTTGTGCCAAGTTTGGTCCAGTTCCATCATTGTTTGAGTCCGCAGTGCTCTCTGGATATAGGTGAACTACAACTCCAACACTCACGGTCAATGCCCACCAAACCCTTCTAGAGTTTTCTATTGGTCATGGGAGTTCTGTGTGCCAAGTTTGGTTCAGTTCCATCATATGAACTATAAACCCCAGCAACTACAACTCTCAAATGACAAAACCAATCCCCCCAACCCCACCAGTATTCAAATTCGGGTGTATCGGGTATTTGTGCCAAATTTTGTCCAGTGAATGCAAATACATCCTGTATATCAGATATTTACGTTACGATTCATAATAGTAGCAAAATTACAGTTATGAAGTAACAATGAAAATAATGTTATGGTTAGGGGTCAATACAACATGAGGAACTGTATTAAGTGGTTGTGGCATTAGGAAGGTTGAGAACCACTGGCGTAGGGGACACCTGGATGTGTTGCCATCCTGTGGGAGGCTTCTCTCATGTCCCCGCATGGGAGCTGGGTTTGATAGATGGGAGCTCACTCCATCTCATGGATTCAAACAGCCGACCTTCAGGTCAGCAGTTCAGCCAGCACAAGGGTTTAACCCACCGCATCACTGCGGCTCCACAGGTTTCTGATTGTGGCGGTCTAATCATGGAATCCCTTGCCCTTGGTAGTTGAATTGACATGAATACCAGCTTTGTTCTGATGTCTGATGGGTTGGAATTTTGGTAGCGACACACACAAAAACCCCTCTATGTTTAGATAGGTGACAGATACCAATTCTCCAGTCCCTTTGGGTCTTATCTGAAATATCTCCCCAGCAGATTTGAAGTTCTGGAGGTGCTGCTATTTTACTTTTGGGAAAGGAAAAGCAGTTGATCTCATGCACCCCTAGATTCAGTTACTAACCCCAGCCAGTGTAGACTATAAAGAATATCTCACCTATCGCAACCGCTGTCTTTTATAAGGAACATCTGCGGGTAACTATATCAGCCAATTGCCACTAATTATAAGGAACTTAGCAGGGAAAGGAACAGGGAATTTTGAAATAGTGACTCTCATAAGCTGCCGACCAAATTATATTGATGCAGGGAGATTTCTAAAACAGGGAAGAGGCAATTTGATATATATTTGAATTACGCCTGAACTGGGAAGTTTTGAAACTGTTTCTTCAATTGTTTTTTTGCTGCCACCTTTTGTTTGGTATTCAGGCTGAGTTGTATGTGGAGAGGATACTTAGTAACACCCTTTTGTGTTACAATAATGTTTATTTTCTTCAGAGGGTTTAAATCACAATGATGTTCACACTAAGGCTGTTATTAGGTGTTAACAATAATAAAACATTTATTTAACAGGCTTAAACTTCTTCTGGTACAAATGCGTAGTAGTTTCCGTAAGTTACTGGTACATAAGCTTCTGGTTATGTTTGATGTACAAGTCTTAGATGGGTTCTGGGTTCAAATCTTGATGTTAACAAAACAGGAGATTATCTCAGGAAATTAATAATAATAATAATAGAATCATAGAATCAAAGAGTTGGAAGAGACCTCATGGGCCATCCAGTCCAACCCCCTGCCAAGAAGCAGGAATATTGCATTCAAATCACCCCTGACAGATGGCCATCCAGCCTCTGTTTAATAGCTTCCAAAGAAGGAGCCTCCACCACACTTCGGGGCAGAGAGTTCCACTGCTGAACAGCTCTCACAGTCAGGAAGTTCTTCCTCATGTTCAGATGGAATCTCCTCTCTTGTAGTTTGAAGACACTGTTCCGCGTCCTAGTCTCCAATGGTTTCAAACTAATAATAATAATAATAATAATAATAATAATAATAACAACAACAACAACAACAACAACAAAAACTTTATTTGTACCCCGCTACCATCTCCCCAAGGGACTCTGTGCGGCTTACATGCCAAGCCCACAGTACATCAATAACAAAAGCAATAACAATAATCAATAAAAAACAGTTTAAAAACTCAAAAACAGAAAATACACAATAAGCAATAGACAATAACAATATCAAAACATACAGCATTTAAAAACCTATGGCCGGGCCAAATGTAATAATTCAAATTTAAAATCAAAAAGTGCTGGGCATGAACAAGGTAAAGCAAATTAGAATAGGGTTTTCAGAGAAAAATAAGGGCGCGCAGACAATCCTAAGTCAGTATTAAAGTGCATTTGAGGACATATTGCTAAAAGTTTTCCTTATTCTGGGAAGGCACACTGGAGCAACCATGTTTTCAGGCTCCTCCTAAAGACTGCCAGCGATGGGGCATGTTCAAGACCGTGGAGCCAAGGGAAGTCTTTTTCAGGAGTGGTCTGACCACAGTCTGTTTCAGCCCAGATGGAAAAATCCCTTGCTCCAATGATACATTAATGATCAACACAAACCAATCAATCAAACCACCTCCGGCTGATTTAATTAGCAAAGACAGGCAAGGGTCCAGAGCCGATGTGGTTGCCCTCACAGCCCCAAGGACCCCCTCCACGTCCCCAGGATGAACAAGCCGGAAAGAATCCCACAAAACCGGACAAGCAGATGCCTCAGTCACCTCCCCTGGCACTGTGTTGAAATTGGAGTCCAACTCAAGGCGTATCTGAGCGACTTTGTCTGCAAAATGGTGAGCAAACTTGCAGCACCTAGTTGTCGGGTCGTCAAGGGCCTCCTCCACCTCGGGAGGGTGAAGGAGTTCCCCAACGACCCGAAACAACTCCGAAGATCTATTAGATGCAGACGCTATACGGGTAGTCGTGAAGGTCTCCCTGGCTACCCGTATAGCCGCGGGACTCCGCCCCCTATTTTCTAACCAATCCTGGCCGTCTAATCTCTGCTTCCTGGATTAGGACATGCCCCCTCTAGGAAAACCTATTCTAAGATGGTGTCTCTCTGTTTCCCTAATCTAATTATATATATATAATACAAAAATACCCAAAAAATAGAAAAAATAGAAAAAAGCTAAGTAAAAATATGAAAAAAAACCCTTTGACTTCCATTCTGTGTCTTCGCCTATATTATGTAATTTCTTATTTATCTATTATTTATGTATTTATGTATTTATTTATTTAATTTTCCATTTCCCTCTAAAAACTCCTTTTTGATCGCTGCGGAGCCCTATTCTTGATCCGCATGTTCTCCTGCAGTGAGGACATCAGTTTCCAGATGAAAGGTGATCCCAATCAGAGTTGGCTTGACACGCCTTCCTCTTGGAACATTTCTCCCTTTCGCCCTCCATTCGTGCCTCTTCAAATTCTGCAGCACTGCTGGATACAGCTGACCTCCAGTTAGAGTGCTCAAGGGCCAGGGCTTCCCAGTTCTCGGTGTCTATGCCATAGTTTTTAAGCCCATCTTTAAATCTCTTTTTCTGTCCACCAACATTACATTTCCCGTTCTTGAGTTCAGAATCATAGAATCATAGAATCAAAGAGTTGGAAGAGACCTCATGGGCCATCCAGTCCAACCCACTGCCAAGAAGCAGGAATATTGCATTCAAATCACCCCTGACAGATGGCCATCCAGACTCTGTTTAAAAGCTTCCAAAGAAGGAGCTTCCACCACACTCCGGGGCAGAGAGTTCCACTGCTGAACGGCTCTCACAGTCAGGAAGTTCTTCCTTATGTTCAGATGGAATCTTCTCTCTTGTAGTTTGAAGCCATTGTTCCGCATCCTAGTCTGCAAGGAAGCAGAAAACAAGCTTGCTCCCTCCTCCCTGTGTCTTTCTCTCACATATTTATACATGGCTATCATATCTCCTCTCAGCCTTCTCTTCTTCAGGCTAAACATGCCAATTACAGATCCACCTCACCGTAGTTTTGCCTAGCCCACATTGGACTAGTTTCCTTGCCAGAAGGTCATGGGGGACCTTGTCGAAGGCCGTACTGAAATCCAGGTACGCTACATCCATGTCATTCCCCGCATCTACCCAGCTTGTAACTGCTTTGAGTATAGTAACTAGTTTCCCCGAGACCCTAAGAAGAGCACCAGTGAAAGGATCACCACTATATTTGTAGCAGAAGAACAAAGGAAAAGGAGAAGAAAGAAGAAAGCCACCAGGAAGCTAGTCACAAAAAATGAGTGTGAATTTACTAAATAAATAATGAAATGCTTGGGCCTTTTTAAAAAATAAGGCAAAAACAAATGGAATAATGAAATAAAGAAAAAATGGCCTTGGTAAAGACAGGCAGCATGTCCTGGGGAATGGCATCAGACGTCAGAGGTGCTGAACGAAGGCTGCTGTGATGTAGTTTAATCAAAGGGCTTTTTGGCTGCATGCGCATATTTCCGTGCTCGTCAAGATTTCAGAATAGTTGGCATAGTTAACTTCAAATCTTGCTAGTTAATTGTTGGCACCAAAAAGACAAATTATGAGCAGGGGAGCTATTCTGGGAGGGTTTAAAGTATTTGAATAATTTAGACCCCTGCTGTTAATGTGACAAGATTGTTTTTCTCTTGCCATCACCTGCTGGTACAGGAATTAAAACTGTCGGGGCATTCTCTGGCCCAGGCCAGGCCGTGGTAATGAGCTTTATCAGTCTATAAATGAGTTTATGCAGCAAATTAAACTGTAAATGTGGCTGGAGTGGTAAATATTGAGAAAATAAAGATATGCAAAGATAATGAACAAGGCTGGGGTGAAAAAGGGCGGGGGGAGGGAAAACAAAGTAAAATGTCAATCCTTTAAATCTTCCACCTGGTAGGATTGCAGAACGTTTACTGCCAGTGTGGCATATGTGTGTGTTTCTGTGGATAAATATTATGTATATCTCTGTAAACAGCAAGGGAACACTTAATTTCCACAGTGGTTACAGGCATGTACTGTAAAGGTTCAGGGGTGGGCTGCTGGAATATTGCTGAATCGAAAAGACATCCAAATTTAATTACGAGGAAAATAAATCTGTTGAGTGTGATCATTTTGAAGAGGAGAAAGGATTGGAGTGGGACAAATCCACCCTTTCTGAAAAGTCTCCAAGAGTCTTTAATGATGTCCCGTTGAAAAGCTACATGTCTCTACCTTCCTTTGGCAGTGTGTTGCCAGCCAACCCCTGAAATAAGAGACACAGACAACAATATGGAGTAAACTAGGGCAACTTTATTGAATGTTACCTAGAATAATAATAATAATAATAATAATAATAATAATAATACTTCATTTGTACCCCGCTACCATCTCCCCAAGGGACTCAGTGCAGTTTACATGAGGCCAAGCCCACAGTACATGTTCCGTCTCCCAGGAGCCTGATTTGTCTTATTTTATAGTTGCTTGAGGTTGCTTCCTCTTGCATTTTCTCCCAGGGCTGCTGCATCTTTGCAAGAGTCCTAAAGTTAATAGTATCAGAGTATGCAGGCCTCTTTGCAACCATTGGCTTAGAGAGCAGCTCTTTGAGTTTAGGGACCGCCTTTTCTCCCTGGGAAAGATCTCCATTTTAGATTCTCCCCTGCCTTTTCACTTTGAGGAAAGATTTCAGACGTGCTGATGGCTTATTATTATTATTATTATTATTATTATTATTATTATTATTATCTTTATTTATACCCCGCTAACATCTCCCGAAGGACTCGGTGCGGCTTACAAAGGCCAAGGCCCTCAATAAAACAACAACATAACAAATACAACAATAAAACTCATAAAGCAAACCAATAAGCATTAAAGCAATAACAGTAAAACATTAAGACAATAACATCATGACACAAAAACTAAGGGCCGGGCCAAATGTAATGAATACAATTAAAAGTGCTGGATGTGACAGGTGAAATGTAAGGATTTTAGGGTAGGTGCAATGTGCAGGCTGTCTTAAATCTCTAATAAAGTGCATTTCGGACATGATGCTGGGAGTTTCCTATTCTGGAAAGGCACACTGGAACAACCAGGTCTTCAAGCTCTTCCTAAAGACTGCCAATGTTAGCAGTTAGCTCTGGGAGAACCATTGCAAAAACTATAAATTGAGTTATAGATAAGTATTAAGCTATACATTATAAACTGAGTAAGCTATAGATAGTATATTATACTCTATAAATAAGTATTAAGCTATACTGAGTTAGTATAGATAGTATATTGTGTACTGAGCTGTATTGAGATATTATAGATGGATAAGCTTCATTAAGAAGATTAGTTATAGTTATAGTTATAGAGAGAGAGTTGTGACTGCTTTGTCTCCAGGACTGACCTTAAGTTATAGATAGGGAAAAAATCTGCCTTTTTTCTAAACCACAACAGCTTTAGGTTAGGGTGTTAAGATTCCAGAATCTTATTCAGAGTTCGAAAGAGTGTGAGAATAGCCAACAAGAAGGAGATCAGAGGCCAAAGAAGTACTTTCATGTATTGCAAAGGGTATTAAGGAGTGTGTTTGAAAACGAACCCTTGTCAGAGCAACTTCTCGCTCAACAAAGCAGCTTGTGCTCATTTGCCTGGATTATCTTACAGTTCGTATGCCCATGATCTTGGGATTTTGTCATGTTCCCATGTTTCGTTGGTACCTCTTGGAATCCTGCTTCATAGTGCTTTGGAACATTACTTGCTTCCTAAACTTTTCATCTTTTATTTTTTAATAAACCATCTGTGTACAGTTCTGGTGATTTCAGCAAGGTGAATCTATTCTGAGGTGCAACACCCCCCCCCCCCCCGGGTCCCCTTCTCTGGACACACTCCAGCCTGTCAACATCTTCCTTAAATTGCAGTGCCCAGAATTGGACACAGTGTGATTCCAGGTGTGGTCTGACCAAGAAAAAAGAGAGGGGTAGCATGACTTCTCTAAAGTTCTAAGTCAGAGTCAATTTGACAGTAGTTAACAACAACAAAAGTAGTGAAAGATGCTCAGTCAAGTCTTGGAGAGCCACTCTCAGAGTAGACTAGACAACACTAGCTGAAAAGGTGCATCAGTCTAATGATATAAAATAGTTTTCCATTAGGGCTGGGTGGTTTCGTTCGTTAATTTCGTAATTCGTTAATAATTCGTTATTTTTCTTGGTAACGAAGCGATAACAAACCATTCAGGAGCAACTAAAAAACGAAACGAATTTTTAAAGCTATTTCGTAATTGTTTTGTAATTGTTTCGTTATTTTTTCCGTATGTCTGGTGCAAGTTTTATAGTTGTTTCCCTCCCCTCTCCCTGGTTGCAAGCGGTCGGCATTTACCCCACTTCCGGGTCCCTGGCCTCTGCTTAAGTGGATCAAATTCTCCTCTCCTCCTGTCGTCACCTCACCTCGTTCCTCACTCTGGCCTGCGTGCATTGGGCAAAGAGACACAACAGTGCAGCACTCAGAGACCTGCCTGTTGCCTGCCTAACCTCCTGCCTTACTGGGCAGGGGTTAAAACTGTTATGATTATTATTATTATTATTGAGAAGCACTGTCAAACCAGAATAGAGATTTCACCCCTCCTCTCTCTCTCTTTCCCCCCTCTTTCCTTCTCCAGGTTAAAACTATTATATTTATTATATTTATTATATTTATTATTATTATTATTATTATTATTATTATTATTATTAAGAATGGATGGCCATCTTTCAGTAGTGCTTTCACTGTGCCTTACATGCACGAAGGCAGAAAGTGGTTTGTTATTATTATTATTATTGAGAAGCATTGTTAAACCAGAATAGAGATTTCACCCCTCCTCTCTCTCTCTCTTTCCCTCCTCTCTCCTTCTCTGAGGTTAAAACTATTATTTAAAACTATTATTTTCACGTTGCGCAACCGCGTCTGCCATTTTAACAAATTGATTCATTAATATTAACGAAATTTCGTAAATATCAAACTTTTTAAAAGGAAAATTTTGGAATTCTTTTAAATATCGAAACGCAAAAAACCCCAAAAAATGAATCGATTTTAGAAACAAATTTTTCCATTGTTACCCAGGCCTATTTTCCATATTTGCTTGACTGGGGAACAGAAAAAGCTGGGCTTTTTTCACCATCGCAGATTATTAAAAACACAGATTAGGTTGTTGTGCCACTCAGACTGGGAGGAAAGAGGGATCATACTTTATGGGTGTCTAAATAAAGGACATTAAAATTATTAAATCATTTCTGATTCTGATGCAACAGAACAGCAGGAAACAATAGATAGATTCCACATGAGGGTTTGATATGCTACCAATACATACAAACTAATTCCAGCCCAGCCTATGATATAAAAGCATTTGACTGAAAAGTATTAGGGTTCTATTTTTGGCTGCCGCCATTGGCCTCTCATATAATCTTGAGCAATCCCTCCCTGATTTTTCCTCCCACACTTTCTCTGTCTCAAGATCTGAAAGTGTAGAAAGTGTCTCTAGGTTGGAAGGCACCATCTTTTATTATGTAGGATTGCCTCTGGGCAGTATTATAGTGCAAACAATGCAAAATTACAATATTCAGAGTTTGGATTCTAACCACAATTCCCATGCTCGCTCTAATGACGCCCATTGCAGAAGTCCCACATTATGCTGAGTTATTAATGAGTCATCTTGATCTCAGCCACTTTGAGACAAACTCAATGCAATGTTAATTGTGCATATGCAAAAAACATGCAGATATTAAAAGATGTAAATAAGAGTAAGCTGATGACAGGCCAAACAGTAGAACCAAGTGGGATAAAGTTGCTTTCTTTCATCCCTCAGTGTGAGAAAAAATACACCATACTCATTCCAAATCTGGTAATCGCATGGGAAGGAATGCTTTCAAATGTGCATATGATGCCCTCTACCCTGTGACAGTAACAGTTTCAGGGGTGATATTATCATCAGGTTCCTAAGGTGAAGTCTGACACTGGTCAGCATTCTTCCATTTTGCAACTGGCAAATCTATATATTTCAGCATCCCATTGATGACATATACCATCATCATAGGCTATCACAACATTGACACCGAAATACAACACCGCTTGAGCTCTGCAAGTGCAGTTTTTTTCCAAATGAAGCAGAGAGTGTTTGAGGACCAGGACATCTGTAGGGATACCAAGGTACTTGTTTATAAAGCTGTTGTCCTCCCAACCCTGCTATATGCCTGCGAGACGTGGACTGTCTACAGACATCACATGCAACTCATAGAGCGATTCCATCAGCACTGCCTCCGAAAAATCCTGCAAATCTCTTGGGAAGACAGGCGGACAAATGTCAGTGTGCTGGAAGAAGCAAAGACCACCAGTATTGAAGCGATAGACCTCCACCATCAACTCCACTGGACTAGCCACATTGTCTGGATGCCCGGCCACTGTCTCCCAAAGCAGTTGCTCTCCTCCAAACTCAAGAATAAAAAACAGAAGGTTGGTGGGCAGGAAAAGAGATTAAAAAATGGGCTCAAAGCCAACCTTAAAAACTCTGGCACAGACATTGAGAACTGGGAAGCCCTGGCCCTTGAGCGCTCCAGCTGGAGGTCAGCTGTGACCAGTGGTGCTGTAGAATTTGAAGAGGCACGAATGGAGGGCGAAAGAGAGAAACGTGCCAAGTGGAAGGGGCATCAAGCCAACCCCGACTGGGACCACCTTCCACCTGGACACCAATGCCCTCACTGCGGGAGAAGATGCAAATCAGTAATAGAGCTCCATAGTCACCTATAGACCCACCAGCACACTGACCTTGGAGGACTATCCTACTTGCACAATGGGGGATCTCCTAAGGAAGTCAAAAAAGGTTGGGAACCACTGGACTAAGGCATAGCCAGGTACTGTTTTGCTTATGCCCACTTCCTATGAGGCACAGAACAGTTGTACAAAGAGGGTGGCCTTCGAAAGCTTTACAGTTAGTCTGAAAATGGGGGGGGGGGGGGTTATGGCTCAGTTTAGCATAAACCCACATGTGGTCCACCTGTATTGAGCCATATTGGGGTGATCTCTTCTCCAGGATAATAATGTATTCCTTTTGATTTGATGGAAGCACAACAGTGTTCTTCAATTCCATAATAATAAGCTTGGTGCTACTTTACTATGGTTGGCTTTACAGCAGATGTGGATAAACTACGGCCCTTCAGATGTGATTTCTAGTCATCCCTTATCCAGAAATCCAAAATATGAAATTGTCTACATGGTTGGCTGAGGTAGAAATATCTTTGCTTTCTGGCGGTTCAGTGTACAGACATTTTGTTTCACACAAAAGTTATTAAACATTTCATACAAAATTGCCATCAGGGTATGCATATGGTATTTATGAAACCTAATGGCTTCAAACTACAAGAGAGGAGATTCCATCTGAACATTAGGAAGAACTTCCTGACTGTGAGAGCTGTTCAGCAGTGGAACTCTCTGCCCCCGAGTGTGGTGGAGGCTCCTTCTTTGGAAGCTTTTAAACAGAGGCTGGATGACCATCTGTCAGGGATGATTTGAATGTGATATTCCTGCTTCTTGGCAGGGGGTTGGACTGGATGGCCCATGAGGTCTCTCCAACTCTTTGATTCTATGATTCTAATGTCTACACATGGGTACTATCTCCAATAAATCTCATTATATCCATAATTTTGGCATTTTGGTACTAGAAGGTGCTCAATCTATATTAATCTACCCAGAATTTAATGGCTAAATATAACCAAAGGTAATGAAATCTAATTTATGCCTACATTGACAGTGGTTAAGAACCCATCAAGACCTTTCCCAGGCTTTTTCACATTTCCCAATCTTTTTCTACACAGAGCCAACAACTTACGAAAGTGTTCTCCTATCTCAGTCTAGATCTATTGCATTTACAATAAAAGAATATTTATTGTAAATGCAATTTACAGAGAGATAGAAAGAGCTCAAAGTATAATTCAACCTAGCGCCCTTTGCTAAAACTGGATCTACCAGACATGTATTGCTGGAGAATTAAAATCTCAGCCCTCAGGACATAGAAGTAACACTGTGTACATGGGAACTCTTATAGTCTGTGATCTGCTTCTGAACATGAACAGAGCTAATAAATCGGAGATACTAAATGGTTACAAGAGAGCCAGACATCATATTTCAAGACCTTGGAAAGAAAACTGGTTGAGGGGATTGATTCACATGTGAACCAAGACAAGTTGTCTACCATTCAAATTGTCCCCAGGGCAATAGAAACATTATTATTTTCTCCCATACTCCCACAGGCCTAGGGTACTCTTCCTTAGTTTATGGGACTGGAAAATGAACATTTACTTATATATTGGAGACTTAGGGTGCATCTACTTTTAGAATCAATGCATTCTGACACCACATTAACTGCCATGAATTATGCTTTGAACCCTGGAATTTCTAATTGGATAAGGCACCAACACTTTTTGGCAGAGAGGACTCCAGAGGTTATAAAACCACAACTTGCAGGATTTCATAACATTAGCCCATGACCATTAAAGTATTGTCAAACTGGGTTGTTGTAGGTTTTTCGGACTGTATGTTTCGGACCATGTTCTCATAGCATTCTCTCCTGACGTTTCACCTGCATCTATGGCAAGCATCCTCAGAGGTTGTGAGGTCTGTTGGAAACTAGGAAAATTGCATTTATTCTGCAGTGTACATGACTCTAGGGGCCCATCCAGATGGCACCCAAAATGTGCGCCCTGGTGCGTCTAAACGAATTCCTTAGGGATAAAGCAGGAAAACCCTGCTTTTGTTGTGACTCAGCTGGAACCACAGACACAGACTGATAGTGTTGTGACTCAGATGGGGTCTCAAAGTGACTCTGATGGGGATTATGGGATTCAGGTTCACAATCAGGTTCAAAATGTTCCTGTTGTATACAATGAGGAACAGGGTGTGCAAGTTCAGTTTCCCACAGCACGGAATGATTTTTTTGATACTGAAACTGGCCAGATGCAAATTGACTCAGAAAAGGAGGACAGTTCTCATCCTGATAGTAGGCAAGAAGGCAGCCAGACTGACACTAAGGAGCAGCCTGATCTTGATGAAATGGGAATCTTAGATTGGGCTGACCGTTTGGAATTCAGAGTTCGAAGGAGTGTGAGAATAGCCAACAAGAAGGAGATCAGAGGCCAAAGAAATACTTTCATGTATTTCAAAGGGTATTAAGTAGGCCTGGGTAACAACGGAAAAATTTGTTTCTAAAATCGATTTGTATTTGGGGGTTTTTTTTGTTTCGATATTTAAAATAATTACAAAATTTTCCTTTTAAAAAGTTAGATATTTACGAAATTTCGTAAATGGTAAAAAATTAACGAATCGATTTCCGAAACAATAACGAATCGATTCGTTAATGGCGGACGCGACCGCGAAATACGCTAAAAAACCTCCAAAACCTTCTGAAGCTTCCCTCTCCCTCTGTTGTTGACTGTTGGTGTGATATTATAATTTTTTTTCACTAATTAAACCATAAAACTGGCCCAGACATGCGGAAATAATAATGAAACGACCTCAAAACAATAACGAAACGAATACAATATCAAAATACGAAGCATTTACAAAAGTTTTTGAAAATTCGTTTTTTTTTATAATTGCTCCAGAATGGTTCGTTATCGTTTTGTAATTGAAAAAATTAACGAATTATTAACGAATTACGAATTAACGAAACAAAACCGCCCAGCCCTAGTATTAAGCAGTGTGTTTGAAAACAAACCTTTGTCAGAGCAACTTCTTGCTCAACCAAGCAGCTTGTGCTCGTTTTCCTGTGTCCATGGTCTTGGGATTTTGTCATGTTCTCATGGGACTTTGTTTTGTTGGTGCCATTTGGAATTCTGCTTTACAGTGCTTTGTTTTATTGATCTTTGGAACATTATTTGCTTTTTAAACTTTTCATCTTTACTTTTCAATAAACTGCAAAAACTTTAGTCTGTGTGCAGTTCTGGTGATTTTAGGAAGGTGAATCTATTCTGAGGTGCAACAGCTTTGTCCTGAAGTAATTTGATACTGGAAAGATCCAAGTCTTCCTGAATGTCTAACCCAATATGGGCCCTGGTCTGAGACTTCTGAGGGGGTTGTCCACACAGAACTCCCACGTTTTCTGGGGTGAATCAGTCCAGAAAACACAGAGCGCTGTAAACCCCTCCCCAAATACCCTTTAAAAAGCCTTAAAACTGAAAAAAACTTACCTGGCCTCCATTTCCCCTTTTTTGGAGCTCTCCTGGTGCATAGAAATGCTGTGCCGGGGGGGGGGGGGAGRGGAAGATCACTCTTGGCCTCTCCTTCTCCTGGAGTGCTGGAGAAACAGGGGAATGGCAGCCAGGTAAGTTATTTTTCAATTTTAAGACTTTTCTGGGGGGGTTTGGTTTGTGTCTGGATGGGCACMCCCCCCCCCCCCAGGAATATGCCAATGTTGGGAGGAGGTGTGTGGACTGTAATGGGGGTCCAATCAAGTCTTTTAAACCCTATTAGGCTCACATTAACGTCCTGTCTGGAACCACCCGAGGTTAACATCAAGGTTTGTAAAAGTGTTAAAAGCAGAGCAAGGAAAACACCGGGGTTTCTTTATCAAAACAAAGCTTGGAAACCCTTCTTTAATTGGACTTGACATCCCATGCACTGTTAAAAGCAGAACCTGCAAAAGTGCTTAAAACAACCTTGAAAAATGTTTTCTTTTTCCGTTCAAAGGAGAAGTTGGGATCATTGCTTTGGTCGGACTCCAAATTCTATAGGTTGCTAAAGCAATGCTTGCAAAGGTGTTGAGAAATATTGGGAATTTCTGAGAGTTTTTTCCCCCCGTGTCATTTTCAACAGGTAAATTTGAATGACATGACCTGTGCCACTGTATTTAATGCTTAATATGTAATGTTTGATGACATAGTCAGGAGTTGGCCCATGTGAAATCACCTGGGGCTGCCCCTGTAATGTCACGGGAGCATGAGATATCATGATGAACCGTCTCTAGTTTGGAAATTTCAGGTTTTAGGATATTTCTGGTACATTAACCCCACACCTTCCAACTGCTCCACTCTGGAACAGCTCCCAATAACATACGTAACATGATTTTTGTTCCTGGTTTATAAATGTCATTTTCTAATTTGTTCTATCATAAAAACATGGAAAAAGTTTATTAAACTGTTTCGTGGGACATCCTGCAGCACCTTTTGCTATAGTTTTTCAATGAATCTCTCATCGAGTCTCAACCAATTCAGCAGAGTTTCTGGCAACAACAAAAATGAAGTTTCTGGAGTAGGACATCTACTTTCAAAGTAAGTACCACAAAGTTAAACAGGCATAATATTTTCAAACCAGGAGCACAATATTCTTCCAATTTTGTTAATACCAGTTTCTCAGCTGCTTTAAAAATGTTCCGCTTTCTCTCTCTTCCACACAGTTTTCTCTTTATCATGAAATTACTACAATTACACAAATTGAATTCAGTATGCAAAAGAAGTTTGCACTCAACTGCAGGAAGAGAAGGTGGACAATGAGAGAAGAGAGGAGAAAGTGAAAATTTATTTATTTATTTGTTTATTTATTTATTTTCTATATTTCTATACTGCTTTTTTCAACCCCTAGGGGGACTCATAGTGGGTGCTAGAAACAATATCACATGAAAGCTGACTGGCACAAACTGGGGATCACAACCAGATACAGTGAAGACATCTTCCCTTGCCCTTTGCTACTATGCTGCTGAGTACGCATGCCCAGTGTGGAACACATCTCACCATGCTAAAACAGGGGATGTGGCTCTTAATGACATGCCGCGTTATCACAGGCTGTCTGCATCCGACACCACTGGAGAAACTACACCACCTGACATCCGCCGGGAAGTAGCAGCCAATAATGAAAGGACCAAGGCAGTGACATCTCCGGCCCATCTCATTTGGATATCAGCCAGCACACCAATGCCTTAAATCAAGAAATAGTTTTCTAAGATCTACAGAGATACTTGCAGGAATGCCTCAGCAAGCAAGAATCCAAAAGTGGCACGCTAAAACCCAGAACCTTAAGTCACGGCTGATACCGAATGAAAAACTCCTCCCTGGGCACAGAGAAGACTGAGAGACCTGGAAGGCACTGAACATACTACATTCTGGCACCACGAGGTGCAGAGCCAACCTTAAGAAATAGGGCCACAAAGTGGAGTCCACAACATGTGAGTGTGGAGAAGAGCAAAGCACAGACCACCTATTACAATGCAGCTTGAGCCCTGCCACATGCACAATGGAGGATATTCTTATAGTACCACCAGAGGCACTCCAAGTGGCCATCTTCTGGTCAAAGGACATTAAGCAGAATGCAAAGTTCTTAAACTTTGTGTTTTCTCAAATACATCACAATTGTACCCTTGGTTCACGTCCTGATATGATAAATAAAATTAAAATGCCTCACAATCATAGAAAACAATACATTACAACTAAAAATACATTACAACATAACTATACATTAAAACCAGTAAAAACTACACAAACCATCAAACAGCAATAAAACATCAAATATTTGCCTTTTCCAGTAGACTCAAACAAAAACCAACTACTACAGCTTTTCCTGGCTTGTGTCTTCTTCCTCATTAGTATTTTTTGCCATTATTCTCTGATGTTGATTGACCACATGTGCCAATCTGTGAAATATTAGAGGGAATGCATCCTTGATGTTCATATGACCAATTAACTCACTAGCAGTGCTCACTTTCTCTGTGCAAGGACATATATTGAGAAGCATTTAGTTATGTGCACTGGTGCCTGCAGTTTGAAATGAAATTGCCTAGACCAGTGTTTCTGAACCTGGGGGTCGGGACCCCTGTAGGGAGTCACAAGGGGGTGTCAGAGGGGTCGCCAAAGACCATCACTAAGTCATGGGGGTTTTGTGGGGGGTGGGAGGTGGGGTTGGCCCAATTCTGTTGTTGGTGGGGTTCAGAATGTTCTTTGATTGTAGGTGAACTATAAATTCCAGCAACTCTCAAAGGTCTATTTTCCCCAAAACACCACCAGTGTTGACATTTGGGCATATTGACTGTTCATGCCAAGTTTGATCCAAATCCATCATTGTTTGAGTCCACAGTGCTCTCTGTATGGAGGTGAACTACAACTCCAAAACTCAAGGTCAGTGCTCACCAAATCCTTCCAATATTTTCAGTTGGTCATGGGAATTCTGTGTGCCAAGTTTGATTCTATCAAATCGTTGGTGGAGTTCAGAATGCTCTTTGATTGTAGGTGAACTATAAATCCTAGCAACTACAACTCCCAAATGACAAAATCAATCCCCCCCACCCCCGACAACCCCACCAATATTCAAATTTGGGCATATCGGGTATTTGTGCCAAATTTGGTCCAATGAATGAAAATACATCCTGCATATATCGGATATTTACATTACAATTCATAACAGTAGGAAAATTACAGTTATGAAGTAGCAACGAAAATAATTTTATGGTTGGGGGTCACCACAACATGAGGAACTGTATTAAGGGGTCGCAGCATTAGGAAGGTTGAGAAACACTGGCCTAGACATAAGTTTGCAGTGTTAATAAGAACATGGCCCTTTGATAAAACAACTTCATATGTTCATGCTTTGTGCACAGTTGCCCAGTTAATCATGCAGGCTGCATGTTTCATGTGCCACCACACAGATGAAGTTGAGAGAAAGCTGTTTTTTATGAATATATAATGCCATTAATTAATGCTAATGTTGGATTAAAGAAATAATATTTTATAAGAACATGACCATTTTAAATCAAAGTTCATGACCTGTACCTATTTTTCTTCTATCAAAAATTGCTTACAATTTAAACTGGGAGACGAGGGGAAAAATTCCAAACCTCTCTTTCTCTTTTTGTATTTGAGTTGGAGATACTAAAATTAGTTAATACAGTGGTAAATGTGGTTTTCTGGGACATCATAAGGTTATGTCTCATTATTTTTCCTTTAAAAACCTTTCCTTTGATCTTGATTCAAAGAAGTGGGTGGGTTGTTAGTGTCTTTCTTTGCTATGCGGCTTTCACAAATTAAAAAGCTACTTGCAGTTGGTTATACAATATCAGCTTGTGTTTCTCTGAAGCTCAGACCACCTTTGACTCTCAACTGTTTGTTTTAATGGATTCTAAGAGGGAGTGTGTTACTAGTGCTTCGGGAGGCTCAAAAGAGCTTGTGATTTAAAAAACAAAACACCAGATCTCAATACAAGGCTCTCTTTAGAAGGAAAAGAATAAAACTCACTAACCCTTCTAAAAAAAAGATGTTCCCGTACAGGGCACACATATACTAACTACTTGCGACCTCATCAGACAGTGTAGTGGTTCAGTCTGTGGTTGTTCCATTGCTTGAGATTTCAGATAATAGTGACCAAGATGGGTTGTTGTTAGGCTTGGGTAACCACGGAAAAATTTGGTTCTAAACTCGTTTTGTTTTTAGGGGGCCCTTGCGTTTCGTTTTTTTTAATAATTCCGAAATTTTCCTTTTAAAAATTTCGAAATATACGAAATTTCGTATAATTACGAATCGATTCGTTAATGGCGGACGCGATTGCGCAATATGCTAAAAAAAACCTCCAAATGGGGCAGGGGGAACTTCTGAAGCTTCCCTCTCCCTCTGTTGTTGACTGTTGGTGTGATAAAACAAACAACAACTATAAAACTTGCACCAGACATGCGAAAATAATTACAAAATAATTACAAAATAATTACAAAATAATTACAAAATAATTACGAAATAATTACAAAATAATTACGAAATAAATTGAAAAAATTGTTTCGAATCTAATTTACTCCTCACACTATTCCTGCATGGCTCAATATTGGATCGTAAGCTAATTTAAATACGAATTAATAACGAATTACGAAATTAACGAACGAAACTGCCCAAGCCTAGTTGTTGTAGGTTTTTTCAGGCTATATGGCCAGTAGAGCCTCTAGAACATGGCCATATAGCCTGAAAAAACCTACAACAACCCAGTGATTCCGGCCATGAAAGCCTTCGACAATACAGTGACCAAGATTCTGCAGAACCACAGGGGTCTGGAAATGGGGATTTTGGGCAGGACAGTGCTAATTGTCATGATGAAGCTGAGGATTCTGGGATGTTGGCATTGAATTTTTGCCAGTAGTATGTTGTAAACCATCTTGAATTGTCCCCCCCACCCCCTGGGTATGAAGGGCAGTATATAAATATAGTAAATAAATAAATAAATAAATTCATGTGATGAGGTTGCAAGTATGGTGAATCAACTCAATGGAGACCAAATGATAGATGGAAGTTGAACCTGCTTAACGTGAGCCAAAACTTCTTAAATGCATCCTTGAACCACACTAACCAAAGGTGCAGATTGCTCCAAATTCTTCCCAAGATTCTAGAGCAAACCACAACTTTAGACCCATGTAAACAGTTGGGCTGGTTATAAAATGGAACCAGCTGCAATTGTTTACATGGCTATACCATGTTCCTTGAGTCTGCTGCAGCTTGGGAACATGGGATTGTACTCCCCTTTCTATTCTCCTCATCATGGCAGGCAGTTGATTGACATGGGCCATGTTGGCTGTCACAATGTGGAGAGGAGAACAAGAGGGAGTGGGAAGGGTTGCTTCAGAAGTAGAGTTTGGGGAAATGTTATTAGCAGATGTAGCTAAAGTCAGCCTCTATATTCATTGGGTTTAGGGGCCCAGGCCCATGTGCCTGTGCCCCTAACCCCAGTGGAAAAACCACAAATAAAGAAAACACTACATTTTTTACTGGAAGGAAAACATCTCTAAGGGACCTTCAACACATGCTGTAAAGTCCTGAAGTAACCAGGATTTTGACTTAATTATAAAACATGGATTATTTATTTATTTATTTCTGAGATTTGTATCCCATCCTATCTCGACCTCCACAGAGGGGCTCAGGGCAGCTAACAACCAGCACACCATGGTGCCCACAACCAAAAGCATAAATATACAATTTAAATAAAAACAATATAAAAACAGTATAAAAACATTCAAACAGACAGTTGCTGGTTTAAGTCATCGTCCTAAAAGCAGCCCATCAAGTCCATTAAAATCGTCGCTTTGCCAGCAGGTCAGCCTAGTCTGCAAAGGCCTGATCTCATAGCCAGGATTTCACTTGTTTCTGAAAGGTGAGGAGGGATGGAGCAGATCTAATTTCACTTGGGAGGGAGTTCCACAGCCGAGGGGCCACTACAGAAAAGGTCCTGTCCCTTGTCCCCACCAAATGTGATTGTAATGATGGGGGGACAATGAGCAGGGCCTTCCCGGATGATCATAGGCTCCTAGGTGGGTCATAGCGGGAGATACGCTCAGACAAGTAAACTGGGCCAGAACAGTTCAGGGCTTTATAGGCCAAAGCCAGCACTTTAAATTGTGCCCAGAAGCTAATAGGCAGCCAGTGAGCTGGCATAGCAAGGGCATTGTGTGTTCCGATGAGCAACCTGACTGCAAAGCGTTGGACTAGTTGGAGCTTCCAGGCAGTCTTCAGAGGCAACCTCTTGTAGAGTGCATTGCAGTAGTCTATTTGGGATGTAACCAGAACATGGCCAAGTTGGACTTCCCAAGGTATGGGCGCAGCTGGTGCACAAGTTTTAACTGTGCAAAAGCTCCCCTGGCCACCACTGAAACCTGGGGTTTCAGGCTCAGGATCACTCCCAAGCTGCGAACCTGCGCCTTCAGGGGGAGTGTAACCCCATTAATTTCCACTCTTTGGTGAAAATTGATGATAGAGTCATGTTGAAGGACCTAGACAATCTGAGAGAGAACATTTTAATCAAATCTGTGAATAATCAAATCCACAAAAGTCCAACCTGCAAATGTGGAGGACTATTTGGACAAAGATGGAGCTCTGTTGTCATAGCTATATCTACCCACACTTAATTTCAGCCATTGTATGGGGCAGAGGAGATGTAGAGCCACCATTGATAAGAGAGGTGTTTCATACTGTTCACATTTTCTTCTGAACTTACTTTATTTACATTTTCCAAGCCAACATATGAATTTATATTAGCATTGACTTTCTATGCTCCTATTGATGCAATGGGTCAAATGTAACTGAGACTAACTGTTGGATTTAGGCCCTAGACTTTAAATCCCTTCCTATAATGCTTAAATAAAAAAAATGCTCAGTATTTTTATAACCTGAAAGATATCCCACTTACATGGGGGAGGCAGGGAAGCAAGAGGGGAAGCAAGATTGGGGAAGAAAAAATATATATTAGTGTGTGTATTTATGTGTAACACTAAGCTGGTGTTGGAATTTACGGGCAGTAAAGCAATTCCAGAAATATTGTTTGTTGAGTTAATTCGGCACATCTGGGAAAGACTAAAAATAGCTGGGAAGCATTCCAGGTTGAACGGGTTTTCATTTTCATGTTGGTGAGATAGCATTAGCGATGCCAATATGCATGCCGTTGTGCAAGGGATAACTATATACGCAGAATTTTAAAATGTGCATAGAGTGGAATTCCTCCTGATTTACATACATGGCTTTGAATGCAGCTCCTGATTATCTGCCTTCACCATCTCACTTTTAGCCATGACTATTAGCATTCCATGTTAACAAGCCAAATGCAAACTGTGTTTGGCAGGGATCCCATCTGAGGGTTTCCATGCAGCATCAGCAAAGCTGTGAAAAGTTCAAATGTTGGGCCACAAGTCCATTTTTTCCAGGAATCTCTCATGGATGCTTACTACTGTTATATGCTTATTCTCATGTTTGATAGGTGTCATAAAAGCACATTTGGTGAGAGGAAATCCAACTGTGCCATGGATGTAGTAATGATAATAGATTTGGGGAAAATACACTGTTAATCTCACTATTTTCACTGCTCAGTGTCCAGGCTTCCAGAAACTGGATTCTTCAGAGATCCAGATTGTGAGGATTTGCATTCTTGATATTGCTCCTTGGTCCTGAAGACAGAACATTAAAAATATCCAGCTCCAAATCTGACCACTGAAAATTCTAGTCCAGAAAAATATAAGAGCTAGTGAATACGCACATCTAACAGCAATGAGCGAAATCTCTTCTATAATAAGACAGTGGAGAATAAATAGGTCTTCAAGTCCTTCCTTGGCATGGAACAAGGGGACTCTGTTCTCTAGAAATATAACGGCAGTCCCCAAGTTACAAACAAGATAGGGTCTCTGGTTTGTTCTTAAACTGAATTTGTTTATAGGTCAGAATTATTATTTCAGTGGAACTCCAGTTAAATATATATATAAAGCTTTGGATAGGAAGGGTCAACACCCTTGTGATGTTTGTTTTGCTGTCGGTGCCGCTGTTTAGAAGATTTCACAGCACTTTCTGTTCCTGTGATTTTGGGGAAAATTTGGTTTGTTGTGAAAACAAGGATTGGTAATAAAAATGGAGACATATCTTTTAAGGTTGTGCTTTCAGGGTAAACCTTGGCACGTTTTGTGTCCTGGCTTTCAGTGAGGTCCCCGATCTGTTTTTTGGGCACCTCCCAAAATTGGGTGGGCAAATATCTGTTTTCGCTCTGGGGTGCCGAAAGATACATTTCCTATCAGCCCATTATGGAGGTGGGGGGGGGGGTTTCCCAGGCTCCCTTTCCTGTCATTTTAGGCATTGAGGCTGTTTTACTCTAGAGGAGAGGTGCTCAGCTGCAGGCAGGCATGCCACACACACATGCACTCTCTTTCCAAGGCAAGGAGGCAAGTTCTCATTTTTACTCTAGAGGAGGCACTTGGCTGCAGGCAGGCACACACTCTTTCTGGGCCACACATGCACTCTCTTTCCAAGGCAAGGAGGCAAGTTCTCATTCTTACTCTAGAGGAGGCACTTGGCTGCAGGCAGGCACACACACTTTCTGGGCCGCACATGCACTCTTTTTTCAAGGAAAGGAGGCAACAGGCAGTTCTCATTCTTACTCTAGATGAGGCACTTGGCTGCAGGCAAGTACCAGCAATGGTTTTATGACTTCATTTTTGGGTGAAGAAGGGATGCCCAGCTGCTGACTCAGGCAGAAAAGTACCAATTCTTATTTCTGACACAATTATAATTATAGTTTGGTGATACACTTTTTGCCATAGAAAGCTGAAGACCTTGCAAAACTAAAACTCCAATGAGTCCATAGCATTCAGCCATAAAAGTGATGATGTAATGAATCCCTTACCTTAGCTGGCTGGCTAAAGCCTAAGGGAGTGGGCCTGGCAAAGCCACTGCATCCATTTTAGAAAAGGGAGCCAAGTGGAAGCCATTTTATAATAATAATAATAAACCTTTATTTGTACCCCGCTACCATCTCCCGAAGGACTCGGTGCGGCTTACATTAGGCCGAGCCCAAAATACAACAATAAAACAACAACAAGAATACAGCAAAATAAAACAAAAACAAGCAATAACATTAACAACACGCAATGACGCAGTTAAAAACAATGGCCGGGCCAAATGTAATAATTAAAATTAAAATTAAAAAGTGCTGAGCATGACAGGTGGGGTGTTTGGAGGGGGGTGGGCATGCAGAGTTAGGTTTTCCTTGAGGGGGCATGTTCAAGTCTTAGAGGGAAAATAAGGAGGCTAGGATTGGCTAGAAAGATGGGGGTGGAGCCTAAGTGGTCTAACAGAAAAATTGCCCTTTTAAAACAGAGGCTTGAAGTCCCAGTTAGTCAATTGGAGTTGGAGTTTGGGAGTTGAAGAGAGGGTTGGTGTTAGTTCAGAGCGAGGTTGGGTTTTGAGAAGAAGATTGGGGTTAGCCTTTTGTGAGGTATTCAGAGAAGCTATTAGTAGATAGCTAGAATACTGTCGTGGAGCAGAGCCCAGTTAGTGGACTGTTCAATTCCAAGGGAAGTCTAGTTCCGGGAATTTTTGGCTAGATTCCTAAGGATCAGTTTTGGGAGTTATTTTCAGATATTCATTTCCTGAAGTAATTTTCTGTG
The DNA here is from genome assembly GCF_025583915.1 of Anolis sagrei ordinatus. NCBI lineage: Eukaryota > Metazoa > Chordata > Lepidosauria > Squamata > Anolidae > Anolis > Anolis sagrei. Next base: position 13,074,234 of record NW_026847993.1, on the reverse strand, counting down.
GAACTTTGAAGACTTGTAATCCAAAAATGTTTATAATTATACTCTAATGCATCCGCAAGCAGAAACTTTCTGAAACCATTAAGCATTTGTACCTGAATTAATTCAAGCCTCTTCAATAAACATTCTTGTTCTTTATTAACTTATACCAGCCTCAGTGTGTGTACCTTTGTGGTAAAAGTACTAATAAAGACAGCTTCACAGCAGCCACTCAGGAACTATAGTGGCACAGTGTGTGGTACAGAACAAACTCACAATATTACCACAGCCTGATTAATATTGGAATGGTGGCAGCGGATTTCATTTGAAGAATCATTTTAAGTCTCTCAGTTCTCGTGTTTCCCAATTCCTACCTTTTAAAATACTAAGTGTCTCTCCCCTTCTCTAATCTAAACTCCCCTGATATTGGTATATTTCAGTGGGATATATTTCAACAACTAAATTAAAGAGAAATTTAAATCTTTACAACTGTTTCAACAACTATACTCCCTCTTCCTTTTGACGGATTCATATTTTTGGTGAGCCACGTCATATTTTAGGTGGTGCCTGTGTGTTATATATGACAAACAGCATTAACTCTATAGTGTAGGTGTGCCCTCGATCCCATCTCTACTCATTTATTGATTAAAGGCTAGTAAAGGTGGTCAGGCTGGATGTCCTTGAATATTACTACACAATTCTCCTCTGGAGGTGCATAGAATTAGGGTTGTCATTATTCTAATTCTATGCACATGGGTAATGAACGCTGAACACTTATGCCACCCTCACAAACAGAAGGAGGAGGAGGAAAAAAAGAGACACAAGCAGAAGATAATTCCATTTATTCTTTTTATATGTAAATGAACTTTGAAATAATTGTTTGATAATTACATGCATTTTTGGGGTCTATGTTTGGAAATATCTCTTGACGATAATTTATCCTGCAATTATTGTTGCTTTGCACTATCCTTATAATTAAGGCCAAGAAGTGTTCTTCATCACCTCATTGAATATTTTCTTTGTCGGCTGCCTTGCCTCCCTTTAACATAGCCATAAGCTGATAAAAAAAAAACCAAAACAAAAACTGATTATATGCAAAGTTGGGCTGCCTAAAGATCTTTGATCTCCTTTCCTCCCTTTTTCCCTGATTCTAGAGTATGACTTTTGTGTGAAGTGGGTTTTCAGTAGCAGTTTCAGAGTGTTGTTTTAAACAGCTTGGTGGCTATAAATATGCATTCACTTTGATTTCCACTTGGCCTTGCGAGACAATCGTTCTCTTTGTCAAGACTGTTCGGAGGGTTGGAATGCCGGATTCCAGCTGAATGGAATCTATTTCAGAGTCTTGCACTTCTTTTTTTCCCCCTCTCCTAATTGCTGAGAAGATTTTTATAGGATCTGTCCGTCCTTTAAACAAGCAAATAATACATTGATTAATCATACAGCCTTCCAGGAGGAATAAAAACATTTCAAACAAAGGTCATCTTTCTTTGCGGCACTGTTTTGGGGACGTTCTTTCTGCTGACACACCTCCTACTGATCCAGCTGCCCTCTCTTATAGTTTACCTCAATACTTTGGTTCCTTTGCCCAGGTTAACCCAGGTCCACTTCCCTTTTTATTTATTATTTATTTATTTACCGCCTTTGTATACTGCCTTTCTCAGCCAGAGGCAACTCAAAACGGTTCACCATCGGCAGCGATTTAATGCCATAACAAATATCAAAATACAGTTAAAACAATTATAAAAACAATTCAACATTTAAAATGTAATATAAAAAGCAAATATATCTGTAAAAACAAGATCCTCGGCGTCTCCTTAATAAAATTGTTGTCCAGTTGCATTGTCAGTCATTCCATATATTCGTTTATGTCTAATTTTGCTCCAGTAGAAAAAGCTTGCTTGAAGAGTCAGGTCTTAACCATTTTGTGGAATGTTAGAAGGGAGGGAGCCGATCTTATATCCCTGGGGAGGGTGTTCCATAGCCGAGGGGCCACCGCTGAGAAGGTTCTGTCTCTTGTCCCTGCCAAACACATCTGTGAGGAATGCAGGATCGAGAGCAGGGCCTCCTCAGTGACTGACTTTGTATTTCTAGGTGCAAAGATTACTGCAGACGCAGACTGCAGCCAGGAAATCAGGAGACACTTACTTCTTGGGAGGAGAGCAATGACCAATCTTGATAAAATAATGAAGAGTAGAAACATCAAACTGGCAACAAAGATCCACATAGTTAAAGCAATGGTATTCCCCATAGTCACCTACGGATGTGAGAGCTGGACCATAGGGAAGGCTGAGCGAAGGAAGATAGATGCTTTTGAATTGTGGTGCTGGAGGAAAGTTCTGAGAGTGCCTTGGACCGCCAGAAGATCCAACCAGTCCATACTTCAGGAAATAAAGCCCGACTGCTCATTGGAGGGAAAGATAGTAGAGGCCAAGATGAAGTACTTTGGCCACATCATGAGAAGAAAGGAAAGCTTAGAGAAGACAATGATGCTGGGGAAAATGGAAAGAAAAGGAAGAGGGTCCAACCAAGGGCAAGATGGATGGATGGTATCCTTGAAGTGACTGGCTTAACCTTGAAGGAGCTGGGGGTGGTGACGACCGAAAGGGAGCTCTGGCGTGGGCTGGTCCATGAAGTCACAAAGAGTCAGAAATGACTGAACGAATGAACAACACATTTCTTCTCCCTGGTCCACCTTTTCTTTTTCTCCTTCCTTTGCATTTATATTTCAAAAATCCAATGGAATATATTTTAAAACTCTAGAGAAACTCACACACTAAATCAAATCAAATTCCCACCCTCTCTTAATTCATTTAGATTGTTGTTTCTATTTCTAAACAAAGGATAACATCAGTCTTACGTAACCAACAAGGCACATGTTGCTGTTAAGTCTGGAGATGCTGGAACCAGTCCTGTTCCTCAAAGTTCACAATGAGTCCATCTGAGATCTCCAGCTGGCACCTTGTTGAGAATTATCACCATAAGTCTGGAAGATGTACTGCTTCTCACCTGGTAAAACATTGGCATTAGATTGCCTAGATTGTTACTTTGTGTAGGATGAGCAAGAGACTTTGAGGTTTCCACAGCCGTTGTGCAATATTTGATGGTTTTGCTTGCACATTTAGCGAAACTAGCTGGAGTTCGTGAACTTTTTCATCTCTGTGTCTTGCCAGAACCTGTATTATCCAGGTGATTCCACACACACACACACACACACACACAAATAAATAAATAAATATATGTAATGTTCATTTGTGGGATTAACATAACTCAAAAACCACTGGTTTGATTGCTGCCAAATTTTGCCACAAGACACCTACTAACCCAAGGAGTGACCATCACTCAAAAAATTGAGTTTGTCATTTGGGAGTTTTAGTTCCTGGGATTTATAGTTCACCTACAATCAAAGAGCATTCTGAACTCCACCAATGATGGAATTGAACCAAATGTGGCACACAGGACTCCTATGACCAACAGAAAATACTAGAAGGGTTTGATGGGCATTGATGTTGAGTTTGGGAGTTGTAGTATACCTACATCCAGAGAGCACTGTGGACTCAAACAATGATGGATCTGGACCAAACTTGGCACAAGCACTCAATACGCCCAAATATGAACACAGATGGAGTTTGGGGGAAATAGACCTTGACATTTGGGAGTTGTAGTTGCTGGGATTTATAGTTCACCTACAATCAAAGAGCATTCTGAACCCCACCAATGACAGAATTGGCCAAACTTCCCACACTGAACCCCCATGACCAACAGAAAATACTTAAGGCCATCCAGTCAACTCCCTTCACCAGGGCAAGAAAACATAATCAAAGCCCTCCTGACAAAGGGCCATCCAGCCAAACAAATACATAGTAGCATAGTATACACACAGGGGCGGCTCAACCATTACGCAAAGTAAGCATTTGCAGTATAGTTGATTTTGCCCAGGGGCACTCTTGAGGCGCTCTTGGGGGAAAATAGACCTTGACATATGCAAGTTGTAGTTATTGGGATGTATAGTTCACCTACAATCAAAGAGCATTCTGAACTCCACCAATGATGGAATTGAACCAAATATGGCACACAGAACTCCCACAACGAACAGAAAATATATATCAGTGATTGGTTGGGGGGGGGGGGGGCAAATACTGTTTGCTTACCGTTGAAAATTACCTAGGGCCGCCTCTGCACACACACAGATATAGTATCATAGATTTGAATGAGACCCTTAAAGAAGGACAATTATATGTTGCATGTTCCAGAGTAGGCAAATCAGACACTCTCCATGTCAACACTGACAAATAGGGCTGGGCGGTTTTGTTTCGTTAATTCATAATTCGTTAAAAATTTGTTATTTTTTTTTATAATGAAGTGATAACGAACCATTCTGGAGCAACTTAAAAACGAATCGAATTTTTAAATTCGTCTCGTAAATGCTTCGGATTCGTTATGCATTCGTTTCGTTATCGGTTTGAGGTCGTTTCGTTATTATTTCCGTATGTCTGGGGCAAGTTTTATAGTTGTTTTTTGTTTAATTAGTGAAAAAAATTTATAATATCACACCAACAGTCAACAACAGAGGGAGAGGGAAGCTTCAGAAGTTCCCCCTGTCCCATTTGGAGGTTTTTTAGCGTATTGCGCGGTCGCGTCCGCCATTAACGAATCGATTCGTTATTGTTTCGTATTTGTTTCGTTAATGTTTCGTAATTTTTTTAACATTTACAAAATTTCGTAAATATCGAACTTTTTGAAAGAAAAATTTCGGAATTCTTTTAAATATCGAAACGCAAAAACCCCCAAAAAACGAATCGATTTTAGAAACAAATTTTTCCGTTGTTACCCAGGCCTACTGACAAAGAGACAGCAAGAACTACTGTTCACCCACAAGCATAAAGAAATTACATATATTAGAAGCCAACACTTTCTCATTACTTTATTTTCCAGATCAACAGACTGGGCCACAGCAACACGTATGTTTTAGGATGACAAAGTGCTTAAACTCTGAAAAGTTGGAAGGCTACATGCTCCTTGGCTGTTACGAATTACATGTCCAGTTTTATGCAGCTAAATATTCATTGCTCTCCTCATTTCTAGTCCATTCTCTGGATTAGATTTTAGACTATAACTTTTGGTTCTCTGAATTGGTATTTCAGCTATGTTGCTATTATTATTTTTTAATTGTCTGTTTCCCCAATAGCATTCATAGAATCATAGAATCATAGAATCATAGAGTTGGAAGAGACCTCATGGGCCATCCAGTCCAACCCCCTGCCAAGAAGCAGGAATGTTGCATTCAAATCACCCCTGACAGATGGCCATACAGCCTCTGTTTAAAAGCTTCCAAAGAAGGAGCCTCCACCACACTCCGGGGCAGAGAGTTCCACTGCTGAACGGCTCTCACAGTCAGGAAGTTCTTCCTCATGTTCAGATGGAATATCCTCTCTTGTAGTTTGAAGCCATTGTTCCCTTGCGTCCTAGTCTCCAAGGAAGCAGAAACAAGCTTGCTCCCTCCTCCCTGTGACTTCCTCTCACATATTTATACATGACTATCATATCTCGCTGTGGTGTTGGAGGAAAGTTCTGAGAGTGCCTTGGACTGCGAGAAGATCCAACAAGTCCATCCTCCAGGAAATAAAGCCCGACTGCTCATTGGAGGGAAGGATACTAGAGACAAAGTTGAAGTACTTTGGCCACATCATGAGGAGACAGGAAAGCCTAGAGAAGACAATTATGCTGGGGAAAGTGGAAGGCAAAAGGAAGAGGGGCCGACCAAGGGCAAGATGGCTGGATGGCATCCTTGAAGTGACTGGACTGACCTTGAGGGAGCTGGGGGTGGTAACGGCCGACAGGGAGCTCTGGCGTAGGCTGGTCCATGAGGTCACGAAGAGTCGGAGACGACTGAACGAATGAACAACAATCATTTCAGCAAAATAAAGATTGGTCTTCTTCAGGCTAAACATGCCCATCTCCTTAAGCAGCTCCTCATAGGGCTTGTTCTCCAGACCCTTGATCATTTTTGTCGCCCTCCTCTGGACACATTCCAGCTTGTCAATATCTCTTTTGACTCTTCAATTGTGAGGCCCAGAATTGGACACAATATTCCAGGTGTGGTCTAACCAAAGCGGAATAGAAGGGTAGCATTACTTCCCTGGACCTAGACACTATGCTCCTATTGATGCAGGCCAAAATCCTATTGGCTTTTTTTGCCGCCACATCACATTGTTGGCTCATGTTTAACTTGTTGTCCACGAGGACTCCAAGATCTTTTTCACACATACTGCTCTCGAGCCAGGCATCCCCCATTTTGTATCTTTGCATTTGTCACTGTTGAACTTCATTTTGTTAGTTTTGGCCCATCTCTCTAATCTGTCAAGATCGTTTTGAATCCTGCTCCTGTCCTCTGGAGTATTGGCTATCCCTCCCAATTTGGTGTCGTCTGCAAACTTGATGATCCTGCCTTCTAGCCCTTCATCTAAGTCATTAATGAAGATGTTGAACAGGACCGGGCCCAGGACGGAACCCTGCGGCACTCCGCTCATCACTTCTTTCCATTCCTAAGAAGATGAAGCATCCAATATTGTTGAAGCACTACTCTAGGAAGCAAATACCAGCAAAATAACACATTGCTTTCTATCTCAGATAGATAGCTGATCTGCTCTATATAAGCAAAGAAAGGTGATGATATTAGAGTCATGGCACTGCATTTGGTCACACTTCTGTTGCCAGTTTAAATAATCTGGAGGCATTTCATTGTAGGGCAGCTTTTCTCAAGCTTCCTCATACTATGACCCCTTAATACAGTTCCTCATGTTGTGATGAGCCCCAATCATAACATTGTTTCTGTTGCTACTTCATAACTGTCATTTTGCTACTGTTATGAATCGACATGTAAATATCTGATATGCAGGATGTATTTTCATTCACTGGACCAAATTAGACACAAATACCCAATACAGCCAGATTTGAATACTGGTGCCATACTCATTTTACCTGGAAGGTGCTACAATAAATGGGCAGACCCCATGAAAAGCCCATACCCACTGCTGCCTCAGCAAGATACTTGAGTCTATTTCACCAACATATAAAAGGAGGTAAGTGAGGCAGTTATTAAGACTTGGAAGAGGAGGGAGAGCAATGCAATAAATGCAATTAAATTTAAGGACTTTCACAAAGGTATAATTGAAATATGGAAGATTAACTCACAAAGAGAAAGGGGGAGGCTTGATACTTAATTAGTTGGACAGTGCATTCCCTGAGGTTATATTCCTTCAAAATAGCTGAAGGAAACAAGACGGATGGATGTGTTAAATTTAGTTTTCCACGTTCATTTTTTAAAAAAAATAAATCAAGTCCTCTCTGTTGTTTTTAGGAAATTTGTGATATGGAAACGTTCTTATTAAGGACAAAATGAAATGCTCACTCATCTAAACCTTCCTGTTCATCAGGTACTCAATATTTGTGTCTACTAGGGCTGTCCAACCACGGAAAAAATTGTTTCTAAACTCGATTCGTTTTTAGGGGTTTTTTTGCATTTCGTTATTTAAAAGAATTCCAAAATTTTTCTTTTAAAAAGTTCGATATTTACGAAATTTCAGAAATTACGAAACAATTTCGAAACAATAACGAATCGATTCGTTAATGGCGGACGCGATTGCGCAATACGCTAAAAAACCCTCCAAATGGGACAGGGGGAACTTCTGAAGCTTCCCTCTCCCTCTGTTGTTGACTGTTGGTGTGATATTTTTTTTATCACTGATAAAACAAACAACGACTATAAAACTTGCACCAGACATACGGAAATAATAACGAAATAATAACGAAACAATTTTGAAACAATTACGAAACGAATTGGAAAAATTCGTTTCGTTTTTTTAGTTGCTCCTGAATGGTTCAATATCGCTTCGTTATAAAAAAATAACGAATTAATAACGAATTACGAAATTAATGAACGAAACCGCCCAGCCCTAGTGTCTACCTCTAGTAATGTAAGTAAAACAATCAATGCCTTGTATTTGTATTTTAAAAATTCAATGGAAAATGTTTTTGAACGCCTAATAAACACCTTCATCCACACAAGGAATCAAATAAAATTTTCACTCTGTCCACCTAATTATGTGCCCAGAAATGGGAAAGGACTGTAAATTTCACTAATAATAATAATAATCATCATCATCATCATCATCATCATCATCTTTATTTATACCCTGCCACCATCTCCCCAGTGGGGACTCAGAGAGACTTAATGGGGCCAAGCCCGGACAACATATTACAGCAAAATAGAAGCAAAGCATAAACAACAAACAACATCACCAAAATTCCATAGAAAGAGAGAGAGAGAAAAAAAGTATAACATAGTCATAAAATAAAATTCCAATAAACACAATCATGATAACAATGGGGATAACAATGGGCGGGCCATATGTACAAGATAAAATGATTAAAATCTAATGAGATAAAAAACAGGGGCAGGTTATTTGCAGGGAACTCATAGAAACAAGCAGAGTTGTGAAGCTAAACTTCTCATTTGGAGGGCGTATACTCCAGTGGCAAAAGCATTGAGGGGTGCACTACTGTCATGTTGTGCACCTACTTGCCAAAGGTGCAGCGGAAGAGCCAGGTTTTAAGGTTCTTTTTGAATGTTTCTAATGAAAGGACTTTCCTGATCTCTCCAGGTAATGAGTTCCAAAGTTGGGGAACCACAGAGGAGAAGGCTCTCTCCCTTGTGCCCACAAGACGAGCTTGTGAGATTCGTAGGGGTAAAAGGAGGGCCTTCCCCGAAGATCAAAGGACCCGTGTTGGTACGTGGAGAGAGATACGGTCACGAAGGTAGGCAGGTCCCTGACTCATTATTCTGAAATTCTATAGGTATTCTATGGTGGCTTTTAGCATTCTGTTTTAAAATAAGGGAAACTCTGCAGGCCACAAATCAGACATTGAAGATAGAAATGTACATCCAGGTAGAAATTGTTGGAGCATGTAAAAATCAGTTGATGAATGTGTTAACTGAAAAATGTAAAGCATAAAACTGATTGGTTGTGCTATGCCGGAGAAGCTGGCTGAGCCTGGGAGTTTTGGCAACAGTTACATTTTGAGGTTTTCTGTGCAGTACTTTTGCTTCTGGGCTGCTAAAGGCCTATGTTTGAAACAAATGCACACAACAACAATGCTAATTAATTTGACTATCTCATCAGCCAAAAGCAGGTCCACACTTCTCATTAAAATATTATATGTGAGTTAAAATTGTTCTTCAATGCAAAGATACAGAATGGGGAATGCCTGGCTTGAGAGCAGTACGTGTGAAAAATATCTTGGAGTCCTCGTGGACAACAAGTTAAACATGAGCCAACAATGTGATGTGGCGGCAAAAAAAGCCAATGGGATTTTGGCCTGCATCAATAGGAGCATAGTGTCCAGGTCCAGGGAAGTAATGCTACCCCTCTATTCTGCTTTGGTTAGACCACACCTGGAATATTGTGTCCAATTCTGGGCACCACAATTGAAGAGAGATATTGACAAGCTGGAATGTGTCCAGAGGAGGGCGACTAAACTGATCAAGGGTCTGGAGAACAAGCCCTATGAGGAGCGGCTTAAGGAGCTGGGCATGTTTAGCCTGAAGAAGAGAAGGCTGAGAGGAGATATGATAGCCATGTATAAATATGTGAGAGGAAGCCACAGGGAGCAAACTTGTTTTCTGCTTCCCTGGAGACTAGGACGCGGAACAATGGCTTCAAACTACAAGAGAGGAGATTCCATCTGAACATGAGGAAGAACTTCCTGACTGTGAGAGCCATTCAGCAGTGGAACTCTCTGCCCCGGAGTGTGGTGGAGGCTCCTTCTTTGGAAGCTTTTAAACAGAGGCTGGATGGCCATCTGTCAGGGGTGCTTTGAATGCAATATTCCTGCTTCTTGGCAGGGGATTGGACTGGATGGCCCTTGAGGTCTCTTCCAACTCTTTGATTCTATGATTCTATGATTCATTTTAATTATTGTATTGTTTTTTCATGTTTTTTTCACACTACAAATAAGATATCTGCAGCATGCATAGGAATTTGTTCATGATTTTTTTCAAACTATAGCTTGAGCTCCCCTCCCCCCAAATAGTCTAAGGGAACATGAACTGGCCCTCAGCTTAAAAAGTTTGAGGACTTTGGAGTTTCCAGAAAACACCCGGGCTTTCTAAAAGCAGGGCGAAGTTGGGATAGCAGAAGTGATTCATTTTCAATGAATTCAGATTTTTGGCCCAATGTCTTCAAGCCCTCAGAGTATGCAAGTACTCGCTTATCCAACCTTCGCTCATCCAACATTCTGTATTATCCAATGCAGTCTGCCTCTTGCCCGAAATAATGTCCAGGGTGGGAGAAAGAAAGAACCCTTGTCTGGCCCAACTTATCTATCCGAACGTATCTCAGCCTATCAGCCCACCAGGACCCTAAGATCTTCTGGAGAGTCCCTTCTCTCTATCCCTCCAGCTTCAGAAGTGCGGCTGGCGGGAACGAGAGACAGGGCCTTCTCTGTGGTGGCCCCTCGGCTTTGGAACACCCTCCCTATAGAGGTACGATCAGCCTCTTCGCTGATGGTGTTTAGGAAGAGACTGAAAACATGGTTGTTTAAACAAGCATTCGGCTAATCTGTTGCAATCGAACTTTGGTGACTAAGGACAGGAAATATGGACAACGAATTCTGGATTATGATTTCAACTCGAGATATGGGATTATTATTGGTGGCCCAATAATTTGTAATTTGTTATTGTATGCGTATATGTTTTAAATTGGAGATTGTTTTTAATTGTTGTAAACCGCAATGAGTCGCCGATCCAGGCTGAGATATTAGCGGTATACAAGTGTATTAAATAAATAAATAAATTGTCTGTTTTGGTGCTAAATTTGTAAATACAGTAATTACTACATAACATTACTGTGTATCGAACTGCTTTTTCTGTCGATTTGTTGTAAAACATGATGTTTTGGTGCTTAATTTGCAAAATCATAATGTAATTTGACATTTAATAGGCTTTTCTTAATACCTCTCCTTATTATCCATCATTTTTGCTTATCCAACGTTCTGCTGGCCTGTTTATGTTGGATAAGCAAAACTCTACTGTATTGTGATTTCCTTGATGAGAAAAAGGGTAATATTTTTAACCCAGTGTTGGTACTGTGTTTCCTGGAATGACCGTGACAGCATCTCACTTTTTATTATTTGTATATGCAGCTACAGAACCTCCCAACTGGTTAATAGATCTTGTGTTTTGAAAGAAGCTACCTTCTCTCCGACTACCATATTTTCCGGCGTACTAGATGATTTTTTAACCCTGGAAAATCCTTTCTGAACTTGGGGGTCATCTAGTACGCCAGGTATAAAAAATCACTTCCTGTTTTGGGTCGAGGTAAGGGAGGTGGGCAGCTGCCCTGCGCTGGAGCAGGGTGACTGAAGCAGCAGCAGCTGCTGCACTCCTCCAGCACCGCTTGTCTCCTGCTGTTAGGCTTCAGCCTCACTGAGGGGCTCTTCCACTTTATGCCCACCTTGGCTGTCAGTGCGGTGGCGGAGGAAGAGACGATATACTCACCGGATGGCTATGTCGCATGGACAGCCGAGGCGGGCCTCGAGTGGAGGAGCCCCTAGGTGAAACTGAAGCTCAGCAGCAGGAGACAAGTGGCTCTGGAGGACAGCCCTCAGGTTCCGCCTGTCTCCCGCTGCCGAGCTTCAGCCTCACTGAGGGGCTCTTCCACTCTATGCCCACTTTGGCTGTCAGTGTGGCGGTGGTGGAAAAGGCGATATACTTGCCAGATGGCCACATCGCCGCCGCCTCCTCCTCCACTGTGGCATGGACAGCTGAGGCGGGCCTGGAGTGGAGGAGCCCCTCGGTGGAACTGATGCTCAGCAGTGGGAGACAAGCGGCCCCAGAGGCCAGCTCTGGGGTTCTGCTTGTCTCCCGCTGCCAGGCTCCAGGTTCACCAAGCGGCTCCTCCACTCCAGACCCACCTCGGCTGTCAATGCAGCTGTGGAGGAGAAGGCGATATATTTGCCGGATGGCTGCATCGCCTCCTCCTCTGCTGCCACCACCACTGCACTGATAGCCGAGGCAGGCCTGGAGTGGAGGAGCCCCTCGGTGAAGTTGAAGCCTGGCAGTGGGAAACAAGCGGAACCTGAGGGCTGCCTTCTGGTGTCGCTTGTCTCCCGCTACTGAGCTTCACTTTCACTGAGGGGCCTCTCCACTCCAAACCCGCCTTGGCTGTCTGTGCGGCGGCGGTGGTGGAGGAGGAGGTGACACGGCCATCCAGCAAGTATATCACCTCCTCCTCTGCCACAGCACTGACAGCTAAGGTGGGCATAGAGTGGAAGATCCCCTCTGTGAGGCTGAAGCCCAGCAGCGGGAGACAAGCGGCACTGGAGGAGCGCAGCAGCTGCTGCTTTGGGTGCCCTGCTCCAGCACAAGGCAGCTACCTGCCTCCCTCACCTGTTAGGAGCCTCCATCTTGTTTTGGACCCAAAACAGGAGGTGATGAGCATGGTGGTTGACTGGCTGTGGTGTGGCCTGGCTTCTGGTGGAGGGGAGGCTGCCTCTATGGAGCCGAGAAGCCACCTCAAAGCCCAGGAAAGGAGACTTTGGGGCCTGAAGGGGCTGGCAAGAAGGGTAGTCTAATTGGGCGAGTATATCCAAAAATTGAAATTTTATATTAAAAAGTTGGGGAGTTGTCTTATGCTCCCAGTCACCTAGTAGGCCAGAAAACATGGTAATAAATATGATGCCGGAATCCTACTAATTTTTCTGAGTGTGAATTACACTGGTGTTGGTGGGGCTACCTTCTCTGTCAATGTACCCTTGATTACACTGTGCAGTCATTGAAGACGCATCATTCTCATCTTCATGAGAAACAACTGAAGCTGAATACATGCAATTCAAGCAGTTCATTAAGAGAGTTGTGCAAGGTGATACTCAACAAATTAAAAGTAAGTTACTTTAATTAAAAGCTAACTTAAATCTAAAGAAACGGGCTTGATTGTGAAACATTTTTTTTCAGATTTTTTTTTTAAAAAAACTATGGTGCCATACAGCCTGAATCCAACTTCTCTGAGAAGGAAGGTTCTCACATCTCCTCCTCCACACCTCTGAAAAATAACACTTACACCGCATTCCAATATGTAGGGACAACACTGGAAGTTTATCATCATTTTGCAGATGATGGTATTAAGATCCTGGACAGGGACAACTTTTATTTCTTATGAGCAAATACATCAACTTTAGACTATTGTCTGAGCATGAGTTGTTTTAGCACTGCTCACAATCCAATCTTCATTCAACATTGCAGGGATGTGGACATTCATGTTTCTCTTGCTTTTTCCTACATGTCTTCTCATTCCATCCCAATTTTATAATAGTCCTACGTGATACCACAACCTTCCATGTGGACAATTTGGCTGCGTGGTTTTGCCATTTTTAAAATATGCACATTTGTAGTTATGCATATTTTTCAAATGCACCCATGATTCTGTTGATTCCTATCTTTTTATTTTATACAGCAAAACAGAGAACACATCACATAAATATAGAAAAGAAAAGAAACATATAAAAGAAAGCAGTAACTTCCAACAGTCCAATTGATGAGTATAATTGTGCTGGCTTTGACCTTTAAAGCCCTAAACGGTTCTGGCCCTACATACCTATCCGAACGTATCTCGGCCTATCAGCCCACCAGGACCCTAAGATCTTCAGGAGAAGCCCTTCTCTCTATCCCACCTGCTTCACAGGTGCGGCTTGTGGGAACGAGAGATAGGGCTTTTTCTGTGGTGGCCCCCCGGCTTTGGAATGCCCTCCCTATTGAATTAAGATCAGCCACCTCGTTAATGGCATTTAGGAAAAAACTTAAAACTTGGATGTTCCAGCAAGTTTTTGGCTAACTTGACTTGATGATGTTTGTTCATGGATTAGCAACCTCGGACGACGAATTGGATTGTTGACGTTAATAATGAGATGTTCTGGACTGTATTGGTGGCCCAATACTATGTATGTATATGTATGTATTTTATAGTGTAATTTTTATATTAAATTGTAATATTGTAGTTTTAATTATGCTGTAAACCGCAATGAGTCGCCATACAGGCTGAGATATTGGCGGTATATAAGCGCACCAAATAAATAAATAAATAAATAAATTGCTAGGGGTGTGCAATTCAGTGCAAAATCATGCCATTGTCAGTCTTGTTATTTATTTATTTATTTATTTAAAACATTTATATCCCAATCTTCTCTACCTCCGTAGAGGGACTCAGACCGGCTGACAGCAAGGATTCAGTTCTAACACTAAAAATCTAAAACATCATACATCAACATTAAATTAACAAATACATATAGGATAAATTACATAAAAGCCGTTCACCAAGATAAAATCATGTCCAACTCTGTATATTCACTCCATATATTGTGGTTAGTAACTTTGGTCGATTGCCGGTCTCAGCCATAATTCCACAAAAGCTTTGTTCCACAGCCAGGTTTTTACTAGCTTCCTAAAGGTAAGGAGGGAGGGGGCAGATCTAATTTCATCTAATTTCATTCGGGAGTGAATTCCATAGCCGAGGGGCCACCACAGAAATGGCCCAGTCTCTTGTTCCCACCAGACGTGCCTGTGAAGGTGGCAGGATCGAGAGCAGGGCCTCTCCAGATGATCTTAACACTCTTGATGGCTCATAGCTATGCCTTCATTCTGTTTACCAGGAAATTGTTGAAATGGGGAGAGTATGTGTTTGTTCGGGAAAGATTTGGTCCATTGGCTACAATAAGGACAATTTAGAGGCTCATTTATCAGTCATTTTTAGGTCTATTTGCATAAAACCTACCTCAGTTGTAGACCACATTTATGACCGCAGGCCTGAAAAGTTTAATAACAATTCACAAATCGTATTGTCAAAGGCTTTCATGGTCGGAATCACTGGGTTGTTTGTCAGGGTTTGTCAAGATCTTTTTTATATATATAAATCTTTATTAAATTTTCCATATATTAAAAAGCCAAATATACAATCTCCTCATACTGACATTCGTTGACAAGTGGCAGAGGAAGGGTAGGCTGGGGAAGAAGAAGAGGGGGAGGGTGAAAACGGATGTAGGGGGATAAAGAGAGGAAAGACGAGGGGGAGGGTAAGAAAAAGTAAAAAGAGGGGATAGCTGAGAATAGTAGGAGAAATAGAGCGGGATAAAGCACATTGAGAGGGGATGGGTTGTGTACATAGGGAATACATCCTTACAAAACTAACAAAAAACAAAAACAAAACCAAACAAAAACAAAAACAAAAAGATAACAAAAAGGGTTTGTCAAGATCTAAGTTGAAAAAACATCCTATAGCTAAAAAGAGTTTTAAAACTACTAAAAGACCTTTTGATCTGGCAGGACCCATTTGGATCTGGCAGGATCCTTTACTCCGAGTGAGGGAGATACAAAGTACATTTTTGTAATTGTAGATGATTTCACAAGATTTTGTTATTGTATATTGTTGAAATCAAAGCACCAAGTTTTTGGCAATTTTAAAGAGTGGCTTGCAATGATAGAAAGAACATTTTCCTTTAAGTTAGGATGTATGAGAACAGATAGAGGAGGTGAATTTCTGAGTAATCAGTTTCAACAATGGTTAAAAGAAAAAGGTATTTCTCATCAGAAAACTAATCCTTATTCTCCTGCTGAAAATGGAGTAGCAGAGAGAAAGATAGGAGATCATTTCATTTCCCTCCAAGTATGAAGTTTGTGTTGTAATGTGCTACCTAAATGCTAAGAGCATGAATGCTGCTGCGATTCATTGTGAAGTCATTTAAGTTTATGGAGAGGACATAATGTCAAGACAGTATGTGACAAAATGGGTATGGAATATATTGTGAGACCATGAAGGAACTTTGCAGAGCCATCCAAAATAAACATTGTGGGATACTGATGGCAGAGTCTGTCTCTTTCATGGCAATGTGTGTCCGCACACCGTTCATGCAACACAAGAGTTGTTGATTGCATTTGGTTGGGATGCTTTAAGCCACCCCTCTCACAGCCCCGATCTTACACCCAGTGACTTACTTACTTACTTAGGCGACACCTCGTAGTCCAAAGATGATGGTGTAGTATCCAAGTGTAGTATACTGGCGGTGGGTCCATAGGTGAGTGTGGAGCCCTATTCTTGATCTGCATCTTCTCCCACAGTGAGGGCATTGGTTTCCAGGTGGAAGGCTGTCCCGGTCGGGGTTGGCTTGATGCGCCTTCCTCTTGGCACGTTTCTCTCTTTCGCCCTCCATTTGTGCCTCTTCAAATTCAGCAGCACTGCTGCTCACAGCTGACCTCCAAGTGGAGCACTCAAGGGCCAGGGCTTCCCAATTCTCAGTGTCTATGCCAGAGTTTTAAAGGTTGGCTTTGAGCCCTGTCCTCCAACATTCCGTTTTCTGTTCTTGAGTTCAGAGTAGAGCAACTGTTTTGGGAGACGCTGGTCAGGCATCCGGACAACATGGCCAGTCCAGGAGTTGATGGCGGAGGACCATCGCTTCAATGCTGGTGGTCTTTGCTTCTTCCAGCGCTCTGACATTTGGCTGCATTGTAGTAGAATCATAGAATCATAGAATCAAAGAGTTGGAAGAGACCTCATGGGCCATCCAGTCCAACCCCCTGCCAAGAAGCAGGAATATTGCATTCAAATCACCCCTGACAGATGGCCATCCAGCCCCTGTTTAAAAGCTTCCAAAGAAGGAGCCTCCACCACACTCCGGGGCAGAGAGTTCCACAGTCAGGAAGTTCTTCCTCATGTTCAGATGGAATCTCCTCTCTTGTAGTTTGAAGCCATTGTTCCATCGTCCTAGTCTCCAGGGAAGCAGAAAACAAGCTTGCTCCCTCCTCCCTGTGGCTTTCTCTCACATATTTATACATGGCTATCATGTCTCCTCTCAGCCTTCTCTTCTTCAGGCTAAACATGCCCAGCTCTTTAAGCCGCTCCTCATAGGGCTTGTTCTCCAGACCCTTGATCATTTTAGTCGCCCTCCTCTGGACACATTCCAGCTTGTCAATATCTCTCTTGAATTGTAGTGCCCAGAATTGGACAGTCTTCCCAAGAGATTTGCAGGATTTTTTGGAGACATTTGCAGGATTTTTTGGAGAAAAAAAAATAATGTAGACTGTCCACGTCTTGCAGGCATATAGCAGGGTTGGGAGGACAATAGCTTTATAGACAAGCACCTTGGTATCCCTGCGAATGTCCCGGTCCTCAAACACTCTCTGCTTCATTTGGAAAAATGCTGTACTCGCAGAGCTCAGGCGGTGTTGTACATATTTCGGTGTCAATGTTGACTTTTGTGGAGAGGTGGCTGCCAAGGGGGTGGAAATGGTCAACATTTTCTAATGTTACCCAGTGACTATAATCTGTTCACTCAATTGAAGGAACACCTGGGTGAATAACACTTTTCTGACATCAATGATGTGAAAATTGAAGTAAGGAACTGGCTTTAAAATGCAGAGGGAAACTTCTATGACACAGGCATCAAAAACCCATCCCACAGATGACAAAATGTATTGAACTGAATGGTGATTATGTGAAAAAAAAAGAATGTAATACCTAGCCTACAATCTTTGTAAGTTTTATTAAAATATATTCATTCTTTGTATTTTTTAAAAAATCTTGTAACTTTACTTTCTGGATAACCCTTCAGGAGTGTATCTCAATGTGATAGGGTTCCAGGAGGTTGCATGCATGCACACCTCCTTTCAATGGGTGTGGTTCTCCAGGTCTCAAATGTTCTCTGCCTGGCTGTAAAACTGTATTCTCTCAATTTGAAATGAGGAGGGATTGTAAGGATGGTTTGCTTTTTTCCCATTTTGCATAAGAATCTGTTGCCTGGGAAAAGTGTGGGATGGGCCTCAGGGAAAATACCCCTGCGATTCAAAACGCTAGAAGGTATGTTGTGTAGGAGTTGTAACTCCCAGCAATGATTGAGACCTGTGTTTATGCTACTGTCTGAAAAATGTGACAGGTGTGCATTGTTTATGGTGTCATTTATGGTCAGGAAGAATGAGCTGGGAAAACCAGGCTTGATGGCACTGCTTTTCAGAACCACATAAATTTGCCACACAGGAGTTAATAACCGTTGAAAAGGGTAGCCCTTTTATCACAGTAAGAAAAGCTCTGTCTGTAAATGGTTGAGGGTGTTGGTGCCAGCTAATAACTACATGGGTGTTGTTCTCTCAAACAGTTCTTATGTTGCTTCACAGTAAACAGAATCCTAAGGAGCCCCCGGTGACGCAGTGGGTTAAACCCCTGTGCCGGCAGGACTGAAGACCAACAGGTCGCAGCTCCGAATCTGGGGAGAGTGCGGATGAGCTCCCTCTATCAGCTCCAGCTCCTCATGGGGGACATGAGAGAAGCCTCCCACAAGGATGGTAAAAACATCAAAACATCCAGGCAATGTTCCCTGGGCAACATCCTTGCAGACGGCCAATTCTCTCACACCAGAAGAGACTTGCAGTTTCTCAAGTCACTCCTGACATGACAAAAACAAAAGAAAAAAACCCTGAAATCCTGTTGGTGACACATTCATGTGTATATTGGTTGCTAGTTGCTTGCAAAATAAAATGGATGAAGGAAGGAAGGGGTGGGGTGGGGGGGATGTAGTGACACCAAAGTTGCTTAATGCTTATATTGAAAATTAAACAAAATTAACAAAAATTATTGACTAGTGTTTTGATTCTTAAAATTTTCTCCCCACTTTACTGCATGTTTCCTCATAGCAATTTGTTTGCATGAATCTAACAAATTACTAAATATGTCAGACGTGTGATCCAACACAACAGCCAGCATAGTGATCTTGTTTGCTATGTACTAATCTTGTTATGTTTCAAATAATAATATTTATTTATCACATCAGAAGCAATCCAACGTATTTGAGAAAACAAAAAGTTAAAAAACTTGGCATTCAATTAAATGTCCTTTTGATATCGAGACCGCTATCCCCGGTAGAAGAGATCCCGAGGACCGCACCAAAGAGGGTCCTTGGACCTTGGTGAGGGCAGAGAAGCCAATTCCAAGAGCGCAAAAATATTAAAAATAGTAAATCCTCACCAAAGCGGAAGAAGATGGCGACCGAGGTTCTTTATTAGCGATTCAGCTGAGATCGGATGCAACTGTAGGGATATTTCCACTACAAGCATACCAGCACAGAGTTTACATGCATTTTTATAGGCATTTTACAGAATGGCATTTCAAATTTCCCGCCTGGCTTTACGCTGATTGGCTGACAGTCTGAACAGCTGGGAGGAGGCTTGGCGGCCCGCCTTGCTCTGGGCCAATCAGCAGGCTTCCCCGCCTCTGGGGAACCAATCAGCGCGCTTCTCTCGCCTCTGAGGATGGACGAATCAGGAGAGAGGAGGCGGGACTATTGCTGACAATGGGGAAATGATGGGATTATCACTTGCCAGCCAGCTGGAATTTTGAGACATTGTTTGGCCGGCAAAAGCTTGATTATTTTAAGAAAGGTTTTCCTGTCCCAGATCTGATAAGGTATACCTCTTGATGGGTTTTGTGAAAGGAGTAAACAGGATCGGGGCGAGGGGACCCCTGGGGCCGGCCTCATCCCTTTGTAAGTCAATCATGATGTCCAAAGAAACTTCCTTGTCTGCCAGACGAACTCAGAGAGCAAACAAAGGATTTTTCAACTTGTTATTGTCCATGCTAATGTTTGGAGGCAAGGTTGGTTTCGGGGGAGACACGGGCTCTCCCTCAGGCGCTAAGCAGTCCCTGGTCACACTTTTTCTGGGGCAAAGAGCAAGGGGAAAGGCAGAAGGGCAAATAATATTTCATACATATACAATTAATACATAAATCTTATAAAAGGATCCCATCCCCATCCCACATATTTAATAAAAGAATTGATTTTTATTTGAAAACTTGGAGTCCCATGTTTCTGGAGAAAGTTCGTGGAAATGGATGTGGCTTGCAGTCCAAAGCAAGCAACAGAAAGTTATTTTCCTTGGTTAAAATTAGCAGATGGGCACGGAGTTGATCTGTAGCGAAATCCACAGCTTGGTCCTTGGGGAACGATAAATCTTTCCCAAGGACTGGGCTTCCTGCTCTGCCCTCTCTCCGAGGTCTCATGGGGGGAACCGCATCAAGTCCCCGGGTGCAGAGCTGGGCAGGAACGAGTGGCAGCGAGGAGAAATTGGCTGTTTGCACGGATCTGGCGATTTTGACAATCAGCTGTTTTCTGTCGAATTATATTCTTTAAAATAGAAAGATTATTTATTTATTTATTTATTTATTTTATTTATACACTTGTATACCGCTAATATCTCAGCCTAAGTCGGCGACTCATTGCGGTTTACAACAATTAAAAAACAATCTTCAATTTAAAACATACAACACATACAATATCAATTATTGGGCCACCAATAATAATCCCATGCATCTCGAACTAAAATCACAATCCAAAATTCGTTGTCCATGATTACCTGTCCTTTAGTCACCAGAATTCGATTGCAACGGATTAGCCGAATGCTTGTTTAAACAACCATGTTTTCAATCTCTTCCGAAACACCATCAGCGAAGAGGCTGATCGTACCTCTATAGGGAGGGTGTTCCAAAGCCGAGGGGCCACCACAGAAAAAGCCCTGTCTCTCGTTCCCGCCAGCCGCACTTGTGAAGCCGGCGGGATAGAGAGCAGGGACTCTCCAGAAGATCTTAGGGTCCTGGTGGGCTGATAGGCTGAGATACGTTCGGATAGATAAGTTGGGCCAGAACCGTTTAGGGCTTTAAAGGCCAAGGCCAGCACTTTGAATTGAGCCCGGTAGCATATCGGCAGCCAGTGGAGCTGGTTCAGCAGAGGAGTTGTATGCTCCCTGCGCCCTGCTCCTGTTAGAATCATGGCTGCTGCCCGTTGGACTAGTTGGAGCTTCCGGGCCGTCTTCAGAGGCAACCCCACGTAGAGAGCGTTGCAGTAGTCAAGGAGGGATGTAACCAGAGCGTGGACCACCGTGGCCAAGTCAGACTTCCCAAGGTACGGTCGCAGTTGGCGCACGAGTCTTAACTGTGCGAATGCTCCCCTGGTCACCGCCGAAACCTGGGGTTCCAGGCTCAGCGATGAGTCCAGGATCACACCCAAACTGCGAACCGGCGTCTTCAGGGGGAGTGCGACCCCATCCAACACAGGCTGTAACCCTATACCCTGTTCGGCCTTCGACTGACCAGGAGTACCTCTGTCTTGTCTGGATTCAATTTCAATTTGTTCGCCCTCATCCAGACCGTCACAGCGGCCAAGCAGTTTAGTTTAGAATTAAGTACAGAAAAATATGGCACTAAAACGGAGCCGATCCGCCATTTTGAGATTTTCGAGGATACGGGGGGCCCAAAAGGGAGATCTCCGTATCCGCGGTTCCAATTGACGCAGATTCGGCATCCCTGGGACGCTGGAAAAGCATCCCAGGCAGGCTCACGGTTCTCCGGAGCCTTGAAAAGGATTTATTTCATGCATTGGGTTGTTCAGGCAAGTGAAGGACACAAAGTAGCAAGCGAAAAAGTTAAAAGTTGCAAATCTCAAGTACTTTTATTAGGGATTAGATACAAAGTCAGGGCTTGGGGGAAAGTGATAAAGGCTGAATGCAGTCCTAGTTTGAGCTGTCTTGTTGGGGCACATTTCATCAGTTTATCCCCATTGTAGCTTTCAGGAACTACAGAACTCTCTGCTGCAGTTCAAACTAACTTGAAGGCAGGGGCCTCCGCATCCCTCGGGGTCACTTTGACCAGTAGTTGGCCACTTGAAGTGCCTCTGCTGTTGCTATAAGAAGGTCCTCCATTGTGCAGGACTCAGGCTGCATTGTAATAGGTGACCTGTGGTTTGCTCTTCTCCACACTCGCATGTCATGGACTCCACTTTGTAGCCCCATTTCTTATGGTTGGCTCTGCATCTCGTGGGGCCAGAGCGCAATCTGTTCAGCACCTTTCAAGTCTCCCAGTCTTCTGTGTTCCCAGGAGGGAATCTCTCATTTGCTAAAGCCAGAATTGAAAAGTCGACAACAGAGACCAAATGTAAACTCTGCAAGGAAGCAGATGAAACAACACATCACATCCTCAGCTGCTGCAAGAAGATTACGCAGAATATTCAAAATTAGGATTATTTATTCCATCATTTCCCCTATCTATATAAATAAAAATGTAATGTTCATTTGTGGGATGAACATAACTCAAAACCCAATGGACAAATTGACACCAAATTTGGACACAAGACACATATCAGGCCGAGTGACCATCACTCATAAAAACACTGAAAAACACAGCAGAAAAAAATTACAATGCATACGCAAAACCACATATATATACGCCACACATATACACAAATATATATACACACAAAACACATATACACAGACTTGGCCACAGAAACCTGTGGCAGGGGACAGCTAGTTTCAAATAAATGGGTCCTGGAGCAAATCAAGCCTGAACTATCCCAAGAGGCCAAGGTGAGTAAACTTAAACTGTCGTACTTTGAACATATCATGAGAAGGGATTGCTTACTGGACATGACAATAATGCTTGGTAAAGTAGAAGATAGGAAAAGGGGAGAATCTCATTACTGATAGGTTGATTCAATCTATCAAGGAAGCCCCAACAGGGCTTTTGATGCTAGGTGGCATATGTGAGGTCACTATAAATCGAAATCAACTTGACAGAGTTTAACAAGAACAGCAATAAAACCGAGGACAGAGAACTGTGATTGCTCTCCAAGATTTTGATTGAGTTGGTGGCAATCCAGGAGGGTGACCTCAGTTCTCTTACCTCAGTTGCACAAGTACAGCGTAACCCTCCCCATAGCTGTTAAAAAGTTATGAGAATGCCTAGGAGAGTTGAAAGCTACTGAGAAGAACTATATGTTAAAAGAAGCTATGCCTTGATAGTCTGAACTGTTATGATGCTAAATAATGGCTTCAGAAGGCTGAGAAATTCATTTCTCAGTCCTCTCAAACTATACTTTAGCATCCTAGATCTGGCAGAGTCTGGCTTCAGGCTGGGACATGGAACCAAGACAGCCTTGGTCGCCTTGGTAGATGATCTTCGCTGGGAACTAGACAGGGGGAGTGTGTCCCTGTTGGTTCTGCTGGACCTCTCAGCAGCATTCGATATCGTTGACCACGGTATCCTTCTGGGACGCCTCACAGACATGGGACTTGGAGGTACTGCTTTGCAGTGGCGCTGGTCCTTTCTTGAGGCACGGTCCCAGAAGGTGTTACAGGGTGACACCTGTTTGACCCCACAACTATTGTTGTGCGGAGTCCCTCAGGGTTCAATACTGTCTCTGATGTTATTTACATGAAGCCGCTGGGGGAGATCATCCGGAGTTTCGGAATGAGGTGTTATCTCTATGCAGATGACGTCCACATCTGTCACTCCTTCTCACCTGTTACCGAGGAGACTGTCCAGACTTTGAACCGGTGCTTGGCAGCTGTGTCAGACTAGATGAGAACTAACAAATTGAAATTGAATCCAGACAAGACAGAGGTCCTACTGGTCAGTCGAAAGGCCGCACAGGGCATAGGGTTACAGCCTGTGTTAGATGAGGTTACACTCCCCCTGAAGACACAGGTTTGCAGCTTGGGAGCGATCCTGATCTCATCGCTGAGCCTGGAACCCCAGGTCTCAGTGGTGGCAAGGAGAGCTATTACACAATTAAAACTTGTGCGCCAGCTGCGCCCGTACCTTGGGAAGTCTGATCTGGCCACAGTGGTCCACGCTCTTGTTACATCCCGAATAGATTACTGCAACGTGCTCTACGTGGGGTTGCCTTTGAAGACTGTTCAGAAACTTCAACTAGTCCAATGGGTGGCAGCTAGACTACTCATGGGAGCATCATACAGGGAGCGTACTACTCCTCTGTTATGTCAGCTCCACTGGTTGCTAATCTAATTCTGAGCACAATTCAAAGTGCTCGTCTTGACCTATAAACACCCTATATGGCTCTGGCCCAGCGTACCTGTCCAAACATATCTCCTTCTACAACCTAGGAGTTTAAGGTCTTCTGGAGAGGCCCTGCTCTTGGCCCTGCCTCTGTCGCAAATGCAGTGGTGGAGACAAGAGACAGGGCCTTCTTGGTGGTGGCTCCCCGCCTATGGAATTCACTCCCTTGGGAATTTAGGTCATCTTCATCCCTCCTCTACTTTAGAAGGAAATTAAAAATGTGGATGTGGGAACAGGCCTTTGGGTAATCTTGCAGACTCGACAAGAACAATGTCGACAATGGCTATGGAAACGGATTATGGACAAACCGAATGGAATCTCCAATTACAGAACTCGGCAGGACAATGGCCACCAGACTGGCTTTCTTTTCTAGTGGATTCCATTGTATTAACTTAATGTTTTTAATTATTTATAACTACTGATTTTGATATGTATTTTATTGTGTTTAATTGTAGGCATTGAATATGTGCTGGCTGGAAGCCACTCTGAGTCCCCCCCAGGGGGTTGAGAAGGGTGGGGTATAAATACTCGAAATAAATAAATAAATCCTTTCATTTTGTACTGTCTTGTTGATACACAAAAGAGTGGGCTGCAGTATGCTAGATCCTGCATACAAGAAGGTCTCCTGCATGACAGAAATCTATAGTAGTTCTATAATAGTAGTAGTAGTACTTGTGCTGGGACGACTGTACCAGGAGCTTCAGCTTCATTTTCTTTCTATTGAGTGTTTGCATGCATTCCAAGGTTCCATGCATTTTGCAGTAAGGTGGCTTCCCTTGGTTTGCAGTCATAGGGCTAGCCACCTGTCTATCATTGTTAAGTTTTGGTTCCGCCCCTTTTTCCAGGGCTTTGGGAGGGAAAGGGAACCATTTTTAGTTCTGTCTTATAGTGGAAAGCTTAGCTACAGGACGTGGATCAGCTCCATCTGTAGACAAGCTTTGTTCCTCACAGCATCCAGGGGAAACAGCTCCACATCTTTCGTAGAAAAAATCCAAAAGAACTCCAGCTGGAGAATCTACAAAGCCTTGGCTGGTAGGTCTGCTCGGGTAACCAGAAGCAATTGGAGCTGGGAGTAGAGCCCACACCAACAAGCATAGAAAGTAGATTGCCTGGGAGGGGTTAAAACGTGTTTTCCTTGTTAAAGAAAAGAAACAGTTCACAAAGCCAGTTACCTGTCCATTTGGGCAAGTTAAGAAGCATTTGTTTGACTTGTTGAAGATCTAAGAAGTGTTTGTTTAATTTGTTGAAGATCTAAGCAATAATAAAGGACTTTGTTAAACTTTTCAAGCATCTAAAGACTTTTGTATAGGAAAATCCTTAGGGCCTCTCAGCCAAGGCAACCCGGCTTCCCACTGGGCACAAAGAGCTTACTTACTTACTTAGGCGATCCCTCGCTTTCCGAGGATGATTGTCTTCCAATGTTCTTGTGGGTCCGTATGTGGCTGTGGAGCCCTATTCTTGCTCTGCATCTTCTTCCGCAGTGAGGGCATTGGTTTCCAGGTGGAAGGCGGTCTCGGTCGGGGTTGGCTTGACGCGCCTTCCTCTTGGCATGCTTCTCCCTTTCGCCCTCCATTCGTGCCTCTTCAAATTCTGCAGCACTGCTGGTCACAGCTGACCTCCAGCAGGAGCAGTCAAGGGCCAGGGCTTCCCAGTTCTCAGTGTCTATGCCAGAGTTTTTAAGGTTGGCTTTGAGCCCATCTTTAAATCTCTTTTCCTGTCCACCAACATTCCGTTTTCCGTTCTTGAGTTCAGAGTAGAGCAACTGCTTTGGGAGACGGTGGTCGGGCATCCAGACAACGTGGCCGGTCCAGCAGAGTTGATGGTGAAGGACCATCGCTTCAATGCTGGTGGTCTTTGCTTCTTCCAGCACACTGATGTTTGTCCACCTGTCTTCCCAAGATTTTTGCAGGATTTTCTGGAGGCAGCGCTGATGGAATCATTCCAGGAGTTGCATGTGACGTCTGTAGACAGTCCATGTCTCACAGGCATACAGCAGGGTTGGGAGGACAATAGCTCTGTAAACAAGCACCTTGGCACAAAGAGCACGTCCTGTTCAAAAGACAATTATTATAGGCCCAGCATGTGACAGCACAGTAGTATAGCAGAGACCTAGAGTAGTTCTCACATGGGCTTTGAAAGTAATGTTACATCTCATGTTAGCTTTCCATGCTTTCTAGTCTTTCAAAGTGTATGAAACATATACACTTTTCCAGATAGCTTTTCAGGCAAGACCAGATATAACATTGAACAAGTAAATATTGTTTCTGAAGTAACTGGTAAACTGCATGATCTCAAGAGAACACACTACTTAGATGTCATCTACTATTCCAGCTGTGATACACATCGTGGATTTTTTAAAGAAAATCAGGGAAGTTGGGAAAATTAAACTCAGTAAGGAGTATCTAGAATATTAAATAATTGATATTAAATTAATTGATAGCTATTAAAAATTATAAAAACTTCCTTTAGGTCTTATTCACAATCTAAATAATAACTGGGCCTCAGGCCCACATTTTATCATGATCGTTAATTGCTGGTGTTCAGAGAGCTGTTAATTTGACTTAAATCACTTCACCTCCCCCATATTATTAAGATATTCCACTTTCCTTGGGTTTGCTTCTGAGTTCTGGCACAGATAAAATTATAGCTGTTTATGTATTAAAACCTCTGTTGAACCACAAACTCAAAAATCATACATCTTTTATATTAACCTTCCATAATCCGGTAGAAATCATACAGTGCGCTTACTCAACATACACTGTAAAAATACCGACTCTCAATTAGACATAAAGATAGCTTCAATTTATTCTATGGTTCTAAACCAGTTGGCACTAAAATTAGGACTGAAATGGATGTGAAAAGTCCATCCAGGTTGAGCCCCACTTATGGAACCATGAACTGAACTCATGTGTTGTACAATGAGTTAGTTACCTATATTATTATTTATTCAAAGAACAATTTCTGTTATGGCATTTTGCTCAGTGCTACCCTTGTTGGAATACTCGGGAAAAATGGGAGAGGAGGAAAGCAATCATATACTATATATAAGATGCTTGGAGACAAAATGATCCTGACCCATGCTATTTAGAATTAGAAAATACTCAAGGCAGGCCTGTACCGGGGGGGGGGGGGGGGGGCTTGAGGGGCTTCAGCCCCCTCCCTGAAATTCTCAGAGTGTCCTCGAGAAGGCCTTACTGGTACATTATTTAAACTGTTATGTTTATTCATATCATGATCTGATCACCATACTCAATAGATCCCATATGCACGGAGGTATTTTGGGTCGTGTCAGGAGCGACTTGAGAAACTACAAGTCGCTCCTGGTGTGAGAGAATTGGCCGTCTGCAAGGACGTTGCCTAGGGGACGCCTGGATGATTTGATGTTTTATCATCCTTGTGGGAGGCTTCTCTCATGTCTCCGTATGAGGAGCTGGAGCTGATAGAGGGAGCTCATCCACCTCTCCCCAGATTCGAACCTGCGACCTGTCAGTCCCCCTCGAATCAAACTCAGCCCCCTGAACCAAACTCAGCCCCCTTGATTCAAACTCAGACCCCCGATTCAAACTCAGCCCCTCTGAATCAAACTCAGCCCCCCCCCAATCAAACTCAGCCCTCCCAAATCAAACTCTCCCCCAAATCAAACTCAGCCCCCCCCCCCCGCATCAAAATCCTGGCTATGAGCCTGACTCAAGGTGTCTAGAGATTCATTTTTGCAATGAATAAAGCTGCAAAACATCTAGCTTATTTGGACAATCTATATAAGCCCTGCTATGCTTTTGACTGCTCCAAAATTATGTGCATACTTCTTGGGATGTGTTACACATTAAAGACATGTTTTCTCATGGGTTTGAACTTCTCACAATACAGAAAACACTTAAGATTTTTTTATTATCAAAATAGGTGCATCCACTATCAATCAATGACTTTGGCCTATCTCGATTATCCACAAATGTGCTTTAATTTCTCCACCCTGCAAGTTTAGCAGAAAGATCTTCCTCAGTAGCGATTAGAAATGGTATAAAGAGCTACCGTTTCCTGCAAAATGCACTACTTCAGAATTTGAGGTCATTTAAGTCTATTTTTCTCCCACTTTGCTTCATAATGTCATTTAACAATGTTACATTGAAAGAACAATGTGTCATTCAAACCCACAAAGCATAGCAAGACATACTGCCTGTGTTGTGATTCCAAACCATCATACGTTTAGAACAGTGACATTTACATTCTGGAGGTTTGATGTGAGATGAAACTGCTCTCAATGGCGTCCAAAATTTCAATGGAGAAGTGAAACTTTATTGCTCTGGACTTTATTGTGCCATGTGTATCCCATTCCTGGCTTGCATCGGCCCTATGGTAAACACACACCCCACTATTGATGGGAAAGCTTATCGCTATTCCCAAGGCAATTATTTTAATATTTTAACCATAACTGTAATTGCAAAATTGTTTTAATTTATTTTTAATTATTTATTTTATTTATTTACTTTATTTATATACCGCTTTTCTCAGCCCTCAGGCGACTCAAAGCGGTGAACAACATTGATACAAAACATCACGAGACAAGTATAGGGCAATTAAAAACAATTGTAACATAAATCATTAAACATCAGTATAACAATCATTAGCACCTCAACAGTAAAATCAGAATCCAGTCTCATCATCCATTATTCCATATTCCTATGTCAAAAGATCAAAAACATTTATTTCGGTCATTGACCAGCACAGGAAATAGTGTCACATTTCCATACAAACCTGGCATGTTTGGTACATTAAAAATATAAATATAACTACTAAAAACACAATATGGGTGAGGGAGCAGAAGGGGAAACAGGGTAAAAACATACAATGCCCAGATCCATCACCAAATTGTAGATTCAGGGAAGAAGATTACTGGACACACAGTTGACTTTTGGAACTAGTCATTCCCTGGCGGATTTTGTATGCTGCTGCACAGAACTTTGCGACATTGTAGGTTGTAGCTGAATTAGTATCTGCAAGTAGCAGGGAGGTATAAAATTGTCCTGAATGGCCTGGGTGCTTGTCTATCAGAGGTAAGATAAGCCTGGCACGGATATGCCTGTAGAACGGGCACTGAAGGAGCACATGTTATATTGTTTCTACATGACCCGAGTCACAGGGGCAGAGTCTCTCTGGGAAAGGGATCTTCCGGTAGCGGCCTTTGAGTACAGCTGATGGGAGAGCGTGGCATCGGGCCAGGGTGAAAGCCCTTCGATGAATGGTAACCTCTAAGTATGTTAAATATGCCATAGGGGAGGCAAGGTATCTGCTGTCTTCATTGATAAGGAAGGTTGGAACCGAGGCCAGATCTAGTTGGCGCTCTGTGTCTGTGATACGTTGTTTAATAAGTGCTTTGGCTTGATTGTAATCCATAGCTAATAGTAGACCTGGAGAAAATCCCAATGAGGAGATTTTGGATGCTACCGCCTGCTTCCATGTGGATTGGAAGTCATCCTCCATGGTTAGTGGGGCAAGGCCAAGGGGTGCACGGGACAGTCTGAGCCAGAGGTTAAGTATGGCCACCCACACCCTGGACTCCACTCTCATAAAACCCGTCTCTAGTCGCAGGGTGGCATTAGAAACACATTTAGGTACCATATTCCTATGTTCAATTACACTGTTAAATTAAATGCTTGTTCGAACAGCCAGGTCTTCACTTTCCTCCGAAACACCAGCAGGGAGGGGGCCGATCTGTTATCTGCAGGCAGGGCGTTCTACAGCCGAGGGGCCACCACTGAGAAGGCCCTGTCTCTCATCCCTGCCAAGTGCGCCTGTGATGCAGGTGGGACCGAGAGCAGGGCCTCCCCAGATGATCTTAGTGTCCTAGTCGGTTCATAGGAGGAGATGCGTTCGGAGAGGTAAGTAGGGCCAGAACCGTTTAGGGCTTTATAGGCTAACGCCAGCACTTTGAATTGTGCCCGGTAGCAAACTGGCAGCCAGTGGAGCTGGTGCAACAGAGGAGTAGTATGCTCCCTGAGTGCCGCTCCTGTTAGCAACCTGGCTGCCGAACGCTGGACCATTTGAAGCTTCCGAGCAGTCCTCAAAGGCAACCCCACATAGAGAGCGTTGCAGTAGTCTATACGGGATGTAACCAGAGCGTGGACTACTGTGGCCAAGTCAGACTTCCCAAGGTATGGGCGCCGCTGGTGCACAAGTTTTAATTGTGTGAATGCTCCCCTGGTCACTGCTGAAACCTGGGGTTCCAGGCTCAGCAACGAGTCCAAGATCACACCCAAGCTGTGAACCTGCATCTTCAGGGGGAGTGTAACCCCGTCTAACACAGGCTGTAACCCTATACCGTGTTCGGCCTTACAACTGACCAGGAGTACCTCTGCCTTGTCTGGATTCAATTTCAATTTGTTCGCCCTCATTCAGACCATTACAGCAGCCAAGCACCGGTTCAGGACCTGAACAGCCTCCTTAGTAGCAGGTGGAAAGGAGTGACAGAGCTGGACATCATCCACGTACAGATCAAAAGCCTCAGCTTTTCACTAATGGGATTTTTAAAAAAACATTTCAAACATTTCTTGGAAGTGTTAGTTTTAATACAATTGAAAAGGCACACCATAGGGTCTAATGACAACTCTAATTGAAACACCTCAATTAGCATTTTTATTAGAAATTTGCAAAAATTACTATTTGCAAAATTATAACATCCATCCTCCTCACTTTAAAGAATCAAAGAAAGCAACATATCAATATATGAAACCATCCTTTACATCAGCGGTTCTCAACCTGGGGGTCGTGACTCCCAGGGGGGTCGCCTGGCCATTTCGGAGGGGTCACGAGGCTGCCTCTGTTGACCCCGCCCCAAGGGCAAAGGCCAGGGTGAGAGGTGGGCGAGGGGAACTCGGCTCGAGGCCTAGCTTTGCGCCAAGCCCCCTCGCCCGCCTCCTGCTTTCACCATTCGGCAAGGGCGAGAGACGGGCGAGGGGAACTCGGCCCAAGGCCTAGCTTCGCGCCAAGCCCCCTCGCCCGCCTCCTGCTTTCACTGTCTCCGGGACCCCTGAGCCGGTCACAAGATCATCTGTTGACCATGGGGCTTCTGTGTGGTAAGTTTGTCTCAATTTTATCATTGGTGGGGTTCAGAATGCTCTTTGATTATAGTTGAACTGTAAATCCCAGCAACTATAACTCCCAAATGTCAAGGTCTATTATCACTAAACTCCACCACTGTTCATGTTTGCCCATATTGAGCATTCATGCCAAGTTTGGTCCAGATTGATCATTGTTTGAGTCCACAGTGCTCTCTGGATGTAGGTGAACTACAACTCCAAAACTCAATGCCCATCAAATCCTTTCAGTATTTTCTATTTGTAAAGTGCTATTTGATACCACTTTAACTGCAATGGCTGAAAGCTGTAGAATCCTGTGATTTGCAGTTTAGTGAACCATGAACACTTTGGCAGAGAAGGCTATAAGCCTTGTAAAACTACACCTCCCGGGATTCCATAGCATTGAGCCATTGCAGTTGAAGTACAGTAGAGTCTCATTTATCCAACCGTAGCTCATCCAACATTCTCTGTTATCCAATGCAGTCTGCCATCAGCCCGGGTTCATAGCTATTTCAATACATTGCAATGTTTTGGTGATAAATTCATAAATACAGTAATTGCTACATAACATTGTCATGTTTTGAACTGTTTTTTCTGTTGATTTGTTGTCAAACATGATGTTTTGGTGTTTAATTTGTAAAATCATAGAATCATAGAGTTAGAAGTGACCTCATGGACTATCCACTCCAATTACGGTGTCATCTGTACGCAGATGATGTCCAACTCTGTCACTCCTTTCCACCTGCTACTAAGGAGGCTGTCCAGGTCCTGAACCGGTGCTTGGCTGCTGTGACGGTCTGGATGAGGGCAAACAAATTGAAATTGAATCCAGACAAGACAGAGGTACTCCTGGTCAGTCGCAAGGCCGAACAGGGTATAGGGTTACAGCCTGTGCTGGATGGGGTCGCACTCCCCTTGAAAGCGCAAGTTCGCAGCTTGGGTGTGACCCTGGACTCATCGCTGAGCCTGGAGCCCCAGGTCTCGGCGGTGACCAGGGGAGCATTTGCACAGCTTAGGCTCGTGCGCCAGCTGCGCCCGTACCTTGGGAAGTCTGACTTGGCCACGGTAGTCCACGCTCTGGTTACATCCCGTTTAGACTACTGCAACGCTCTCTACGTGGGGTTGCCCTTGAAGACGGCCCGGAAGCTTCAGTTGGTCCAACGTGCGGCAGCCATGATACTAACAGGAGCGGGACGCAAGGAGCGTACAACCCCCTTGTTGTACCAGCTCCACTGGCTGCCGATTTGCTACCGGGCTCAATTCAAGGTGCTGGCGTTGGCCTATAAAGCCCTAAACGGTTCCGGCCCAAGATACCTTTCCGACCGCATCTCGACCTACGAGCCCACCAGGACTTTGAGATCTTCCGGGGAGGCCCTGCTCTCGATCCCGCCTGCGTCACAGGCACGACTGGCGGGGACGAGAGATAGGGCCTTCTCGGTGGTGGCTCCTCGGCTGTGGAACACCCTTCCCGTGGACATCAGACTGGCTCCTTCCCTGATGCTATTCCACAGGAAATTAAAAACTTGGTTGTTCAAGAAGGTGTTCGAACAAGAAGTGCAATGATTGGTAATGACTATAGGAATGGAACAATGGAATATGATACTGGATTGTGGTTTGGACGATGAGACAACGCGGAATGGCTTTTTGTAGTAATGAGGATGTTTTTTGATGATGATGTTTTTGTTAATGCTGGATTGTGGATCATTTTATATTGTGTCTTGAATTTTGAACCTTGTTCTTTCTATGTTGTACACCGCTGTGAGTCGCCCCCGGGCTGAGAACAGCGGTATATAAGCAAAGTAAATAAATAAATAAATAAATAAATAAACTTGATGTTTAATAGGCTTTTCCTTAATCCCTCCTTATTATCCAACATTTTCGCTGGCCTGTTTATGTTGGATAAGCAAGACTGTACTGTAGTATCAAACTGCATTAATTCTATAGTGAAGATGCATCCACTCTGTCTAGCTTTTCCCTCTCATTTTCAATACCTGGATTCCCAGATTGTTGCTGTCAAACTGCATTAATTCTCCAGTGCAGATGCACCCAGAGACCTCAGATATGTTAGCATGCAATGATAGCTTGCAATGTTGCCAGCAGCAACATTAACAGGCAATTATGTGTTGTCTTATCCACATTACATGTGGCTTTATCTCCATTTACATACACATTCAACACTCAATGCAAGTAGACAAGGAGGAAATTACTCAGCCCTAAAGCATACTGTTTCAGTGTTATTTACTGGAGTGAATGAGTTTGTTTTCTAGTTGTCAGTCTTCATTTCCTTCATTGTTTTCCATCTCTATCAAATTGCAAAGTAACAAGCTTGTCCTCACAAATTATTTAATGACCAAGCTGGTAAGAAAAGAGTTGAAGTAAATAATTGTACTTTTTCACCCTGTTCTCACTGTCAACTCAGTTCTGCCTTACTCGCTATGATCTGCCCTTTTTGCTAAAATAGACCCAATTGCTGAGTGAGAAAGAGGACAACGAAGAGGAGGCACACAACAAAACCAATACAATTTACCTCTTGAGTTGCTTGGCAATTAAAGCCCACTTCATTCTAGTGTGCTGCTAAGTGAAAATGTAGCCACTTTATAGATTTCACTGGAATTAAACTTAAACCTACAGAATTGGGTTTATTAATTTCTGTCATGGCTCAATGGGGAAATAAGAGGGGTCATTCATTAAGGATACACAATTACCACAGACAAAAATGAAGTGCGGTGCTATTAACCATAATAAAAATGTTGAACACCGAGGAAATTTTCATTAAATATAATCTATTCTTTATACGACTCCACTTAATCCTTTTTGTTCATTTTTTCCCTTTGTGTTCTGCAACCCATTTAATTTTTATTGCTTAACTTTTTATAAATGTTTCTTAATATAATTATGATTAAATATTTCCAGTGGAAGGACAGTTTTTCGGTGAAATAAGCTTATTTCTGCCTCCAGCTCCTTATCTCAGTGAAAAATATTCTTTTGGAAACAACATGAGCGCTAAACATGGCTTCATTATTATTTGAGTTTATGAGTATGACGAGGAAAATACAAGGAACTGGAAAGGCATTCTGTATTTTACTTTGCTGCATTGAAATACAATGTCATTTGGGAAAACACACATCACCGAATCTAGAGTCAGTAGATGTATTGGACTATATCTCAGACCATTTCCCATAAATCTAGCCATTGACCATAGATCTCTGGCAACTATTCTGGTTGCTTTTTGTTGAGTTCCAGGGCCAGAGAAGCAGAGGGCGAAAACAGAAGGACGGCCTGCCTCAGGGGAGCGTGCTTGTTCCATCCATGTTGAACATTTACACAAATGACCAGCCACTGCCAGAAGGGACAGAGAGCTTCATCTATGCTGATGATCGTGCCATTACCGCTCAAACAGGGAGCTATGAGATGGTAGAACAGAAGCTCTCCAAAGCTCTAGGTGCTCTTACTGCCTATTACAGGGAAAACCAGCTGATCCCTAATCCATCTAAAACACAGACATGTGCTTTAGATGGAACAGAGAAGCATCCCAAGCTCTGAGGATTACCTGGGAAGGAATCCCACTGGAGCATTGCAGCACACCCAAATACCTGGGAGTCACTCTGGACCATGCTCAGACTTACAATAAGCACTGCCTGAATATCAAGCAAAAAGTGGGTGCTAGAAGCAATATCATACGAAAGCTGACTGGCACAACCTGAGGATCACAACCAGACACAGTGAAGACATCTGCCCTTGTGCTGTGCTACTCTGCTGCTGAATATGCATGCCCAGTGTGGAACACATCTCACCATGCTAAAACAGTGGATGTGGCTCTTAATGAGACATGCCGCATTATCACGGGGTGTCTGCGCCCTAAACCACTGGAGAAATTACACTGTTTAGCCGGTATTGCACCACCTGACATCCGCCGGGAAGTAGCAGCCAATAGTGAAAGGACCAAGGCAGTGATATCTCCAGCCCACCCCCTGTTTGGGTATCAGCCAGCATGTCAACGACCTAAATCAATAAATAGTTTTCTAAGATCTTCGGAGACACTCACTGGAATACCTCAGCAAGCGGGAGTCCAAAATTGGCAGGCTCAAACCCAGAACCTCAATCAATGGCTGACACCAAATGAGAGACTCCCCCCTAGGCAGACAGAAAACTGGATGACTTGGAAGGCGCTGGTCAGACTGTGCTCTGGCACCACAAGAGCCAACCTTAAGAAATGGGGCTACAAAGTGGAATCCACGACATGCGAGTATGGAGAAGAGCAAACTACAGACCATCTGCTGCAATGCAACCTGAGCCCTGCTACATGCACAATGGAGGACCTTCTTATAGTAACACCAGAGGCACGCTGCATGGCCAGCTACTGGCCAAAGGACATTTAATCAACTACCAAGCTTGCAAACTTTGTGTTTTGTTTGTTTGTTTGTTAAAAATGCAATAAAACTGTTTGGTCTGCTCCTGACACAATAAATAAAATAAAATCTGGCAACTATGAAGTCCAATATATTGAATTACCAAGCTGAAGAAAGTTGCCTTAGGATGCAGGGTGTTATGTAGCATTGTTATGTAGCATAGACTGAGAAGCCACGGTCATTGTGTTAAACTACATCACCAGTGGAACCTCACTCTGTGAAGTCTGTGTGTTGATCAGTTGTGCACTGACCTCCACACATTAAAAAAAACCCACGCACAGGCGTCTTCCAAAGAAAATAAAAACAAACCAACCAAAGTCCCATGGCGATCAGCGAGTGGCGACGGGGGCAGGACTGTGAAATCTGGAAGCCCCTAGTCACAGACTGGCACATGGGCGGTGGGTATGGACTCAGTCGTTCTACCTCAAGGTCCGAGGCAGTTGAGTAGTTCGGCAGCTGTATCCGCGACTGAGCAGCCCTTTTTAGGACCCACTCTGCTCACCCCACATGGGGAGGGGGCTAGAAAAGGTGCCCTAAACATAGTCTGCCTCACTTATCCCTGACTGGACTGCCGCGTCCAGTGGGGTCACCACCCTGCGCCAAAAAAGAAAAATGAACTTCGGTACGTGGAACGTACGGACTCTGATGGACAACAGTGGCAGTGAACGCCCCGAACGCAGAACTGCCATCATTGCAAGGGAGCTGGGACGCTTCAACATCGACATAGCAGCCCTTCAGGAGACCCGGAGAGCAGGAGAGGGACAGCTGAAGGAAGAAAAAGGAGGCTACACCTTCTTCTGGAAGGGACTGCCCGAAAAAGACCAAAGAATGCACGGAGTTGGCTTCGCCATCAGAAATGATCTGATGAAACATCTGCCCGAAGCACCCACTGGCATCAACGAACGACTCTCAACCCTCCGAATCGATCTTGCCAAAAACCAACGGGCAACCATCATAAGTGCCTATGCACCAACACTAGATGCTGACGAAGACATCAAGGAGAAATTCTACTGTCAGCTGGACACCGTCCTATCGGGGATACCTAAGGAGGACAAAATCATCCTCCTGGGGGACTTCAATGCAAGAGTCGGGCGAGACTTCGACCTGTGGCCAGGGACCATCGGAAAAGACGGGGTTGGAAACAGCAACTCAAATGGCATCCTGCTTCTCACCAAATGTGCGGAGCACAACCTTGTCATCACCAACACGCTCTTCCGCCAGAAAAACAAGTTCAAGACATCATGGAAGCACCCCCGGTCAAAGCATTGGCACCTCTTAGACTATGTAATCACACGCGCCAGAGACCGCCGTGAGGTGCTCCTCACAAGAGCCATGACAGGTGCTGACGACTGCTGGACTGACCACAGGCTAATTCGATCCTCGATGGCCATCAAGATCGCTCCCAAGCGCAGACTCCAAGGAAGGAAGACAAGGCGCAAAATGAACACCCAAGCCCTTCAGGAGCCCTCCAGACGAGCCCATCTCCAAACAGCACTCAAGAACCATCTACCCACAGTACACCCCGAAAATGTTGAGGAACATTGGAACAAGCTGAAGACCTCCATCATCCAAGCCTGCGAAGAAACTATTGGATACCAAACCAAGAAACATCAAGACTGGTTTGATGAAAATGACATCGAGATCCAACAGCTAATTGACAAGAAAAGGAAAGCCTTCCAAGCATGGCAGAGAGACATCAACTGTGCTGCTAAGAAAAAGATCTATGCCAGTGCAAAAGCTGAGGTCCAAAGAAGGACAAGAGAACTCAAGAACATCTGGTGGACAAAGAAGGCTGAAGAAATCCAACACCTGGCAGATACCCATAATGCTCAGGGATTTTTCAAAGCCACAAAGGTAATCTACGGACCAAGAAACCATGGCATACAGCCTCTACGCTCATCAGATGGAACCAAACTCCTGAAGGACCAAAACTCAATTGCACTACGTTGGAAAGAACACTACCAAAGCCTCCTGAACCGCAGCTCCAATGTGGCCGAAGAGGTCCTCTCACAAATCCCACAACAACAAACCAGGGATGAGCTTGCAGCACTGCCCAGTTTGGAAGAAGTCAACAATGCCATCAGCCAACAGAAGAATAACAAAGCCAGTGGACCAGATGGGATCCCTGCTGAAATCTTTAAAGAGGGAGGACCTGAGCTGACACACCAACTCCACCAGCTCATAGAAAAAGTGTGGGTGACCGAGAAAATCCCAGCAGACTTCAAGGATGCCACCATCATCACCCTCTTCAAAAAAGGGGAAAGAACAGACTGCGGAAACTATCGAGGTATCTCCCTTCTAACCTCCGCTGGGAAAATCCTCGCAAGAATCCTTGCAAACCGCCTTCTGCCCCTCTCAGAAGACACCCTCCCAGAATCCCAGAACGGCTTCCGCCCCTCCAGAGGAACAGTGGACATGATCTTCACTTCAAGACAGCTCCAAGAAAAATGCAGAGAACAAAATCAACCTCTGTACATGGCATTCATTGACCTTGCAAAGGCATTCGACACAGTGAATCGCAGCGCTCTCTGGACCATCCTCCAAAAAATCGGGTGCCCTAACAAATTTGTGAACATCCTGCGGCTCCTCCATGATGACATGATGGCAACAGTCTTGGACAGCAGTGGCTCCCAAAGTGACCCATTTAAAGTGGAATCCGGTGTCAAACAGGGATGTGTTATTGCCCCAACTCTATTCTCCATCTTCATCGCTATGATACTTCACCTTGTTGATGGGAAGCTTCCCACCGGAGTGGAAATAATCTATCGGACAGATGGCAAGCTATTCAACCTCAGCAGACTGAAAGCCAAAACAAAGGTTACAACAACATCTGTTATAGAACTCCAGTATGCTGATGACAATGTCATCTGTGCGCATTCAGAAGAAGATCTACAAGCCACTCTAAACACCTTTCAGAAGCATACGAGAAGCTCGGCCTGTCATTGAACATTGAAAACCAAAGTGCTGTTCCAGCAGTCACCAGCCATCCCCTCCACAATTCCAGTGATACAGCTTAATGGTGTAACATTAGAAAATGTTGACCATTTCCGCTACCTTGGCAGCCACCTCTCCACCAAAGTCAACATCGGCACTGAAATACAACACCGCCTGAGCTCTGCGAGTGCAGCATTTCCCCGAATGAAGCAGAGAGTGTTTGAGGACTGGGACATCCGTAGGGATACCAAGGTGCTTGTCTGTAAAGCTATTGTCCTCTCAACCCTGCTATATGCCTATGAGACCTGGACTGTCTACAGACATCACATGCAACTCCTGGAACGATTCCATCAGCGCTGCCTCCGGAAAATCCTGAAAATCTCCTGGGAAGACAAGCGGACAAACGTCAGTGTGCTGGAAGAAGCAAAGACCACCAGCATTGAAGCGATGGTCCTCCAACATCAACTCCGCTGGGCCGGCCACGTTGTCCGGATGCCTGACCACCGTCTCCCAAAGCAGTTGCTCTACTCCGAACTTAAGAATGGAAAACGGAATTGGGGGACAGGAAAAGAGATTTAAAGATGGGCTCAAAGCCAACCTTAAAAACTCTGGCATAGACACTGAGAACTGGGAAGCCCTGGCTTGAGTGCTCCAGCTGGAGGTCAGCTGTGACCAGCAGTGCTGCAGAATTCGAGGAGGCACGAGTGGAGGGTGAAAGAGAGAAACGTGCCAGGAGGAAGGCGCGTCAAGCCAACCCTGACCGGGACCGCCTTCCACCTGGAAACCAATGCCCTCACTGCGGAAGAAGATGCAGAGCAAGAATAGGGCTCCACAGCCACATACGGACCCACAAGGAAATCCATAATGGAAGACCATCTTACTCGTCCAACGAGGGATCGCCTAAGTAAGTAAGTAAGTAAGTAAGTAGCATTGTTGGATATGTTGATGGGTTTTAAATTGTTTAATGCAGTGGTTGCCAACTTGTGGTCCGTGGACCATCAATGGTCCGCAAGAACTAAAAATTGTTTTGTGGCCTCACCATTACAACACTGTTGCAACAAGAGTGACTGGTCTCACAAAACCCTCTTATAGTGCCAAGGCTTATTAAATATGGTTTTCTGTGGGCGAGCAGATGGTGACTACTGGATGGCATATATTCTGTATCAGAAACTAGAGCTGATGTAGTCTATCCAATGCAGTTTTTTGTCAAAGTGGTCCCTGGGCAAGTGGTCCCTGGTCAAAAAAAGGTTGGGAACCACTGCCCAGCATATATTGAACCGCGATACATTTATTTACATCCATAATTATCCAACTGCAGGCCCCCCAATAAGAATGAGCTTCTGACATCCCTCTTGCAAGGACAGGAAAGATCCACCATAATCAGAGTAAGCCTTTTTATTCTGAAAGCTATCAAGAAAAGAGCACATTTCCTGAAAGAAGAACCAGGAAAATAAGATTCTGATTGTAAATAGGTCAGTTGCTGTCCTCTCCTTTTTGCCTTGTCTTTTACTTGTGTAATATTTTGAAATTGTGTAAAAATATACACATGACTGATCAAATAAATAAATAAATAAATAATAATAATTATTATTATTATTATTTGAAACACAACAAGATGAATCCACAGCAGACACTCTGCTGGCTGTTGTATTGGATCACACATTGGACATTTCCCAAATGTCTACGACTGTGTGATGTATCGGCAAATAATGTGCACAGATCCCAGTAAAGTGGCCTTCTGCAGCTGGCAGATGGTACTTTTGTCAGTGCCGATTGTGTTTAAGTGCAGGCCAAGGTCTTTAGCCACTGCACCCAGTGTGCCAATCACCATTGGGACCACTTTGACTGGTTTGTGCCAGAGTCTTTGCAGTTCGATCTTTAAATCCTCATATTGTGTCATCTTTTCCAGTTGTTTCTCTTCAATCCTGCTGTCACCTGGGATTGCAATATCAACAATCCACATTCTGTTTTTTAACACGATTGTGAGGTCAGGAGTATTTTGCTCCAAAACTCTGTCTGTCTGAATTCAGAAGTCCCAGAGGCGTTTGACATGCTCATTTTCTGTAACTTTTTCTGGCTTGTGATCCCACCAGTTCTTTGTCGCAGGCAGATGGTGTTTGTGGCACAAGTTCCAATGAATCATCTGAACAACAGTGTTGTGCCTCTGCTTGTAATCTGTCTGCATGATCTTCTTGCAGCAGCCGAGGATGTGATCTATCGTTTCCTCTGCTTCCTTGCAGAGTCTACACTTGGGATCTGTTGTCGACTTTTCAATTCTGGCTTTGATGGCATTGGTTCGAATGGCTTGTTCTTGGGCTGCCAGAATCAGGCCCTTCATCTCCTTTTTCAGAGTTTCATTTGTGAGCCACGTTTATATTATTTCTTTGTCAATTTGGCTCTCAATTTTTGCCAGTTTTCTCTTCTGCTCTGAATTGTCTTTTTATGGTATTCCCTTTTTGTCTTTTGCACTTGAAGCAGTTTACTACTATTGACTTCCCTCAATGTTGATTCTTGACTGCCTTTCACATAATCTGCCAGCGCATGTTTCTCTCCTTCTACCATTGTTTCACTTGCAGATGCCCTCTCTCTGCCTCCTGCTTTTCTGGGCAGGTAAAGTCTGTCGACATCACTACGCGGGTGTAATGAGTAGCGGATTGTCATCAGTTTTCTTGTTTTTCTGTCCAGCTCATCCAGCTCTGCTTGTGTCCAGTTCACCATCCCAGCAGTGTATCTAATGATGGGGATGGCCCAGGTGTTGATAGTCTTGATCGTATTTCCGCCATTTAATTTGCTCTTCATAACCTTTCTGACTCTTTGGATATATTCTTTGCTGACCTATTGTTTATTATTATCATTTTCTGTAATTTTTTCCAGTTTGTGATCCCACCAGTTAGTTGTCGCAGGCAAATGGTATTTGTGGCACAAGTTCCAAGGAATCCTCTGAGCAAAGGTGTTATGCCTCTGCTTGTAGTCTGTCTGTGCGATCTTCTTGCAGCAGCTGAGGATGTAATCTATTGTTTCATCTGTCAGTTTTTCCAGTTGTTTCTCTGCAATCCTGCTGTCACCCGGGATTGCAACATCGACAATCCATACTTTGTATTTTAACACGATTGTGAGGTCAGGAGTATTGTGCTCCAAAATTCTGTCTGTCTGAATCCGGAAGTCCCAGAGGAGTTTGGTGTGTTCATTCTTTGTAACTTTTTCCAGCTTGTGAGCCCACCATTTCTTTGTTGCAGGCAGATGGTATTTGTGGCAGAAGTTCCAATGAATCATCTGAGCAACGGTGTAATGCCTCTGCTTGTAGCCTGTCTGCGCGATCTTCTTGCAGCAGCTGAGGATGGGATCTATTGATTCATCTGCTTCCTTGCAGAGTCTACATTTGGGATCTGTTGTTGCCTTTTCAATTCTGACTTTGATGGCATTGGTTCTAATGGCTTGTTCTTGGGCTGCCAGAATCAGGCCCTCCGTCTCCTTTTCCAAAGTTCCATTTGTGAGCCATAATAATGATAATAATAATAATAATAATAATAATAATAATAATAATAGTAATTTATTATCATTGTTGTCATCATCATTATCACTGGTTTAATGGTTTTGTTTATTTTAATAGTTTTGATATTTGATGTTATTTTAATGTTTCTATGTTTTTTAGGATATTAAATTGTATATTATATTGTTTTTAGTGTTGTTAACTTCTTTTGGCTCTTTTTTTTGGAGAGATAAATCGGAATATAATAATAATAATAATAATAATAATAATAATAATAATAATAATAATATCAATATTATACCTGGGGGTATGGGTGCATCCGCAATGTAGATTTCATGTAGTCTCACACCACTTTAGCTGCCATGGCTCAATGCAATGGAAACATGGGAGGTATCATTTTAGAATGTGTTTAGCCTTCTCAGTCAAAGTGTGTGGCACCTCACCAAATTACAATTCCCATCTCTACAGATGATATTCTTGTTGTATATCCAGTTAGAGGGGAATAAAACCTAGATACATTGCTACTGATACCCTTGTTTACCATCAAAATGAAAATTGTGGTAGAAAAGTTACCCCTTATAATGTGGGTGGATGAGGCTTTGCATGTTTAGAACCGACCTGACCTATGCAAAGTGATTTGTAATGTTGAAAGACAAAATACATGCCAGCCATTCAGTTTCCCTGTGGCACCAAATCTAACATATTTTTTTTTTACATTCATTTATTTCATTTGCTAGATAGGAGAACTCAGGCTAAGGACAAGAATTGAAGCTGCAAAGACTGCTACCTCCATCTCTTGAAAAAGAGCAAACCATCACAGATGTCATTCAGCCAGATTTATTTGTAAAGAAGTGCTCAGATTACTCCTAGCTACCAAACCGGTCTGTCCTGAAACAGAAAATTGTGCATGTTACAACAGCCAATGATGTAAGGCAGCAGGTAATGAATATGTCATTTTGGCTGTAAACCCTAGTTTGAAAGTCCTTAGATGGGTCAAGTGAATCATCATGTCTTCAGGATGATACATTATAGATGTCCTAACACAGCGTTTCTCAACCTCGGAGTCGGGACCCCTGGGTGGGTCACGAGGAGGGTGTCAGAGGGGTCGCCAAAGACCATCAGAAAACACAGTATTTTCTGTTGGTCATGGGGGTTGTCCGTGGGAATTTTGGCCCAGTTTTATCATTGGTGGGGTTCAGAATGTTCTTTGATTGGAGTTGAACTATAAATCCCAGCAAAAATAACTCCCAAATGTCAAGTGTATTTTCCCCAAACTCCACCAGTGTCCGATCATTGTTTGAGTTCACAGTACTCTCTGGATGTAGGTGAACTACAACCCCCAAACACAAGGCCAAGGCCCCCCAAACTTCTCCAGTATTTTCTGTTGGTCATGGGAGTTCTGTGTGCCAAGTTTGGTTCAATTCCATCACTGGAGGTGATCAGAATGCTGTTTGATTGTAGGTGAACTATAAATTCCAGCAACGACAACTCCCAAATAACAAAATTGATCCCCCCTCCAACCCCACCAGTGTATTGGGTGTATTGGGTATTTGTGCCAAATTTGGTCTGGTGAATAAAAATACATCCTGCATATCAGATGTTTACATGACGATTCATAACAGTAGCAAACTACAGTTACGAAGTGGCAACGAAAATAACTTTATGGTTGGGGGTTAGCACAACAGGAGGAACCGTATTAAGGGGTCGCGGCATTTGGAAGGTTGAGAAACACTGTCCTGACACATTCTGTGCTAAGGATGGTCATTTTAGTCATATGTTCCAGAAATTGAAGCCATGGACAGAACAGTATAGTAGTTCACAGGGATTGAGACGCAGAACTTCTGTTGGAAGTTGACCATAGAATCATCCTGGAGGATCTAGAGATTCAAAAGCCCGTGATAAGTAACAGGTTTACCTGATGCATCCAAACAACTCTTTGTGTAAACCCAGATTAATCTGAAGAAAACTGGGATATCACAGTTTTCTCTGGATTGATTTGACACCTCAACATATCTGAATCTTACTGAAGGACCGGATCTGTTGAGGTGCCAGGTCTGTGGGGATTGACTCCCAGGCAGGGCCGTAGCCAGAAAAAAATTTCGGGAGGGGTCCAAATTTTCGGTGGGGGGGGTTGAAATTTTCGGGGAGGGGGGGAGTTGAAACCTGCCTCTTAGCTCATGCTGAAGCAAAGAGCACAGCAGGACTCACCAGCCCCCTGGACATTTCCTGAACTTCCATAATCCCCTCAAGAATGCATTGTATTCCCTCGTCCCGCCTCCTTCTCTCCTGATTCGCTGAAGTGTCTAGGCAGCAGAAGCCCTCTGATTGGCCCAGGCACGCAGTAGAAGCCTTGTGATTGGCCCAGGCACTTGAGAGGCAGCCGAGCCTCCTCCCAGCTGTTGAAGCACCAGCCAATCACCCTCAAGCCGGACAGAGGGTGGGGAGCGGGAGATTCAAACTGGACAACTCTGTTTTTCTATTAAAATGGCTTTTATTTGTACTAATGCATGCTTAGCTTGGTGAAATATTGCTGCTCTGCATCCTTTTCAGCTGAATCGCAAATAAATCATCTTGGTGGCACTTCCTTCAACCTTGGTGAGATTCTTTTTGGGAACCTAGGGAAAAACAATTATTTTAAAATTGGACTTCTCTTTGCTCACCATTGTAGCGATCCCTCATTGGTGGGGCTGCAGGGTCTCTCCTTCAGGGCCAGACCCTTTTAAATTCCTCCATGATTTCACAAACACTGACCATGGTATCATGCTACAAGTTCCTAGTGAAGCATTTCTCTTTAGGGATCTCTAGGCCCTCCAGCCCAACCCTGTGCTCATCTTCTGGCCAAAGTCACATTGGAAGACCGAGAGATTCCCAGGGAGAACATATTAATTATATCAATGAATAACACTATGTAAAAACAATTAAAAAAATCTGTTCCTGGTTTGAAAGTGTTATTTCCTCTTCAGTTGTGCAGTACTTCTTT
The DNA here is from genome assembly GCF_025583915.1 of Anolis sagrei ordinatus. NCBI lineage: Eukaryota > Metazoa > Chordata > Lepidosauria > Squamata > Anolidae > Anolis > Anolis sagrei. The sequence goes on along the minus strand of NW_026847993.1, from coordinate 13,029,433 downwards.
TGAAAGTACTCCAGAAACTTTGTTTTTGTGGCTGCCACAAATGACGTTGAATTGGTTGAGACTTGATGAGAGATTCATTGAAAAACTATAGCAAAATGTGCTTCAGGAAACATTTTCCATGTTTTTTATGACAGAACCAATTAGGAAATGACATTTATAACCCAGGAACAAAAATCATGTTACACAGTGTATTCAAATGTTCAAAAGTGAAACCTGCAAATGTGAAGGGTCAGATGTAGTTCTTCTCTTCTGAGAAAAATCACATTGGCAGGAAACTCCCGTCTTCTAGAGGCAAGAGCATTCTTACATTAGAATGCTGCTTAGCATACAATGCTGGGTTATCTGCCTTTAATGTAACTAAAGTTCATTGACCTTTGTGTCTTCTAGAGTAATTGAATCAAAGGAGCTGCCTTAATGCAGTATGCAAAGCTTGGGAACTCCAACTACATGTAAATGCCGGTTCCAGACGCATTTTGTGGCTATGTGAAAGTGCCCTACACTAACCCCAAAATGTGGGACTACTCTGGGGTTTTGGGAAAACCTGAGAGCATTCCCTAACATGGGGTAAAACCAGAAGTCCTTGGATGTTGGGTGGGCATCCAGGAGAAATTTTTGGCCCAATTCAGGGTTTCTTGCCATGGGAAGAAGGCAAAAAAGGACTGTCCAAACACAGTAGTTTTGTTCTCTGTCCAGGTGTATCTATACAGTAGAATTAATGCTAGGTTCTTGTGGGTTTTTTCGGGCTATATGGCCATGTTCTAGAGGCATTTTCTCCTGATGTTTCGCCTGCATCTATGGCAAGCATCCTCAGAGGTAGTGAGGTCTGTTGGAATTAGGACAATATCTGTGGAATGACTGGGGTGGGGCAAAGAGCTCTTTTCTGCTGGAGCTAGGTGTGAATGTTTCAGCTGACCACCTTCATTAGCATTTGAAGGCCTACATATATATATATATATATATATTAGGGCTGGGCGGTTTCGTTTCGTTAATTCGTAATTCATTAATAATTCGTTAATTTTTTCAATTACAAAACGATAACGAACCATTCTGGAGCAATTTTTAAAAAAACGAATTTTTAAATAGTTTTGTAAATGCTTCGTATTTCGTTATTGTATTCGTTTCGTTATTGTTTTGAGGTCGTTTCGTTATTATTTCCGCATGTTTGGGGCAAGTTTTATGGTTGTTTTTTGTTTAATTAGTGAAAAAAAATTATAATATCACACCAACAGTCAACAACAGAGGGAGAGGGAAGCTTCAGAAGTTTTTGGAGGTTTTTTAGCGTATTTCGCGGTCGCGTCCGCCATTAACGAATCGATTCGTTATTGTTTCGGAAATCGATTCGTTATTTTTTATACCATTTACGAAATTCCGTAAATATCGAACTTTTTAAAAGGAAAATTTTGTAATTATTTTAAATATCGAAACGCAAAAACCCCCAAAAAACGAATCGATTTTAGAAACAAATTTTTCCGTTGTTACCCAGGGTGTTAAGATGTGCCTGGTTGTTTCCTCTCTGCTGTTTTGCTGTTGTAATTTTAGAGTTTTTTAATACTGGTAGCCAGATTTTGTTCATTTTCATGGTCTCCTCCTTTCTGTTGAAATTGTCCACATGCTTGTGGATTTCAATGGCTTCTCTGTGTAGTCTGACATGGTGATTGTTGGAGTGGTCCAGCATTTCTGTGTTCTCAAATAATATGCTGTGTCCAGGCTGGTTCATCAGGTGCTCTGCTATGGCTGATTTCTCTGGTTGAAATAGTCTGCAGTGCCTTTCATGTCCTAGTCGGTTCATAGGAGGAGATGCATTCGGAGAGGTAAGTAGGGCCAGAACCGTTTAGGGCTTTATAGGCTAACGCCAGCAAACCCGCTACCCGGTAGCAAACTGGCAGCCAGTGGAACTGGCGCAACAGAGGAGTAGTATGCTCCCTGAGTGCCGCTCCTGTTAGCAACCTGGCTGCCGAACGCTGGACCATTTGAAGCTTCCGAGCAGTCTTCAAAGGCAACCCCATGTAGAGAGCATTGCAGCAGTCTATACGGGATGTAACCAGAGCGTGGACTACCGTGGCCAAGTCAGACTTCCCAAGGTATGGGCGCAGCTGGCACACAAGTTTTAACTGTGCGAATGCTCCCCTGGTCACCGCTGAAACCTGGAGTTCCAGGCTCAGTGACGAGTCCAAGATCACACCCAAGCTGCGAACCTGCGTCTTCAGGGGGAGTGTAACCCCGTCCAACACAGGCTGGTCTCAATTCGTGCAGTGGTTTTTGAGTTCTGTAAATCCCAAAAACGAACATTACATTTTATTTATATGGATTTATACATTATTTTAGTAGTTATACACTATACTTAAAATAAAGTGAAAGGAAGGAAGGAAGGAAAGGCCCTCCAAGGCTGAGGAAGTTTGCTGGAGGAAGTTAGGGAGGTGTCCAATTCTGGGCACCACAATTCAAAAGAGATATTGGCAAGCTGGAATGTATCCAGAGGAGGGAGACTAAAATGATCAAGGGTCTGGAGAACAAGCCCTATGAGGAGCGGCTTAAGGAGCTGGGCATGTTTAGCCTGAAGAAGAGAAGGCTGAGAGGAGACATGATAGCGATGTATAAATATGCAAGAGGAAGTCACAGGGAGGAGGGAGCAAGCTTGTTTTCCGCTTCCTTGGAGACTAGGACGCGGAACAATGGCTTCAAACTACAAGAAAGGAGATTCCATCTGAACATCAGGAATAACTTCCTGACTGTGAGAGCTGTTCAGCAATGGAATTCTCTGTCCCGGAGTGTGGTGGAAGCTCCTTTTTTGGAAGCTTTTAAAGGTAGGCTGGATGGCCATCTGTCAGGGGTTCTTTGAATGCAATATTCCTGCTTCTTGGCAGAGGGTTGGACTGGATGGCCCATGAGGTCTCTTCCAACTCTTTGATTCTATGATTCTATGTTTCAGGTGTTCTGATGCTGTTTTGTTGCACAACTAAAAACTTTGGAAAGAAAAAAACCCAATGAAAAATAAAAAAGGAAGAAAGAAAGACCATTTCTTAAAATCGTCTCACAAATGCCTAACTTAATAGAGCACTTTAAGCTTGCTTCCCATTAGTCCTTTGCAAATACTTTTAATTCCAAGGAAAATGAGGAGAATCCTGATGATCAGCCAGGAAGGACCTGGAGAGTGGGAGGAGTGAAATCTCCTCAATTTCATCTAGGAATCATCAAAGCCATCGTATCACATTTATTATTGTTGGGCTCAGAAAAAATAAACAGTTTATGTTGAAGATTAAGAGGCTGTGTGGGTTTACTTTTGACATATCTTGTCTCCAAATCTTTACCTGGGATTTATTAGAACACTATCATGTCAAAGCGCCCTCATTTATATGATAACACGTCTGTAATGTTTTACAAGTGCAGCAGTCCTTGTGGTTCGGAATGTTGCATTTTAAGTCCTAAATTACAGTACCTGGAGAGGTATGCATAATTATAGTACATGTGAGCAATGATAGGATGCATTTTGCCCCGGGCGATCTGCATTAATCATCACCAGAGAGTGTGCAATAAAATCATAATTGCCTCTTCAAAAGTTATAATCTAACTTATACAACTTTAAGGCCTTCGTATGGCAATCTCAGGTCGACTCGTCATGCAACCACCCAGCCTCCTTCATTTGTTTAAACTCATGGCAGACTTTACCTCTCCAAAAAGTATGATTACATATTTGTTCATTGTTATTAGTATTTTCCCCTTTGATTTGCTGTTGGGTCTAGCAAGAGCTATCTCAGCAAATATGTAAAATGGGCTATAAACTTAAAATTTCCTGCATGGAGTCCAAGGGGGTGGTATAATTGGGGTGCAAAAACTCGCAATTCCTGGTTTTGTTGATTTTCTTCTCTGTTGTTCCATGGTCAGTTCTTACTGTTGCTACTTCTTCTTTAGTAGCATGAGAATCAATGTTACTATCAGAAGCAGTGTAGAAAAGGACATTTAGCTGAAGCAATTTGGTTCCTTGAAGGAAAGGACAAGATGGCAGCCTTCCCCATCCAACAACTGACTGCAGTTGAGCCTGGCTTTACTTTTTAAACCAGTATAACAAACAGTGAGTAGTAGTAGAGAAGATTTTTAATTTAAATTATCAGACGGGGAAATCTATATAAAATAATCCAAATGCTGGTCTGGATCAATAGTAATTCCTTGGTTCTGTTGGGTCTGGGAATGGGCCCATAACAGAATTGTCAGAGTTTGGCGGTGCACAACAGAAGGATTGCTAGATCAGCAGACACTGTGTTGCAAAATAAGGACTCTGCAGGCTTTGAGTTACAAAAGAAACTAAGTTTACTAAGCACATTCAATAGACACGTCTTACTACAGCGAGTTACAATTCAGGAACTAGTCAAAACGAAAGACTCTTCACATCTGCTTATCTCTTCTTGCTGAGACTAGTTACTCCCTTCTGTTCCCAGCAAGAGCAAACATTATCTTACTTCTCTCAAGGTTACATAATCACAGCCTTATGGAATAAATATTCTGCACAGCATTTCTAATACACAGTGGAATCCATCTTGGAAATACATAGAAGCACATTTAAAACGCATGCATATCTACATCAATCCTGACATGCTCAGCCAAATTATAACGATAACACCTCCACTACAGACTAGCTCACCAAAATATAGAGGGAGTATGGTAGCTGAACCATATGTCTATTTAAAAGTTAGCAACTGAGCACCTATGGAATGGAGAGACTTTAAATGATTTTTCCAAAGATATCTGCTGCCACCATATTAATAATAAACAGGCTGAGGTATTATTGAGAGGTTGTTCAGTAACACACTCTGTGTCACTATAGTTTTCTTAAAAGCTGCTGAAAGTTGACTTGAAGAATGCTTTGACCACAAAAGTATTCACACTGAGGCTGGTATAAGTTGATAAAAATAACAAGAACGCTTATTGAACAGGTTTGAAATATTCAGGTACAAATGCTTAATGGTTTCAGTAAAATACTGGCATAAAAAGCTTGTGGTTGCGTTTGAGTAAAGATCTTAAAACTTCTGTGTTATAAGTCTTAAAAGTTTCAACATAGAAAATAACTTCAGGAAATGAATCTCTGAAAGGAACTCCCAAAAATCCCCCTTAGGAATCTAGCCAAAAATCCTGAACTAGACTTCCTTAGGAAATGGACAGACCACTGACAGGGTACTGCTCCACACAGTGCTCTAGCTATATTCTCGATAGCTATTCTGAATACTACTCAAAAGACTGACCCAAACTTCTTCTTCAAATCCAAACTGCTCTCGCTAATACCCACACTTCTTCTCTCTACCCTTTCCAAACTACAACTGGCAAACTGGGACCTCAAACCTCAGTTTAAAAGACACTTTTTCCTTTAGATCACTTAGGCTCTGCCCCCATCTTTCTAACTTTTTGTGTCCTGTTCCATTAATCCCACCTTTGCAACCATGTAACTACCACGTATCCATAACCCATACTGGTTCTGGCAAAGATTACTTGTCCGAAAGTATCTCATACCATGAACCATCATGAATGTATCTCATACTATGAACCATCATCGTCAGGAGAGGCCCTGCTCTCAATCCCACCACTCTCGCAAAGGTGATTGATGGGGATGAGAGACAGGGCCTTCGTGGCAATAGCCCCCTTCCTGTGGTACTCCCTCCCTAAGGAATAGACATGGGTAGGTACAGTCGCTATCTTCTAAAATCGTTATTATTTTGGAAAAAAATTCCTTTTGAAGCGATATCAAGCCATGCAGGAATAGTGGGAGGAGCAATTCCGAATTTAAACCACTTACCCATTGTTCAGAATTATTTTTGGATGTCTCCCACAGTTATTTTGATTATTAGAACAATTAAGCAACTTTGGCAAAGCCTCGCGGTTTCCCTTCCCTGGCTGGCGGCAAATGGCCACATTTGATTTTCCGGCTTGATTTTTGGTTTTACTGGAACTCTAATATTATTGTTAAATGAATTTATTGGCTGATTTATTTGATGTTTTTAAGATGTTTTACTGTTTTAATTGTATCTTTATGATATATACATTGCAAGCATCGTTGATGCCTATGTGAGGCCGCCCTGAGTCCCCCTTGTGGGGAGAAGAGCGGGATAGAAGAATATGAAATAAATAAATAATAAACATGGGGGGGGGGAGCAGGGGGAATCATCTTCTTACTGTAGCATTTTGTCCTTTTTATAAGGAAAATAAACGCAGGTTCTCAAGTTGCTCCTAAAACGACCAAAAAAAAAAAAAAAGGAAAATGGAACAAAACGTTTTTTACAAAATGTAAAAAAAGGTAAAAGCAAAAAAGTAATAAAAGCCATACATAATATCTTGCATAGAAGTTTATTTTAGAGGCATGCGGCTAACATCACATTGGATAACTCTGGAGCAGCTGCAGGAAGGAATCATAGAATAATAGAATCAAAGAGTTGGAAGAGACCTCATGGGCCATCCAGTCCAACCCCATTCTCCCAAGAAGCAGGAATATTGCATTCAAATCACCCCTGACAGATGGCCATCCAGCCTCTGTTTCAAAGCTTCCAAAGAAGGAGCCTCCAACACACTCCGGGGCAGAGAGTTCCACTGCTGAACGGCTCTCACAGTCAGGAAGTTCTTCCTCATATTCAGATGGAATCTCCTCTCTTGTAGTTTGAAGCCATTGTTCCGCGTCCTAGTCTCCAGGGAAGCAGAAAACAAGCTTGCTCCCTCCTCCCTGTGGCTTCCTCTCATATATTTATACATGGCTATCATATCTCCTCTCAGCCTTCTCTTCTTCAGGCTAAACATGCCCAGCTCCTTAAGCCGCTCCTCATAGGGCTTGTTCTCCAGACCCTTGATGATTTGAGTTGCCCTCCTCTGGACACATTCCAGCTTGTCAATATCTCTCTTGAATTGTGGTGCCCAGAAAAAAATCTCTCATTGGTAGAAATGCTATTCAATGCGTTTTCTTGGTCCATAATATCACCCATATCTCCTACTCACTGCATTTGAGAGATTGGCAGCAGCACTGGGAGCAGGCAACTTGCAGCTTACCCTTACAAATAAAATCACGGATGGTGTATCATTGTAGAACCACTGACACAAAGCAAAACTGAATGGACAGATCCAATGGAGCTTGAAAAGAAGCACGGTGTCTAGGATTAAGCTTGCCCTTTCATTGAAAAGGACCTCTATTGTTCTCCATAGCAAACATTTTTGCCACGCAAAGCAAATTAATTCTGATTTCATGGGCGGAAAATTGCACTCTGGATTAGATTGATTGAAAGAGTCTGTAAGCATCGGGTTGTTGTGAGTTTTCCGGGCTGTATGGCCATGTTCCGGAAGCATATTCTCCTGATGTTTCGCCTGCATCTATGGCAGGCGTCTTCAGAGGTTGTAAGATCTGTAAGCATCCATTTTTTTCTGGATTGTCAAAGTAAACTGGAACAAAAGCATGTGTAGTTTTCTTGAAGCAGCATCACTTTCTGGGTTGTTGTAGGTCATATGGCCATGTTCTGGAGGCAATTTTTCTCCTGAAATTGCCTCCAGAACATGGCCATATAGCCTGGAAAAACCTACAACAACCCAGTGATTCCAGCCATGAAAGCCTTCGACAATACAGCATCACTTTCATTCAAACAGTAATTTGTTACTTAAAATGGACCTCTGGAATATTGTGTCCAATTCTGGGCTCCACAATTGAAGAGAGATAATGACAAGCTGGAATGTGCCCAGAGGAGGGCGACTCAAATGATCAAGGGTCTGGAGAACAAGCCCTATGAAGAGTGGTTCAAAGAACTGGGCATGTTTAGCCTGAAGAAGAGAAGGCTGAGAGGAGAAATGATAGTGATGTATAAATATGCGAGAGGAAGTCATATGGAGGAGGGAACAAGCTTGTTTTCCGCTGCCCTGAGCCTAGGACACGGAACAATGGCTTCAAACTACAAGAAAGGGGATTGGATAAAGATTGGAATGAAGAAGGAAATCATTATGGAAGAATTTAGAGAAATAAAATTGACATGGTTCCATTGTATACAATTAGAACAATGGTTTAAAAATTGGGGAAAAAATAATAAAAACAGAAGTAAGTTTAACCAATTTGAACAAATAATACAAAATGGAAGGTTTGTAGAGGAGCATGAAAATTTGAAAGGAATAACTAGTAAAGTATATAAGATAATAATTGAAATAAAGAAAGGAAAAACAACAAATAACACCCCCAAGGAGACCTGGGAAGAAGATTTAGGGATAAAAATAAATGAAACAGAGTGGCAACCATTATTTATTTATTTATTTATTTATTTATTTATTTATTTATTTATTTATTTATTATTTAAACTTATATGCCGCCACTCCCCTGGGGCTTGGAGTGGCTTACAAGGATGGCTAAAATCTAACAAAATTGAAAAGCAATTTAAAACAATTTAAAAACAGTAATATCAAACATTAAAAGCCTGTCAAAACAGGTATGCCTTACATGCCCTGCAGAAAGCTGGTAAGTCCCGCAAGGTAGAGTATTCCAGAGTGATGGTGCCACTGCTGCGAAGACTCTGCATCTGGTTGCCGTCAGATGCAAGGTCTTGACACTGGGGACTTCCAATAGATCTTGGTCCTCAGAACGGAGGGATCTCTGGGGTTGGTAGGGGGTGAGGTGGTCCCTCAGATACAACGGCCCCAGACCATGCAAGGCTTTAAAGGTGAGTACCATCACTTTGAAAGTGATCCGGTGCTCAATTGGTAACCAATGCAGCTGCAGTAAGATTGGTGTTATGTGGCATCTCATCGGAATTACCGCAAGAAGCCGAGCAGCTGCATTTTGTACCAACTTGAGCTTCCAGATCACCGACAGAGGAAGGCCACTGTAGAGGGCATTACAGTAGTCCAGTCTTGAGATGACCATGGCCTGGATCACCGTAGCTAGGTCGTCCATGGACAGGGAGGGGGCCAGCCATCTAGCCTGCCGCAGATGAATGAAGGCGGTTCTGCTAACGGCGGAGACCTGTGCCTCCATCATCAGCAGAGGGTCCAAAAGGACTCCCAGACTCTTGACCAATGATGACGGGCACAGCGCCTCACCATCCAGGGTAGGCAGCTGGATGTCCCCACTGCCCGGTTGACCCAGCCATAGGATCTCCGTCTTTGCTGGATTCACCCTCAACCTGCTGGCACGCAGCCATCCAGTAACGGCCTCGAGGCACTAATGGAAACAATCGGGTACAGAGTCCGGTTGGCCTTCCATCTTCAGCACCAGCTGAGTGTCATCGGCGTACTGATAACACTCAAGCCCAAAACCTCGAACCAGCTGAGCAAGTGGTCGCATACAGATGTTAAACAACAGAGGGGAGAGAATGGCCCCCTGAGGAACCCCACAAGATAGAAGGGACCTCTTAGAGACCAGGCCTCTCCTCTCCACTCGCTGTCCACAGTTGTGAAGAAAGGAGGACAGCCAGTTTAAAGCTGTCTCCCTGACTCCAGCAACAGCAAGGCGGTGGGTCAAAAGATTGTGGTTGACTGTGTCAAATGCTGCTGAGAGATCCAATAACAGGACAGCCCTGGTCAAGCTGGCATCGAAAGTGATCCATGATGGAGACCAGCACAGTCTCTGTCCCGTGCCCTGCACGGAAGCCGGACTGGAAGGGATCTAGTCCGGCTGTGTCGTCTAGGAATTGCTGCAACTGCTCCGCTGCTGCCCTCTCAATCACCTTGCCCAGGAATGAGAGATTCGAAACTGGGCGGTAACTGGAGGGGACCGAACAGTCTAAGTCTGGTTTCTTCAGCAAAGGAGAGACCACCGCCTCTTTTAAACCCTCTGGAAAGACTCCTTGCTCAAGGGAGCTGTTTATAATCTTCAACAGAGGATCGCGTAATCCCTCCAAGCAGGATTTCACCAACCAAGAGGGACACGGAGACAAAGACATCTAAAAAATGTATCAATACGGGTTAAAGAAAATTATTATAAGTTAATATGGAAATGGTACCTAACACCAGTAAGAATAGCAAATATAAATAAAAACTATTCAAAAAATTGCTAGAGAGGATGCCAAGAATCAGGAACATATATATGTATGTGGTGGCAATGTAAATATGTAAATAATTTTTGGGGGAAAGTATTTAGAGAAATAGAAGATATAATGAATATTAAAATAGAAAGATGTCCTAGTATAGCTTTATTATCATTATATAATAATAAACAATTGAAAAAGAGGATAAAGATGTGATAACAAATTTATTAACAATAGCAAGACTGCTCATAGCAACGAACTAGAAAAGAGAAATAAATATACAAATAGAGGAGTGGTACAAGGAAGTATAGAAATTGGCAACAAATGATAAGCTGACAGGTATATTAAAAGTTAAAAGAGGTATATGGAAACAAAGTGATTTTGATGATGTATGGAGAAAAATTATTGAAAATGGATTAAAAAATAAAGAAAAAAGGTTACGTCAACAAGAAGAATTGAAATTTTGGACAGACGATATGTAAAAGCCGTGGCTTGGGAGGGGAGCACAGCAGTGAGGGATAGATAATATGTATAAGCAGAAAAATAACAGTAGATGCCAAAAGTTAAAGTATGATAGGTTGTGTTGAATAATATGTATCTGCTGTAAAAAAATGTATACTTTACTTACTTAGGCGACCCCTCGCTTTCCGAGGAATGATTGTCTTCCAGTATTCTTGTGGGTCCGTATGTGGCTGTGGAGCCCTATTCTTGCTCTGCATCTTCTCCCCAGCGAGGGCATTGGTTTCCAGGTGGAAAGGGGTCCCGGTCGGGTTGGCTTGATGCGCCTTCCTCTTGGCACTTTCTCTCTTTCCCTCCTTTCGTGCCTCTTCAAATTCTGCAGCACTGCTGGTCACAGCTGACCTCCAACTGGAGCTCAAGGCCAGGGCTTCCCAGTTCTCAGTGTCTATGCCAGAGTTTTTAAGGTTGGCTTTGAGCCCATCTTTAAATCTCTTTTCCTGCCCACCAACATTCCGTTTTCCATTCTTGAGTTCAGAGTAGAGCAACTGCTTTGGGAGACGGTGGTCGGGCATCCGGACAATGTGGCCGGTCCAGCGGAGTTGATGGCGGAGGACCATCGCTTCAATGCTGGTGGTCTTTGCTTCTTCCAGCACGCTGACGTTTGTCCGCCTGTCTTCCCAAGAGATTTGCAGGATTTTCCAGAGGCAGCGCTGATAGAATCGTTCCAGGAGTTGCATGTGACGTCTGTAGACAGTCCACGTCTCACAGGCATATAGCAGGGTTGGGAGGACAATAGCTCTATAAACAAGCACCTTGGTATCCCTACGGATGTCCCGGTCCTCAAACACTCTCTGCTTCATTATGGAAAATGCTGCACTTGCAGAGCTCAGGCGGTGTTGTATTTTGATGTTGATGTTGACTTTGATGGAGAGGTGGCTGCCAAGGTAGCAGAAATGATCAACATTTTCTAATGTTACACCATTAAGCTGTATCACTGCCATTGGAGAGGGGTTGGTTGGTGTCTGCTGGAACAGCACCTTGGTTTTTTCAGTGTGTAATGTATAACAATGTATAAACAATGTATAAACAATGTATAACAAATGTATTGAACCATGATAAAATAATAAAAATTTTTTTTAAAAAAAATACCACTGTAAATGCTCAGAGGAATACCAAAGCAATCACAAGGTTCTTCTAAGGGAAGAAGGACAGTTTATTTCTGCTGCTACCCAGGTATTTATTTGTAGCAAAGTTATTCCTCAGCTTCAGTACTTGCCCACATGCATTCCTGTTTTCATATGTAAAATGTTGAAGAGTATGTGGTTTTGGTTGTCCAACTTGGTTCAGACCCAATCTGGATACATTTTAATTAGTCTGATTTGCTTCAATATCTGGACAAATGAGCCACACAGTTCCATTGTTTTAAAATATATTCACATGCCATTTAGTACACCAATGAATTCTGCATGCTCATATTATATCTTTTTTCTCCATACCAGTGTTGGTTAACAGAAAATCATTTCTCTTTGTGTATATGAAATGCTGCTTTGCAAAGAAGGGCTGTGTATTTGATTAAGGTCTTCAAAGTGGTCCCACCACCATTCTTTATACTCAATTCCAGTAGCCTCTGATGTGAGTTAATCCCTTTTGGCTGATCCTGGAATTGGTCTTGGCATTGTGAGTTTCCCAAGAGAAGATCTAGGTGCCAAAAATAGCTCTAAAGTAAACTTGTACATTTCTTCTTACAATTGGGCCATACCTCCCACTTTGTGGTTATGGAGAGAGTAAAATAAATGTCTCATTAGAATTGCCATGGTTGCTGAAATGAGCAGGATTGGATTTGGCTTGTTCACTTAGCATCAATTTGCCAATCGAGGTGTGTTAAACTAAAGGGTGTGTTGTTTTATGAAGTGTGCTGGGGAAAGCATTTAATTTCATTGTACAATGGCAATAAGTCATTACATTCTATTCTTCTACCATTGCTAGAAGAACACCTAAAAATAATAATCACTCTACAAATCTAAAGTGGTTTGATGACATAGTAGCTGTCATATGTGGTTTGATTAGGCACCAGCACTCTTTGGTAGAGAAGACTAAATCTATATAAATAAAAATGTAATGTTCGTTTGTGGGATTAACAGAACTCAAAAACCACTGGACGAATTAACACCAGATTTGGACAGCATACACCTAACAACCCAATGTATGTCCTTCACTCAAATATTTTTGATTTTGTCATTTGGGAGTTGTAGTTCTTGGGATTTATACTTCACCTACAATCAAAGAGCATTCTGAACTCCACCAATGATGGAATTGAACCAACGATGACAAACAGGACTCCGATAACCAACAGAAAACACTAGAAGGGTTTGGTGAGAATTGACCTTGAGTATGGGAGTTGTAGTTCACCTACATCCAGAGACCACTGTGGACTCCAACAATGATGGAGCTGGACCAAACTTGGCACAAATATTCCATATTCCCAATTATGAACACAGATGGAGTTTGGGGGAAATAGACCTTGACATTTGGGAGTTGTAGTTACTGGGATTTATAGTTCACCTACAATAAAAGAGCACTCTGAACCCCACCAACAACAGAATTGGGGCAAACTTCCCACACAGAACCCCCATGACCAACAGAAAATACTTAAGGCCATCCAGTCCAACTCTCTTCACAGGGAAAGAAAATCTAATCAAAACCCTCCTGACAAAGAGCCATCCAGCCATAGATATAGATAGATAGATATGATTCACAGAGATATATATATAGTATCATAGATTTGAAGGGACCCATAAAGAAGGGCAATGATATGTTGCATATTCCAGAGTAGACAAACCAGACAATCTCCACATCAACACTGACAAAGAAACAACAAGAAATACTGTTTAGCCACAAGCAGAAAGGAATTACATAGATTAGTTACTATTACTTTATTTTCCAGACTGGGCCACAGCAATGCGTAGCAGGGGACAGCTAGTATCTTGCAAAACTACAACTCCCAGAATTCTATAGCATTGGGCCATAGTAGTTCAAGTGGTGTCAAACTGCATTAGTTCAACAGTGTAGAGCAGTGTTTCTCAACCTGGGGGTTGGGACCCCCGGGAGGGTTCGTGAGAGGGGTGTCATGGGGGTTAACAAAAGCCATCAGAAAATACATATTTCTGATGGTTTTATGAACCTCTTTGGCAGAGAAGGCTGAAGATCTCTCCATCTGTCCTTCTCTTCCTTTTTGGAAACAGACAGCGAATCCTTCCACCAAAAGCCCTCCTCCTGCTCTCTGGATGTAGGAGCACTAACACTCCAAAACTCAAGGTCAATGCCCACCAAATCCTTCCAATATTTTCTGTTGGTCATGGGGGTTCTGCATGCCAAGTTTGGTTCAAGTCCATCATTGGTGGAACTCAGAATGCTCTTTGACTGTAGGTGAACTATAAATCCCAGCAACTACAACTCCTAAATGTCAAGATCTATTTTCCCCAAGCTCCACCAGTGTCCACATTTGGGCATCTTGAGTATTCATGCCAAGTTTGGTCCTGATCCATCATTGTTTGAGTCCACAGTGCTTTCTGGATGTAGGTGAACTACAGCTCCAAAACTCAAGGTCAATGCCCACCAAACCCTTCCAATATTTTCTGTTGGTTGTGGGAGTTCTGCGTGCCAAGTTTGGTTCAGTTCTACCATTGGTGGAATTCAGAATGTTCTGTGGTTGTTGGTGAACTATAAATCCCAGCAACTACAACTCCTAAATGTCAAGTTCTATTTTCCCCAAGCTCCACCAGTGTTCACATTTGGGCATCTTGAATATTCATGCCAAGTTTGGTCCTGATCCATCATTGTTTGGGTCCACAGTGCTTTCTGGATGTAGGTGAACTACAGCTCCAAAACTCAAGGTCAATGCCCACCAAACCCTTCCAATATTTTCTCTTGGTCATGGGAGTTCTGCGTGCCAAGTTTGGTTCAATTAAATCATTGGTGGAGTTCAGAATGCTCTTTGACTGTAGGTAAACTATAAATCTCAGCAACTACAACTCCCAAATGACAAAATCAATCCCCCCCCCCCAACCCCACCAGTATTCAAATTTGGGCTTATCAGGTATTTGTGCCAAATTTGGTCCAGTGAATGAAAATACATCCTGCATATCAGATATTTACATTATAATTCATAATTATAATTATAATTATAATACTTTATTTGTACCCCACTACTAGGCCTGGGTAACAACGGAAAAAATTGTTTCTAAACTCGTTTCGTTTTTAGGGGGTCCATTGCGTTTCATTTTTTAAAATAATTCCGAATTTTTCTTTTAAATTTTTTTGTTATTTACGAAATTTCGTAAATTTCGAATTGATTCGTTAATGGCGGACGCGATTGCGCAATACGCTAAAAAAACCTCCAAATGGGACAGGGGGAACTTCTGAAGCTTCCCTCTCCCTCTGTTGTTGACTGTTGGTGTGATAATTTATTTTTTTTATCACTGATAAAACAAACAACAACTATAAAACTTGCACCAGACATACGGAAATAATAACAAAACAATTTCGAAACGATTTCGAAACGATTTCGAACCAATTACGAAACAATTACGAAATAAATTGAAAAATTTGTTTCGATTTTTAGTTGCTCCTGCATGGCTCAATATCGGATCGTAAGCTAATTTAAATACGAATCAATAACGAATTATGAAATTAACGAACGAAACCGCCCAGCCCTACCCACTACCATCTCCCCAATGGACTCGGTGTGGCTTACATGAGGCTGAGCCCACAATACATCAGCAAAAACAACAACAGCAATACAAAACAATAAAATGAAACTCATAAACAAAAAACAAGCAGTAAACATTAACAATAGCACAACAACGCTTAAAAACCTATTGCTGGGCCAAATGTAATAATTAATTTTTTTTAAAATAATGCTGAGCATGACCAGGTGAAATATCTAACTAGGACAGAATTTTGGAGAAGAAAGGGTGTGTGCAGACAATCCTAGATCATTGATAAAGTGCATTTAGGGACATATTGCTGGGAGTTTCCTTATTCTGGGAAGGCACACTGGAACAACCATGTTTTCAAGCTCCTCCTAAAGACTGCCAGAGTTGGGGCATGCCTGATGTCCTTGGGGAGAGAGTTCCAGAGTCGAGGGGCCACCACCAAAAAAGCCCTCTCCCTCGTCCCCACCAATCGCACTTGCGATGGAGGTGGGATCATGAGCAGGGCCTCTCCAGATGATCGAAGAGATCGTGTATACAGAAATGCGGTCAGGAATGATACTAGCAAAATTACAGTTATAAAATGGCTACAAAAATAATGGTGATGGCGCGAGTGGCGCCACCTATGTATGGAACTGTTAGTTGTAAGACTTAAACTGTTGTATCATGCTTAATCCTGCCCCTTTTTACACTGCTTATGTATAGTTGTATGGATTGGTTGCTTGTAGCTGTCAATCAGTATTGTTTGGCTTCCTTTTCTTTTCATTCTTCCATCAGAGTTCGTACCAGATGGACATGAGTAAGAGACCTGACTCTAAAGGACTCTGATTTAAGTTACCTCTTAGCACCAATTCTGAGGTTTTTTTTACCCCTGGGACTCATGCTTTATGTCCAGATCGTCTTGGACAATTATTGAGGAGACCCAGGCGCCTTCAAGCCGGTTCTTTTGGCACCAAAGGAAGATCCTGAATCTTCAAAACATAGGCCATCTGAACTGGGGTTGTGGTTTGCTCCGGCATTCATTGCCATTGAGGAAAGAGGAAACCTGGTGAGGCTTCTCAGCTTCAAACTCCTTGGACCCAGGACTAATTGAGACTGTAACATATGTTTTCCTTCATCCCTCTAAAGTTTTCCAGCTCATTGCTTTGAAGAAATGACTTTGTAATAAATAAAACTTATCTTGAGCTATTTACAGCGTTTTGGGTTTTTGGGAGTTCCAGTTTCCTATAGGAGGGCAAGAAGCAATCCCTTGGGGGAAAGGTGCCATGTCCATCCCTCCTTCATTAAGACTAATAGCCCCCAAGCGCGACGGCACAATAATGTTATGGTTGCGGGTCACCACAACATGAGGAACTGTATTAAGGTGTTGCGGCATTAGGAAGTTTGAGAACCACTGGTGTAGAGGCACCTTAACATGGTTATCCCTGTGAGTCAGTGGTCAGTTAGACATTCTGCTATAACTAGGAAAACATCAATAATTTCTCTTCATTTTTCCACTAAAGTTTACAGTTAGAAACAAACAAACAAGTTTAGAGTTGAGAGCAACAAAACTTAGCCCAAGTTCAGATTTCCCATATGTGCCCATAGCAATGTTATAAAAAGTGCTTTATACTAACAATGGTTGAAAACAAATAATCAAACCATCCTTGGCCTGAATCAAATATGACATGATCCACAAAGCAACTGTGATTCTTCATGACTGTCATAACACTGGGAACCTTCAACAAGGGTGGATGAAAATGTCCGGGCCGTAGAATGGTGCGGTCAGCAAAACGTGACAATGGATCACTCGCTTCTCTCTGTCACTATTGCTTCAATAAGGAGCAATATGGTATGACGGTGATGGTCATGCCGGTAGCCCAAAGTGACACTTGACCACACTGTGATGACAATGCCAGAAAAGATTTGGCATCTGCAATTAACATTCAAAGGACACAGATGTAGACAATGCTAGGCAGATTATATAAGCTCCATTGGCTCCGCCGGTACAAGGAATCCCATGGCCAGTAAATGAAAGTGTGTGATCTTAGTTTCAAATTCATTATTTATTTTTTTTAAAAAATGTTTCACTCCAGCAAATGCTGGCTGAAAGTTAAAAGGAAGTTCCTGATGTTCGGTGCCATTTGGCTGTAATGAAAGAATTATACTGTAGGATAATTTTGTATGTTTATTTTGTAATATCTGTGCTGGCATTCAGCAAAAACTCACAGGGTGGCATATAACAAAATAACACAGGCACTGCATCTATAAAATGCTACAGGAAAGAGGCTGAAGAAGAAATTAAAACACAGTCAGGTCTAGTTGGATCCAAAAAGTCAGAGTATATTTCTGTTGTAAAGTAAAGTAAGCTTCAGTTTAAAACAACCTTATGAACGAGTGAGCTCCAACACATCTTATGGCTGACATTTCTGCTCAGCTCTTGCAGATTTAGACCCTTTGTTTTCTTATCAAGTCACTCCATTTTTAATTACTTACTTACTTAGGTGATCCCTCGCTATATGAGTATGATAATCCTCCAGGGTGGGTCCATAGGTGACTGTGGAGCCCTATTCCTGATCTGCATGTTCTCCCACAGTGAGGGCATTGGTTTCCAGGTGGAAGGCAGTCTCATTCGGGGTTGGCTTGATGCGCCTTCCTCTTGGCACGTTTCTCTCTTTTGCCCTCCACTCATGCCTCTTCAAATTTTGCAGCACTTCTGGTCACAGCTGACCTCCAGCTGGAGTGCTCAAGGGCCAGGGCTTCCCAGTTCTCAGTGTCTATGCCAGAGTTTTTAAGGCTGGCTTTGAGCCCATCTTTCAATTTCTTTTCCTGCCAACCAACATTCCGTTTTCCGTTCTTGAGTTCGGAGTAGAACAACTGCTTTGGGAGACAGTGGTCAGGCATCTGGACAACGTGGCTGGTCCAGCAGAGTTGATGGTGAAGGACCATCGCTTTAATGCTGGTGGTCTTTGCTTCTTCCAGCATGCTGACATTTGTCAGCGTGCTGGAAGATTTGCAGGACTTTTCGGAGGCAATGCTGTTGGAATTATTCTAGGAGTTGCATGTTACGTCTGTAGATAGTCCATATCTCACAGGCATATAGCAAGGTTGGGAGGACAATAGCTTTATAAACAAGCACCTCGGAATCCCTATGGATGTCCCAGTCCTCAAACATTCACTGCTTCATTTGGAAAAATGCTGCACTCGCAGAGCTCAGGCGGTGTTGTATTTCGGTGTCGATGTTGACTTTGGTGGAGAGGTGGTTGCCAAGGTAGCAGAAATGGTCAACATGTTCTAATGTTACACCATTAAGCTGTATCTCTGGCATTGGAGAGGGATTGGCCAGTGATTGCTGGAAGAGCACTTTGGTTTTCTTGATGTTCAATGACAGGCCGAGCTTCTCGTATGCTTCTGCGAAGGCGTTTAGAATGGCTTGTCGGTCTTCTTCTGAATGCACACAGACAATGTTGCCATCAGCATACTGGAGTTCTATAACAGATGTTGTTGTAACTTTGGTTTTGGCTTTCAGTCTGCTGAGGTTAAATAGCTTGCCATCTGTCTGATAATATGGGACTTGCCTACATGCACCAAACCCCTATACTAACTGTGGAGTTGGCAATCTTCATGATACACAGTGACTTCCAGTACCCTGTGTTTTGTTTGTTTTTTTACTTTGAACTGACTTTTTCACATCTTGGATCAGGTAGAGGGATACTCTAGCATTTGCTTGAAACTCTGGATTATCTAAGGACTTCAAGGTAATCTAGATAACTGGATCAAGCCTGATTTGGATGATTTCTCTGTCCAAATGGACACTGCTACCATAGTTCTTTCCTTATGCTCATTGGCACAAGGAAAGGGTATAGATTAGTGTATTGTTGAAGACTTTCGTGGCTGGAACCACTAGGTTGTTGTAGGTTCTTTGGGTTGTATAGTCAGAACATGGCCATACAACCCGAAAAACCTACAACAACCCAGGTGTAGACTAGGCTTGTGCATTTCAACTGAATCTCAATCTGTTTCTGCTAGTCAGATTCTGGTAGACCTGCATATCCATTATTGAGTGCTTCCCGAAAACAGGCAGATAGCGGGATAGTCGTTTTTGGTCTGCAGTTGAAAAATGTGTTAGATCCGGCCCATTGCTGGCAATGGGAAACTTATGAGGCTCTTCTTACCATTCCTGGGACTCTTTCCTTTTTCCCCTTTAAGGGACCCTGTGTTTCAGCAATGGGATTAAGAAATCACCCTTCCTGGGACCTTTTCCTTTTCCCCCTTCAATGCAACTTAAGCAATGTGCAGCCATTGAATTCTTGGCAGTAGAAGGTGTCACCCCAAAGGAGATCCATCAGAGGATGCAAGCAGTTTATGGTGATTGTGTTGATGTGAGTACTGTGTGTCGTTGGGCAAGTAAGTTTAAAGATGTTGAGGTGGGAACATCTGACTTGCGTTACAAACAAAGAGTTGGACGTCCTGTGACAGCAACCACTGAGTTTCACAAGCAATAGGTCGACGGATTGATTCAGGATGATTCAGAACGATTGTCATATCACTCAGAGAGAAATTTCAAGCATAATCGGCATTTCACAAGAATGTGTGGGTCACATTATTGCTTTTCTTGGCTATTGGAAGATCTGCGCATGATGGGTAAACCGGAATGCTGACGCCTGAAATGAAAGCGCACAGACTTAAAATTTCAGAGACTGGATCTCACCACCATACAACATCCTCCATACAGTCCAGATTTAGCACCGTCTGACTTCCATCTCTTACTTTATTTATTTATTTATTTATCGCATCATCAGCAACCAGACATTTGTATTACATTTTTAACAAAAACAAACAAAACAAACAGACAAAACACAGAATTTGCAAGCTTGGTAGTTGATTAAATGTCCTTTGACCAGGAGCTGGCCACTTGGAGTGCCTCTGGTGTTGCCGCAAGGAGGTCCTCCATTGTACATGTGGCAGGGCTCAGGTTGCATTGCAGCAGGTGGTCACTGGTTTGCTCTTCTCCACACTCGCATGTCATGGATTCCACTTTGTAGACCCATTTCTTAAGATTGGCTCTGCATCTCGTGGTGCCATCATTATGCTTCTGATGAAGACGTTGAGAAAACTGGTTGCGGAAACAGAGTATTGACTTCTTCTGTGACGGCTTCAGAAAACTTGTCCATTGTTGGCAGAAATGTATCCAATTGTCTGGTGATTATGTGGAAAAGTGAACAGTGGTAGTTAAAGAGCACATTCTAAGGATTATTTCTGCGTTGGATTTATTAAAATATTCCCATCCAAACCCAAGTAACGAAGGTGGAGGCATTACTTTTCATTCAATCCTCATATACTATTTTGAGGCAAAATAAACATTCCACACAAATAATTTTAAATAATTGCAATTGTTACAGCTAATAAAATTAAAAGGGCACTCTTTTCTTTGATAACCAGAGCCAGAATTCATTCAAAAACAGTCAGCGATAGAGTTTTGTGCACATCTCACATTTACAACATCCCCCAAGAATGGGACCACCAAAGAAAAGGTCCCATTTGTTGTGTCTGTTGAAAAAACATAGATAGCTTCATATTTTCACTTCCCTTTTCATGGAAAGCTTTAGCTTTTTATCCATTTCATTTTTAACTCTTTCATCCGAGGATTATTTCATTGCTGCGGCAATTTCCTTCATCAAAGGCAAGCACATTTCTTTCTTTGCCACCTTTGT
Source organism: Anolis sagrei ordinatus (assembly GCF_025583915.1). NCBI lineage: Eukaryota > Metazoa > Chordata > Lepidosauria > Squamata > Anolidae > Anolis > Anolis sagrei. The sequence goes on along the minus strand of NW_026847993.1, from coordinate 13,008,601 downwards.
TGCTAGGAGAACATGAATCATTTCTTTTGCACAATGACAACAACTCTATCATTCAAGAGCATCCATTGATATTTTTAATGCCTGTTCTTACACTCTCCACAAGACAGGCTCTTGTTCTTTCTTCTTGAACAAGTGTAACATGATTGCTGAAGCCGTTAGATAATTGGCAAAAGTGGAGAAGCAGGTGACTTAAAAAGCGGGGATGCTATTCTCTATTAAGTACAACAAAAGCTGCTCCCCAAATACAAAAATATGAAGCTGCTGTATATTTTCCTCTAATTATGATCTCTCGTTCTAATTGGACCATTCAGGCTGTGAGTGCTCTTGCTTAGGCAGCCGAAACAACACCAGTATCAGTATCAGTGGGCTTTGAAGAAGTCTAAATGGGAGGGAGGCACTTTGAGGAGGACTGAGCATGCTGAGGAACTGCATGCTCAGTCCTCCTCAATACAGCTTAATGGTGTAACATTAGAAAATGTTGATCATTTCTGCTGCCTTGGCAGTCACCTCTCCACAAAAGTCAACCTTGGCACTGAAATACAACACCGCCTGAGCTCTGTGAGTGCAGCATTATTCTGAATGAAGCAGAGAGTGTTTGAAGACTGGGACATCCGTAGGGATACCAAGGTGCTTGTTTATAAAACCATTTTCCTACCAACCCTGCTATATGCCTGTGAAATGTGGACTGTCTACAGATGTCATACGCAACTCCTGGAATGGTTAGAAAATGTTGGTGTAACATTAGAAAATGTTGACCGTTTCTGCTATCTTGGCAGTCACCTCTCCACAAGAGTCAACTTTGACACTGAAATACAACACCGCCTGAGCTCTGCAAGTGCAGCATTTTTCTGAATGAAGCAGAAGAGTGTTTGAGGACTGGGACATCCGTAGGGATACCAAGGTGCTTGTTTATAAAACTATTGTTCTACCAACCCTGCTATATGCCTGTGAAACATGGACTGTCTACTAGGCTTGGGCGGTTTCGTTCGTTAATTTCGTAATTCGTTATTAATTCATATTTAAATTAGCTTACGATACAATATTGAGCCATGCAGGAATAGTGTGAAGAGTAAATTAGATTCGAAACAATTTTTTCAATTTATTTCATAATTATTTCGTTATTATTTCGAAATTATTTCGAAATTATTTCGTAATTATTTCGTAATTATTTTTGCATGTCTGGTGCAAGTTTTATAGTTGTTCAGTTCTTGTGGGTTTTTTCGGGCTATATGGCCATGTTCTAGAGGCATTTCTCCTGACGTTTCGCCTGCATCTATGGCAAGCTTCCTCAGAGGTGAGGTCACCTCTGAGGAAGCTTGCCATAGATGCAGGCGAAACGTCAGGAGAAATGCCTCTAGAACATGGCCATATAGCCCGAAAAAACCCACAAGAACTGAGTGATTCCGGCCATGAAAGCCTTCGACAATACATTTATAGTTGTTGTTTGTTTTATCACACCAACAGTCAACAACAGAGGGAGAGGGAAGCTTCAGATGTCCCCCCTGTCTCATTTGGAGGTTTTTTTTAGTATATTGCGCAATCGCGTCCGCCATTAATGAATCGATTAATAATTATACGAAATTTCGTAAATTTCAAAATTTTTAAAAGGAAAATTTCGGAATTCTTTAAAAAAAACGAAACGCGATGGACCCCTAAAAACGAAACGAGTTTAGAAACAAATTTTTCCGTTGTTACCCAGGCCTACTGTCTACAGATGTCATACGCAACTCCTGGAATGATTAGAAAATGTTGGTGTAACATTAGAAAATGTTGACCATTTCTGCTACCTCGGCAGCCACCTCTCCACAAAAGTCAACCTTGGCACTGAAATACAACACCGCCTGAGCTCTGTGAATGCAGCATTATTCTGAATGAAGCAGAGAGTGTTTGAAGACTGGGACATCCGTAGGGATACCAAGGTGCTTGTTTATAAAAACCATTGTCCTCCCAACCCTACTATACGCCTGTGAAACGTGGACTGTCTACAGATGTCATATGCAACTCTTGGAATGATTCCATCAGTGCTGCCTCTGAAAAATCCTGCAAATCTCTTGGGAAGACAGGCGGACAAATGTCAGCATGTTGGAAGAAAATAATAATAATAATAATAATAATAATAATAATAATAATAATAATAATTTTTAATTATACCCTGCCTCCATCTCCCCAATAGGGACTCGGGGTGACTTACATGAAGCCAGTCCCAGCAACACAATGTTGTTGTTCATTCGTTCAGTCGTCTCCGACTCTTCGTGACCTCATGGACCAGCCCACGCCAGAGCTCCCTGTCGGCCGTTACCACCCCCAGCTCCCTCAAGGTCAGTCCAGTCACTTCAAGGATGCCATCCATCCATCTTGCCCTTGGTCGGCCCTCTTCCTTTTTCCTTCCTTTTTCCCCAGCATCATTGTATTCTCTAAGCTTTCCTTTCTTCTCAAGATGTGGCCAAAGTACTTCATCTTGGCCTCTACTATTCTTACCTCCAGTGAGCAGTCAGGCTTTATTTCTTGAAGTATGGACTGGTTGGATCTACTCGCTGTCCAAGGCACTCTCAGCACTTTCCTCCAACACCACAGCTTAAAAGCATCGATCTTCCTTCGCTCAGCCTTCCCTAAGGTCCAGCTCTCACATCCGTAGGTGACTACAGGGAATACCATGGCTTTGACTAGGCGGATCTTTGTTGCCATTCTGGTGTCTCTACTCTTTACTATTTTATCGAGATTGGACATTGCTCTCCTCCCAAGAAGTAAGCGTCTTCTGATTTCCTGGCTACAGTCTGCATCTGCAGTAATCTTTGCACCTAGAAATACAAAGTCTGTCACGGCCTCCACATTTTCTCCCTCTATTTTCCAGTTGTCAATCATTCTTGTTGCCATAATCTTGGTTTTTTGATGTTTAGCTGCAACCCAGCTTTTGCACTTTCTTCTTTCACCTTGATTAGAAGGCTCCTCAGCTCCTCCTCGCTTTCGGCCATCAGAGTGGTGTCATCTGCATATCTGAGGTTGTTAATGTTTCTTCCAGCAATTTTCACCCCAGCTTTGCATGCATTCATCCAGCCCCGCACATCGCATGATGTGTTCTGCATACAAGTTAAAAAGGTTGGGTGAGAGTATGCAGCCTTGCCGTACGCCTTCCCAATCTTGAACCAGTCTGTTGTTCCGTGGTCAGTTCTGACTGTTGCTACTTGGTCCTTGTACAGATTCCTCAGGAGAGAGACAAGGTGGCTTGGGATGCCCATCCCACCAAGAACTTGCCACAATTTATTATGATCCACACAGTCAAAGGCTTTAGAATAGTCAATGAAGCAGAAATAGATGTTTTTCTGAAACTCCCTGCCTTTCTCCATTATCCAGCGGATATTGGCAATCTGGTCTCTCGTTCCTCTGCCTTTTCTAAACCCAGCTTGAACATCTGGCAACTCTCGCTCCATGTATTGCTGGAGTCTTCCTTGCAGGATCTTGAGCATTACCTTACTGGCATGAGAAATAAGGGCCACTGTACGGAAGTTTGAGCAGTGTTTCGCATTTCCCTTTTTTGGTATGGGGATATAAGTTGATTTTTTCCAGTCTGATGGCCATTCTTGTGTTTTCCATATTTGCTGGCAAATGGCATGCATCACCTTGACAGCATCATCTTTTAAGATTTTAAACAGTTCAGCTGGGATCCCGTCGTCTCCTGCTGCCTTGTTGTTAGCAATGCTTCTTAAGGCCCATTCAACCTCACTCCTCAGGATGTCTGGTTCTAATTCATTCACCACACTGTCAAAACTATCCTCGATGTTATTATCCTTCCTATACAGATCTTCTGTATAGTCTCGCCACCTTCTCTTGATCTCTTCAGCTTCTGTTAGGTCCCTGCCATCTTTGTTTCTTATCATACCAATTTTTGCCTGAAATTTACCTCCACTGTTTCTAATTTTCTGGAGGTCTCTTGTCCTTCCTATTCTGTTGTCTTCTTCCACTTCCATGCATTGCTTATTTAAAAATAGTTCCTTATCTCTTCTGGCTAACCTCTGGAATTGCGCATTTAACTGGGCATATCTCCCCTTATCCCTGTTTCCTTTTGCTTTCCTCCTTTCTTGGGCTACTTCCCGGTGTCTCAGCAGACAACCATTTTGCCTTCTTGGTTTTCTTTTTCTTTGGGACGTACTTTGTTGCCGCCTCCTGAACAATGTCGCGGACTTCTGTCCATAGTTCTTCTGGGACTCTGTTTACTAAATCTAGTCCTTCAAATCTGTTCTTCACTTCCACTGTATATTCGCTAGGAATGTTAGTGAGGTCATATCTAACTGGTCTGTGTATTTTCCCTGATCTCTTTAGTTTTATTCTAAATTGGGCAATAAGAAGTTCGTGATCTGAGCTACAGTCAGCCCCAGGTCTTGTTTTCACCGACTGGATGGATGTCCGCCACCTTTGGCTGCAACACAATACAATAACTAAAATCAACACACACACAATAACTTGATAAATTACATAAAACATAAAGATACAGTGAACAATATAAAATTAAAATCAATCACAATGATTGTGACAGTGAGCGAGCTGCATGTACAGAATAAAATACTAAATCTAAGAAACTAAAATCACGGGGTAAGATAGGGATGGAGCAGATTATTTGGCCACCGAGTGTTGGACAAGTTGTAGTTTCAGGGCCGTCTTCAAGGGAAGTCCCACGTAGAGTGCATTGCAGTAATCCAGTCTAGATGTAATTAAGCAAAGATCATGAGCACTGAGGCGATGCTCCTCCGCCATCAACTCCGCTGGACTGGCCATGTTGTCCGAATGGATGCCTGATCACTGTCTCCTAAAGCTCTACCCCGAACTCAAGAATGGGAAGTGGAATGTTGGTGGAGTGGAAAAGATATTTAAAGATGGGCTTAAAGCCAACCTCAAAAACTCTGGCATAGACACCAAGAATTGGGAAGCCCTGACCCTTGAGCGCTGTAACTGGATATCAGCTGTGACCATCAGTGCTGCAGAATCCAAAGAGGCACGAATGTAGCATGAAAGGGAGAAATGTGCCAAGAGGAAGGCATGTCAAGCCAATCCTGACCAGGACCACCTTCCATCTGGAATCCAATGCCCTCACTGTGGGAGAACATGCAAATCAAGAATAGGGCTTCACAGCCACCTATGGACCCACCGCCAAGACACCACATCTGAAAGACAATCATCCTTGAGCTACGAGGGATCGCCTAAGTAAGTAAGAACTACAAGTAGAAATGGGAAGCCTGAGAAATCGGAAGCCTAACTGTGAGAACTTTTCAGCAGTAGAACTCTCCACCCTGGAGTGTGGTGGAGGCTCCTTCTTTGGAGGCTTTTAAACATAAGCTGGATGGCCATCTGTCAAGAGTGGTTTGAATTTGATTTTCCTGCGTCTTGGCAGGGGGTTGGCCCACGAGGTCTCTTCCAACTCTATGATTCTTTGATCCTACTTACTGACATTGTTCTTTTTTTTTTTTTTGGAAAATTGTATACAATTAGTGGCTACATTTGTAGATTTTTTTCTCACCTTTCCAGAAACTTTGTTCTCCAAGATCAACCTACTGATAGCTATTGGCGCACATTTCCAGCACTTTAGGTGGAATGCTCATCTTTGTATGTTTTCTTAAATTTGTGGGGAAACACATACTTCTTGCAATAGGTCTCTCACTGATTTCACAGTACAAAATGTAAAAATAAATAGAATAAAGCTCCAGTTGGGTCTATTTCCGTTCTTAACATTATAGCTACTTGGATCCAGACCTGTTGCTCATGATGGCCTTTGGATGAACTGAAAACAAACATCCCATACCAAAATATAGATTTTGCAATTTGATGTTTTCCCCAAACTCCATCTAAAGACTCTTTTTCTGTTCTGTGAAAGATTTTGGGGATTTAAATTAACACCTTTCTCAGAGAGACCTGCCAGTGAAAGGATCAAAGATTTAGTGGCTTTACTTTAAGTAAAGTTTTAGTGTTCGGAGTTTTAGTGTTCGGTTTTCATATTTTGTATATTGTATGGACCTGCCAAGACAATCTGTTCAATTTATGTCATTACAAAGTTAAGTTTAGAAGGTGGCACTTTTGGAAAATGGCATTCATAACCTTTTGGGGGGGAAAAACACCTTTTGGAGATCATAACTTGTTTTAGAAAAGCATGGATCTGTAATTGGTTAAATGGACGAACCCAGAGGGTGCTCACCAATGCTTCCTCTTCATCCTGGAAAGAAGTGACGAGTGGAGTGCCGCAGGGTTCCGTCCTGGGCCCGGTCCTGTTCAACATCTTTATTAATGACTTAGATGAAGGGTTAGAAGACAGGATCATCAAGTTTGCAGACGACACCAAATTGGGAGTGATAGCCAATAGTCCAGAGGACAGGAGCAGAATTCAAAATCTTGACAGATTAGAGAGATGGGCCAAAACTAACAAAATGAAGTTCAACAGTGACAAATGCAAGATACTCCACTTTGGCAGGAAAAGCGAAATGCAAAGATACAGAATGGGGGATGCCTGGCTCGAGAGCAGTACGTGTGAAAAAGATCTTGGAGTCCTCGTGGACAACAAGTTAAACATGAGCCAACAATGTGATGTGGCGGCAAAAAAAGCCAATGGGATTTTGGCCTGCATCAATAGGAGCATAGTGTCTAGATCGAGGGAAGTAATGCTACCCCTCTATTCTGCTTTGGTTAGACCACACCTGGAATATTGTGTCCAATTCTGGGCACCACAATTCAAGAGAGATATTGACAAGCTGGAATGTGTCCAGAGGAGGGCGACTAAAATGATCAAGGGTCTGGAGAACAAGCCCTATGAGGAGCGGCTTAAGGAGCTGGGCATGTTTAGCCTGAAGAAGAGAGGCTGAGAGGAAATATGATAGCCATGTATAAATATGTGAGAGGAAGCCACAGGGAGGAGGGAGCAAGCTTGTTTTCTGCTCCCTGGAGACTAGGACGCAACGGAACAATGGCTTCAAACTACAAGAGAGGAGATTCCATCTGAACATGAGGAAGAACTTCCTGACTGTGAGAGCCGTTCAGCAGTGGAACTCTCTGCCGGAGTGTGGTGGAGGCTCCTTCTTTGGAAGCTTTTAAACAGAGGCTGGATGGACCATGTGTCGGGGGGTGCTTTGAACATGAATTTCCTGCTTCTTGGCAGGGGGTTGGACTGGATGACCCATGAGGTCTCTTCCAACTCTTTGATTCTATGATTCTATGACCTTTGAAAGAAGAGCCAAAAATCCTTTAGAGTAGAAATTTCTCTTGTGCTTTATTTATTTATTTATTTATTTATTTACTAGCGGTCCCCTGCCACGCTTTGCTGTGGCCAAGTCTGGTGATCTGGAAAATAAAGTAATGAGAAAGTGTTGGTTTCTAATATATGTAATTTCTTTATGCTTGTGGGTAAACAGTATTTCTTGATGTTTCTTTGTCAGTGTTGATGTGGAGATTGTCTGATTTGCTTACTCTGGAACATGCAACATATTATTGTCTTTCTTTGGGAGTCCCTTTCAAATCTATAATGCTACATATATGTGTGTGTGAATGGCTAGATGGCCCTTTGTCAAGAGGACTTTGAATATGTTTTCTTACCCTGGTGAAGGGAGTTGGACTGGGTGGCCTTAAGACAGCATTTCTCAACTGGGAAGTCAAGAGGGCGGGGGGGGGGGTCACCAGGGGGGGGGGTCAGAAGGGTCACCAAAGACCACCAGAAAACACAGTATTTTCTGTTGGTCATGGGGGTTCTGTGTGGAATGTTTGGCCCAATTCCATCGTTGGTGGGGTTCGGAATGCTCCTTGATTGTAGATGAACTATAAATCCCAGTAACTACAAGTCCCAAATGTCAAGGTCTATTTTCTCCAAACTCCATATATATAGATTTACATTTATATGCCCCCCTTCTCACCCCGAAGGTGACTCAGAGTGACTGACAATATATATATATATATATATATATATATATATATATATATATAAACACACACACACACATATATATATATATATATATAAATGCTCTGTGCATAATGAGTTCCTTAAAAACAAAAGAACCAATGAATGAAATCACACCAAATTTGGCAACAAAACGTCTCACAACACAAGGAGTGACCATCACTCAAAAAATTATGATTTTGTCATTTGGGAGTTGTAGTTGCTGGGATTTATAGTTCACCTATAATCAAAGAGCATTCTGAACTCCACCAACAATGGAATTGAACCAAACGTGGCACACAGAACTCCCCTGACCAACAGAACACACTAGAAAGGTTTGATGGGCATTGACCTTGAGTTTGGGAGTTGTATTTCACCTACATCTAGAGAGAACTGTGGACTCAAACAATGATGGATCTGGACCAAACTTGGAATGAATACTCCAATGCCCAAATATGAACACTGATGGCATTTGGGGGAAATAGACCTTGACATTTGAAAGTTGCAGTTACTGGGATTTATAGTTCATCTACAATCAAGGAGCATTCCGAACCCCACCGACAGAATTGGGGCAAACTTCCCACACAGAACCCTCATAACCAATAGAAAATACCATTTTTTTGTGGCGGTTTTTGGTGACCCTTCTGACACCCCCCTGGTGACCCCTCCCCCCGGGGTCTTGACTTCCCAGATTGAGAAATGCTGCCTTAAGGCCATCCAGTCCAACTCCCTTCACCGGGGCAAGAAAACATAATCAAAGCCCTCCTGACAGAGGGCCATCTATTCGAACTGGCAAACATTTGGTCAGCAGAAACTAATTAATTAGATTTCCTTGATATAGAGACCACTTTTGAAGGTGCAAGTCCACCTCAATTTGAATGTTTGAGGTTATTCCGAGGCAATATTTTGCTGTTAAATGGCCCAGAATGCAAGAGACTGACTCAAAATTACCAGAATAACAATTCCACTCTGTGGGATGGGGTGCACATGAGAAAATTGTCCTCTGTCCCCTGTGCACACTCTGTGCTAGGGGAAAAGGGACTCCTAGAGCTTTGACCCATCCAAGAGTGGTCTTTTGTGCATTGAACTATATCCTGGTGGTTGTTCAGGTGCTCCTTCCCCCTTCTCTGGCTTCCCGCATTTTCTGCTTCCTTCTTGCCCCACTTTTCTTTCTGCCTGTTCACTCATTTCTTTTCCTCTCTAGTGCGGGACAGCCTTACTGGCTCCAAATCAATTTTTTGTTCTATCCACTAAATGCAAGATATTAGATGCCAAACGGAGATATAAATTCATGCCAAGTTAATTACATTATTGTAGGTAATACATGATACAGCATAAGGTATATTTAATGTGTTGGACACAATCAAATACATCTCCATGCAGAACATATGGTTTTCAGCATCGGAAATGGAAAGGTAAATACAGAAAGTAAAACCACAAAGAGTCAAGTTAGTGAGCCTGATATCTAAGAGTCAAAATACGGATGGGGTCCCATTTGCTCTTGGTTTAATGCTGGATAGAATCATAGATACTCCCAGATATGCTTTGTATAATTATTTTATAAAAATGGCTGGTTCCTTCTCATATATTTTTCCTGAAATTCCTTTTGGGATATTGCAATGCTTGTTCCTTTTCGGCCTGCCTCAGTCAGTCCACACTTTCCATTTATTTATTTTATTTATTGTGCCAGGAGCAAACCAAACAGTTGTATTGTATTTTTTTAAAAAACAAACAAACAAAACACAAAGTTTGCAAGCTTGGTAGTTGATTAAATGTCCTTTGACCAGTGGCTGGCCACTTGGAGTGCCTCTGGTGTTGCTGCAAGGAGGTCCTCCATTGTGCGTGTGGCAGGGCTCAGGTTGCATTGCAGCAGGTGGTCTGTGGCTTGCTCTTCTCCACACTCGCATGTCGTGGATTCCACTTTATAGCCCCATTTCTTAAGGTTGGCTCTGCATCTTGTGGTGCCAGAGCGCAGTCTGTTCAGCGCCTTCCAAGTCACCCAGTTTTCTGTGTGCCCAGGGGGGAGTCTCTCATTTGGTATCAGCCATTGATTGAGGTCCTGGGTTTGAGCCTGCCACTTTTGGACTCTTGCTTGCTGATGTGTTCCAGCAAGTGTCTCTGTAGATCTTAGAAAACTATTTCTTGATTTAAGTCGTTGACGTGCTGGCTGATACCCAAACAGGGGGTGAGCTGGAGATGTCTGTGCCTTGGTCCTTTCACTATTGGCTGCTACTTCCCGGCAGATGTCAGGTGGTGCAATACCGGCTAAACAGTGTAATTTCTCCAGCGGTGTAGGGCGCAGACACCCCGTGATAATGCGGCATGTTTCATTAAGATGTCTTCACTGTCTCTGGTTGTGATCCCCAGGTTGTGGCAGATAGTTTTTGTATGATATTTTTCCATTTGGGAAATGGTTACATAAATGACAACAGTTCAACACTGATACATTTTGCAACAGAAAGTGTTTTTGTGAGAAACATGGCTGGAAAAGCAACATTTGGGGCTGAAAAAATGTGCAAAGAATACATTGTTCCTGGAGGAAAATGCTGGGGTTCTGTGCAGAAAATCACAATTCTCTTTGGCATTCAGTCAAGATAGTTGCAAAGTTGCATGCAAGCTAACAGGTGGCTGGTTTATTAATATGCATATTTTGCATGTAGTCACATAGCACATCAGAAAAAAAGTAGTTATATAACATTGTATGGGTCTAAATCAGTGTTTTCCAAATTTCCTGATGCAGCAACCCATTAATACAGTTCCTCATGTTGTGGTGAACCCCAGCTATAACATTATTTTCATAACTATTTCATAACTGTAATTTTGCTACTGTTATGAATCGTAATGTAAATATCTGATATGCAGGATGTATTTTCATTCACTGGACCAAATTTCGCACAAATACCCGATATGCCCAATTTGAATACTGGTGTGGTTGGGAGGGGGGGGGGTGGTGCTGGTTGATTTTGTCATTTGGGAATTGTAGTTGCTGGGATGTATAGTTCACCTACAATCAAAGAGCATTCTGAACTCCACCAACGATGGAATTGAACTAAACTTGGCACACAGAACTCTCATGACCAACAGAAAATACTGGAAGAGTTTGGTGGACATTGACCTTGAGTTTTGGAGTTGTCCTTCACCTACCTCCAGAGAGCACGGTGGACTCAAACAATGATGAATCTGGACCAAACTTGGCATGAATCCTCAATATGAATACTGGTAGAGTTTGGGGAAAATGGAACTTGACATTTGGGAGTTGTAGTTGCTCGGATTTATAGTTCACATACAATCAATTCTGAACCCCACCAACAATAGAATTGGGCCAAACTTCCCACACAGTACAATCCACATGATGCAGAAAATACTGTGTTTTTGATGGTCTTTGGCAACCCCTCTGACATCCCCCTCGTGACCCCTCAGGGGTCCCAACCCCAGGTTGAGAAACACTGGTCTGGATGCTCCATGTATGTGTGTGTTTTGCTCTAGGAAGCATCTCAAATGGGACACCCGATCTTGCATAGACCAGGATTTTGCTTCCAGCCCATCTGCAATCTTATCTCATGTGAGGCTCTATTTTGATTGTCATCAGATAAGAGGAGATGAAATCACTGCTGTATTATTGTACCTCAGAGTAATCTTCCTTTTTGTGTTTGCACACATGGATGGATGCAGTGTTTCATATTAACCTAGGCAATGTTTCCTATAGGAACATTGTGAGGAATTCACATAGATTACATTGCACCTAGTGCATACATTTAAGATGCCTTGTAAATGGCCACCTGGTTTTCAACACATAAACATGCACTTGAACAATTTAACTGTCAGTGTTTAGAAATATTAAAAGGATCCTGTTGATATTAAAATCAGGTGGTGGAATCCAATTCTGCCTGTAAGGGGATGCACACACACACACACACACGTTTTGAAATATTTATGAATTATGCAAATTTCATATATGTTTATTTGTGTACCGGTGGAACATTGTGTTAAACCACTGAGCTGCTGAACTTGCTAACCAAAAGGTCGGCAGATTGAATCCGGGGAGTGGCATGAGCTCCCGCTGTCATCCCCAGCTTCTTCCAACCCAGCAGTTCAAAAATATGCAAATGTGAGTAGATTGATAGGTACAGCTCCAGGGGGAAGGTAATGGCACTCCATGCAACCATGCTGGACACATGATCTTGGAGGTGTCTATGGACAATGCCAGCTCTTTGGCTTAGAAATGGAGATGAGCACCAACCCCCAGAGTCAGACATGACTGGACTTAATGTCAGGGGAAAACCTTTACCTTTACCTACCATCATTCTACTCTAGTTCTAGCTCAGCCCCAGATATTGTTGAATATGGCCATTAGGCCTGGGTAACAACGGAAAAATTTGTTTCTAAAATCGATTTGTATTTGGGGGGTTTTTTTTGTTTCGATATTTAAAATAATTACAAATTTTTCCTTTTAAAAAGTTCGATATTTACGAAATTTCATAAATGGTAAAAAATTAACGAATCGATTTCTGAAACAATAACAAATCGATTCGTTAATGGCGGACGCGACCGCGAAATACGCTAAAAAACCTCCAAAACCTTCTGAAGCTTCCCTCTCCCTCTGTTGTTGACTGTTGGTGTGATATTATAATTTTTTTTCACTAATTAAACCATAAAACTGGCCCAGACATGCGGAAATAATAACGAAACGACCTCAAAACAAAAACGAAACAAATACAATATCGAAATACGAAGCATTTACAAAATGTTTTTTTAAATTCGTTTTTTTAATAATTGCTCCAGAATGGTTCGTTATCGTTTTGTAATTGAAAAAATTAACGAATGATTAACGAATTACGAATTAACGAAACGAAACCGCCCAGCCCTAATGGCCATATATTTTTCTACCAACTACTCAGGTCACTTCCTTCCTATTAGGTCCCAGAAATGAACAGCCATAGACTATACTTATTATTGTTGTTGTCTGCTATAACATTGCACCTAAATTTCCCAGGCCCTCTAGAAATTGCACTTACCTCAGCCCGGCCTTTTTAAATTGCCTGAATAGGCAGGATTATTTTAAATATATATGTGCTATTGTGATTTTTTATGCTTATATTGCTTTGTTAATTTTATGTTTATGTTGTTTACTGTATGTATTGATGATATTACTTGGAAACCGCTCTGAACCCCACTGGGGAGATAGAGCGGTATATAAATAATTTGTTGTTGTTGTTGTTTTGTTGTTGTAGATTTCTCATTAGTTTGGGAAATAAGTACAGACAAATGTATTTGCATATGTGTTTTCCCTAAACATACAGATCAACCCCACCCCCCCATATGCATTTTTGTATTCAGCTTTCTCTGTTGTATACAATTTTCTGTAATGTCCACATTTTGGTATGCAATATTTTTTAAGCAGAGAGTGCTGTCACAAACATTGAAAAAGTGCATATGCCAAAGAATGAAGATGTTCTGATCTAGATATTTATCAAGGAAGCGGGACTGGGTGAATAATAATACAGGAACCAAATAACACTTCCCTCCATTCTAATATCTAATCCAGTATCTAATATCTAATCTAATATCGCAACCTTCCTAATGCCGTGACCCCTTAATACAGTTCCTCATGTTGTGGTGACCCCCAACCATACAATTATTTTTGTTGCTACTTCATAACTCTAGTTTTGCTATTGTTATGATTCGTAATGTAAATATCTGATATGTAGGATGCATTTTCATTCCCAGGACCAAATTTGGCACAAAAACCCAATACTCCCACATTTGAATACTGGTGGGGTTGGGAGGGCATTGATTTTGTCATTTGGGAGTTGTAGTTGCTGGGATTTATAGTTCGCCTACAATCAAAGAGCATTCTGAATTCCACCAACAATGGAATTGAATCGGTCCTGGCACACAGAACTCCCATGACCAACAGAAAATACTAGAAGGGTTTGGTGGGCAATGATCTTGAATTTTGGAGTTGTAATTCACCTACTTTCAGAGAGCACTGTGGACTCAAACAATGATGAATCTGGACCAAATTTGGCACTAATACTCAATATGCCCAAATGTGAACACTGGTGGGGTTTGGGGAAAATAGATCTTGACATTTGGGAGTTGTAGTTGCTGGGATTTATAGTTCACCTACAATCAAAGAGCATTCTGAACCCACCAATGATAGAATTGGGTCAGACTTCCCACAGAGAACCCTTATGACCAACAGAAAATACTGTGTTTTCCAATGGCCTTTGGTGACCCCTTGGACACCCCCTCGCGACCCCTCCAGGGGTCTCAACCCCCAGGTTGAGAAACGCTGATCTAATCCATAACAACAATTTCCATAAATGGAGGTGGCCGCAACTCTTGCTGTTTAGCAAGACAACACAGTTCCAAATGAAGCAAACAAGCACATTTCCAACTAAAATAATAAAAAGGAGTCTATTTGTCATTATAGTCCCTCCCAATAAGTTGCTGTCCTCTGGCCTTGCCAATGCTCAAACCAAAAGAGTATTGTTTTCATTTAGCAGAAAGTTAAATTAAGAGTGATACTGGAATCCTATAAGTGGGGAGGTTTTGTTTTTATTTTCCTTGGCAGTTGAAGAAATGAACCCTTACTCAGAGATGAAGCCAAGCAAAAAGTGAGTTTTTCCTATTAGACTGATCTTTGCCTGGTGGCTTATAAAAGATGATAAATGCTGTAACACGGACCAGCTGTCTGGTTTGGTGATATTGAAGAAAGGTCACCATCAGGGTTTCATCTGGTCTGTCTCCCATTTAATGCGACACCTGATCATAATATGGTTTTAAATTAACCCCGCGTGAGAAACACATTTCTACTTCTGTTTAAACAGCAATAAATCTTATCTTGAGACAGATTTGGTGAAAACAAGTATGTTAGACAGCATATACAATTTTGTGTGTGCTTCTAAAGAACTTTTTTGAATTAATGAGCTTTGCAAGAGCTTCATACTTGTGGAGGACTCAGGAAAGGGCCTGTGTTGGTTTATGATGATGGCAGAAGGTATTGTGGAAGAATCCTGGCAGCACATTAGAGGTAGTGAAATCCACAATATATAGGGTTGCCAGATTGGAAACTGGAGAGAGCTCCTGTACCATAATGGTGACATAGAAGATGAGTTTTCAGTAAGAGGGTGGTGGTCATCTCCGTTTCTAAGCCAAAGAGCCGGCATTGTCCGTAGACACCTCCAAGGTCATGCGCTGTTACCTTCCTGCAGGAGCGGTACCTATTGATCTGCTCTCATTTGCACAAACTGCTAGGTTGACCGAAGCTGGGGCTAACAGCAGGAGCTCACACCACTCCCTGGATTTGAACCTGTGACTTTTCGGGAAGCAGTTCAGCAGTTTATTTATTTATTTATTTATTTATTTATTATTTAAACTTATATGCCGCCACTCCCCTGGGGCTCGGAGCGGCTTACAAGAATGGCTAAAATCTAACAAAATTTAAAAGCAATTTAAAACAATTTAAAAACAGCAATATCAAACATTAAAAGCCTGTCGAAACAGGTATGTCTTACATGCCCTGCGGAAAGCTGGTAAGTCCCGCAAGGCACGGATTTCAGGTGGCAGAGTATTCCAGATGGTGCCACTGCTGTGAAGGCTCTGCGTCTTCCCACAGAAGTCTCCACAAAATAAATACAATACAATAAAATAAAATCTGAAAACAAAACCAAAATAAAATCCCTACTAAAGACTAGGGGGAACAGAGTCAAAAGTTGATCATTGGCAGGGAAGTCGGAGGCCGCAATATAAACCAAGCCTAGCTTCAGTACTAAGTTGATGGTCAAAGGGGGACTGGTTGGAAATATTCCCCAGTAGTGTCATCTCACAAGGGTTGAATGAAAAGTAATGCCTCCACCTGCGTTACTTGGGTTAAAATGGGAATATTTTAATAAATCAAATGCAGAAATAATCCTTAGAATACACTCTTTAACTAACACTATTCACTTTTCCACATAATCACCAGACAACTGGATACATTTCTGCCAATGATGAACAAGTTTTCTGAAGCTGTCACGGAAGAAGTCGACACTCTGTTTCCGCAACCAGCATCTTACAGTTCTCTCAACGTCTTCAGCAGAAGCATAATGATGTCCCCACAGATCTTCTTTCATTATCGAGAACAAATGGAAGTCAGACGGTGCTGAATCTGAACTGTATGGGGGGTGATCATCCTGAATCAATCTGCCAACCTTTTGCTTGTGAAACTTGGTGGTTGCTCTCATAGGACGTCCAACTCTTTGTTTGTCATGCAAGTCAGATGTTCCCACCTCAACATCTTTAAACTTACTTGCCCAATGACACAGAGTACTCACATCAACACAATCACCATCAACAGCTTGCATTCTCCGATGAATCTCCTTTGGGGTGACACCTTCTGCTGTCAAGAATTCAATGACTGCACATTGCTTAAGTCGCATTGACCAACCGTCTGCGCAGGGTTCCATACTTCCCACTTTAACAACACAACCTTCAATGCTAAGGCTTGCCAACAAAATGGACACCAGAAGCGACTTGCAGTTTCTCAAGTCACTCCTGACACGACCAAAAACCAAAATGGAACTGTAGGGGAGAGTCTACTGAACAAGCCAGTACCTGGAGCATACCAGTACTGTCATCTGTTGAGGAGTTACGAAGGTGGAGGCATTACTTTTCATTCAACCCTCGTGTAAAGCATCATTGAGTTGAAGTAACTTTGAGATATGGCTAGTGGCAAGGTCATAGCATGGTAATGGGAAATGGCAGCAATGGTGAAACGGCTCTGCTGCACTGACCTCTCCAGGTCAATGCTGGGCAGTGGGAAGGAAGACCAAGTGGAGAACAGTCAGGGAAGCTGTCAATCGGGTCATAGAACTAGTTGCTCTTGCTGGTGGTTGGGTCATAGGTGCCCTGAAGGAATCAGGTCTTCAGTAGAACACTAGTCAACCTGGTAGCCAATGGAAAAAGCCACCCTGGAGCAGTTAAAGATGGTGGGAGGGTATCTCAGCAGCTGTTTGGAAGTCCCTGGTTGGTAGACTGGCGCCCTCCCACTCAGTGGCCAGTGGAATGGCAGTTAAAGATGAAGTGAAGCAGCTCTCCATCAACATTCTCAATCCCTGTGGTACCTGATGCCATTGTGTGCCTCTGAGAATCTGCACTAGGTTTTATTCTCAACCTTAAAGGAGTAATTTGAAGTGTTGAATCTATTCTGGGAAGATAATTCAGCATTTTCAATATATTCTTTAAAGTTTAGTCTGCTACCTGGAATAGATTCAGTGCGCCGTTGACATCAGAGCTGCCTGCCTCTGCGGTCTTAGCTTGAATATCTATCACTGTGCACATCCAGAACCAGCAAAGCTATAGCGTAGGACATGGAGTGTATGAATCTCCATGTACTGCTGGGCTATGTGAACATGCTGGCTGGAGCTGATGGGAATTGAAGCCACATACAAGCCAATGTATGAGAAGGCTAATGTATGTGTCCTTCTCATACAGTCCAATGTATAAGAAGGCCAATGTATGTGTCCTTCTCATACAGGCCAATGTATGAAAAGGACAATGTATGTGTCCTTTAGATGGTGAATTTAAACATACCTAAAATCTTCAGGTGGGTTACATCAGTGATAACACCACAAACAAGTGGTGTGGATGTGTAAGTTTGATACCAGAGCCACAAGCAGCCACTTTTCAGAATTATATGATGCAATTCAGAATATTTAACCAAAGCCTGAAGCTAAATTATTTCCTCTAATTCAGAAATGGCACAGGAATGAAAGTTCCCTGATGATTGCTGCACTTGCATATATTAACTATGCTTTTGTTCATTCTTTCAGTCATTTCCAACTCTTCGTGACCTCATGGACCAGCCCACGCTAGAGCTCCCTGTCGGCCGTCACCTCCCCCAGCTCCTTTAAGGTCAATCCAGTCACTTCAAGGATCCCATCATCCATCTTGCCCTTGGTCGGCCCCTCTTCCTATTTCTTTCCATTTTCCCCAGCATCATTGTCTTCTCTAAGCTTTCCTGTCTTCAAATAATGTGGCCAAAGTACTTCATCTTTGCCTCTAATCTCCTTCCCTCCAATGAGCAGTCGGGCTTTATTTCCTGAAGTATGGACTGGTTGGATCTTCTTGCACATTGCATGATGTGTTCTGCATACAAGTTGAATAGGTCGGGTGAGAGTATACAAACCTGCCGTACGCCTTTCCCAATATTGAACCAGTCATATAAACTATACCTCCACATAATTTCTGTGTCTTTGCTGACAAGGTTGAACCAGGGAAAGTGTAAGATGGGAAAGAGTGGGAAAGAGATCTGTTGGATTCTCATTTCCATATGGAAATATATATTTCACATCTCCCATTTTACAAGGGACATTTTGCGTCAGAAACCCACACATCTGTATCGCTTATGAATCGTTTTGGAGAGGAGAATATGCATGTAACCATGCACCCATTTTATAAAAATAAACATAACTAAAATGTACACAACACAATCAATGGAAAATATGCAAAAATATGTGCATTAGAAATTTGTTGTATGCCTTTAAATTGTTTGTGACTTTTGGAGACCCAAAAGTGAATCTGTAATACGGCTGAGAATATGTAACTAACTCAAGGTCCCCCAGTGAGTTTCAATGCCCAAGTGGAGAATTAAACCCTGTTCTCTAGAGCCAGTGATCTAATGCTCAAACTATTGCACTGCACTGATTTCCTACATTAGAAACACGGTATGTATTGTATTGGCTGACAATGTATTCTGTTTATAGAGGGGAACCCATTAAAATTCATGCAGAAAGTGTGGGGAGGAGAGACCCACTATGGAGAGGAGGCACATAGAGTGTGAGATTTGGACACGGAAAGCTTTCTATATGAAAATATAGAAGCATGTGAAATGGCACAGAATCTACCTTTTTTTTTTGTCCTGCTTTTGTTCTGTTTCCAGGTGCCCACCTCCCTCCATTTTATTTTTGAGAAGATTCTCCCCAAAACAGGAACTCAGGGCTCCGAATTATGAATCTGAACTTCCCTCTCCTAATCTCCCAGAATCCTCCCAAAAACAGAATGGGGGCCACCAAAAATTTGGAATGAAAACAATCCTGTAGGGAGGCTCAAAAATATTGGAAATCTATGCATGAAGAATCCCCCAAAATACTTAGAATGTCATTCCCCCAAAAAACCCAGAATATTACTTACTAGGTCTCATGGATTCAGAGTTAATATTGGACCATAATAAAGATATCTTATTTACGTATATGTCAACGGTGGTGAGAATCTCCTATGTGAAACTTTGGAAATTGGATAAGATACCAGATATTGATGATTGGCTGAACAAATTAAGAGAAATTAGAGACATAGACAAATTAACTTTTTTTCTTGAAGAATACCTTGGTAAGATCAATTAAAAAAATTGACAGGAACCTTGTTGAGGAATATGAAAAGGAAAAAAGAAATATAAAGACATTACTTAATTATGGGCTCTTACTTACGGGCACAATTCAAAGTGCTGGCTTTGGCCTATAAAGCCCTAAATGGCCCCGGCCCAAATTACCTGTCCGGACACATCTCCCCCTATGAACCATTGAGGAGATTAAGATCCTCCGGGAAGGCCCTGCTTTCCGTCCCGCCATTGTCACAGGCACGATTGGTGGGGACGAGAGACAGGGCCTTCTCGGTGATTGCTCCCCGGCTGTGAAACTCCCTAGTGAGATCAGGTCGGCCCCCTCCCTCCTGTCCTTCAGAAGGATGGCAAAAACTTGGCTTTGGGACCAAGCTTTTGGGACAGGGCAATAAAGCGGCAATAGGAAAGATGACCAGGCCAATTAGATTTGACGCGGGTGACTAGGACGGTGTAAAATGGTGTATTTTAATATTTTGAGAAATGTTTTTTAATGTTTATGTATTGTATGTGAATTTGTGTCCCGGCATTGAATGTTTGCCATGTAAATGCTGTGCTCCTCCCTGAGTCCCCTTTGAGGTGAGAAGGGCAGAATATAAATGTTTTAAATGAATAAATAAATACTTAATTTGTATGTGTGTGTATACACACACATATATATTGGACTTTACAAAGTAAGAAAAAGAGAATTGCAGAGGCACAGAATGGATGTCAATGGTACCAATTTTTTGTTTTTTTCTTTCTTTTCACTTTCTTCATTTCCTACTTTACTATCAACTTAATGTTCTTCCACTTTTTATGTAAAATAATAAAATGCTTTCCCTTTTGTGGATAATAAAATTTTATTTTTTTAAAGAAGAAAACAGAATGAAAATCGAACATTCACACACCCCTACAACATAAAATTATTGGTCCTTCTAGCCCAATAATGTCTGTTTCAATTGATGCTGCTGTCCACTGCTTATCAAAAGCATTCCCATCACAATTCTCCTCATCCTTTACATGGGAAATGCCACAAATTTAGCAGTGGACCTTATGAAGAGATATCATATGCTCTCCGATTCACCCACAAGCCTTTTCCCATAAGCACAGCTTCAAACAAGTAAAGCTATGATTCAGTAGAGATCAGTGAACATCTGAAGGAAACCAACCAAGCATACTCTGCACAGCCTTTCCAGTCCCATCGACCATATGAGAAAACCCCACACTGTGTCAGAAGCTCATTTTGGTTTTCAACCATCGAGTCATTTTCATGTAAACATTATGGTGGCCTTGTTCATACATCCCTGAACCACAGCTGAAGCTACCTCAGATTCAGGAGAGTAAACAACAGAGATTCAAGTGTGATTCAACAGACATCAGCCAGCCAGCCTTGGTGCAAGTTGCAATTAAAGTTGGATGATTCTGATGGTAGGAAAATATAATTTATACCTATTCTCACTGCCCACCCCTTGAATGTGGTGTGAATTTAGATTTGTCTAAATATCTCAAATTGGGTGTTTTGTTGTTGATCTTAACTAGGATTGCCAGAAAAAAAACTGAAGAAGATGGCATTTAACACAAACAGGTAGCAAGAAACACCCTGATTCCCTCTTCTACAAAACCATAAATGCTCAAAGTCTTCCCCAGTTTTCACGAGTGGTTATCCAACCAACCTCACATATATGCACCCAGAGATATATTTTGTATAAAATGTTGGGGACACCTCCGCCCAACACCAACTGCTGCTATGGGTCAAAGTGAAGGGATGGGAGGCCCGGGGATAGTTCCACCTTGTCTCCTGCATATGTCATCACTTGGGGACCCCTCACTCCAGTGCCAACTGCTGCTCCGGGCCAGAGTTTAAGAGACGGGGGCCAGGGGATAGTTCAACCTTGTCTCCTGCATATGTGTCATCAGTTGGGGACCCCTCCTCCCAGCACCAACTGCTGCTCTGGGCCAGAGTGAAGAGAGGGGGGTGGGGGGGGGGCAGGGGACAGATCCATCTTGTCTCCTGCATATACCATCAGTTGGGGACCCCTCCCCTCAGCACCAACTGCTGCTCTGGGCCAGAGTGAAGAGAGAGGGGGCCAGGGACAGTTCCACCTTGTCTCCTGCATATGTGACATCAGTTGGGGATCCCTCCCCCCAGCACCAACTGCTACTCTGGGGCAGAGTGAAGAGATGGGGGGTGGGGGGGGGCAGGGCAGGCCCGTAGCCAGGATTTCGTTTCGGGGGGGGGGCTGAGTCTGAGTGAAAGAGGGTCTAGCCTAGCAAACCTTTTGTATCATTACCCCAATACCCCCATGCATATGGGATATATTGAGTATGGTGGTCAGATCATGATATGAATAAACATAACAGTTTAAATAATGCACCAGTAAGGCCTTTTCGCGAACCACCATGAGAATTTCGGGGGGGGGGCTGAAGCCCCCCAACCCCCCCCTGGCTACATGCCTGGGGCAGGGGACAGATCCACCTTGTCTCCTGCATATACCATCAGTTAGGGACCCCTCCCCCCAGCACCAACTGCCGCTCTGGGCCAGAGTGAACAGATGGGGGCCATGGGGCAGTTCCACCTTGTCTCTTGCATATGCCATCAGTTGGGGACCCCTTCCCCCAGCACCGACTGCTACTCTGGGCCAGAGTGAAGAGACCTGGGGGGGGGGGGGGAGGGTGGGGGGGGGGGGAGTGAAGAGAGGGGGGGGCCAGGGGACAGTTCCATCTTGTCTCCTGCATATATCATCAGTTGGGGACCCCTCCCCACAGCATCACCTGCCGCTCTGGAGCCAGATTGACGGGGGGGGGGGGCAGGGGACAGATCCACCTTGTCTCCTGCATATGTCATCAGTTGTGGACCCCTCCCCCCCAGCACCAACTGCTGCTTTGGGCCAGAGTGAAGAGACAGGGGGCCAGTGGACCGTTCCACCTTGTCTCCTGCGCTATGCTAATGATTTATTATTTATTTATTTATTTACTGCATTTGTTGACCGCCGTTCTCAGCCGTAGGGCGACTCACGGCAGTGTACAACATATAAAAAGACAATTTACAATGAAAGCAATATCATAAACAACAATAACAACATCACTATTAATAATACCATTACACTAAATCACTCGCGACGTCTCATTATAGAATCACAATCCAATCTCGTTATCCATATTCCGTTCCACTCATAATTGCCAATTTGTTGTAGCACTTAGTCAAACGCCTTCTCAAACAACCACGTCTTTAGGCTCTTGCGGAATGTCATAAGGGAGGGCGCCTGTCTGATGTCTACAGGGAGGGTGTTCCACAGCCGGGGGGCCACCACCGAGAAGGCCCTATCCCTCGTTCCCGCCAGGCGTGCCTGTGAGGCAGGCGGGATCAAGAGAAGGGCCTCCCCAGATGATCTCAAGGTCCTCGTGGGATGTAATACAATATAATACTACTAATAATATGATATTATAATTATATATTTATATTACATGTAATATTACTAATTATATTACAATATAATGGTAAATATGATATAGTAATATATAATACTGATATAGTACTGTGCTAATAATATAATATATTTTATGTATATATATATATCTTGTAAACCACTCTGAGTCTCCTTCAGGGTGAGAAGGGCAGCATATAAATGTCGTAAATAAATAAATAAATAAAACAAGAGAGGAAGGACCTTGTTTTCATCAGGTAGTTGAGAAGGCCTCTCCATGTTAACATAATAGGGAGGGTACAAAATAGGCAAGTGGTTTGAAGACCTCATTTGGTTAATGAATTGAAATGCAAAGGAGAAATCTGTATAAACATGCCCACTTAGTCATATATCAATATATTATGGTGGAGCATTTCTGGCTTGAGAAACATGCCAGGATTCCAACTCCAGGAAATTCACTGATAGCCAGAGGCAAATGACATTAGCATAGTGGTGCATACATTAGGTCTGCTGAAATGGAAGAAAAAAATGATGTACCTTTCTGAATCAAAGGAAAAATGCATTTTTCCTACTTGGGCAGGGACACAAATACATACAAGCATGCATTGGACACAAAAGTTCCCTTTTTATTTACAGTATTTCTATACCGCTTTTCTCACCCCTAGGATGACTTTTTGCAAAGTCTGGCTATACCCACCCACTTTCCTTTCTCTGCCTTTTCTCTGTTTAGTTGGAAAGTCTTTTTTTAAGCCATAACAACCCTGGGAGGATGATGGAGGGATGGATAAGCATAGACTGTTACTGTCAAGTTAAAGCACTGTCTAGTAAGGGCTAAACTGGGAAAGGATTTAGTTGTGTGTGCTTGCTTACAACTGGTAAGGTACATTTTTTTGGTCGTGTCAGGAGCGACTTGAGAAACTGCAAGTCGCTTCTGGTGTGAGAGAATTGGCTGTCTGCAAGGACGTTGCCCAGGGGATGCCCGGATGAATTGATGTTTTTATCATCCTTGTGGGAGGCTTCCCTCATGTCCCTGCATGAGGAGCTGGAGCTGATAGAGGGAGCTCATCCGCCTCTCCCCGGATTCGAACCTGCAACCTGTTGGTCTTCAGTCCTGCCGGCACAGGGGTTTAACCCACTGCACCACTGGAGGCTCCTGGTAAGGTAAATGACAGGAATGCTTGAAAGGTGCTTCTCTAGATATGTCTCATGGTCTCCTCCAGCTCTATGATTCTGTGAGAATTTGGGTAACAATGAGATATATTCACACATCCTGTTACAGCATGTAGAAGCCAGAGCACCGGAAACCCTGTCATCCCTCTGCTGGAGGTACCTTCCTTAAAGGATGGTATATAGCTCCCTGAGAAGATCAGTCTATGGTCCTTTTACACATGCAGTAAAACCTGGAAGTAACCAAGATAAAATAGGGGTGGGTTGCTAAACAATATTTAGCAAAAGTGCGGGTAGAATTGGGTTAGCAGCTGAAAAACACATATTTAAAAGGTACCTTTAAAACCCAATTCCACCCAAAAATGTGCACCTTTACATGACTGTATATCCCAGCAGTCATGCAAAACATGTGACCTCCTTCTGAGCCCCCTATGTGGACTGCTCCAGAGCATGTCACAGGGAGGATGGAGCAAGCTTGTTTTCTGCTTCCCTGGAGACTAGGACGTGGAACAATGGCTTCAAACTACAAGAAAGGAGATTCCATCTGAACATGAGGAAGAACTTCCTGACTCTGAGAGCCATTCAGCAGTGGAACTCTCTGCCCTGGAGTGTGGTGGAGGCTCGTTCTTTGGAAGCTTTTAAACAGAGGCTGGATGGCCATCTGTCAGGTGTGATTTGAATGCAATATTCCTGCTTCTTGGTAGGGGGTTGGACTGGATGGCCCATGAGGTCTCTTCCAACTCTAGGATTCTATGATTCTATCTTTAAACTTACTTGTCCAACAACACATAGTACTCACATCAACACAATCACCATAAACAGCTTGCATTCTCTGATGAATCTCCTTTGGGGTGACACCTTCTGCTGTTAAGAATTCAATGACTGCACGTTGCTGAAGTCGCATTGACTGACCGTCTGCACAGGGTTCCATACTTTGCACTTTAACAACACAACTGTTCAATGCTAAGGCTTCCCGCCAAAATGGAACTGTAGGTGAGAGTCTACTGAATAAGCACCCCTGACAGATGGTCATCCAGCCTGTGTTTAAAAACTTCCAAAGAAGGAACCTGCACCACACTCCGGAGCAGAGAGTTCCACTGCTGAATGGCTCTCACAGTCAGGAAGTTGAATTCTTCCATGACAGCTTCAGAAAACTTGTTCATCGTTGGCAGAAATGTATCCAATTGCCTGGTGATTATGTGGAAAAGTGAATAGTGGTAGTTAAAGAGCACATTCTAAGGTTTATTTCTGCATTTGATTTATTAAAATATTCCCATCCAAACCCAAGTAATGAAGGTGGAGGCATTACTTTTCATTCAACTCTCGTAATAATTTGTGAGTGGGGAAACAAGAAGGGGTTTGATCAGAAAAAGAAAATAACACTTGCATGTTGTAATGAATCTAACCTTTTGCCAGGAAGGCCGAAGCCTGGAAAGTCAGTAGCTGACATGCTGAGAGATAGGCAGGAGAGCTAAGAGGCAAGAGGGAGGAGTCAGCCGACTCCTGATTGGCTAGAGCAGCCAGGGGAGGAGTTAGCTTTTAGACGGAAAAAAAGGCTGTGTCTTTTTGACAAGCTGGGAGAGAAGGGCTTTAAACATCGAAGAGTGTAGAAGTATAGTTAGGGAGAGGGAGCTGAGAGGAATTTAGACAGGGAGGGAAAACTTTTGAAGTGAACCTTGAGGGTTAGAGCATAGGAAAGGCAAAGGTTCCTGGTTCACTGTACAAAGAAGGGTCAGTGAAGGAAAGCCTATTTTGCTCTGTGAGGCAGTCAGTGTACTGTTCTCAGGGACACACTGTGTCAGTGTAGTGAACAGTGTGAAGCAAGGAACTCACAGGGGACAAAAGTTAAAGTCTTAAGAAAAGACTGCCTGTTTAACCAGCTAAGCCTCAGAAACCGCATCAAGCTTTTGTACCACTCTTATTAAGAGTTGATTTGTTCACCAAGTTTTTAAATAAACCTGTTACTAATTTTCATCTTAAACTGGTGTCTGCCTCGGTCTGTCACAATCATCAGATCTCAGCAAGTCTAAAAAACAACTTAATTTCAGTCCAGTCAGCGAAAGAAGCAGCCATTGAAGAAGAACAAAGGGCTTGAACAAACTTTACCTATTTCACATTCACACTCATGTTTTCCTCAGACATATATTGAGGTGGTTGCGGCGAATCTACCTAATACATCGGTCATTAACAATGTTAATACAGTTGGTCACTTGATAATAATATTGAGGTGGGATAAGAGAGTCTTTCCCCCTTGTCACAGTCATTTATCTTTGTTATAGTAGTGTCCAGCTGAACGTTAACGCTCCACACTGGTGGGCAGTGGGTGGGATTGCTTGTCCCCCCTGCCCTGGTTGTCGCTGATCTTTATTATACATGTCCTTACCCTTTGGCCAATTATACTATTATCTTCTCTGTGTGACTTTCTCTTTCACTCTTTACTGCCCTGTTGGCTTCATTTCTAATCACTTGGATTTTGAAATTCCCCTTTGCATGTCTGTGGCTGACAGCTCCTTTGTAAGAACAGACATCTGGAATACTAGATACTCCATCATGGTAA
This sequence comes from Anolis sagrei ordinatus, assembly GCF_025583915.1. NCBI lineage: Eukaryota > Metazoa > Chordata > Lepidosauria > Squamata > Anolidae > Anolis > Anolis sagrei. Next base: position 12,982,184 of record NW_026847993.1, on the reverse strand, counting down.
ACCACTCAGGTACATGCCTTCTGTGAAATAAATGGATCCATGTGCAATGAGAGAGTGATGAGTAGCGAGAAGCGGACAGTGAGTACAGGCACAGCACTGTGCTGTCCTCCCCTCTGGCCCTTTAGCACTTGTCATTTAACACACTATCAGGAGCAGTTTGGTGTAATAGATGCAGGAAGGCCCATAAAAACAACATCTGAGACTGCACTTTGAAGCACTATTGATTTATTAGTTGCCATAAAATTTTGTATCATTACTATGCAATTGCTCTATCTCTCAAAGAACTGATGCATATTGTTTTCTGCTACAGCCCCACTCTACAAAACTTTTCTTTTGGCCTCCTCTTCTATAATTCCTTGCAACTCTGTGAAAGAGTCATTATTCCTTATTACATAGTCCTGGCATGCTACCTAGTTAGATAAATGTTTGAACAAGTATGCAGTAAATATTCATGATAGCTCATGCTTCAGCTAGATATGCCACTAATTAGATAATCTGGTGGCTCAAATAAATAAATTCAGGTGCACACAACAAGAGCAACAATGACTAGAAGTGGATCTCAGAAAGTACAGGTTGACAATGTTCTCACCATTCACTTAGTGAGAACTATTTGGAATTTCTCTCCAAATAGTTCATCTTATTCGATCATCTTGCAATATGTGTTGTTTTTAGAATATACAATTTGTTCTCCCTATCCACAAGTTCTCCATCCATGAACCCAATCACACATGACTTGGATGTTTTAAAATATGTTCCAAAACATATAACTTGATTTGCTATTTTGTTATCAGGGACTTCGTTGTATACAATGAGCCTTCATGAATGTTGGTATCTATCTACAGCACTGTTTCTCAACCCGGGGGTTAAGACCCCTGAAGCGGGGTCGCGAGGGCATGTCAATCCCTATTTTTTCTTAAAAAATTACTTTTCTAAAGGATCTGGGAGCTTGGGAGGAGGGAGGTAGGGCATCCCCATGTTCTCTCGGGCTAGTTCTTGGCTCATGTTTAACTTGTTGTCCACAAGGACCCAAGATCTTTTTCACAATATATACAATATGGCATACTCCTTTTTCTAGGATATTGTAGAAAGAGGAAATAATGTATACTTATACATTTTGATTGATAATTCTATAAATACATTAAAAATTGCAAGAGAGAGAGAGAGAGAGAGAGAGAGAGAAGAGCTTTGTGGGCTAAAGCCAGCACTTTGATTTGTGCTTAGTAGCAGATTGGCAACCAGTGGAGCTGACGTAACGGGGGGTTGCATGCTCCTTGGACACTGCTGCCACCCGTCGGACCATTTGTAGCTTCCAAACAATCTTCAAAGGCAGCCCCACATAGAGCGCATTGCAGTAGTCTATTTGAGATATAATCCGAGCATGGATTACTGTGGCCAAGTGTGACTTTTAATTGTGTGAATGTTCCCCTGGCCACTGCTGAAACCTGGGGTTCCAGGCTTAGCGATGAGTCCAGAAGAACTCCCAAGCTCCTACATCTACTTTATTTTTTTGAGACAAAGCTGTACAGTCTGATATGTTTAAATTACGATATGACATATCAATGGCTAGCTACTAATTATGATAACTGTATGGTATCTCCAGTTGCTGGAGAACAATTTGAGCTTCTTGTGGGCATTTGGGCTTCTTGTAGGCATCTGTGATCTATGATCATTTGGGCTTCTTGTAGGCATCTGTGTGATCATTATGGGAAATAGGATGATAGACTAGATAGGCCTTTGGGCTGATCTGAAGTATTCTTCAGGTTGTAGAAAAGCTAGTGGAAACTACAACTAAGCCAAATTTTAAGCGAGCCACTTTTCGAGAACTACTACAATTCCGCCCCCCCTCCCTGGAGCAGGAGATCATCTCACAAAATGACCCCAGAGTAAATGTTTCCATGTATTTTCTTTGTGACTACATCATTCTCTCCTGCTCCTCACAATGTCCTAGGAAGGCACTAGTTTCATGGCTATAGAACAGGGCAAACTTCATATTTTCCATCAAGGGAACTGAGTTAACTGGTTATCATGACTATCTAGCTGGTTGCAACTGGATCGAAGCCAATGTCCTTAGCAGTGATTGATGCTGGATGGAAAATCTACTTTGTCTCTATGGAGGTGGGATCGTTTTCATCTCTTCAAAGTAAAGCTGGTCACATGACATCAGTAAACAACTGCTGTTTATATAAAAATATAGATTTCCTTTAAATGCTTTCCTTGAGCCTTTGGTAAGCCAAATTTACGTTATTATTGTTTATGTTCCCAGAAGCCAGTAGGTGGGTCATGTTGTTTCTGTTTATGTGGTTCTATGATTCACACACATTTAGGTAGTTATTAAGTTGAGGGCTGGGGAGAAGAAACTCTCTGAGAAATACATAACTTCTTGAAAATGCAAGAAGACAATACACAGACACATCATTGTGGTCTCTGAGTCAATCGCTCACACACTTATCCGGGACTTTGTTTTGCTCTGTTTAAACATACTCACATATCTTTAGAAACAGCCCACCCAGAAAATGCATCATTTGACTTTGCCCTGGATTCATTACATTTGCCGTGTTCAATGGGATAGCACCTAATAACACCTTAAGGGTGATATAATGTTCACAACTGTCAAGAAGCCAACAACAAATCTGGAAAACAATTCTGCATACTGGTGGGAAAGGAGATATGGAAAAGTCACAATGGTGGAATTAAGATGTGAACATTAGGAAGAACTTCCTAACTGAGAAAGCTGGGGGTTTTTTTGGTTTTTTAAATTTTTTTATTGTTTTAGAGTGTATGCAGAAAACAAAACAAACAAACAAAAGGAAAAAAAGTAAACAAAGAAAACATATGCAAAAAAATTACAAAAGCGTCAACATTCAGCGCTCATCAAACATATGTACAATCAGATTTGGTTTTACAATTATTTATACCTTAACATTACCTAACCCTCTATCCCCCACCCGTGAACCCCACCCCCTGACCTCCGACACCCCTCAAAACAGGATCGCATTCCAAAACAACAACTACCCAAATATCTTCTTTCACTGAATCCCCTTTATGGCAATCTTCAAGTTTACCTTTGTCTTCTTTTCCAAATACCCAAGTGCCAGCCTCCATTTATTTGCAAATTCTTCATTATCTCCTCCTCTGCTGCTATTTGTCAGCTTGGCCATTTGGATATAGTCTGCTAACTTATCTCTCCAATCATTAATAGATAACTCTTTTTCCCCTTTCCAAGTTTTGGCTATTATTAGTCTTGCCGCAACAAAGCAATATTGACAAATTTCTTCATCTCCTGCACTGATACATGTTCTAAATAATCCTAAAAGGCACATTTCCGGGTTTTTCTTAACTTTTTTGTTAATCATATTGTTTGTTTCCTTCACCACTTTTCCCCAAAATTCTTTAACTATATTACACATCCACCATACATGGAAAAATGAACCCTTCGCCTTCTTACATCTCCAGCAAGTTCCTTGTCCTGTTTTCTCTATTTTAGCCAATAATTCTGGAGTTATGTAGGTTCTATAAAACATTTTAAACATATTTTCTCTAATTGAGCTGGCCACTGAAAATTTAAACCCCTTTTCCACAAATGTTCCCATTCTTCCAAATCAATATTTCTGCCTAAATCTTTGGACCACGTAATCATAACAGGTTTTATCTGGTTATCCATTAAATTGTATTCTAAGATAAATTTATAGAGCCTGGATATGAGGCCTTTGTTGCCCTTCTCAAAAAATAAGTTCTAGCTCTGACTTTTTAGAGGCAATTCCTACCTTTACATCCTTCCTAAATCTATCATGCAATTGAAAGAAGCAAAACCAATCTTTTATCCCCAATTCTTCTCTACCTTTAAGTGTCCATTGCCCTTTCTCTTTAACTAAATATTCTTCATAAGTTCTAGATTCAGAATGTGTGGCCGGTCTCTGCACAGCTTCCAGTGGACGCAGCCATAAGGGGATTTTGGGCTCTATCCCCTTCTTGTACCTTTTCCACATTGCCAAAAGGCTGGCTCTTATTTTTTTTTTTGTTTAATAATTTTTATTAGATGGTTTTCCTTCTTCTTTCAACATAATTACATACTAGCATATATACAAACATTCCAAATCAGGTATTGTTTACAATAAGTTGTTATTATATACATTTTCGTAAACAGGGGGGGGGGGAAAGGGGAATGAGAAGAATAGTGAGGGGAAAAATAATTGTGAGAATATTCACTCAAACATACCTACATACATTTGGACTTCCCAACAATAATTCAGGTGATAATTACATCCTTGTTCCATCGCTATTGTTAATCTTATTGCAGTCGACAATAATCAAAAGAAGCTCATACATGTAAGTTTTTCTTTTCTTTATAAAATTTTCTAAGTGGGTACCAATCTATTTTTCTCTTTACACTTATATCATCTAACAAATTAGATAATGTGTCTAGCTCCATAAGATCCCTTATTTTAAGTAACCAATCGTCCAATGATGGCAGTTCTTTCAGTTTCCATTTGCTCGCTAATACTATTCGTGCTGCAGCTGAGAGATGAAATAGTAAACTCTCGTTATTTTTCCCCATTTCAAAATCCAGCAGGTGTAAAAGATAATAATCTGCTTTCATTTCAAACTTTATTTGCAGGATCCTCTGCACATTTCGATGGACCTCCTTCCAAAATTCTTTTACTTTTTTGCAATCCCACCAACAGTGTACAAATGTACCCACTTTTATACCACATTTCCAACATAAGTTACTACCACCATTGCGGAATTTTGCTACCCTTACCGGTGTTAGGTACCATCGTGTATACATCTTATACCAGCTTTCTTTAATATATACAGACTTTGTAAGCCTTATTTTTTGTGTCCAAATTGTTTCCCAGTCCCGCAACAGGATAGTGTGTTTCACGTCCAATGCCCATGCGATCATGTTTTCTTTAATACGTTCCTTTTCCGTCCTCCACTCCAACAGTTTTTGATAGAGAGTTTTTATCACCTTCCTCTCCTTCTCCATAACTCTATCCCAGAAGGAGTCTGTTGTTGCAAAACCTACTCTATTGTCCTCCTTAAAGCTATCCCTAACCTGATAATAATGGAACCAGGAAAAATTGGCATCCAGGGATTTCATTTCCTCTCTTGACTTCATTCTATACTGGTTTTGTTCCTTTTTCAATAGTACTTTATATGTATACCAACTATTGCTAGGTATTTCCCTTTTATGAAAGGCCTCCATAGGGGAAAACCATAGTGGCGTTTTAGTGTAAAACATTGTTTTATACCTTTCCCACACCTTCAGGAGCGCGGCTCTGATGATATGACTGGTAAAACTCCTTTCTATTTTGGCCTTTCCATGCCATAAATAGGCATGCCAGCCTCTCCTTAGCTCCGCACCTTCTAGGTTTAGGAGTTTTTTCCTTTTAAGGGTTGCCCACTCCCTAACCCATACCAATGCGGCGGCCTCAAAATATAGCTGGAAATCCGGTAGAGTCAGGCCGCCCCTCTCCCTTGCATCAATCTGCGTCGAATATTTAATCCTGCTCTTTTTTCCTTGCCACATAAATTGCTGCAATTCTCTTTTCCATCTTATGAAGTAATGATTGGTTCTAAGTATCGGTAACATTTGGAACAAGTAGATCATCTTCGGTAAGATCTTCATCTTTATTAAAGCGACCCTCCCCAGTATACTTAACTTGAGTTGCTTCCATTTTTGCAATTTCCTAGAGATTTCTTTCCAGGTCAATTCATAATTATTCTTGACTAACTGTATATTACTAGTTGTTAGCGTAATCCCTAGATATTTCACTTTACTGGATAAAGTAAAGTGTGTAATCTTCTCTAGTTCTAATAGCTTAGTTTTGCTAATATTCTTTGTTAAGAGCTTGGTCTTTTGCTGGTTTATTTTTAATCCTGCCACTTTTCCATACTCCTGGATCTTTCTTATCCATTTTACAATATTCTCTGTTGGGTTAGATATTATACATACAATATCATCAGCATACGCCTTTATTTTAAACTCGTCATTCCTGATTTTAACACCCGTCAGGTCTTTCTCGTTCCTTATATCATCTAAAAGAATTTCCAAAGTCCAAATAAATAGGAGAGGAGAGAGGGGACAACCCTGTCTAGTACCTCTTTCAATTTTAATGTTATCTGACAAATGGCCGTTTACTCTTATTCTAGCTCTTTGATTGGTGTATATGGCCTTTAGTATGTTATAGAATTGATAGCCCATATCCTTTTCAGTGGCCAAGTGCGTCATAAGATCCCAGTTTACTCGATCGAAGGCCTTCTCAGCGTCTAAAAATAGGAGGCCAAGTTCTTTTTGGTGATTGAATTCATGAAACTCTATGATGTCTATGATAGTCCTTAAGTTTTCGCTCATTTGTCTTCTGGGGAGGAATCCATTTTGATCTTCTTTGATTACCTCATTAAGATAGGTTTTAAATCTATTGGCCACTATATGTGTAAATATTTTGTAATCGATATTCAACAAGGCGATTGGCCTATAATTCTTAACATTATCCTCCTCTGTGCCAGCTTTATGTAGTAGGGAGACTCTTTCCATGAGTCCGGAATTCTAGCCACATTTAGTATATTATTGAATATTATCCTCAAATATGGTAACAAATCTTCTCTAAATAACTTGTAATAAAGGGCTGTTATTCCATCCGGACCCGGAGACTTATCCATTGGGAGGTTATCAATTGCTTTGGTTATCTCGTAGTCCTGTATCTGTTTATTTAGTAATTCCCTTTGTTGTTCTGTAAGTTTCTCAGGGCTATGTTTTTCCAAGTATTTAACTATTGCCTCTTCCTTAATATTTTCCTTCTTATATAATTCCCTATAAAACTCACTGAATTGTCTTCTTATTCCTTCCTCGTCTGTATAATGAATTCCTTCCTTGCTTATCTTCATAATGTGTTGGGTTTGTCTTTTTTCCCTGAGATGTTTAGCCAGTAATTTGCCCGGCTTATTAGCTTGTGCAAAGTATCTAGCTTTCATATATTTTAGCTTCTTCACTATATATTCCAATTGGTAAGAATCCCTTTGCTTCCTTAACATCTCTAGTTCTATCTTAATTTTCTTTTTTCCCGGTTTCCTTTTGAGTAATCTCTCTTTTTCCTCAATACTCTTCAGCAAGTTTGTAAGTTCTTCCGATCTTTTTCTGTTACGGATTATACCTTGCTGGATTAGGTGACCTCTTATTACCGCTTTCCCGGCATCCCATACCACCTCATCATTTACTCCCTTATTGGAATTCAACTCAAAGAATTCCTTGATTTTTCCCCTGCATAACTCAATGTCTTCTGCTTTTTTTAATAAGAATTCATTTAGTCTCCAATTCCTCTGGGGTTTGTCTCCATCCACTATCAACATCAGGGGACAGTGATCCGAATTGCCCCTGGGTAGTATTTTAATCTTTTCTATTTTAGTTATTAGTGTTTTAGACGCCCAGACCATATCAATTCTGGACCAGGTGGAATGGCGGGCTGAATAAAAGGTATAGTCCCTATCTGTAGGATTTTTGACCCTCCAAGCGTCATATAGCTGCCACTCTTTCTTTAAATTTAGAAAGCTTTCCGGGAGTCTCCCGCAGTTTCCTCTTAACCTTCTTTTTTCTGTTTTATCAGTCTTACAYTCCAACACCCCATTAAAGTCTCCTAAAAGAATCAGATTATCAAATGTTTGATCCTTCAGTTTCTTTCTGAGTAWGTTTATAAAATTCGTTTTAGGGCCCGTAGGGGTATATATATTACAAATTAGCKAGACTTGATTCTCAACTTTAATCTTGACACCGACCATTCTCCCCTCATTYTCCTTAAATGCCAGAGAGGCCTTATGCATATCTTTGACATATATTGTCACCCCCCTTTTTTTCTTTGTAGCTAAAGAAGAAAATTCTTGTCCTATTTGCGGCTGTACCAGATATGAATTGTGCTTAGAGATAATGTGGGTTTCTTGTAARGCAATAATGTCATAATTGCTTTTTTTTAGGGTGTTAAATATGAGTTTCCTTTTATTTGGTGAATTCATCCCGTTCACGTTATTCGAATATATTGATAAGCTCTTCATCTTGGTTTAATTGGTTATTTTCTCCCAAAGGTCCCACTCCTTTATCTCCCTCTTCTTCTTCCAGAGAATCCGGTCTTGCTCTCTTCTTGTCCTTCCTGCTCCACTCTTTTTTCTTTCCTTTCTCAGCTTTCGGGGTTTTCGTATCTTTACTTATTTCCTTCTTTTCTTCCTGTTTTGATTCTTTCTCTAAATCCTTCATCAATTCCTTATAGAATTTTTTAGCTTTTTCCTCTGAAGTGAGCCATTGTCTATTTTCTTTATATGTGATTTGTATCCCTTCTGTACGTTCCCAACGGAATTTAATTTTATGTTTTTTGAGTTCATCTGTTAAAAAATAGTACTTTTTCCTATTATACATTGAGGATGGAGAAAATTCCTTGAGTATGATCACTTTTTTCCCTTTATAGAATATTTGTTCTTTAGATTTCATTTTTATWACCTCTTCTCTCACACATTTCCTAGTAAAGCTGACCACGATGTCCCTCGGCACGTTATTTCTTTTAGCGTAATTCGAATTTACTCTCCTGACTGTATCTATTTCTCTATTGACCTCCTCAATGGATAATTTCAAGATATCTGCTGTTATCTCCGTTATTATACTTCTTAAATTGTCTCCTTCCTTTTCTTCTAAGTTCCTATATCTTAATTGAAATTCCGTTTCGAAACTCTTCATTGATTCTTGTTGCCTCTCAGATTTATCACTCTTCTCCTCCAGACTTTTCATTCTGTCTTCATTTTTTTCCTGAGCCTTCTTCAGCTGGGCATTCTCTTTTTTAAGCTCAGTAATTTCTTTCTGCGCACCTTCCAAATCTTTCTTCATCCCGTCCAGGTCTTCTCTTATTTCCTGCCTTAGTTTTCCCAGTTCCTTTTGGAATAATTTTTCCATATTGATTTGAGATTTTGCCTGGTTGTCTTCAATTTTTTTCTCAATATTTTCTTGTATTTTCCACATCTCAGCCATTATATCTTTTAATGAAACTTCCCCTTGCATGGAGTGGCGTCTAGCTGGTATAGGTGTGGATATTGAGGTTACTCCTTGAGGTGATTGCGAAGGTGCTGTCCCTTGCTGAATACTCATGATTTTATTTTGTTTCGTTACTGTTAGAAATTTCTCCAGCTTGCCCTCTGCCATACTGTAAGGTTATCNATGAAACTTCCCCTTGCATGGAGTGGCGTCTAGCTGGTATGGGTGTGGATATTGGGGTTGCTCCTTGAGATGCTTGCGAAGGTGCTGTCCCTTGCTGAATATTCATGATTTTATTTTGTTTCGTTACTGTTAGAAATTTCTCCATCTTGCCCTCTGCCATACTGTAAGGTTATCTCTATTATTCTATTATGGAGCTATTAGAAAAAAAAGCTTCTCTTACCCATTCTTATCTTAATTGTCCTGTTATTCAGGCTATTATCTTACTCTCTCCTTTCTTAGGTTTAGCCCTTCTCTGCTTTACTTGCCGTCCCTTCTGTCAGAGACTTTACCGGACACCTTGAGCTATTATTTGTTATTTGTTTATTCCTCCGGGTTTTGGGCCCTCCTATTCTCCCTAAGCGCGTCCTCTTGTTCCACGTCACTGGCGTCCCTCCTTCCCTCCGTTTGCGTCTGACGTCCTCGCGCCTCCGCGTCGTTGCGCCGTTGCGCTGCTTCTCTGCCTCTCCTCCCCCGCGGCTTCACCAGCGTCTGAGCACACCTGGGCCTTTCCTCTCAGTCTCCCTTCAATTAACTCTTCTTAAAGGTACCGGTTTTTTCCTGAAGATAGGGGTAGGGAGGGGGGGGGGTTTGAGGGAAGTTGTCTTCTGTTGTTTGAGGGAAGTTGTCTTCTGTTGTTCTCTGTTTTAAGGCCTCTTTTCCATCAGGGGTCTTATTTTAAAAATTAGATGGGAGTCTCTTTCTTCCCTCCACTACTTAGCTACTTCTTTTATACATTCCTCTTTCCTCTTGTACTATTCATTAGTCTCGCTTATTGGCACTGCATTCATATCCCCTTACCTTGTTGCTTTCTTATGTTCCTTCTGCTTTTAGCTTCAGTATATTTATCCATTCGGCAAAAATGAAGGCTGGTGGCAATGTCGACCCTTTGGCCGCGCGACTCTCGGGGCGCTTGTCCTCCGTTCTGCCAAGCAGGAGTTTAGCCGTCTCCCTTGAGGGGGGACCGCACCTCCGCCCCCGCAGAGCTCGGAAAGCTTCGCAAAAAAGCTGTCCTCTTTCCAACAGCTTGTGGGGTCTCTTGGAGCCCCTTCCCCTTATGAGAGATGCAAGAGGTCTCAGCTACCGAACGGAGCTCCGAACGGAGCTTCACCACCTCGCTCCTACCGCCATTCCGCCTCCCTACCGCCATTCCGCCAAAAGGCTGGCTCTTATTATATGTCTATTGAATTCCTAACTGAGAGAGCTGTTGTTCAGCAGTGGAACTCCCTACCCGGAGCGGAAGCTCCATCTTTGGAGGCTTTTAAGCAGAGGCTGGATGGCCACCTGTTGGGGGTGCTTTGAATGCAGTTTTCCTGCTTCTTGGAAGAATGAGGTTGGAGTGGATGGCCCACAAGGTCTCTTCCAACTCTATGATTCTAAGATTGTATCAAACTTTCAAAGTTGTTTTCCACGTTTTGAATTAACAATTTTGAATGTGTCTTCATGACATTGATGTTGTCCCTTTTGACAAAGTAACAAGAAAATAGAACTCTGGGTTGTTGTAATTTTTTCAGGCTATATAGCCATGTTCTAGAAGCATTCTTTCCTGACGTTTCGCCTGCATCTATGGCAGGCATCGTCAGAGGTTGTGAGGTCTGTTGGAAACTAGTAAAATGGGGTTTATATGTCTGTGGAATGTCCAGGGTGGGAGAAAGAACTCTTGTATGTTGGAGGTAGGTCTGAATGTATCAATTGGCTACTTTGATTAGCATTGAATGGCCTGGCAGTTTTAAGGTGTGCCTTCTTACTGCCTGGGGGAATCCTTTGTTGGGAGGTGATTAGCTGACCCTGATTGAGGATAAGTCTACTGCGTTGGACTGGATGGCCCATGAGGTCTCTCCAAACTCTATGAATCTATGATTCTGTGTTTCTATGAAATCTATGTGGCTATCATTGCTGTTGCTGGTGGTAATGATGTTATCCAAACTAGCTCTGTGTTATACGAGTCCTTAGCAAAGGGCTGAACTCCTCTGGGATTGGTAGGTGAAGGTAGCCATTGTAGGCAATGAAATATTCCAATCAGTCCTGGGTGGTTAGATCTAAAATCTTTATATTAATTTGCCCCCCAAAAGTGACATTACTCTTGGACACCAAGGGGCATGAAAATGGCTGCTGTCAGAATTACCCATCTAGCACTAATTGGTGCACTGGAAGTTGTTTATTTGGTGGAGGCAAAGCCAGAGGTCTGAACAGATGCCAAAGGTTGCCACATGTTGACACTGATGCAGATTATTTAATCTATTTATTTATAATTACAGCTCGTTGAAGGTAAATATTGTTTGCAAAATGCAATGTGCTGGAACCCATTTGACCCAAACTGGGATTCCCAGGAGTCATGCTTTTTGAACTTCTTACCAGCTGCGCCACCCCATAGCTCTGTTTCGATACCAAGTCTCAGTCTGAGAGGAAAGTTTAAAATTCCTTCCTTCTCAGCAGTCCTGATCCAAAGGAGGTCCCGCTGTGTGCTTATTCGTGAGTAATGAGGTGACTCAAGGCGGCTTACAAATTGGCAGCAATTTGATGCCACACTGTTCATAAAACACAGGTAAAAGTAAAGGTTTTCCCTTGATATTAAGTTTGGTCGTGTCTGACTCTGGAGGGTGGTGCTCATCTCCATTTCTAAGCCGAAGAGCATGCATTGTCTGTACACACCTCCAAGGTCATGTGGCCAGCATGACTGCATGGAGCGCTGTTACCTTCCTGCTGGAGCGGTACCTACTGATCTACTCACATTTGCATGTTTTCGAACTGCTAGGTTGGCTGAAGCTGGGGCTGACAGCGGAAGCTCACACCGCTTCCCGGATTCGAACCTGCAACCTTTCGGTCAACAAGTTTAGCAGCACAGCGCTTTACCCGACTGCACTACCATATAAAATCATTAAAAACATATAATCACCAATGACTTTCTGTTAATTCATTTTCCAAATGCATTGTCTAAGCCATTCCATGTTCACTTTTTCCTAGTTCCATATTCATCTATTACCCTGCATTTCCAAAGGCTTGTTCAAAGAGCCAGGTTTTTTTACTTTTTTTGGGAATGTCAGGAGGGAGGGTGCCAATCTAATAATAATAATAATATTTATTTATTTATTTGATCAGTCATATGACCATTTCAAAATAAAACACGAGTAAAAAACAAGGCAACAAGGTGAAGACAGCAGCCGACCTTCTATTTATAGTCAGAATCTTATTTTCCTGGTTCTTCTTTCATGAAATCTGCTCTTTTCTTAATAGCTTTCAGAATAAAAAGGCTTACTCTGATGATGCTGGATCTTTCCTGCCCTTGCACGAGGGATGTCAGAATATCATTTCTGTTGGGGGACCTGCAGTTGGATAATATTGGATGTAAATATCTGTCTCGCAGTTCGATGTATGCTGGACAGTCAATTAAGAAATGTTCAATGTCTTCCACTGTTTGTTCTCCCAGACGCAGAATCTCTCACTTCTTGGGATGTTACAGTAACGCCTGGTTTGCACCATAGTACCGAGTTGTTCAAACCTAGCCCTAGTATATGTTCTTCTTAAGGGTAGAGGAAGTGGAATAGTTAGGTAGTGCTCTAAATGAATATTCCTTTTGTGGGAAGCTAGACACCTTGTGGCTGAAGACCTACCTATGCTCTCTAGGTCCAGCTGTGCATAGACATCCCAAATGCGCCGCTTGAGCACTTGCCCTGCCCCCGGACCCAGAACACCCAGAAATTGCAAAGGCAGACCGAATCTAATATCTCTAAGGAGGGAGTTCCATAGCCGAGGGGCCACCACTGGGAAGGCCCTGTCTCCCATCCCCACCAGGCACACTTGCGACGAAGGCAGGATTGAGAGCAGAACCTCCCCAGAAGATCTTAAATTCCTAGCTGGTTTATAAGGAGAGATACGTTTGGACACATAAGTTGGGCTGGAACCGTTTAGGGCTTTATAGGCTAAAGCCAGCACTTTGAATTGTGCCCGATAGCAAACTAGCAGCCAGTGGAACTGGCACCACAGAGGAGTTGTGTGCTCCCTGAGCGCTGCTCCCGTTAACAACCTGGCTGCTGCCCGCTGGACCATTTGAAGCTTCTGAACAGTTTTCAAAGGCAACTCCGCATATGAGTTACATAGGTACTATATAGGCATGGTTAGGTACCGTCAGAATCTTCATAATTCAGAATAAAGTTGGAAAAATTACCTTTTTGAAGCAATTTCGAAGTTTTTAAGAAAACCGGAAGTCCCTTTACCCATCCAAAGCTTTTTCCACAATTTTTGTTACGACTCATGAAGTGACTCAGAAATGATTAAGCTTTTCCCTGCTTCTGTTTCCTGGCCTCGGCTCAAGCATGAGAAGCCAGTTTTAAACCAGAGAAGGAAGGAATTTCCTGGCCTCAGCTCAAGCCAGAGAAGCCAGTTTTAAACCAGAGAAGGAAGGAATTTCCTCTGCTTGCTTTTGCCTGCTTCTGGAGTAAAACAACTACTTTCAAAGTAAAGACCACCCAATGAAACAGGAAATAACACTTTCAAACCACCAACGAAAGGATTCAGAAGTCTCAAAAGTTTCAAAACGTTTTGAACATTTTTTTTCTGTGAAAATCGGAATTGACTTTAGAATTGAACCACCACAACATCCAAAACGAGTTTTGAACTGTTTTTTTTAATCAAACAAGCCTAGTAATATATATGACTGGATGGGTGAAACCTATGGAAGGAGGATGTGGGGCTAGAACAGTGTTTCTCAACCTTCCTAATGCTGCAACCCCTTAATACAGTTCCTCATGTCATGGTGACCCCAACTATAAAATTATTTTCATTGCTACTTCATAAAAACAATTTCGCTACTGTTACGAATCGTGATGTAAATATCTGATATGCAGGATGTGTTTGCATACAGTGGATCAAATTTGGCACAAATACCCGCTATGTCCAAATTTGAATACTGGTGGGGTTGGGGGAGGGGTCGTTCACTGAATAACATGTAGCCTGTACGTTATTCAGTGCAATACCATCACCAATCAATGGGGTTTCTGAAAATGCTTTTTGCCCCCCTGAAAGTGAAATATATAGCTAAGTAGAAAAGCATTTGGGAGGCTGAAAAAAATGCTCCTGTTCCAGCTACAGGCTTGCCAGGAGTTATGCAACAAAACCTGGCTACAAGTTGAAAAATAGGCTAAGTGTTATTCCAACTTTCAGCACGTCTTTTTGACTACATTATAATTTGAGCTTCCTCCCCAACAATTATTGCCTCGTGTTCATTTTCCCTTTCTCGTCTTCTCCAGCAACCAGTGTATGCATATGCGTATAGGAGGGGGAAGGGGGGGAACACATGTTAAAGATATTAGACATACTGGAGACATAACCAAATAGGCTACTCATGCACACAAAGCTAACCTACATATGTAGGACCATGTCCCACACCACTTGAAGAGGGGAAAAACAGTAACATTTATGCTGGGTGAGGAGATATGTGCTGCAGCCAGTGGCAACTCATAGAGCAAGCAGGAGTGCTGTGTGCATGTGTGTTTAAGTTGCTGGTCGCCCTATTGCAACCCCAGGATTTTCATAGTGTTTCCTTAGGCAAGGAAACTCCTGGCACTCAGAGGTGGATTTGCCAGTTCCTGCCTCTGAAATATAGCCTGGAGCACCTGGAATTTATTAGCAGTCTCCCATCAAAGTACTAGCTTCCGCTGACCCTGTTTAACTTTCAAGATCAATAGGTTCTAATGTCTTTTGGGTATTTAGGCCCTGAAATGGTGAAGTGGGAAGCCACCACCTCTATTCTATTCATGATCTGCCTATAATCCTTTACTTGGGATTCTGCTGCCAAGCAAACCACAAAGGGCAAGTTTGCACTGGAAATGTGTCTACTCGATCCGTTGTGCAGTATAATCAATGGCTCACTTGAACAGGGGTTTTTTCCGGACAATCTAAAAGAGGCAAGGGTTCGTCTCTTGTTAAAGAAACCTAGCTTGGATTCTATGAGCCTTGTCAATTACCATCCTGTTTCTAATCTAAGCTGTAATAAAACCGCTGTTGAAAAAACCATCACTGGACCCCACTCAATTCGTCAACTTTCGGCCTGTTT
>NW_026847993.1:12927921-12966803 GCF_025583915.1 Anolis sagrei ordinatus | reverse complement strand
TCTATCCCGCCTGCTTCACAGGTGCGGCTGGCGGGGACGAGAGACAGGGCCTTTTCTGTGGTGGCCCCACGGGTATGGAACACCCTCCCCATGGAGGTGAGATCAGCCCCCTCATTGATGGTTTTCCGGAAAAGACTAAAAACCTGGATGTTCGAGCAGGCGTTCGGTTAACTCAGTGCAATAAGTGTAATGATTGAAGGACTGGCAATTTGGACGACGAAACTGGATCGCGATTTTAGTCAAGAGATGAATTGGATTGTTTATTGATATATGTATTGTGGATCGTGTTTTTATGCTTTTAAACTGTATACTGTTGTTTGTTATAAGTTGTTGTAAATCGCGTTGAGTCGCCGGCTAGGCTGAGAAACGGCGGTATACAAGTATAGCAAATAAATAAAATAAATAAATAATCTGCCATTCTTAGGTAAGGTGATAGAGCGGGCTGTACTGGGACAATTGCAACAATTCCTGGATGACACAGCTGCCTGGACCCTTTCCAGTCAGGTTTTTACCTGGGTCATGGGATGGATACAGTCCTGCTTGCCATTACGGATGAACTCCGTCGCCAATCTGACAATGGTGGATCCGCGCTACTGGTACTTCTCGACCTTACTGCAGCATTTGACACCGTCGACTATGATCTAATAATTCACCATCTTGCCATGTCCGGTGTTCGCGGTCAGGCCCTTAATTGGTTCAACTCATTTCTCCAGAACCGGAGTCAACACGTGGAATACATGGATCAAGTCTCCGATAGATCCCCCCTCCTATGTGGGGTCCCCGAAGGTGCAATTTTCTCTCTCTTCTTCTCTTCAACATCTACGTTAGACCCCTTGCTAGTTTGGCTCAGAGTTTCGGCCTGGACTGCTACCAATATGCGGACAATACCCAACTCCTTCTGCACCTGGAGCCTGGAGCAACGTAAATTCCAGACAATTTCACCATATGTCTGGAAGCTCTGTCGAACTGGCTACGTGCTAGCAGACTGAAGGTGAACCCGGCGAAGACTGAGATTCTCTAGCATGGCCACCCGGCAGGTCTGACTCATCCGTTACCCACCTTCGATTATGCCACCCTATCTCCATCGACCACTGTTAAGAGCTTAGGTGTCATCCTGGCTTCGCAGCTGACAATGGAAGCTCAGGTCACTGCTGCCAGCAAACAGGCCTTTTTCCATCTACGACAAGCGAGGCAACTGGCACCCTACCTATCTGACGAGGCTCTGGAAGCTGTCATCCATGCCACGGTCATGTCTAGGCTGGACTATTGCAATGCCCTGTATGTTGGCCTTCCGATGTCTACGACCCGAAAGCTCCGTATTATTCAGAATGCAGCAACCAGGTTACTCACAAGAATGCCCATGAAATGCCATATAATACCAGTGCTGCAATATTTACATTGGCTTCCAACTGAGTGCCATGGCCTGTATAAGATGTTAGTTCTGACCTTTAAAATTCTTTACGGCCAGGTTTCTAGTGTCCACTTTTTGCTTGGTATTCAGGCAGTGCTTCTTGTAGGTCAGAGCACGGTCCAGGATAATTCCCAGGTATTTGGGTGTGCTGCAATGCTCCAGTGGGATTCCTTCCCAGGTAATCCTCAGAGCTTGAGATGCTTGTCTGTTCTTAAGGTGATATTTAACTTAACTAAATTTATTGAACTAAATATCATCGATACCAACCTCTCATAGTACCTTCTATATTTTGTGACTCAGCTGGAATCTCAGAGTGATAGTGTCAATGATTCTGATGGGGATGATGGGTTTCAGATGCACAGTCAGATGCAAAGTTATGATGTCCCTGTGTTAGATAAAGGAGACCAGGAACAGGGGGCAGAAGTTCAGTTGTTTCCCACAGCAAGTTATGATGCTAGTGAAAGTGAAACTACTTAGAGCCAGGTGGATTCAGGAAGGGAAGATAGTTCTCAGCCTGATAATGAAGAAAAAAGCACTAAATAGGAAATTGACCTTGATGGAGCCGGAGGCTTAGATAGAGCTGATCGGTTGGAATTTAAGGTCCGAAGGAGTGTCAGGATCACCAACAGGTGAGAGAAGGGGGCTCGGGGCCATAGAAACACCTTCATGTTGTCCAAAGGGTATTAAATAGTAGGCCTGGGTAACAACGGAAAAATTTGTTTCTAAAATCGATTCGTTTTTTGGGGGGTTTTGTGTTTCGATATTTAAAAGAATTCTGAAATTTTTCTTTTAAAAAGTTCGATATTTACGAAATTTCGTAAACGTTAAAAAAATTACGAAACATTAACGAAACAAATATGAAACAATAACGAATCGATTCGTTAATGGCGGACGCGACCGCGCAATATGCTAAAAAACCTCCAAATGGCACAGGGGGAACTTCTGAAGCTTCCCTCTCCCTCTGTTGTTGACTGTTGGTGTGATATTATAATTTTTTTTCACTAATTAAACAAAAAACAACTATAAAACTTGCCCCAGACATGCGGAAATAATAACAAAACGACCTCAAACCGATAACGAAACGAATACATAACGAATCCGAAGCATTTACGAAACGAATTTAAAAATTCGTTTCATTTTTAAGTTGCTCCAGAATGGTTCGTTATCGCTTCATTATAAAAAAAAATAACGAATTTTTAACGAATTATGAATTAACGAAACAAAACCGCCCAGCCCTATTAAATAGGCTGTTTGAACATGCCTCAGTGTCAGAGCAACTTCCCGCTTCATCCAAGAGACTTTGGATTTATCTTGCAGCTTTCATGTTCATGTTTCAGGACTTTGTCATGTTCTCATGGGACTTTGCCTTGCCTTTGTCTTCATGGATCTTGTTTGCCTATGTTACCTTGGATTGATCTTTTGAAATATACTTTTACCTCCTGAACTTTTTATCCTTTATTTTAATAAACCATAAAGACTATTGCTGGTGTGTTCTTTTGTGTCTTAAGCAAGGTGATTTTACCCCGAGGTGCGACACTATAGCCTTTCTGGCAGAAAGTCTTAACAAAAAACAACAGATGTATTGTCGAAGGCTTTCATGGCTGGAATCACTCAGTTCTTGTGGGGTTTTTTCGGGCTATATGACCATGTTCTAGAGGCATTTCTCCTGACGTTTCGCCTGCATCTATGGCAAGCACCCTCTGAGGATGCTTGCCATAGATGCAGGCGAAACGTCAGGAGAAATGCCTCTAGAACATGGCCATATAGCCCGAAAAAACAACAGATACTGAAGCTCTAACTGTACAAGCATATATTGTCGAAGGCTTTCATGGCTGGAATCACTAGGTTCTTGTCCACAGCTGCATGGTATATGGTAGACTCCTCAACTGGGCTCTCCAGGCCAATGGATACTCCACATCAGACATCAGAAGAGCTGCAAGACCAAGAACAAGCCACGAGAGTAAAGATGAAGATCCACCCAGAGGAAAAGTGTTCCTGCCATACATCAAGGGAACACAACATACAAACAATCTACAAACCCACCAAGAAAATCCAACAAATGCTACGTTCAGCAAAGGACAAGAGGGATCCTCTCACCTCTGCAGGAGTCTACCGTATACCATGCAGATGTGGACAAGTCTACATAGGGACCACCAAACGCAGCGCCCAACACGAATCAAGGAACATGAAAGGCACTGCAGACTACTTCAACCAGAGAAGTCAGCCATAGCAGAGCACCTGATGAACCAGCCTGGACACAGCATATTATTTGAGAACACAGAAATGCTGGACCACACCAACAACCACCATGTCAGACTACACAGAGAAGCCATTGAAATCCACAAGCATGTGGACAATTTCAACAGAAAGGAAGAGGAAACCATGAAAATGAACAAAATCTGGCTACCAGTATTAAAAAAAAACCTCTAAAATTACAACAGCAAAACAGCAGAGAGGAAACAACCAGGCACAGATTAACACCTCCCAGCAAGAGATTTACCCAGGCTCAGGCAGGCCTTCAAATGCTAATGAAGGTGATCAGCTGAAACATTCACACCTAGGCAGCAGGGAAGAGCTCCTTGCCCCACCCCAGCCATTCCACAGATATATAAACCCATTGTCCTAATTCCAACAGACCTCACTACCTCTGAGGATGCTTGCCATAGATGCAGGCGAAACGTCAGGAGAAATGCCTCTAGAACATTGTACAAGCATAGCCTTGCTATACTTTTTATATATACTGAATCTGGCCTATGTTCCATCAGACCTTGTTCGCCTTGCTCTCATTGGCTGCAGATTTCTAGGTTTATAAGCAATGATTATTTTAACTAAACATTTTAGTATTTGAACATAGAGCTTTGCCTTCCTTCCCTATGCCCTAACTAGCGCTGAACAATATATAATGTCAATTGCAGGGAGTTGTCAATAGAGGTAATCCCTTCCCCCAAATTGCAGCATGTTGTTGATGGTGTTGTGAGGATCGGAGTGTTATTGTGGATGGCTGCTTTGTTTCCCCTCTCTCTCCTATTCAACCACCTTCAAGACAAATTGCACAGAAGGCTAACAGAAAAGAGAATGTGGGGGATTCAGCTTTTGATCCTGATCTGGGTGATGAATGCTCAAGGTACAAGCCATTTGTTAACAGTTTTCAGACTAAGATTTAGTTTGTGGAGAACATCAATTCATTATTTGCACCAATATCATTCTAAACCCGAACAATTAATAGATAGTGGTCTTATCCTGATGATCGGGTTCTGCTCTGCTTCACGTGAAGCCTACAGAGATGATCAAGTTTCACGGGTCATTGTGTATGACCATGTACAAGAGCTTTACCTTAAACAAAGCAGAACAAGCAAATACCATGTTGCGGTTGTTGCATACACAACCCCCCCACCCTATACAGATTAAACCTTCCTCCTCCCCCACCCCCCAAAAAGTGGATTAAAGGTATGTGTGTCATTGGTTTATGAAAAGTATGCAGGAAACTTTCTTGGTGATGTAAAGAATACATGCAAATTTGCTCAGCCTTGGTGACAAAGTGTATTTCAACAGAAAAAGAAACTCTGACAATAAAATGATAAATTGTTTTGAGATAGGGATTATTCTGTAGGAAGATCATTTTGATAAAATCTTGAGGAATTTTGCACAAAACCCAATTTTAGTACATTTTGTTGTTCATTCGTTCAGTCGTTTCCAACTCTTTGTGACCTCATGGACCAGCCCACACCAGAGCTCCCTGTCGGCAGTCACCTCCCCCAGCTCCTTCAAGGTCAATCCAGTCATTTCAAGGATGCCATCCATCCATCTTGCCATCTCTTCCTTTTTCCTTCCATTTTCCCCAGCATGATTGTCTTCTCTAAGCTTTCCTTTCTTCTCATGATGTGGCCAAAGTACTTCATCTTGGCCTCTACTATTCTTCCCTCCAATGAGCCGTCGGGCTTTATTTCCTGAAGTATGCACTGGTTGGATCTTCTCACAGTCCAAAGCACTCTCAGAACTTTCCCCCAACACCACAGTTCAAAAGCATTCCCCTTCCTTCACTCAGCCTTCCCTAAGGACCAGCTCTCACATCCGTAGGTGACTAAGGGGAATACCATTGCTTTTACTATGCGGATCTTTGTTGCCAGTGTGATGTCTCTACACTTCACTATTTTATCGAGATTGGTCATCAAAGAACATTCTGAACCCCACCAACGATGGAATTGAACCAAACTTGGCAAACAGTTCTCCCATGACCAACAGAAAATACTGGAAGGGTTTGGTGAGCAGTGTCCTTTGGTTTTGGAGTTGTAGTTCACCTACATCCAGAGATCACTATGGACTCAAACAGTGATAGATCTGGACCAAAATTGGCACAGTTACTCAATATGCCCAAATGTGAGCACTGGTGGAGTTTGGGGGAAATGGAATCTTGACATTTGGGAGTTGTAGTTGCTGGGATTTATAGTTCACCTACAATCACAGAGCATTCTGAACCCCACCAATGATAGAATTGGGCCAAACATCCCACACAGAACCCCCATGTGGGCCACAGCAACCCATGGCAGGGGACAGCTAGTATAATAATATAATATATTGCATATACATATAATATTTATAATATTATAATGTAATGCAATATAATACTACTAATAATAATATGATATTATAATTATATATTTATATTACATGTAATATTACTAATAATATTAGAATAAAATTGGCATAGTACCATATAGCAATATTTAAAACTGATATAATAATTATTTTATTATTATTTAGAGATTTTGTATACCGGTCTTCTCACCTCCATCGAGGGACTCAGACCGGTTTCCAACAACAATATTACAAACAATCATTAAAAACATTATATTCCATATTACACTAAAACATTAAAATAGCAAATACAGTCATATAATTACAATGGTAGGTCGTCACAATAAAATTGTTGTTCATCATCATCCATCCATATCGCAGGATATTGACTCACTCGTCGAAAGCCAGTTTCCAGAGTCAAGTTTTCACCTGTTTTCTAAACGTCAAGATAGAAGGGGCAGTTCTGATCTCCAGTGGAAGAGAGTTCCAGAGTCGAGGGGCCACCACTGAGAAGGCCCTGTCCCTCATCCCCACCAGACGCACTTGTGAGGCTGGTGGGACCGAGAGCAGGGCCCCTCCAGATAATAATAATAATGATAATGATAATAATAATAATAATAATAATAATAATAATAATAATACTTTATTTGTACCCCGCTACCATCTCCCCAAGGGACTCGGTGCGGCTTACATGAGGCCGAGCCCACAATACAACAATAAACAATAACCTATGGCTGTGCCAAATGTAATAATTAAAATTAAAAAAAAATACTGGGCATGAACAAAGTGACATGTAACTGGGATAAAGTTTTGGAGAGGGAAGAAGTGTGCAAACAATCTTAAATCATTAGTGCGTTTAAGGACATATTGCTGGGAGTTTCCCTATTCTGGGAAGGCACACTGAAACAGCCACATTTTCAGGCTCCTCCTAAAGACTGCCAGCGTTGGGGCTTGCCTAATGTCCCTGGGAAGTGAGTTCCAGAGTCGAGGGGCCACCACCGAGAAGGCTCTCTCCCTCATCCCCACCAATAGCGCTTGCGATGATGGTGGGAGCGTGAGCAGGGCCTCTCCAGATGATCAAAGAGATTGTGTGGGTTCATACAAAGAGATGCGATCACGTAGGTAGGCGGGTCCCAAACTGTTTAGGGCTTTGTAGGTAAGCACCTGCACCTTGAATTGGGACCGGTAAATGAACGGCAGCCAATGGAGCTCCTTGAACAGGAGGGTTGACCACTCCCTGTAAGGAGCTCCAGTTAACAACCTGGCCGCCACTCATTGAACCAGTTGGAATTTCCGTGCCGTTTTCAAGGGTAGCCCCACGTAGAGTGCATTACAGTAGTCAAATCTGGAGGTGACTAAGGCATGGACCACCCTGGCCATAGTACATTATCTATGCTAATATCTATTAGCACAGATATTGTACTATGCTAATAATCTAGTATTGTGTGTGTGTGTGTGTGTGTGTGTGTATACACCTTGTAAGCTGCTCTGAGTCCGCTTTGGGGTGAGAAGGACGGCATATAAATGCCATAAATGCCATAAATAAATAAATAAATAAATAAATAAATAAATGCTTCGATTACAAGCATTACAAGGAAGGGAGAACTTGACTTTGTCATGGCAAGACCCCTGTCACTAGAGAAATCTATTTAATAGGGCTGGGTAACCACGGAAAAATTTGTTTCTAAACTCGATTCGTTTTTAGGGGGGTTTTGCGTTTCGTTTTTTAAAAGAATTCCGAAATTTTCCTTTAAAAAAGTTCGAAATATACGAAATTTCGTAAAATTACGAAACAATTATGAAACGATTTCGAAACAATTACGAATCGATTCGTTAATGGCGGATGCGATTGCGCAATATGCTAAAAAACCCTCCAAATGGGACAGGGGGAACTTCTGAAGCTTCCCTCTCCCTCTGTTGTTGACTGTTGGTGTGATAATTTATTTTTTATCACTGATAAAACAAACAACAACCCTAAAACTTGCACCAGACATACGGAAATAATTACGAAGCAATTACGAAACTATTTCGAAACAATTACGAAACAATTTCAAAACAATTACGAAACAATTATGAAATAAATTGAAAAAATTCGTTTCGATTTTTAATTACTCCTGCATGGTTCAATATCGGATCGTAAGCTAATTTAAATACGAATTAATAACGAATTACGAAATTAACGAACGAAACCGCCCAACCCTACTATTTAAGACACAAGATGGCTTTATGTATTTGCTCTTAAAACTTATTGATGTGTGTTAAGTGTCAGCTCTGAAGTGTGTGTTTGGTACTTGAGTCACGTTAAGGACCTCCCACGTGGGACAGGCAACAGAGACCCCTGCACTTCACTTCAGTTGGAGTGCAGCACAGAACAAAATAGCGTCTGTCCTCCGTTGCCCATCTCTCCCTCCCTGCTTCCTGGCTTCTCCACCCCGCTCTTCACACTAAACAGTTATGCCTTTCTAAATTAGGGTTCTCACATCCAGATCTGAAAAAGCTGGGAGGCCAAAGTGTCTGTTTTTTGGTCCCCGGTGTCAGCCTCTTTCTCCCAGTGTTATTGTCATCTTTTGTATTACCGAGAAATTCAGACATTGTGTTTGCCTTTTGTAATCTGGCTCTTAACAAGGCTGGCTTTGTTAGTCTTACAAAGGGCAATAAACTCTGGTTTGCCAATAAGCCCTCAGTAACTGCTGGACATTATGACTGATTATAATGCCACAAAGCTCCTTGAGGACTATAAACGTATATTGAAAGACAATCACAGGGAGGGGGAGGGGGTGGGATGTGGAAAGCGACTGAATTGACACAGTACTCATGTAACCCTGTGGGGGCACGGAGGACAACAAGGAGGCTATTGAGAGCGGCACTCATACAGAAAGCCCCATAGACAGCGAGTCATCCAAACCAGTATGGTGTGGGGATGGCCAGAGCGTTCCACTGCTAATGCTTCTTTTGTTTTCTTCTCACTTTGAGGCAGACAAACCCACAGTTACATTGACAGAGTTGCCTCTGTTTGCCTACTGCCTCGAGGAGAAGAACAAATGAGAAAGTTAATAGAAAGCCCTGCTATCTCTACGTATATACATGGCTACATTTACCACTGAGTAGACATGTACGTTTGGGGTAAACCTTGTCCCTTTTTATGCCTTGGCTTTCATTGGGGGCTCCAATCCATTTTTGTAAGCCTCCCAAAATTGGGAGGGTTGGGTTGTTGTAAGGGGTTTTTTGGGGGGCTATATGGCCATGTTCTAGAGGCATTCTCTCCTGATGTTTCGCCTGCATCTATGACAAGCATCCTCAAAAGTAGTGAGGTCTGTTGGAGCTAGGAAAATTGGGTTTATATATCTGTGGAATGATCAGGGTGGGAGAAAGAACTCTTGCCTGATGGAGCTAGGTGTGAATGTTTCAACTGACCACCTTGATTAGCATTCGATGGTCTGGTAGTTTTTTGGTGTGCTTTGTTAGTGCCTGGGGCAATCTTTTATTGGGAGGTGATTAGTTGTTTCCTCTCTGTTGTTTTGCTGTTTTTTTTAATACTGGTAGCCAGATTTTATTCATTTTCATGGTTTCCTCCTTTCTGTTGAAATTTAAGATGGAATTTGGGGGAAATAGATCTTGACATTTGGGAGTTGTAGTTACTAGGATTTATAGTTCACCTACAACCAAAGAGCATTCTGAACCCCACAAACGACAGAATTGGGGCAAACTTCCCACACAGAACCCCCATGACCAACAGAAAATCCTTAAGGCCACCCAGTCCAACTCCCTTCACCAGGGCAAGAAAACGTACTCAAAGCCCTCCTGACAAAGAGCCATCCAGCCATAGATATAGATAGATATATGATTCACACACACATAGATATAGTATCAGAGATTTGAAAGGGACCCCTAAAGAAGGACAATGATATGTTGCATGTTCCAGAGTAAGCAAACTAGACAATTTCCACATCAACACTGACAAAGAAACAACAAGAAATACTGTTTACCCACAAGCATAAAGAAATTACATATGTTAGAAACCAACACTTTCTCATTATTTTATTTTCCAGATCACCAGACTGGGCCACAGCAACGCATGGCAGGGGATGGCTACTATTCCTATAAAAGACTCAATCTAATAATTCTCCAAGTGCGGCAGACTTGAGGTGTCTGTTCCACCTGCTATGCTCTGCTCCATGGGAAGGAGAGAGATAGTGGCAGATTTGCAAGGGAGCAGTCTGGCCACTTTGGGGCTTCTTTCTCAAGGGAAGAGGAAGAAGTGATTTTGTCATTTGGGAGTTGTAGTTGCTGGGATTTATAGTTCACCTGCCATCAAAGAGCATTCTGAATGCCACCAACAATAGAATTGAACCAAACTCAGCACACAGAACTCCCATGACTAACAGAAATACTGGAAGGGTTTGGTGGGTGTTGACTTTGAGTGTCGGAATTGTAGTTCACCTGCATCCAAAGAGCACTGTGGACTCAAATAATGATGGATCTGGACCAAAAATGGCACAAATATTGTTGAAAGCTTTCATGGCTAGAATCACTGGGTTGTTGAGGATGCTTGCCATAGATGCAGGAGAAATGTCAGGAGAGAATACCTTTAGAACATGGCTATATAGTCCGAAAAAACCTACAGCAACCCAATGACACAAATACTCAATATGCCCAAATGTGAACAATGGTGGAGTTTGGGGAAAATAGACCTTGACATTTGGGGGTTCTAGTTGCTGGAATTTATAGTTCACCTACAATCAAAGAGCATTGATTGAATGATAGAATTGGCCCAAACTTCCCACAAAGAACTCTCATGGCTTGAAGCAACTCACTGGCATGAGCTTGCCCGCACATGTGCAGCACACTGCCATGCGCCAAGCACGCCTGCTCTCCCCTCCCTGCTTGGAGTCTCAGAAACAGCCCTCTCCTTGGCTGAGAAGCTGGCTGAGAGGTCCAGTTGGTCAATCACAGTGGAGAAGGGCTTTTGGTGGAAGCATTTGCCATCTGTTTCTCAAAAGGAAGAGAGGGACAGCCTTCTCTGCCAAAGAGGTTCCTAAGACCATCAGAAATATATGTTTTGAGATGATATTTGGTGACCCCTCTGAAACCCCCAGTGACCCCCCAGGGATCTTCACCCCTATGCTGAGAAACCCTGTCTAGGAAGTAGTCATATTTTACTGCAGTTAGATCATAGAATCCCCTGGTTGTGCAGTGGGTTAAACCACTAGGCTGCTAAACTTGTTGACCAAAAGGTCAGGTTCAAATCCAGAGAGCTGTGTGAGCTTCCGCTGTCAGCTCCAGCTTCAGCCAACCTAGCAGTTCGAAAACATACAGGTGTGAGTAGATCAATAGGTACCGCTCTGGCGGGAAGGCAACGACGCTCCATGCAGTCATGCCAACCACATGACCTTGGAGATGTCTATGTACAATGCCGGTTCAATCCCCAGAGTCGGATACGACTGGACTTAATGTCATGGGAAAACCTTTACCTAAGATAGTGCATACTTTATGCATTAATAAAATGTAGTACAGTATTAAAAGAAGACAATGGCAACACATAAGCCGACCCGAATATAAGCCGAAGCATCATAGAATCATAGAATCATAGAATCAAAGAGTTGGACAAACAAAGAGTTAGACACCTGTGACAGCAACCACCAAGTTTCACAAGCAAAAGGTTGACAGATTGATTCAGGACGATTATCATATCACTCAGAGAGAAATTTCAAGCATAATCGGCATTTCACAAGAACGTGTGGGTAACATTATTGCTTTGCTGGGTTATCGGAAGATCTGTGCACGATGGGTACCCAGGATGAGAGAACTGTGAGATGCTGGTTGCAGAAACAGAATCATAGAATCATAGAATCAAAGAGTTGGAAGAGACCTCATGGGCCATCCAGTCCAACCCCCTGCCAAGAAGCAGGAATATTGCATTCAAATCACCCCTGACAGATGGCCATCCAGCCTCTGTTTAAAAGCTTCCAAAGAAGGAGCCTCCACCACACTCCGGGGCAGAGAGTTCCACTGCAGAACGGCTCTCACAGTCAGGAAGTTCTTCCTCATGTTCAGATGGAATCTACTCTCTTGTAGTTTGAAGCCATTGTTCTGTGTCCTAGTCTCCAAGGAAGCAGAAAACAAGCTTGCTCCCTCCTCCCTGTGGTTTCCTCTCACATATTTATACATGGCTATCAAATTTGACCACAAAAAACTGGGAAAACAGTTTGACTTGAGTATAAGTTGGGGGTGGGAAATGCATCAGCTACTGATAAATTTCAAAATAAAAATAGATACCAATTCAAATACATTAATTGAGGCATCAATAGGTTAAATGTTTTTGAATATTTACATAGAGCTGTAATTTAAGATAAGACTGCCCAACTCTGATTAAACCATTATTCTAACCTTCTTCAATGTAAATATCTTTCCGGTAATAAAATAATACATGTAATAATAATAATAATAATAATAATAGAGTAAAATAATGGAAATGTAATAATAACAGTAATAATAGTGTAAAATGATAAATGTAATCAGAGCAATCATAAAGAGAGTAAAATAATAAATGTAATAATAATAACAACAATAATAAAGTAAAATAATAAATGTAATAATAATTAAGAATAGAGAAAAGTAATAAATGAAATAATAATAATAATAATAATAACAACAACAACAACAACAACAACAACAACAACAACAACAACAACAGAGTAAAATAATAAATAACCTTGACTCAAGTATAAGCCAAGGGGGACTTTTTCAGCTTAAAAAAGGAGTGAAAAACTAGGCTTATACTCAAGTATATACAGTAATCAAAAAGTTAAAGAAGCAAAAAAGTTCTTATTCAGAGTGTCTCTGGTATTTCCAGGGAATTGGTTCCAGGATCCTCTATGGATATCAATGTGCCATCATATACAATGATGTAGTAAAGTCATGTTCCATAAATAAAATGGCAAAATCAAGGTTTGTTTATGGGAGAGGGGCTATCAGTTGCCACTATCTGAAGGACCACTCAACCCAAGACCTCATCTTATTTAAAGCTGAGACTTTAAGAAGATTAAGACTATGTTATTCAATACGAATCATGTAGTCTAGCTTTAGTTCAAGAATCAACATATCTAGTAGAGATTTGCTTTGTATTTTCTGCTCTCC
Source organism: Anolis sagrei ordinatus (assembly GCF_025583915.1). Lineage (NCBI taxonomy): Eukaryota > Metazoa > Chordata > Lepidosauria > Squamata > Anolidae > Anolis > Anolis sagrei. The sequence continues at coordinate 12,953,680 of NW_026847993.1, read as the reverse complement.
ACACCACTGCAAAATATACCCACACAAACACACTGTGAAATTAGGAATAAAACCCATGCTTACTGATGGTTAACACACTTGAGTAAAGATAATTATGAATATTAATTTGGAATTATCTGTGTATATGCTTCACACCACTAAATCTACATGGGTTTACTAGGGACTACACAGTTTGTTTACTTTTAAGCCAGAGAATTTAATGTTCTGTGTAATGAAGTGCTGCATGGAGCACATTAAGGTGCAAAAGGTTTATCTCCCCAGCTTTCTCCTGTGCAGAAAAAGGATATCATATATGAGTTGAACTGTTGGTAAATTACCTAATGAAGTGATACCATCACACGAAGGCTGTGTCTATTCCTCCTGATAAGAATTTATCTGACTTTATTGATTTGACATCTATCTACTTTATAGGTGACTTGGGAAACTAATGACTGAGGTTGTATTGAGTATACAGGGATAGATTTTCAGCTAAACTAAAGGCCAGTTAACTTGTTTTACGTGCACATGAATTATGGGTGTAAATATAATGAATGGGAAGTGAATGTGCACTCCCTGCGTGCAGAGAATCAGAGTGCCCAAATCATCTACTACTAAATATCTGTGTTGCTTCTCTTATGATCCAATCTTGGTAATTATTCCACAGAGTGCCCATCATATTGAATTTTATAATAATTACATTCTTTGGTCCAGAGTAAGTTAAGCACAGGCTTTTCCAACTGAGGCCTTTCCCACTATCCATCAACCAACACTGGTCTCATCCCACCATTGGAAATTTAGGATCCTTCTATCTAGTTCAGATAACATGAGGACCATCAATGAAACAATTAAAAACAGTTTATGCCCACTGGAGAAGGCAAAAAAAAAAATACAATTCAAGGTGATTCAAGAACAGTTTCATGACTCCATCTCAAATACTAGCCCTAAACAGGTCTGACCCAGGTTATCTGTCCAAATGTATCTCCCTCTATGAACCATCTTGGAAATTAAGATCATCTGGGGAGGTCCTGCTCTCGATTCCACTTCCTTTGCAGATGTGGTGGGTGGAGATGAGGGACAGGGCATTCTCAGTGGTGGCTCCTCAGCTATATCCTGTTTCATTGGGTGGTCTTTACTTTGAAAGTAGTTGTTTTACTCCAGAAGCTGGAAAAAGCAAGTGGAGGAAATTCCTTCCTTCTCTGGTTTTAAACTGGCTTCTCTGGGTTCTTGTAGTTTTTTTTCGGGCTATAGAGCCATGTTCTAGAGGCATTTCTCCTGACGTTTCGCCTGCATCTATAACAAGCATCCTCCGAGGTAGTGAGGTCTGTTGGAAATAGGAAAATGGGTTTATATATCTGTGGAATGACTGGGGTGGGGCAAAGAGCTCTCTGCTGAAGCTAGGTGTGAATGTTTCAGCTGACCACCTTCATTAGCATTTGAAGGCCTGGCTGAGCCTGGGAAAATGTTCTGTTGAGAGGTGTTAAGATGTGCCTGGTTGTTTCCTCTCTGCTGTTTTGCTGTTGCAATTTTAGAGTTTTTTAATACTGGTAGCCAGATTTTATCATTTTCATGGTCTCCCCCTTTCTGTTGAAATTGTCCACATGCTTGTGGCTTCTCTGCCTTTGAAACTGGCTTCTTTGGCTTGAGCCGAGGCCAGGGACCAGAAGCGATGAAAAGCAAGCGGAGGAAATTCCTTCCTTCTCTGGTTTAAAACTCGCTTCTCTGGTTTCACCCGAGGGCAGGCACCAGACGTGGGGAAAAGCAAGCAGAGGAAATGCCTTCCTTCCTTCTCTTAAAACTGGCTTCTCTGGCTTTAAAGCTGACTTCTCTGGCCTGAGCCGAGGCCAGGCACCAGAAGCGAGGAAAAGCAAGCGGAGGAAATTCCTTCCTTCTCTGGTTTAAAACTCGCTTTTCTGGCTTGAGCAGAGGCCAGGGACCAGAAATGGGGAAAAGCAAGTGGGGGAAATTCCTTCCTTCTCTGGTTTAAAACTGGCTTCCCTGGCTTTGAAACAGGCTTCTCTGGCTTGAGCCAAGGGGAAAAGCAAGCAGAGGAAATTCTTTCCTTCTCTGGTTTAATACTGGCTTCTCTGGCTTTAAAACAGGCTTCTCTGGCTTGGGCCAAGGCCAGGGACCAAAAGTGGGGAAAAGCAAGCAGAGGAAATTCTTTCCTTCTCTGGTTTAATACTGGCTTCTCTGGCTTTAAAAATGGCTTCTCTGGCTTGAGCCAAGGCCAAAAAATTCCTTCCTTCTCTGGTTTAAAATTTGCTTCTCTGGCTTTAAAAATGGCTTCTCTGGCTTGAGCCAAGGCCAAGAAATTCCTTCCTTCTCTGGTTTAAAATTTGCTTCTCTGGCTTTAAAAATGGCTTCTCTGGCTTGAGCCAAGGCCAGGAAATTCCTTCCTTCGCTGGTTTAAAATTTGCTTCTTTGGCTTGAGCTGAGGCCAAGGACCAGAAGCAGTGAAAAGCTGAATAATTTCCGATTCACTTCCTGAGTCGTAACAAAAATGGTGGAAAAAGCTTCGGAAGGGCAAAGGGACTTCCGTTTTTCAAAAAAGCCTCACTATCACTTCAAAAAGGTAATTTTAACGAAATTATTACAAGCAATGAGTTTTCCGACGCAACTCTATCCATGCTTATTATTTATGTATGCAGTGCTTTTGACACGAAATAAAAAGCTATGTACCATGGCTTGGGAACAAATAACTTTCTCCTTTAGCTTCCCACTCTTCATATTTGCTGAACGTTGCTACTATTTCTTAGAACATTTACCAAAGACATTACCCAGCTCTCCTTGAGCAGAGTGTTGCCAAAACAGAAGAGGATCCCTTAAGCTGTTGCATTAGTACAGCTATGCAAATCGTTCTCTACTCATTTTCTGGCCATGGAGTATCTCTAGCCAGTGTTAAAAGCCAACACTGTATTGCTAGTGAAGTGATGATGGCCATTACAATCACTCTGAACAGAGTGGAACCATCTGTGTCCTAGTTGGCAAAGCTCCACCTTGTACATCCTCATTGCACTCAAGTGGTTAATGCTCTGAGCAGTGGACACATACACTTTATGGAAGTTAATCTACTGCAGATTGCAGAGAGGATGATATATTAAAGTGCAATGGAAGGAAGTTGGCATTCGTTTTTGGAGCGTGCCTTGCTCTCTGATTTGATGAGCTAAGCGAAAAGGAAAAGGAAGACCGAAAGTGGAATAATGGCTTTATTTGTAGTGCAGCATATGTCTCTCCTTGCCGTTGCATTGGCACAGTCCTGCGATTGGAAATAGCCCCTGTTGCTGAGTGGCAGGAGGATGAGTTTGTCATTATCTGGCAAGGCCAGTGAGAAAGGAAAGGAAAGTTGATGTTGGCCAGGTGAGAAAGGCTCCATTAAGATGAGGAAAGCAAGCAATGAAATAGTTTTATGTCCTGACCGAGAACCATAGAGGAGGTGTCATAGTGTTAGGAAGAGCCAACCAATTCTGACAATATGTATTGCCAGGAAACACCTGTGGGGAAAAAGGAAACCAGCGCGACCCTCAACTGGATGAATCTGATGATTGCTGTCTACAGGCTTGTGCAAACATTGTAAAGGATAAAAAAAACTCTGACTTTTTAAGATACAGAAAATGGGAATACTTTAAAAATGGGTTGCTGTGTGTTTTCCAGACCATGTTCCAGAAGCATTCTCTCCTGACATTTCACCCACATCTATGGCAGGCATCCTCAGGGTGAGAGAAAGAACTCTTGTCTGTTGGAGGTAGGTGTGAATGTTTACATTGGCCACCTTTATTAGCATTTGATGGCTTAGCAGTTTTCAATGTGTGACTTATTACTGCCTGGGGGAAACCTTTGTTGTATTTTTAATATATGTGTGTTATGGCGACAATTTTTATGCTTATATTTTGTTTTGTTAATCTTATGATTATGTTGTTTTTACTTTGTATGTTTTGTGATGTTACCTGGGAACTGCTCTGAGTCCCCTCGGGGAGATGGAGTGGTATATAAATAAAGTATTATTATTATTATTATTTGTTGGGAGATGATTAGCCCTAAACGGTTCCGGCCCAGCTTACCTGTCTGAACGTATCTCTCCTTATGAACCATCTAGGACTTTAAGATTGTCGGGGGGGAGGGGCTGCTCTTGATCCTGCCTTCTTCACAGGTGCTTGTGGTGGGGATGAGAGACAGGGCCTTCTGAGTGGTGGCCCCTCGGCTGTGGCACACTCTCCCTAGAGATATTAGATCAGTGCCCTCCCTCCTGACATTTCATAAAAAAGTCAAAACCTGGCTCTTCGAATTAGCCTTTGCAAATGCAGCGTAATAGGTAAATATGGAACTAGGGAACTGCTTAGACGATGTGACTGGAAAATGAGTTTAATAAGACGATACTGATGACTATATGTTTTAATGGTTTTTTGTATGGCTTTATTGTTGTTGTTCATTCATTCAGTCGTTTCTGACTCTTCGTGACCTCATGGACCAGCCCTTGCCAGAGCTCCCTGTCAGCCGTCACTACCCCCAGCTCCTTCAAGGTCAAGCAGTCACTTCAAGGATGCCATCCATCCATCTTTCTCTTGGTCGGCCCCTCTTCCTTTTTCCTTCCATTTTCCCCAGCATAATGATCTTTCCTGTCTTCTCATTATGTGGTCAAAATACTTCATCTTTGCCTCTAATATCCTTCCCTCCAGTGAGCAGTCGGACTTTATTTTCTGAAGTATGGACTGGTTGGATCTTCTCGTGGTCCAAGGCACTCTCAGAACTTTCCTCCAAAAGCATCTATCTTCCTTCGCTCAGCGTTCCCTCTGGTCCAGCTCTCACATCCATAGGTGACGATGGGGAATACCATTGCTTTGACTATACGGATCTTTGTTGCCAGTGTGATATCTCTACTCTTCACTATTTTATCGAGATTGGACATTGCTCTCCTCCCAAGAAGTAAGTGTTTCCTGATTTCCTGGCTGCAGTCTGTGTCTGCAGTAATCTTTGCACCTAGAAATGCAAGTCTGTCACTGCCTCCACGTTTTCTCTCTCTATTTACCAGTTGTCAATCATTCTTGTTGCCACAATCTTTATATGGTATGCTAAATGTTTTAAAACTGTATTTTATGTCTGTTGTGGCATCGAATTGCTGCCAACTTGTAAACCGCCTTGAGTCGCCTTCGGGTTGAGAAAAGCAGGATATAAATACTGTAAATAAATAAATATATAAAAATGAAAATGTAATGGTTTATTGTCGAAGGCTTTCATGGCTGGAATCACTAGGTTCTTGTGGGTTTTTTCGGGCTATAGAGCCATGTTCTAGAGGCATTTCTCCTGACGTTTCGCCTGCATCTATGGCAAGCATCCTCAGAGGTTGTGAGGTCTCACAATCTCTGAGGATGCTTGCCATAGATGCAGGCGAAACGTCAGGAGAAATGCCTCTAGAACATGGCTCTATAGCCTGAAAAAACCCACAAGAACCTAATGTAATGGTTGTTTGTGAGATTAACATAACTAAAAAACCACTGGGTGAATTGACACCAAATTTGGACAAAATACACCTATCAGGCCAACAAGTTACCGCCACTCATAAAAACACTGAAAAACACAGAAGAAGAAATTTCAAAAGCTATATATATGTATATATGCGCAAACACACCTATATAAACATATACACAAATATATACACACTAGGCCTGTCGGTTTTGATTCGTTTTTTAGTTATTTCGTTATTAATTCGTTATTTTTGCATTTTTGAAGCAATATCAAAACACATTTTCAAACCCGGAAGGGTTTAAAAATATCGAACCGGCAGCCCCCATAAATTTAACGAGCTTCCGCTCGTTTCGTTAATGGGATGGAGGCTGCCGGAGTGGTGCCATTCCCCTCTTTCTCGGCCTGGGCTGCTCTCCCCGCCCTCTTTCCCCTCTCCCCGTTTTTCAACACTCCTCCTCCTCCACATGCGGCTGCATAGTGAGTGAAGTACTGTATTAGCTGCATCAGGGGCGGCTGAAGCAACTTAAGTGCCAAATCTGGCTGTGGGAGCTTGCTTGCTCGCTTCTCCAAGCGGGCGAAAGGAGAGGGAGAGAGAAACAGTGTGCTGCTGCCTGCCTGTCTCTTTAAGGAAGGAGCACATCTTGGGACGTTTGGCGGAGGGAGGGAGGCAGGCGCGCGCAGCCGAGGGCTCCGTCCCAAGATGTGCTCCTTCCTTAAAGAGACAGGCAGGCAGCAGCACACTGTTTCTCTCTCCCTCTCCTTTCGCCCGCTTGGAGAAGCGAGCAAGCAAGCTCCCACAGCCAGATTTGGCACTTAAGTTGCTTCAGCCGCCCCTGATGCAGCTAATACAGTACTTCACTCACTATGCAGCCGCATGTGGAGGAGGATTCAGGAGCATTCTCTCCTGACGTTTCTCTCATATCTTATAGCAGGCATCCTCAGAGGTTTGTTGGAAACTAGGCAAGTAGGGTTTATATCCCTGTGAAATAACGTCCAGGGTGGGAGAAAGAACCCTTGTCTGTTGGAGGCAATTGTGAATGCTGCCATTGGCCACCTTGATTAGCATTGAATGGCCTCGCAGCTTCAAAGCCTGGCTGTAGAAGGTCCAGGGTGGGAGAAAGAACTCTTGTCTGTTGGAGGTAGGTGTGAATGTAGCAGTTGGCCACCTTGATTAGCATTAAATGGCCTTGTAGCTTCAAGGTCTGGCTTTTTACTGCCTGGGGGAATCCCTTGTTGGTTCGTTAGCTGGGTCTGACTCAAACCCGCTATGTCTGGCCTGTGCGGTTTCGTTTTCCATTTTAAAATATTTTTTAATATTATTTTTTAATATTATTTTTAATATTATTTTTTAATATTATTTTAATATTATTCCTGCTCAGGGGAATCCTTTGTTGGGAGGTGTTAGCTGGGTCTGACTCAAACCCGCTATGTCTGGCCTGTGCGGTTTCGTTTTCCATTTTAAAATATTTTTTAATATTATTTTTTAATATTATTTTTAATATTATTTTTTAATATTATTTTAATATTATTCCTGCTCAGGGGAATCCTTTGTTGGGAGGTGTTAGCTGGGTCTGACTCAAACCCGCTGTCTGGCCTGTGCGGTTTCGTTTTCCATTTTAAAATATTTTTTAATATTATTTTTAATATTATTTTTAATATTATTTTTTAATATTATTTTAATATTATTCCTGCTCAGGGGAATCCTTTGTTGGGAGGTGTTAGCTGGGTCTGACTCAAACCCGCTATGTCTGCCTGTGCGGTTTCGTTTTCCATTTTAAAATATTTTTTAATATTATTTTTTAATATTATTTTTAATATTATTTTTAAATATTATTTTAATATTATTCCTGCTCAGGGGAATCCTTTGTTGGGAGGTGTTAGCTGGGTCTGACTCAAACCCGCTGTCTGGCCTGTGCGGTTTCGTTTTCCATTTTAAAATATTTTTTAATATTATTTTTAATATTATTTTTAATATTATTTTTAATATTATTTTAATATTATTCCTGCTCAGGGGAATCCTTTGTTGGGAGGTGTTAGCTGGGTCTGACTCAAACCCGCTGTCTGGCCTGTGCGGTTTCGTTTTCCATTTTAAAATATTTTTTAATATTATTTTTAATATTATTTTTAATATTATTTTTTAATATTATTTTAATATTATTCCTGCTCAGGGGAATCCTTTGTTGGGAGGTGTTAGCTGGGTCTGACTCAAACCCGCTATGTCTGGCCTGTGCGGTTTCGTTTTCCATTTTAAAATATTTTTTAATATTATTTTTTAATATTATTTTTTAATATTATTTTAATATTATTTTAATATTATTCCTGCTCAGGGGAATCCTTTGTTGGGAGGTGTTAGCTGGGTCTGACTCAAACCCGCTATGTCTGGCCTGTGCGGTTTCGTTTTCCATTTTAAAATATTTTTAATATTATTTTTAATATTATTTTTAATATTATTTTTTAATATTATTTTAATATTATTCCTGCTCAGGGGAATCCTTTGTTGGGAGGTGTTAGCTGGGTCTGACTCAAACCCGCTGTCTGGCCTGTGCGGTTTCGTTTTCCATTTTAAAATATTTTTTAATATTATTTTTAATATTATTTTTAATATTATTTTTTAATATTATTTTAATATTATTCCTGCTCAGGGGAATCCTTTGTTGGGAGGTGTTAGCTGGGTCTGACTCAAACCCGCTATGTCTGGCCTGTGCGGTTTCGTTTTCCATTTTAAAATATTTTTAATATTATTTTTAATATTATTTTTAATATTATTTTTTAATATTATTTTAATATTATTTTTTAATACAAAAAATATTCTAAAAATTCGTTAATATTTACAAAATTTCGTAAATACCAAAACTTTTTTTGGGAAAGTTTTGTAATTATTTTAAATATCGAAACAAAAAAACACCCCAATTACAAAACGATTTTAGAAACAAATTTTTTCTTGATCAAACAGGCCTAATACACACACATATACAAACACAAAGCACAACACAGACTGGGCCACAGCAACATGTGGCAGGGGACGGCTAGTTAATAGGGTTGGGCGGTTTCGTTCGGTAATTTCATAATTCGTTATTAATTCGTATTTAAATTAGCTTACGATCCGATATTGAGCCATGCAGGAGTAATTAAAAATCGAAACGAATTTTTTCAATTTTATTTCGTAATTGTTTCGTAATTGTTTCGTAATTGTTTCGTAATTGTTTCCTAATTGTTTCCTAATTGTTTCGAAATCGTTTCATAATTGTTTTGTAATTATTTCCGTATGTCTGGTGCAAGTTTTAGGGTTGTTGTTTGTTTTATCAGTGATAAAAAATAAATTATCACACCAACAGTCAACAACAGAGGGAGAGGAAAGCTTCAGAAGTTCCCCCTGTCCCATTTGGAGGGTTTTTTAGCATATTGCGCAATCGCGTCCGCCATCAACGAATCGATTCGTAATTGTTTCGAAATCGTTTCGTAATTGTTTCGTAATTTTATGAAATTTCGCATATTTCAAACTTTTTTAAAGGAAAATTTCGGAATTCTTTTAAAAAACGAAACACAAAAACCCCCTAAAAACGAATCGAGTTTAGAAACAAATTTTTCCGTGATTACCCAGACCTACTAGTTAATAATAAATTAGTTGGTCCTGATTGTTTTCTGTCTGTAATTTCCATTTTTTTTGAGTGTCAGGAGAGAATGCCTCTGGAAAATGGCTATACAGCCCAGAAAACACACAACAACCTAGTGATTCCAGCCATGAAGCCTTTGACAATACTTTAAAAACACGATTTTCATCTTTCAGTTGCAAATTAACTTTTTCTGCTTTCTTTATTTTGAAAGACTGGATCAAACAGAGGATCTCTCCCTTCCCCCCGCACGTCAGGACAGATGGCTTAGTTGAACGAATTTTTTTGGGAAGGAGCCCAGAAGTTTCTACATGTTGGAACTGAATAACATTGGGAGAAGTATGTTGGAGGTCTTCGAATCCAGAGTTGAACATCAGGCGAGAACACGACCTGAAGGTTAATTTTCTCAGAAATGTTATCAGCCAAAGCTTTGAGGTTTGGATAGATAGCTCCAGATTAAGATCCTTGATTAGTGCACATACCCAGAGGTTATGTATCGTGCTTATACAAGGGCAGCAAAGAAAAACATCTTTAAATCAAAAGATCCTAAAGATCGCAGAAGACAGATAGGGGATGTGGGGGGAAAAAACTAAAACAGATAAGCAAAATCAAGGTGGAGAGGAAAAAAAGTTCTCAGGAGGTTAGAATAACAGAAAGGCCATTCCAAGTGCATGCCAACTTTGGAAGTCAGTTGAAAAACTACAGCATTGCCACACTAACTACTACTGGAAAGAAACTTTGGCACTCACCATGTATAAGTTAAATTAACAGTTTCTGTAGGCCAGGATCATTTGTTTTACTGGCAGATCTATTTTCCAGCTGTGTTACTTTCAGTCCTTGGAATGGAAAAAATCAGGATTTGAACATGGGACCTTATACATACAAAACACATTCTGCGCCACTGAGATCCTTTCCAGCTATAGTGCATTAAAACTGAACCAGGTTTGCTCTCGTAGTTGAGAAAGTATGTGTCCGGGCTGTTTCCAGGAATGCCTATGAGGTACTTTATTGCAGCCCATATAAAACCATAAAGAACAGTACATAAAGGATAATGATAAAGCCACAGGGATAACAGCAGCAAATCTTGGAGATAAAAAACCACCAACACACAAAGTGCCACTGAAAACATGACAGAACAAGATGGACTCTGGCACCGGAAAGATAACAGAGGTAATTCCAGGTGAAGAAACTATGGAGCAGGTTTCATTGTTGTCCATCTAGCTCAGCATTGTCTCTATTGGGTATGATGTTTAGTTCTTGTTGGATTTCCTCCCTGACTGCACAATTCTCCAGTCATCAAGGAGTATCTAGACTAGAAAGGATTAGAGTGAGAGATTCCTTCCCCACTTTCTTATGAAAGCTTTTGCCTGCCAAACCCCAAATAACGAGACCACACATTAGTATTTGGGTTTAAATTTAAATTGGGTTTAAATTTAAATTTGGCTCTCTACGTGGGGTTGCCTTTGAAGACGGCTCGGAAGCTCCAACTAGTCCAACGGGCGGCAGCCATGGTACTAACAGGAGCAGGACGCAGGGAGCATACAACTCCTCTGCTGTACCAGCTCCACTGGCTGCCGATTAGCTACCGGACCCAATTCAAAGTGCTGGCATTGGCCTTTAAAGCCCTAAACGGTTCTGGCCCAACGTATCTATCCGAACGTATCTCAGCCTATCAGCCCACCAGGACCCTAAGATCTTCTGGAGAGTCCCTGCTCTCTATCCCTCCGGCTTCAGAAGTGCGGCTGGCGGGAACGAGAGACAGGGCCTTCTCTGTGGTGGCCCCTCGGCTTTGGAATGCCCTCCCTATAGAGATAAGATCAGCTCCCTCGCTGTTGGTATTTCGAAAAAAACTTAAGACATGGATGTTTGAACAAGCATTCGGGTAATCCGGTGCGATGAAGTTGATGACAAGGACTGGTAATTATTGACGATGAATTCGGATTATGATTTTAACTAAGAGATGCATTGGTCGGTATTGGTGGCCCGATACTGTGTACTGTATATGTTTTTTATGCTTTTAAATTGTTTGATTATTGTTGTTTTTAAGTACTGTTAACCGCAATGAGTCGCCGTTGTAGGCTGAGATATTGCGGTATATAAGCATACAAATAAATAAATAAATAAATAAATAAATTTGGGCAACTTTTATTAACTGTTTAACTTTGACTGGATCTCAATCTCTGGATTTTGAACTTGGTGGCAAAGCCGAGGTAGCGTCCCTGCCCGGTCTACCTCTCGGCTGGTTAGGGTGAAACCCCCAGGTCCCCTGGATACCCAATCTGGGCAACCTCTGAAGGAAATGTGTTGGAGAAGTTTTTCTCAGTGTATCTGAGACCATATTCTTCCTATTCCTAGGCCATTATAATTCCCCTGAGCTCTGCGAGTGCAGCATTTTTCCGAATGAAGCAGAGAGTGTTTGAGGACAGGGACATCCGTAAGGAAACCAAGGTGCTTATCTATAAAGCTACTGTCCTCCCAACCCTGCTATATGCCTGCAAAATGTGGACTGTCTACAGACATCACATGCAACTCCTGGAACAATTCCATCAGCGTTGCCTCCGGAAAATCCTGCAAATCTCTTGGGAAGACAAGCGGACAAACATCAGTGTGCTGGAAAAAGCAAAGACCACCAGCATTGAAGTGATGGTCCTTCGCCATCAACTCTGCTGGACTGCCCACATTGTCTGAATGCCCGACCACCGTCTCCCAAAGCAGTTGCTCTACTTCGAGCAACTGCTCGAAGAACAGAAAATGGAATGTTGGTGGACAGGAAAAGACAGTTAAAGATGGGCTCAAAACCAACCTTAGAATCTCTGGCATAGACACTGAGAACTGGGAAGCCCTGGCCCTTAAGTGCTCCAGCTGGAGGTCAACTGTGACCAGCAGTGCTGAAGAATTTGAAGAGGCACGAACGGAGGGTGAAAGAGAGAAACATGCCAAGAGGAAGGTGCGTTAAGTCAACCCCAACTGAGACCGCCTTCCACCTGGAAACCAATGTCCTCACTGTGGGAGAAGATGCAGGTCAAGAATAGGGCTCCACAGCCACCTACGGATCCACAAGAATATTGAATCATGGAAGACTATCCTACTCGTCCAATGAGGGATCACCTAAGTAAGTAAGTAAGTAAGTAAGTAATTCCCCTCACCTCATCAAATTGAACCTTGGGTGAGTGTTTTAGTTAATGGCGTTCACCCCTGAAGGGGGTGCCTTGGGCATACACCAAATTTTAGCTTTTCCTAACTGTTTATCGTGGCCACCTATTTAACACCACACCATCCCAATTTGCCTGGCAACAGTATAGGGTAGGCAAAAAACCCTCCTAGAACATAAGCAGGAAAAATTTCCTACCCAACCCCCTAATGGCAAATATAATGGCAAATATACTGTTTAATGGGCGGGAGTGGTGGGTCAACGTTTGGCTCAAGAATGAGGAAGGGGGCAGGCCAGTGCTAAGAGCCTGGCTCTGCCCCCTTCCAAGTAGCTCCAGTCGGACCTACATTTCTCTCCCTTCAAACCTCTCTCCCACCCCACTGTGCAGGGTGAGAAAGCTTCATCCCAGAAGAGGCTCTGTCTTTACTCTTTTTCTCTTGCCACTTTCACCTCCTCCCTTTTAAGATGTAGCAATGTAATCTATGTGAGGGATACAGTAACTTCCTTTTCAAAAGTATTTTTTTTATTGCCGAACAGATCTAATTTCAGTGATCCTGAGAGCTACTCATTTTGCTATTCACTTTTGGGGGAAGATGATGGCAGGCTACCCAGATACTCCCCTCCTCTTATTTGGGGTTCATTTGAACTAACATTTATTTATTTAACTATTTGTGACAAATGCAAGATACTCCACTTTGGCAGGAAAAATGAAATGCAAAGATACAGAATGGGGGATGCCTGGCTTGAGAGCAGTACGTGTGAAAAAGATCTTGGAGTCCTCGTGGACAACAAGTTAAACATGAGCCAACAATGTGATGTGGCGGCAAAAAAAGCCAATGGGATTTTGGCCTGCATCAATAGGAGCATAGTGTCTAGATTCAGGGAAGTAATGCTACCCCTCTATTCTGCTTTGGTTAGACCACACCTGGAATATTGTGTCCAATTCTGGGCACCACAATTCAAGAGAGATATTGACAAGCTGGAATGTGTCCAGAGGAGGGTGACTAAAATGATAAAGGGTCTGGAGAACAAGCCCTATGAGGAGCGGCTTAAGGAGCTGGGCATGTTTAGCCTGAAGAAGAGAAGGCTGAGAGGAGATATGATAGCCATGTATAAATATGTGAGAGGAAGCCACAGGCAGGAGGGAGCAAGCTTGTTTTCTGCTTCCCTGGAGACTAGGACACGGAACAATGGCTTCAAACTACAAGAGAGGAGATTCCATCTGAACATGAGGAAGAACTTCCTGACTGTGAGAGCCGTTCAGCAGTGGAACTCTCTGCCCCGGAGTGTGGTGGAGGCTCCTTCTTTGGAAGCTTTTCAACAGAGGCTGGATGGCCATCTGTCAGGGGTGCTTTGAATGCAATATTCCTGCTTCTTGGCAGGGGGTTGGACTGGATGGCCCATGAGGTCTCTTCCAACTCTTTGATTCTATTATTCTATTATTCCATCCTGCCTCTCTCTACCCTGAAGCAGATCCAAAGCATATGGCAACTATTCAATGCCTTTGGACAACAAACAGAATAAAGTTAAGTTAAAAAAATAAATTAATGTTAAATGCACATTAAAACTTATATAACATTGCATTCACTATTAAAATCATGCCATCCTCAGTAATCATCCAGGGCCATTCCAAAGATCAACTGCATGTATTTCGAGGCTATTATTGCATTATAGATTAATCTCCAAAGGCGTGACCCCAGAACCAGGTTTTCACTTTCCTTCTTTCACTTTCCAGGAGAGAGGGAGCAGTTCTAATATCACTGGAGAGGGAGTTTCACAGCCGAGGGGCCACCACTGAAAAGGACCTGTTTCTCCTTCCCACCAGATACAGGAGTAGGAACGACAGAGGCGGGACCAAGAGCAGGACCTCCCTAGATGATCTTAATCTCTGCAATGGTTCATAGGAGGAGATATGTTCAGACAGGTACCATTTAGGGCTTTATACACTACAGCCAGCACTGCTGGGTAGCACACTGGCAGCCGGTGAAGCTGACATAACAGAGGGTTGTATGACATATGCCACAATAGCATCCCTATTGTGGGATTTTTAGAAAATTGATTGCAGGGGTTTGGGGCATTGAGCTCAGAAAATTTATGACCACCACCACTCCCAAAAACTAAGTTCCTCATCAAAGCAAGGACACGGTCATAGCTAAAATTGCGGGGGGGGGGGGGGGGGGGGGGGGGCTAGGAATATTATTTCACTATATGACAATTGCAGCTTGATTGCTATATGCCCAGAAATGGAAAGATATGGATATGGACAGATTAACCAAACTCCACAACTTGCAGAGATGAACAGATTGACTAATCTAAGCAAAGAAAGAACACAGAAATGCTGGACCACTTGGACAACCACCATATCAGACTACATAGAAAAGCCATTGAAATCCATAAGCATTTGGACAATTTCAATAGAAATCCATGAAAATGAACAAAATCTGGCTACCAGTATTAAACAATTCTAAAATCAGGGCAGTAAATAAGACTCAGAAAATGAGGGAACTCCAGATAAGAAACAATCAAACAGCTAGCACCTCCCAACAAAGAATTCCCCCAGGTGCAGGCATGTAGCCGGGGGGGGGGGGGAGGCTTGAGGGACTTCAGCCCCCCCCCCCAAATTCTCATGGTGGTTCGCAAAAAGGCCTTACTGGTGCATTATTTAAACTGTTATGTTTATTTATATCATGATCTGATCACCATACTCAATATATCCCATATGCATGGGGGTATTGGGGTAACGATACAAAAGGTTTGCTAGCGTAGACCCTCTTTTACTCAGACTCAGCCCCCCCCCCCCGAATCGAAATCCTGGCTACGGGCCTGCCCAGGTGGGAAGCAGCTATGCTTTGAAGCTGGAGGCTATTCAATATGCTAATCAAGGTGGCCAATTGTAACATTCATACTTGCCTCAAATAGACAAAAGTTCTTTCTCCCACCCTGGACATTCCACAGATATATAAACCCCACTCGCCTAGTTTCCAACAGACCTCACAACCTGTGAGGAACCCTCCCATAGATGTGGGCAAAATATCAGGAGAGAATGCTTCTGGAACATGGCCATCAGACCAGAAAACTCACAGTAACCCAGTGATTCTGGGTATGAAAGCCTTCGACAACACAAAAACTTTGGAAAAGTTTTAAAAAGAGACTGCAATTTAGTGATGGAGTACATGAGAAAATAAATGTGGAATAGAGTACATTTTAGGCTTTGATAGAATATGCTCTACCTTTCATGAGTGACCCCTGATCCTCTGCAGAACCCCTTCTTGTGCTAGCAGAATATTCGGTTTGTGAAGAATTCTTCAGAAAATTGTATGTGGTGCTCCAGTTAATGAGGCGGGAGATGGCCTTCTAGATGTCTACTGGGGTTCTTTAGACTGATGGGAATTTTCTAAAACATGAAACTTCCATTTGTGTGGGTGGAGTATCAGGAGAACAAGAAATAAATACATGCATCTTGTACCTCTGTGCTTCTTTCTTTTCTTGTTCAACTGCCTCCCTCCATCAATTATAAAAACTAGGCTGAACTGCAGGAAGTAGGGCCAAAAAGTAAATTCCCTTGGGATATGAAAGGAAATGATCTGGCCATCAACATCCTGAAGGCAATGTGAGAAGAAGTGGCACTTATAAGGAAATTCCTCCTGAAGCAGTGCAGAGATATCTAGTCAAGCTGGCTCCCATTTCCCTGTTTCCTAGCTTTCATTTAGGATTACTTCACACCAGCACTGCCTCTCTGGATTAGGGTGACTACTGCCTGCACCCTCCTAGCATAGGAGGTCTTGTGTCTCCACAAATACCCTAGACATTCAGGCACCTGGATAACTCATGAGGTGACCATAGGTTCTAGCATCAATTTGCACATGATTAAAATGTTTAACCAGCAAGTATCCACAAGGTCTCTCAAAATCAAAACAGCGTAGTGCATAACTCTTCATACAATTTAGGACTGAGAACATCTAAATATTTATGTATAGATTCTGGAAGCTCAAAATCTAAAATGGATTATTGCATATGCTCATATTTATTTATTTATTTTTTTCATATACTTGTACCCCGCCCTTCTCACCCCCGAGGGAGGACTCAGGGCGGCCTCATAGCAAACATCAATGGGTGCCATCATAATGATAAGAACAATCAACAAATTCATTAAAACCAAACATTAAATAAGCAGTTGTTACTGTTAAAATCAGGGTCCGGGTCAATTCATTGTCACTTCGAAATTGCTTATGTCAGTGGTTCTCAACCTTCCTAATGCATCGACCTCTTAGTATAGGTCCTCATGTTGTGGTGACCCCCAACCATAACGTTATTTTCGTTGCTACTTGATAACTGTAATTTTGCTACTGTTATGAATTGTAATGTAAATATCTCATATGCAGGATGTATTTTCAATCACTGGACCAAATTTGGCACAAATACCCGATACGCCCAAAATTTGAATACTGGTGGGGTTGGGGGTGTTTGATTTTGTCATCTGGTAATGCTGGAGTTGCTGGGATTTATAGTTCACCTTAAATCAAAGAGTCTTCTGAACTCCATCAATGATGGAATTGAATCAAACATGGCACACAGAATTCCCATGACCAAGAGAAAATATTGGGAAGGTCTGGTGGACATTGACCTTGAGTTTTTGGAATTGTAGTTCACCTATATCCAGACTGTGGACTCAAGCAATGATTTGGATCAAACTTGGCATAAATACTCAATATGCCCAAATATGAACACTGGTAGAGTTTGGGGAAAATAGACCTTGCCGTTTTGGAGTTGTAGTTGTTGGGATTTATAGTTCACCCACAATGAAATAGCATTCTGAACCCCACCAATGATAGAATTGGACCAAACTTTCCACACTGAACCCCCATGACAAACAGAAAATACTATGTTTTCTGATGGTCTTTGGTGACCCCTCTGACACCCCCTCGTGACCCCCACAGGGGTCCCGACCCCCAGGTTGAGAAACACTGGCTTATGTCTTCTTCATACAAGCCACTGTTCAATGGTCAAATTCAAGGTCCCACAGCCAAGTCTTGAGTTTCCTTCTAAAGGACAAGAGGGAGGTGGCCAATCTGATGTCATATATAAGTCAAGCTCATGTATAAGTCAAGGGTGGGTTTTGGATCCAAATTTATGGATTTTAATATGACCTGTGACTATAAGTTGAGGTTGTAAAGCAATGCTTTTGAGTTAAAGCCAACCATGAGAGAAATAAGATTGGACACCATGAAAGCCATCCCCTGCATGGCTATCAGCCTCCTCCCAGTACACTCAAATCAAGGAAAAGCTTCATGAGAACCACCACTCCTCTAAATCGAGACATCCGTAGGGATACCGAGGTGCTTGTCTACAAAGCTATTGTCCTCCCAATCCTGCTATATGCCTGCGAAACGTGGACTGTCTACAGACGTCACATGCAACTCCTGGAACGATTCCATCAGCGCTGCCTCCGGAAAATCCTGCAAATCTCCTGGGAAGACAAGCAGACAAACATCAGCGTGCTGAAAGAAGCAAAGACCACCAGCATTGAAGCGATGGTCCTCTGCCATCAACTCCGCTGGGCCGGCCACGTTGTCCAGATGCCTGACCACCATCTCCCAAAGCAGTTGCTCTACTCTGAACTTAAGAACGGAAAACGGAATGTTGGTGGACAGGAAAAGAGATTTAAAGATGGGCTCAAAGCCAACCTTAAAAACTCTGGCATAGACACTGAGAACTGGGAAGCCCTGGCCCTTGAGCACTCCAGCTGGAGGTCAGCTGTGACCAGCAGTGCTGCAGAATTCGAGAGGCACGAATGGAGGGTGAAAGTGAGAAACGTGCCAGGAGGAAGGCGCGTCAAGCCAACCCCGACCGGGACCGCCTTCCACCTGGAAACCAATGCCCTCACTGTGGGAGAAGATGCGGGTCAATAATAGGGCTCCACAGCCACCTACGAACCCACAAGGAAACGCATAATGGAAGACCATCTTACTCATTCAATGAGGGATCGCCTAAAGGGAAAAAAAAATTCCTCCAGCAAAAGCAAGAATATCCCTCTGGGCAGCTAAACCTGCAAATCTCAACTGGATGGCCCCCCACGAGGGTCTTCCTCCAGGGGCAAACCAAGAATGGGCAGCTTGGAAGTCCCTGAACAGGCTCAGAAGCAGAGTGGGCAGATGAAAAGACAACCTGGCAAAATGGCATGACCTAGAAGAATCATCCACCTTGTGAGACTGTGGAGCAGAACAAACAACTCCACATCTGTATGCTTGCCCACAATGCCCTGCCTCGTGTGCAGAGGAAAAACCTTTTTAAAGCTACAGACAGTGTGGTCACTGTTGTCCATTTTTGGTCTAAAATTATTTAGCTGATTGTGTTCCTTCGATTTTTTATCAGTTTTATACTAATTTATTTATGCAATGCTTTTGACATGAAATAAATAAATAAGTTGAGATTCATTCCATGCAGAGGGGAAAGCTCCAGTGCCACTCCAATACCACCATTTTGCCACCCAAGCATTAAAAAAAGCCATAAGCAGCACCTCAGTAGAAAGATTAGTGAGGGTTGGCAATTATTTTATATTCTCAACCAATTAATAACACTAATGTACTCATTAGTGGTATTAATTGGTTGGGAATTTAAAATAATTTAAAGTAATTTCACTTTAACTTTGAGTCTGTCCATATCATGGGGATTTTACTTTGAGCTTGAGTCTGAACCTTAAAGA
Organism: Anolis sagrei ordinatus; assembly: GCF_025583915.1. Lineage (NCBI taxonomy): Eukaryota > Metazoa > Chordata > Lepidosauria > Squamata > Anolidae > Anolis > Anolis sagrei. The sequence goes on along the minus strand of NW_026847993.1, from coordinate 12,934,776 downwards.
TAGGCAAGTGAATTTCTATCCATTTTTGTCTGCTGGATATCGGAAGCCTCACATATCCGTTTTCCAGTGCCTCTCAAAAACGGGTGCACAGCCAAATTGACGTTTTTGTTCCACATCTGAAAAAAGTGGCTCTTTTCAGCCCATTGGCAGTAATGGGGAACTTACAAGGCTCCCCTTTCCCCGGGAGATTTTCCTTTCTTCCCTTCAAGGGAGCCTGGGTGTCAGCAATGGGGTTAAGAAAGCTCCCTATCGAGCCCATTATAGGCTTCCCACAGGCTCCCCTGCCATATCCTTCATTAGGACCTGGATATTTAAAAAGCATCAGAGTAAAGATACCACTCTTTCTGGATCTTTTACCTTCTATTTGTGAGGAGAATGGGGCCCTTCCACACAGCTGAATAAAAGTTCACATTTTCTGCTTTGAGCTGGAATATCTGGCAGCATGGACTCAGATAACCCAGTTCAAAGCAGATATTGTGGGATTTTCTGCCTTGATATTCTGGGTTATATGGTTGTGTGGAAGTGCCCTGGGGTTAATGCTTCTTAAAGCTGTTTCTATTCTAGAGGAAAGGCAGGCATGTGTGCTTTCTCTTCCAGCGCCACCACTAGCAGGCCAGGTAGATAAGGCATTGTAAGGAGGCCCAGGGAAGATAATAGCAATTACCTGAAGCTCAGTGCAGCTATCCTCCCTAGACTACCTTAAAAATCCCCACTGTTTTATCTACTGCTTGCAATTCCTTCTGCTTGGAGTTTTGCTTCTTTAAAGCTGTTCTACTCTAGAGGAGAGGCAGTCATGTGCGCTTTTTCTTCCAGCAGCACCACCACCAGGCCAGGTAGCTAAGCCATTGTAAAGAGGCCCAGGGAAGATAAGAGAAATGACCTGAAGCTTGGTGCAGCTATCCTCCCCAGATTACCTTAAAAATCCCCACTGTTTTATCTACTGCTTGCAATTCCTTCTGCTTGGGGTTTTGCTTCCTTAAAGCTGTTCTACTCTAGAGGAGAGGCAGTCCTGTGTGATTTCTCTCCCAGCACCACCACCAGCAGGACAGGTAGCTAAGCCATTGTAAGGAGGCCCAGGGAAGATAAGAGCAATGACCTGAAGCTTGGTGCAGTTATCCTCCCTAGACTACCTTAAGAATCCCCTCTGTTTTCTCTACTGCTTGCAATCTCTTTTGCTTGGGGTTTTGCTTCCTTAAAGCTGTTCTACTTTAGAGGAAAGGCGGGCATTGGTGCTTTCTCTCCCAGCACCAGCACCACCAGGCCAGGTAGCTAAAGCATTGTAAGGAGGCCCAGGGAAGGTCCCCAACTTCCAGTCAGTCCCACTAAATAAAAAGAATCAGAAAAATCAAAAAGATCCAACTGTGATGCCGAATAGGGGAGGAGGAGCTGTGATCGGCTGCCACGTGATCCCTTTTCGGGTGAGAATCCATGATGGCTGGACCCTTGCCACTTCAGGCATCCGAACAAAACTGAAAAGCCAAATGGCCAAAGGGACTGGCTAAAAATGCATCCATGCACAAGTCTATGTAAAGGAGCCATCCAACCTTCTGCATTTTCCAAGCCAGCAACCCCATTTGGAATTGGTTCCTATTTTGAAAGTATCTTGAATTGCTCGTGTTTTATTGGGAGAATCCTCAGTATAAGCTCACTTTCTTCTCTTCTAATTCTCATGCCAACTCAAATATCAGAATATTGAGCTATGGGACAAATCAATGTTATATGACCCTCCCTCATGTTCTCCACATGTCAAAACATAGTAGTGAAACATAACATTGCATATTCAAATCAAGAAATTGTAGTTACTCTTTGTTTTGTTGTTATTTTAAAGCTACAGATGGATTGGGAAAAAATCAGCATATATTTATGATACTGTTGTTAAATTCTGATATTTCTTTTTTAATTATCAGACGCTACACTTGTGGTAGAAGTCTTGGATGACTTCACGAAGAAGTGTTAGTTGATATCTTTTAAGTGGGATTCAATTAAATCCCCATAAAATGATCAATGTGAGAGAACTTGACATGTTTCATCAACTGAGGCCCCAGGAAGCAATTTGCCACGTTAGAAGTATTCCACAGGAATCTGATAATGTTACACGCAAAACACTTTGAGTCAAATTGAAATATTCACCCAGTGTAAACACTAGAGAGCTGGAGATAGCAGGGAATGTTTGAAAAGGAGAAACCTACACATTCCTGCTCTCATTCAGATGTATCAGGAAGGAAAGCAAGCTCTACTGTATTTAAATAAGACCACAACATTATTAACTTCAGGAATCTGCCTGATGGCAACCAATGGGAAATTCAGGCACACATTTGTATGAGGGAACCTAGTTAAACTGGGAACAAAGGGCCCCAAGATGTTCCTAGCTTGCACTCTTCCCTAAGGAAGTCACCTGGGGACCAGAATTCATTTCACATTTCCACCAACCAGTTAGCAACAAGAGGGAAATTGATCAATTATTTCACCTTGCTGTGCTATGCCAGAAGCCTTCAGAGAGAATCAATCACACCCCATCAATAGTGACATATACACAACACTGGATTAAGTAAAAAAATAAACCATAGACCAAAGTGTTGTTGAAGGCTTTCATGGTTGGAATTGTTGCTTTGCTGGAGTTTTTTGGGTTGTACGGCTATGTTCCAGCAGTATTCTCTCCTGACGTTTCACTTGAATCTGTGACTGGCATCTTCAGAGGTATTATGTTCAGACTGGTAGAAAGAACCCTTGTCTGTGTTGGGAATCAGAGCTGTTAGGCTCAAAAATAACCCTCACTTGAGGTGATTCCACCAAAAATATAGCAGAGTACTAGAAGCAGACTTCATAAACAGCAGAAAGTTACCGTATATACTCGAGTATAAGCCGACCCAAATATAACACAAGGCACCTAATTTTACCACAAAAAAACTGAGAAAACATATTGACTCAAGTATAAGCCAAGGGTGGGAAATGCAACAACTACTGGTCAATTTCAAAATAAAAATAGATACCAATAAAATTATATTAATTGAGGCATCAGTAGGTTAAATTCTTTTGAATATTTACATAAAACTGTAATTTAAGACAAGACTGTCCAACTCTGATGAAACCATTATTCTCACCTTCTTCAATGTAAATGCACTTACGTATCCTTCCAATAATAATAGAGTGAAATAATAAATGTAATAAAACAATAATAAATACAGTAAAATAATAATAGAGTAAAATAATGTAAATATAATAATAAATAGAGTAAAATAACAAATATAATAAAATAATACTAATAACAGAGTAAAATAATAAATAACCTTGACTCAAGTATAAGTCAAGGGGAGCTTTTTCAGCCTAAAAAGGGGGCTGAAAAACTAGGCTTATACTCGAATATATACAGTATGTGTGGTGAGTCAGAATTAGCTTCCATTCAACAGGACGGCACAGGATTGCAGAGTCACAACTTTAGGTTCAAAATATTTATTGAAGTAAAAAGAAATCCATTCTAGATAGAAAAGGGTCTTGGAGCTACCTAGCTTGCTAAGCTTATTTTAAGGAAGGTAAAACTGTAAAAAGTATCCATGCAGCTACATTTTGCCTGGTGAATGGGAAAATGCGTCCTCACTGGAAGGAAGACAAAGGTAGATGAAAATGAACAAAATCTGGGCTGTTGTGAGTTTTCCTGGCTGTATGGCCATGTTCCAGATGCATTCTCTCCTGACATTTCAACAACCCAGTGATTTCGGCCATGAAAGCCTTTGACAATACATTGAACAAAATCTGGTTACTGGTATTAAAAAGCATCAGAATCAAGACAATAAATAATGAACACCACTGAGAAACAGGAGCACTCCAGACACCAAACAATCAATGGCCATGTTGCACTCCAGAACAGGAATAACCCTCTGACTTTAAAACACCACAAGGTGTGTAGGAAAACAATCCTTTTTTAAAATTGAAGATAAGTAAAAACAGCATGTTAAAAATATGCTTTCAGAAAATAGATGAGTCCAAAAAGGTAGGAAGATAAGCAGGAACAAAATATTCCAAGGTAGGGTTCAGCAAAGTTCATAAACAAGATCCAGGCTTTTGTAATAAAATCCAAAGAACCAGGAAAACATTAATCCACAGCATGAGTATATAAGCACAAGAGACAAAGAGTCAAATAATGAACAAGAAATTGTTAACATGAATCTTCCAAGCAAGACTTCCATAGGACAGGAACAAGGACTTAGCAGGATTCTGAAATGATGCTTCATCTGACTATATTTTCCCTGGTGGGAACTTTATATCCCTCCATTAGGCTATTCCCAGCACCCAGAAACTGCTTTCATTTTTCTTGACTGCCTCTCATCCTTATCTCTCAAAGCCTTGCAGAGCGGTGAAGGCCTTGGCTGAGCTGTCTGTTTTGGCTGATTTCCAGCCGTCTGTCTATTTGCTCATTATCTATCTGCTCATTCGTTTCTCCAGGTGCCAAGTTGTTTTCAAATCCTGGGAACTCTCTGGGTCAGAGAGTAAACTATCATCCCTATACCCTGTAGGAACATTCTCATGGGAAACTACACTTTGAACCAGTGTCCCTATGTCATTCTCTGCATTAATATCATTAACCAGACCATTGCCATCTTGACCCTCATGACATCATTCCCCACATCTAAAGCACCTTGATCATCTTGAAACACAATCACAGGCTGAACTCCAACAGGCCAGTTAACACCTTCCAAACAGAAGCCAGGTTACCTCCATGCAGATACTCTCACTGATTGACTTTCAGCTTCATGGCTACTCAAATGCTAATTCAAGCTTGCTAATTGAAACATTCATACCCTGCTATCCCATATAATCAATGACTTGGGGAGGTCCTAAAACTACTCCTAACATATGGCTGGATAGTCCTGGTGGTTAAAACAACTGCAACATGGAAATATTGCCTAAAGGTAAGATGTTAAAGGCACATCCAGGAAACATAAGGGAAAGCGTGGCAATGATTTCTGGATACCTGACTCCTCAATATATACCTTCATAATGGACCATTGTTTCCCATGCAAAACTGAATGACCTTGGTTTGTAATGTATCAGACAAATTATGTTTGTGAATCAGTTCAGGGGATTATGAAGCTCTGCTTTGTGATTTTGGTCTTCATAATGGCTCATCTTCTCATGTTAAGCATCTCAGCATTTCTTAATGAACATGGAAGTATTGATTGAGAACCGGAAGGCTGAGTTGATGAGTGAGAGGAATCCTGAGCATCCGGAAGCCAAGCATAATTAGTTCGCACAGTTTTTTTGTTGTTAGAGTTTCAGGTATCAGATCAATAGAGCAACATTAATAATGGAAGACGTGGCTAAATATACCATATCCTAGATTAGGTTTTGAACTTTCAAATGATCACAAAAAATATACTTCCCTGGCTTTTCTGAGGCTCAAAAGTGATTTTGAACTTATAGACATAGTAAGAAACAATCAACTCTAGTTGCAGCAGTGTGAAGCACCAGGAGCCCTTAGTTTCCATAGGGATTTGGTTCTAAGATCTTCTGTAGATCTTTAAATCTATGGATGCTCAAGTCCCATCATATAAATAATGCTTATTTATACGATGCTTTGCTAGCTTGAAAGTCTGTTCATTAAAGGAGGTGGGGAAATTGCACCTCCTTTTATGAACCGGAGCGAACTCTAAGATCTTCTGGGGAGGCCCTCATTTCGCTCCCACCACCATTACAAGTATGGTTGGTGGGGACAAGAGAGAGGGCCTTCTTGGTGGTGGCCCCCCGCCTCTGGAATGCCTTTCCAAGATAAATAAGACAGGCCCCATCCCTCCCCTCCTTTCATAAGAGCTTGAAGACCTGGTGGCTTCAATAAGCCTTTGAAAATAACCAGTTCCGGCCCTGCTCTCAGTCCCACCATCTTCACAGGCACGTTTGGTGGGGACAAGAGACAGGGCCTTTTCTGTGATGCCCCCCCCCCCCCAGCTATGGAACTCTCTCCCCAGTGAGATTAGGTCTGCCACATCTCTCCTGTCATTCAGGAAGCAGCTAAAATCCTGGCTTTGGAGTCAGGCATTTGCAGATTGACGGATATGTGGGAAGTCTGACTTGGCCACGGTAGTCCACGCTCTTGTTACATCCCGTATAGACTACTGCAATGCTCTCTACGTCAGGTTGCCTTTGAAGACTGTCTGGAAGCTTCAATTGGTCCAACGGACAGCAGCCAGTTTGCTAACTGGAGCAGCTCTCAGGGAGCATACAACTCCCCAGTTGTGCCAGCTCCACTGGCTGCCAGTCTGCTACCGGGCACAATTCAAAGTGCTGGCTTTAGCCTATAAAGCCCTAAACGGTTCTGGCCCAACTTACCTGTCCGAACGAATCTCTCCTTATGAACCATCTAGAGCTTTAAGATCATCTGAAGAGGCCCTGCTCTCAGTCCCACCATCATCACAAGCATGGCTGGTGGGGACGAGAGACAGGGCCTTTTCAATGGTGGCCCCTTGGCTATGGAATGCCCTTCCTAGGGAGATCAGATCGCCTTCTTCACTCCTAGCATTTCGGAAGAACCTTAAGACATGGCTATTTGAGCAGGTATTTGCAAATACTGAGTAACGGACATAAGAACTACATGACGGGACTGGACATTGTTTTAATGAGTATCTATTGAATTATGTTTTATTGTAGTGTTATGATTTTATTGTTGTTGACATTTTACATTGTATATTGTAAATTGTGTTTTTGGTGGCATTGAATTTTGCCTTATAAACCACCTCGAGTTGCCAGAAGGCTGAGAGGGGCAGTATACAAATATACTAAATAAATACCACTTCACTCTGTGAAGTCTGTGTGTTGATCAGTTGTGCACTGACCTCCACACATTAAAAAAACCCACGCACAGGC
>NW_026847993.1:12749342-12927197 GCF_025583915.1 Anolis sagrei ordinatus | reverse complement strand
CTACTGTCAGCTGGACACCGTCCTATCGGGGATACCTAAGGAGGACAAAATCATCCTCCTGGGGGACTTCACGGCAAGAGTCGGCCGAGACTTCGACCTGTGGCCAGGGACCATAGGAAAAGACGGGGTTGGAAACAGCAACTCAAATGGCATCCTGCTTCTCACCAAATGTGCGGAGCACAACCTTGTCATCACCAACACGCTCTTCCGCCAGAAAAACAAGTTCAAGACATCATGGAAGCACCCCCGGTCAAAGCATTGGCACCTCTTAGACTATGTAATCACACGTGCCAGAGACCGCCGTGACGTGCTCCTCACAAGAGCCATGACAGGTGCTGACGACTGCTGGACTGACCACAGGCTAATTCGATCCTCGATGGCTATCAAGATCCTTCCCAAGCGCAGACTCCAAGGAAGGAAGACAAGGCGCAAAATGAACACCCAAGCCCTTCAGAAGCCCTCCAGACAAGCCCATCTCCAAACAGCACTCAAGGACCATCTACCCACAGTACACCCCGAAAATGTTGAGGAACATTGGAACAAACTGAAGACCTCCATCATCCAAGCCTGCGAAGAAACTATTGGATACCAAGCCAAGAAACATCAAGACTGGTTTGATGAAAATGACATCGAGATCCAACAGCTAATTGACAAGAAAAGGAAAGCCTTCCAAGCATGGCAGAGAGACATCAACTGTGCAGCTAAGAAAAAGATCTATGCCAGTGCAAAAGCTGAGGTCCAAAGGTCCAAGAGAACTCAAGAACATCTGGTGGACAAAGAAGGCCGAAGAAATCCAACACCTGGCAGATACCCATAATGCTCAGGGATTTTTCAAGGCCACAAAGGTCATCTACGGACCAAGAAACCATGGCATACAGCCTCTACGCTCATCAGATGGATCCAAACTCCTGAAGGACCAAAACTCAATTGCACTACGTTGGAAAGAACACTACCAAAGCCTCCTGAACCGCAGCTCCAATGTGGCCGAAGAGGTCCTCTCACAAATCCCACAACAACAAACCAGGGATGAGCTTGCAGCACTGCCCAGTTTGGAAGAAGTCAGCAATGCCATCAGCCAACAGAAAAATTACAAAGCCAGTGGACCAGACGGGATCCCTGCTGAAATCTTTAAAGAGGGAGGACCTGAGCTGACACACCAACAACAACTCCACTAGCTCATAGAAAAAGTGTGGATGACCAAGAAAATCCCAGCAGATTTCAAGGATGCCACCATAATCACCCTCTTCAAAAAAGGGGAAGGAACAGACTGCGGAAACTATCGCGGTATCTCCCTTCTAACCTCAGCTGGGAAAATCCTCACAAGAATCTTTGCAAACCGCCTTCTAACCCTCTCAGAAGAAACCCTCCGAGAATCCCAGAATGGCTTTCGCCCCTCCAGAGGAACAGTGGACATGATATCACTACACGACAGCTCCAAGAATAATGCAGGGAACAAAATCAACCTCTGTACATGGCATTCATCGACCTTGCAAAGGCATTCGACACAGTGAATCGCAGTGCTCTCTGGACCATCCTCCAAAAAATCGGGTGCCCAAGCAAATTTGTGAACATCCTGCGGCTCCTCCATGATGACATGATGGCAACAGTCTTGGACAGCAGTGGCTCCCAAAGTGACCCATTTAAGGTGGAATCAGGTGTCAAACAGGGATGTGTTATTGCCCCAACTCTATTCTCCATCTTCATTGCTATGATACTTCACCTTGTTGATGGGAAGCTTCCCACCGGAGTGGAAATCATCTATCGGACAGATGGCAAGCTGTTTAACCTCAGCAGACTGAAAGCCAAAACCAAGGTTACAACAACATCTGTATAGAACTCCAGTATGCTGATTACAATGTCGTCTGTGCGCGTTCAGAAGAAGATCTACAAGCCACTCTAAACACCTTTGCAGAAGCATACACAAAGCTTGGCCTGTCACTGAACATCGAGAAAACCAAAGTGCTGTTCCAACAGTCACCAGCCATCCCCTCTCCAATGCCAGAGATACAGCTTAATGGTGTAACATTAGAAAATGTTGACCATTTCCGCTACCTTGGCAGCCACCTCTCCACCAAACTCAACAACACCGAAATACAACACCGCCTGAGCTCTGCAAGTGCAGCATTTTCCAGAATGAAGCAGAGAGTGTTTGAGGACCGGGACATCCGTAGGGAGACCAAGGTGCTTGTCTATAAAGCTATTGTCCTCCCAACCCTGCTCTATGCCTGTGAGACGTGGACTGTCTACAGACGTCACATGCAGCTCCTGGAACGTTTCCATCAGCGCTGCCTCCGGAAAATCCTGCAAATCTCCTGGGAAGACAAGCGGACAAACGTCAGTGTGCTGGAAGAAGCAAAGACCACCAGCATTGAAGCGATGGTCCTCCAACATCAACTCCGCTGGGCCGGCCACTTTGTCCGGATGCCTGACCACCATCTCCCAAAGCAGTTGCTCTACTCCGAACTTAAGAACGGAAAACGGAACGTTGGTGGACAGGAAAAGAGATTTAAAGATGGGCTCAAAGCCAACCTTAAAAACTCTGGCATAGACACTGAGAACTGGGAAGCCCTGGCCCTGAGCGCTCCAGCTGGAGAGCTGTGACCAGCAGTGCTGCAGAATTTGAAGAGGCACGAATGGAGGGTGAAAGAGAGAAACGTGCCAAGAGGAAGGCGCGTCAAGCCAACCCCGACCGAGACCGCCTTCCACCTGGAAACCAATGCCCTCACTGCGGGAGAAGATGCAGATCAAGAATAGGGCTCCACAGCCACATACGGACCCACAAGGAAATCCATAATGGAAGACCATCTTACTCGTCCAACGAGGGATCGCCTAAGTAAGTAAGTAAAACTAAATAAATAAATAAATAAATAAGGATTTGATACACACTACGAGTTATTTGGCCACAACGTTTTGGATGTTGTTTTTACTGTGATGAATTGTTTTATATGTATTTTAGAACTTATTTATTGTATGTTGTTTTATGTCATTATTATTGTATAGCATTTAATTTTACTGTGAGCTGTTCTGAATCCCTCCACGGAGGTAGAGAAGAACGGGATACAAAAGTTCTAAATAAATAATAAAACACCAACAGAGAAATGTGCCAGTCTGATATGTAAATGTATATAGAACTAGCTGTCCCCTGTCACACGTTGCTGTGGCCCAATCTGGTGATCTGGAAAATAAAGTAATGAGAAAGTGTTGGTTTCTAATATATGTAATTCCTTTATGCTTGTGAGTAAACAGTATTTCTTGTTGTTTCTTTGTCAGTGTTGATATGGAGAGTATCTGGTTTGCCTACTCTGGAATATGCAACATATCATAGTCCTTCTTTAAGGGTCTCTTTCAAATCTGTGATACTATATCTGTGTGTGTGAGAGAGAATCATATCTATCTATCATCTATCTATCTATCTATCTATCTATCTATCTATCTATCTATCTATATTTATGACTGGATGGCTCTTTGTCAGGAGGGCTCTGATTACATTTTCTTGCCCTGGTGAAGAGAGTTGGACTGGATGGCCTTAAGTGTTTTCTGTTGGTTATGGGGGTTCTGTGTGGGAAGTTTGCCCCGATTCTGTCGTTCGTGAGGTTCAAAATACTCTTTGATTGTAGGTGAACTATAAATCCCAGTAACTACAACTCCCAAATATCAAGGCTATTTTCCCCAAACTCCATCTGTGTTCATATTTGGGCATATTGAGTGTTTGTGCCAAGTTTGGTCCAGATCCATCATTGTTTGAGTCCACAGTGCTCTCTGGATGTAGGTGAACTACAGTTCCCAAACTCAAGGTTAATGCCCACCAAACCCTTCCAGTGTGTTCTGTTGGTCATGGAAGTCCTGTATGCCATGTTTGGTTCAATTCCATTATTGGTGGAATTCAGAATGCTCTTTGATTGTAGGTGAACTATAAATCCCAGCAACTACAACTCCCAAATAACAAAATCATAATTTTTTGAGTGATGGTCACTCCTTGTGTTGTGAGACATTTTGTTGCCAAATTTGGTGTGCTTTCGTTCATTGGTTCTTTTGTTCTTAAGGAACTCATTATGCACAGAGCAGTTATATATATATATATATATAGATTGCAGCCTCAATCATAAACAAGGCTGGGAGATACCCTGGGAGTAGAAGGTTTCTATCAATTGCTTCCAAAACAACTGCTGTTGTTCAATTTAAAGTCCCAGGTATCTATCACTGACCTTTCTTTCCGGTCCCACGATAGCAATTTTATCTCCCTCTGCTTCTTTTTGCCTGATTGGGAAAGGATATTCTTCATGGCAAGTGAATCCACGAGGAATGACTTTCTTGACATGCTACTCTATGCCTTGGCAATTCTGTACTTCTACAATTTATATCAGGAGAGCTCCTGAACTTTAAGAGAACTGACCGCGTCAATGGCAGCATGTTAAAGATTTCCATTCCAAGACTATATTAATTATGTTTATCTATGGCTGCAGTGTCGACCATATTTCCGACGCCAGATCCTTCAGCTTTGTTTGTATCATGTATTTTTAGTATGGATTATTGGTGAAGCCAATCCATATTTTACGCAGGTCCATAAATTCAGTTTGGAGAAATGTTTTATATACTCTATTAATTACAAGGCTTAATCACAGCTTGGTAATAGATGGCACATTCACAGCTGCTAAACTGCTTCTGAACATATTGGACAGAAAGTTGGGGTGTGTCTAGAAAGGAGAAAAGATATCTCCCAATAATTTAGCACTAAAGTAGGTATTTTTTAAAATAATCTTTATTAAATTTTCAGCTTACAATTAAAATAGAAGGTGTGTAGCCGAGGCTACTAGAATGCGTGCAATGTGGTAAAGGTAAAGGTAAAGGTAGTCCCCTGACATTAAGTCCAGTCATGTCTGACTCTGGGGTGTGGTGCTCATCTCCATTTCTAAGCCGAAGAGCCAGCGTTGTCCATAGACACCTCCAAGGTCATGTGGCCGGCATGACTGCATGGAGCGCTGTTACCTTCCCGCCGGAGCGGTACCTATTGATCTACTCACATTTGCATGTTTTCGAACTGCTAGGTTGGCAGAAGCTAGGGCTGACAGCGGAAGCTCACGCCGCTCCTCGGAATCGAACCTGCGACCTTTCAATCAACAAGCTCAGCAGCTCAGTGCTTTAATCCACTGTGCCACCAGGGGCTCCTGTGCAATGTGGTATAAAACGAAAACCCCGAAAAATGAGTTATGTGACCTAATATAGAGAGGAGAAAGGGAAGATAGTAAGTTGAAAAGAGGGGGAAAACAGAGAGGGGGGGGGAGAAAAAAAAGAAAGAGAAAAAAATAGAATAAAGCCCAAAGCCTGTTTAAAAGCCAGAGTAAAAGATGTTATCGACTTCCTGGAGGTCTTCTCGAGGTCTGCTCTACCTTCTTTCTTCACTTTTCTTTTCTTTCTCATTTCTTCTCAACTTCTTACTCCTTTTCTTCCTTCTGTCTTTCTCTTCCTTAATTAGATTACAATCTTCTTATTTCTGTGTCTGAAATAGTCCATCACCTCTTTCCAGTTCGTTTCTTTCATATTCATCCCTTTACCTTTTGATATTAGGAAGGTAAGTCTGTCCATATTTTTAATTTCTAAATTTTTTGTTAATCTTTCATTTTCATCCGGTATTTCCTTTTGTTTCCATCTTCTAGCATAGCAGATCCTTGCTGCTGTTGTTATCAAGAAGATAATCTTGTCTGTGTTTTTTTCTATCTTTAAGTCATGCATCCCCAATAGAAAGAATGCTGCCTTCCATGGTATTTTAATTTTTAATATTTCCTGTAATTCTTTTTGTACCTCTCTCCAGTATTCTTTTGCCCTTTTACAAGTCCACCAAATATGAAAATATGACCCCTCTTCTTCCTTACATTTCCAGCAATCTGTATTAGAATTTCTGTTACAATTCCCTAATTTCTTTGGTGTCATGTACCAGCGATGAGCTGTCTTTAACCAATTCTCTTTCAGATCAATGGCATAGCAATATTTTAGTTTTTCCCTCCAAATTCTTTCCCATTCCTCTTGTTTTATATTCCTTCTGATATTTTCATTCCATCTTTTTTTATAGTTTTTATCTTCTTTAGTTTCTAATTTCCACTCCAGCAATTTTTTATATATCTTTGTTATTAAATTCTTTCTGGAATCCATTATGCTATCCCAAAAATTTTTCTCCTGGTTAAAGCCAATCTTCTTGTCATTTTTATACTTCTCCTTTATAGCCCAATATTCCAGCCATGACATTTTCTGGTCCACTGTATTTAGTTCTTCCTGTGATTTGTGATGTGGCGGCAAAAAAAGCCAATGGGATTTTGGCCTGCATCAATAGGAGCATAGTGTCTAGATCTAAGGAAGTAATGCTACCCCTCTATTCTGCTTTGGTTAGACCACACCTGGAATATTGTGTCCAATTCTGGGCACCATAATTCAAGAGAGATATTGACAAGCTGGAATGTGTCCAGAGGAGGGGACTAAAATGATCAAGGGTCTGGAGAACAAGCCCTATGAGGAGCGGCTTAGGGAACTGGGCATGTTTAGCCTGAAGAAGAGAAGGCTGAGAGGAGATATGATAGCCATGTATAAATATGTGAGAGGAAGCCACAGGGAGGCGGGAGCAAGCTTGTTTTCTGCTTCCTTGGAGACTAGGACGCGGAACAATGGCTTCAAACTACAAGAGAGGAGATTCCATCTGAACATGAGGAAGAACTTCCTGACTGTGAGAGCCGTTCAGCAGTGGAACTCTCTGCCCCGGAGTGTGGTGGAGGCTCCTTCTTTGGAAGCTTTTAAACAGAGGCTGGATGGCCATCTGTCGGGTGATTTGAATGCAATATTCCTGCTTCTTGGCAGGGGGTTGGACTGGATGGCCCATGAGGTCTCTTCCAACTCTTTGATTCTATGATTCTATGATTTCAAAACCATATCTTCTCCCTCTTTTTTTAGTAAATCTTTATACTTTATCCACAGCTGCTAAACTGCTTCTTAACATATTGGACAGAAAGTTGGGGTGTGTCTAGAAAGGAGAAAAGATATCTCCCAATAATTTAGCACTAGAGTAGGTAATGAAAAGATACTTTCTGAGATGCAAACTATAGTATTCAGTATACAGTGTTCCCTCGCTACTTCGCAGTTTGCTTTTCATGGAGTCTGTTGTAGCTCAGCCCGTGTTTGTGTTTCAGGATCAAGGTGCTTCTGATGTAGGGAATGATGTTACTGAGGGTCAAGATGGAGACGGTTTGGTCAATAATGCAGAAAAAAACCCGCTGCTTCTATTTATTATTTTTTATTTTATTTTATTTCAAATATTTGCTCCATGCAGTCATGCCGGCCACATGACCTTGGAGGTGTCTACGGACAACGCTGGCTCTTCGGCTTAGAAATGGAGATGAGCACCACCCCCCAGAGTCAGACATGACTGGACTTAATGTCAGGGGACTACCTTTACCTTTACCTATTTGTACCCCGCCCTTCTCTACCCCTGAAGGAGAACTCAGGGTGGCTTGCAACCGGAAACAATTCGATGCCCTTCATATACAAACAGATAAAACAACAGTTACGTAATAAGTAAAACATTAAAATTAGATTAAAAACCATTTAAAATAGTGCAAATTGAATTAGTTGGCCATGTCTAAGTCCGAGTTCTACAATCCAAAGCCTGCCCATAGTCCATTTCCCATAGCATTGTCGTAATTTTATTGTCAGCCTGCTATCCGAATGCCTGGTTTTATTATTTTATTTTATTTTTCTTTGCAAATATGTATATTGTGCTCTTCCATCCAAAAAGAAGCTCAAATGTGGCTAAAAATAATTGAGACTTAAAAGAACCATTGGTATATTTAAATAATAAAGTGGCAGCCTAAGCAGCAATGGCAACAGCTAAAATTCCTTTCCGATACAAGTTACAAAACGAAATATATTTCAATGTGCCATGAAAGGCCTGAGCAAATCATTATCTTTGCTCCTGGCACAAATCCCTAGAAAGCCTGATTGGAGGAAGAGTTCAAAAGACAGGTGCTACTGGAAGGATCACATCTTTCGGTCCGAGCTGATGGGACCCAAAGAAAAATGTTTGAAGATGATTTCAGGGTCTGTACTGATCACTGGGAAAGTAAATAATCACAGATGTATGTCATCCCTAATCTCTTTCTATCTCACTCTTCAAAGTCAAGGGCAACAGAGCAGAAAATAGTGTGGGAAACATTAGCCCAATAGTTGTGAGAACCTGTTTTAAAGACCTTGGCGTGCTCACCTTCCATGTTTTGCTTTGTATATGGTAAACTCAAGATTGCAGTGATGCCTTCTATTAGTGATGATATCGTTGTGTCCAAGGAAAGGTGAGAAAAATGGTAAAAGCCTGGAAAGACAAGCCCTAGGAAGAACAGTTTAGGGAACTGAATGTATCAACTTGGAGAAGAGAAGGTTGAGAGAGGACATAATAGAGAGGACATAATAGAGAGAGGACAGGTTCGCAGCTTGGGGGTCCTCCTGGACTCATCACTGAGCTTGGAATCCCAGGTTGCAGAGGTGGCCAGGGGAGCGTTCGCACAATTAAAACTTGTGTGCCAGCTGCACCCATACCTTGGGAAGTCAGACTTGGCCACGGTGGTCCATGCTCTCGTTACATCTAGGATAGACTACTGCAACGCACTCTACGTGGGGTTGCCTTTGAAGACTGCTCAGAAGCTTCAAGTAGTCCAACGAGAAGCAGCCAGGTTAATAACTGGGGAATACAACTCCCATGTTACGCCAGCTCCACTGGCTGTCTGTTTGCTACCAGGCACAATTCAAAGTGCTGGCTTTGGCCTATAAAGCCCTAAACGGCCCTGGCCCAAATTACCTGTCCGAACGCCTCTCCCTATGAACCATCATGGTGATTCATATTCTCCGGGGAGGCCCTGCTTTCCATCCTGCCATTGTCACAGGCATGCTTGGTGGGGATGAGAGACAGGAACTTCTCGGTGATTGCTCCCCAGGTATGGAACTCCTTTCCTGGTGAGATCAGGTCGGCCCCCTCACTCTTGTCCTTTAGAAGGATGGTAAAAACTTGGCTGTGGGACCAAGCTTTTGGGACAGGGCAATAAAGCGGCAATAGGAAAGATGACCAGGCCAATTAGATTTGAAGTGGATGACTAGGACGGTTTTAAATGGTGTATTTTAATATTTTGATAAATGTTTTTAATGTTTATGTATATATATAAGAATTTGTGTCTCGGCATTGAATGTTTGCCGTATATATAAGGTGTGACTTCTTTCTCTCTCTCAATGTGATGAGGTCTTAGGAGCAATGGTTTCAAAATGTAAGAAAAGAGATTCCATCCAAATGTTAGGAGGAACTTTCTGACTATAATTGCAAAGAGTCTGGTGGACTCTTCTTCATTGGAGATTTTAAGGCAGAGGCTGGATGACTATCCACCAGGAGCACTTTGCTTGGATGTTCCTGCATAGTGGGAAGTTGAACTGGATGCCCCTTGGGGTGCCTTTTAATTCTATGATTTTATGACCTCTTCATATCTATGAGAGTATAGTTAATGGGATGGGACTGCCAATGTAGGGGCCTGTCTAAGATCTTTGAGGAGGGTGTTCCAGAGTCGGGGGGCCACCACAGAAAAGGCCCTGTCTCGTGTCCCCACCAAATGCGCTTGCGACACAGGCGGAATCACAAGCAGGGCCTCTCCGGATGAATGAAGTGAACGCATGGGTTCGTAAACGGAGATGCGGTCATGCAGGTAGGATGGTCCCAAACCATTCAGGGCTTTGTAGGTAAGCACCTGCACCTTAAATTGGGCTCAGAAAATAAATCCAACAGTACTTATGGCTCTAAGACTGGAAACATTTACATGGCATTCCGATGTGCCTTTCCAGAATAGGAAATCGCTAATACCAAGTCCCAGAAGCACTTTATTAGAACTAAGATTGCCGCACACTGCACACTGCACTTACCCTATAATCCTTACATATCACCTGTCACATCAGCACTTTTAATCCTGTACCCATTACTCTGGCCCGGCCCAGTTTTATTGTGTCTTGGTGTATTGTTTATTGCTTGTTGTTTAATATTGCTTTAATTGTTTTTAATTTGCTTTAGGTTTTGTATTGTTATGTTGTGTATTGAGGCCTTGGCCTTTGTAAGCTGCATCGAGTCCTTCAGGAGATGCTAGCGGGGTACAAATAAAGTTAATAATAATAATAATAATAATAATAATAATAATAATAATAATTAACCCCAGTCCCTTAGTGGATAATCAAAAGTGATGGGAGTTGATGTTCAATAACATCTGGGGTCCCAAACTGGGTAAGCACTAAACAGCACCAACCAGCACTGTTCTGTCACACACTGGGCCTGTAATAATTGTCTTTTGAAATAGGACGTGCACCTTGTGCCCAGTGGAAAGCCAGGGTGCTGCGAAAAAGGCCCTCGAGGATTTTCCTGAAGAAATGGTCTTTAGATGGCTTGAAAGGTTAAACAAAGTCCTTTATTATTGAACAAATTAAACAGATATTTCTCAAATCTTCAATGAGTCAAACAAATGCTTCAAGGCTTTAAATCAACAGGTGGCTTCCTTAATCTTGTCCACAAGGAACAGGCAACTGTCTTCGTTAATTGTTCTTATACTTTGAGAGGAAAACCCTTTTTTAACCTCTCCCAGGCTGTCTGTTATCTAAGTTTTGTTGGTGTGGGATCTACTACCGATTCCAAACTGTGTCTTGATACCGAGTAAACCTACCAGACAAAGCTTGTAGATTCTCCAGCTAGAGTTCTTTGGATCTGTAAAGCTGTTTTCCCCCAGATGCTGTAAGGCTGAGAGGCTGTAAGCTCCCAGCCAAAGCTTTGGGACTTTCCCCCGGAAATTCTTGAGAAATGAAGCTTTTCTGCAGGTGAAGCTTGTCCACATCCTCTAACTTAGCTTTCTTCACTAAGACTAACTAAAAATGGCCCCCTCTTCCCTTCCCATCTCCCTGGGAGAAGGGGCGGATCCAAACTTAACAAAGATAGACAAGTGGCTTGCCCTATGACTGCAAACCAAAGGAAGCCACCTTTTTGCAGAATCCCTGCATGCAAACACTTAATAGAAAGAAAATAAAGTTGGAGCTCCTGGTACAGACATACCAGCACAACCACATAAAAGAATTACAGTTGGCCCCCTGTTCCATGGATTCTCCATCCATGGATTCAGTGGTCCTTTGAAGGCAACCACAAGGTTGATGTGGCCCCCGATAACACCTCAATCTATACCAGTGGTTCTCAACCGGTGGGTCCCCAGATGTTTTAGCCTACAACTCCCAGAAATCCTAACAGCTGGTAAATTGGCTGGGTTTTCTGGGAGTTGTAGACCAAAACACCTGGGGACCTACAGGTTGAGAACCCCTGATCTATACCATCCAGAAATCTTTGACCTTAATGGCATAAAGACCTGGCCTAGAGATGGAATAGGAAATCTTCACTAAGAGTGTGAATAATTGTGTTGTTTCTAGCTGGAAATTTGAAATGACTTCCCTATGGTCAGCACAAACAAAACACCTGTGGGAATTTACAAGAATTCCAATAAGATCAAACACACTTGACAGAAGCTATTTCACACAATAACTAAAGAATGAATGTAACCATAATTAAAAAAAATAATCCAAGATTTGATTTACTTGGGTTTCACTGGCTCCCAGCTTCTTTCCAGAAACTTTACAGGGAGCAAGTTGGCCTAAATTTTAATTTCCCAGAATAACTGTTTTATGGGTCAGGCAGCCCATCTAGCTAATGGTTTTAGTCATTTTCCGAATACCCTCCTAAGACTTTTGCTGAGGCATCAGTGTATCCCATGAATCAATGCCGCTTGCTCGATAATTTTAGGGAGAAGACAAAACCACTTTGAAGAGTATAATGACTTGAGAGTTTGTCAATAAGATGTCTTACTGTTTTTGACAACATCCATTTTGTTGACACAGTGGGTGAAGCATTCTGACATCATTTATTGTGTCAAAGGAACAGATTAAGCTGTTGGTGAACCACATGGTAAATGATACTTCGCCTTCCCTTTTTTTTGTTAACTTGTAATTTGTTCCCTCCTGAAAGTCAGGGATTAAGAAGAATTTGGAGTAAGACCATTTTCTTTACTTATAAGGAAAGAACATTAGAACCATTTTTTTCCTGAGAAACTTCTATCATGTTTGGCATAATAATTCGTGTTTTACAATTCGGCCAAAAGGCAAGCCATTTTGCAGTCCATTGCCTGCTGACCCCTCAGTCCGTTTACCAGGAAGTTACTCAAAAGTGGAAGGTTTTTGCTGTTTTCATGTGGCAAAGATTCTGCCCATTGGCTACAATGACCACTCCCCACACAAAGCATGCTTCGCAGGGCTTGTCACCCTCCTCCTTGGGGTCTTCTTTGGCACCCAGCAGATTGGCAATTTTTTGTGTGTCAGGAGTGACTTGAGAAACTGCAAGCCACATCTGGTGTGAGAGAATTGGCAGTCTGCAAGGACATTGCCAGGGGATGCCTGGATGTTTTGATGTTTTCCCATCCTTGTGGGAGTTTTCTCTCATATCCTCGCATGGGGAGCCAGAGCTGAGAGAGGGAGATCCGCACTCTTCCTAATTCGAACCTCTGACCTATCAGTCTTCAGTCCTGCTGGCACAAGGGTTCAATCCTTTGCACCATCGGGGGCTCCACGATGAAGATTGGCGATGAAGAAGGAAGAGACACAAGCACTTTCCATGGTTTTGTCTGGCATCCTCAAAGCAGGCTGTGGTGGTTGATGTTCCTGCTGCTTCTCACTGGGCGGGTGAGGGACGGCCATCTTCACGGGATGTCTGTGCCCTACGCCACTGGAGAAATTACACCAGCTAGGTATTGCACCACCTGACATCCGCTGGGAAGTAGCAGCCAATAGTGAAAGGACCAAGGCATTGACATCTCCAGCTCATCCCCTGTTTGGGTATCAGCCAGCATGTCAATGACTTAAATCAAGAAATAGTTTTCTAAGATCCACAGAGACACTCGCTGGAACACCTCAGCAAGTGAGAATCCAAAAGTGGCAGGCTCAAACTCAGAACCTCAATCAATGACTGATACCAAATGAGAGACTCCCCCCTGGGCACACAGAAAACTGGGTGACTTGGAAGGCGCCGAACAGACTGCGCTCTGGCACCACGAGATGCAGAGCCAACCTTAGGAAATGGGGCCACAAAGTAGAATCCACAACATGCGAGTGTGGAGAAGAGCAAACCACAGACCATCTGCTGCAATGCAACCTGAGTCCTGCTACATGCACAATGGAGGACCTTCTTGCAGTAACACCAGAGGAACTCCAAGTGGCCAGCTACTGGTCAAAGGACATTTAATCAACTACCAAGCTTGCAAACTTTGTGATTGGACAGAGCAATTAAAACTTCAGCTCCTATCATGCTCCAAGAAGAAGTATTCAATGCATAGACCATGCAAGTGCTGCTGGGAAAGTGAGTTCCCAGGGCCCTCTCTGGAGGAGGAGGGAACTCTCCAAGAAAAAATGAAGAATTCTGCTTCTGTGTCACGATGCCAGGGCTCTGCCATATTCAGGTAGAGATGAACCAAACAAACTCCCAGTTTGTGCTAAACAATTTAATTAAAACAACACTTTCTGACTGTTTTAATAATCCAAAATATAAACATAAAGATAGCACTCAGCCACAGAATATAAAACAAAACTGACAGCAAACACTGTTGAAGGTTCAAGATAACACCGTAGTCAAAAGTGGTCAAACACTGAGAGTTCAATGAGCACAGTCCATGCATCAAGAGTCTAATTCGTAGTCAAAAGCCAGTCCAGAGATTCAAGGTTCCAGGGTTCCAAGAGTAAAGGAGACAGGTCAGGATAATAAAAGTCCACAAACCAGCAGCATCTACTACCAAAATAAAACAAATACTTTTCTCCCAAAATCAGAGCCAAGGCTAGCTCATTATATCCAGAAACACCCAGCTGCAACCTATCTCTTGCATACCTCCACCCTTAATTGTTTTCACCCATGAATTCTTACTTACAGATTACTCAACCCTTTAGAACTAAGACTTACATTAACCCTTCCATCACCAGCTGCTAGGCCTACCACCACCAACCACCACCAACTGCAGAACATGATACATGACATTCTACCAGGGAATGCAGCAGATCCCTGCTGCAAGTAATATTGCAGACTTAACTCTGTTCTCCATAACTATTAAAATCTGGCTCTCCATTGCGCCAGGCTTTTCGTCTCCCTCCTCTCCATTCTGTTTTCAAATATTATGCAAAACGGCCCACTGAAAACTACAAATCATTTTCGTTCAAACGGATTCAGGCACAAGCCCAATAATAATGCCTGCTAATATAAAATATTTTGAAGTAATCAAACCAATGGGCAAAGAAAATAAGCCATTAAACTAACCTTGATTTGGAAGAAGACCCAAACAGGGTGGGAAAATCAAAACTTGAGTCCATTCACATTATACAAATATAGAGCAATGTTCCACTTCAACTGCCATGTTAAGCTCTTGTTGAATTCTAGGATTTGTAGTTTAGTTAGGTCTGTAAGTGCAATATCTTTTTTGAATGAAATAGAGAGTGTTTGAGTATCGAGACATTCATAGAGATATCAAGATGCTTGTCTATATAGCTATTGTCCTCCCAACCCTGTGAAACATGGACGGTCTACAGACGTCACTCTCAACTTCTGGAATGATTTCACCAGTGTTACCTCTGAAAAATCCTGCAAATCTCTTGGGAAGACAGGAGGACAAATGTCAGTGTTCTAGAAGAAGCAAAAACCACTGGCATTGAAGCAATGATCCTCCACCATCACCTTCATTGGACTGGCACGTTGTCCAAATGCCCAAAGATTGCTGTCTCCTGCGCAAATACGAAAAATTCCAAAGAATGTGCCATGACAGTTAAAGTGGGATATAGAATTATAATTGCGTTTATAGTGAATAAGCCCAGAATCCTTGAACCTTAGAAGCATGCCTCTGCCTATGGCCATAACCATCTTTCTTAGCTATGATAGCTGAATAGCTTTGTTGTTGTTTATTCGTTCAGTTGCTTCCAACTCTTCATGACCTCATGGACTAGCCCACACCAGAGCTCCCTGTTGGCCATGGCCACCCCCAGCTCCTTCAAGGTCAAGCCAGTAACTTCAAGGATACAATCCATCCATCTTGCCCTTGTCGGCCCCTCTTTTTTTTCCTTCCATTTTCCCCAGCATCAGTCTCTTCTCCAAGCTTTCTTGTCTTTTCATTAGGTGGCCAAAATACTTCAACTTTGCCTCTAATATCCTTCCCTCCAGTGAGCAGCTGAGCATTATTTCTTGGAGTATGGATTGATTTGATCTCGTGGTCCATGGCACGCTCAAAATTTTCCTCCAACACCTCAAAAGCATCTATGTTCCTTCGAACAACCTTCCTTATGGTCCAGCTCTCACATCCATAGGTGACTATGGGGAATACCATTGTTTTAACTATGCAGATCTTCATTGCCAGTGTGATGTCTCTACTCTTCACTATTTTATCGAGATTGGTCATTGCTCTCCTCCCAAGATGTAAACATCTTCTGATTTCCTGGCTGGAGTCTGTGTCTGCAGTCATTTTTGCGCCTAGAAATACAAAGTCTGTCACTGCCTCCATATTTTCTCTCTCTATGTGCCATAGCTATGCTATGACCACATAATTTTTCCTGACATCAGTCTGTAGGGATTTTCTTTTGTTTTGATAGTGTTATTTTGATAGTGTTATAATACTGTATGATATTATAATTACATATTCTATATTACATGTAATATTACTAATAATATTACAGTATAATGGTATAGTAAAATATAGTAATCTATATAAATAAAAATGTAATGTTCGTTTGTGGGATTAACATAACTCAAAAACCACTGGGCAAATTGACACCAAATTTGGACACAATACACCTATCAGGCCAACGAGTGACCATCACTCATAAAACACTGAAAAATACAGCAGACGAGACTTAAAAGGCCAAAAAACAAAAGATACATTACAACGCATGCCTAAAACCACATATGTACACAAACACACATATATACACATGTACACAAATATCTACAGAAATATATACACACATATATGCACACAGAAAACACATACACAGAAAGGGGGAAGGAAGGAAGGAAGGAAGGAAGGAAGGAAGGAAGGAAGGAAGGAGAGAGAGAGAGAAGGAGGGAAAAAAAGAGGGAAAGAAGGAGGGAAGGAGAGAAGGAAAGAATGGAAGGTAGAGAAGGAAAGAAGGAGACAAGGAAATAAAAAAGTGAAAGAGGGAAGGAAGCAGAGAAGGAATGAAAGAGAGAAAGAGGGAGGGAAGGAAGGAAGGAGACAAGGAAGGATGGAACCAAAGAGCAAAGGAAGCGAGAAAGGAAATAGGTAGAGAAGGAAGAAAGAAGAAGGGAAAGAAAAAGAGGGAAGGAAGGAAGGAAGGAAAGAGGGAGGGAGGGAGGGAGGGAGGGAGGGAGGGAGGGAGGGAAGGTGTTTCGTCTCCCAGAAGCCTGGTTTGCTTTACCTTACAGTTGATTGAAGTTGTTTCCCCTTGCATTTTTCCCAGGGATGCTGCAGCCTTGCAGAGTCTTGAAAGTTAACAGTTTCAGAGGCTGGAAAGACAGTCTGCAGGTCTTTTGCAGCTATTGGCTTAGAAGGTATCTTTTTGGGTTTAGAGACCGCCCTTTTTCCCAGGGAAGAGATCTCCATTTTTGAATCTCCCCTGCCTTTTTAGTTTAGAGAAGGAACTTCGGATGTGCTGGTGGTTAGTCAGGGTAGGTCTGGGAAAATCATTGTAAGTACTATTAAGACTATTAAGATACTATAGATAGCTAAGCTTGATTGAGTGATTGAGTTATAGCTGATTGAGAAATTGAAGATTGAGATATTATAGATAGATATTGAAGATTGAGATTGAGATACTATAGATAGAGAAGACTATTGAAAAACTGAGTTATATAGATATAGAAAAAGAGACTTCATTGCTTTATCTCCAGAACTAACCATGAGCATAGATAGGAAAAGACCTAGTCTTTCTAAAAAGTAACAGCTTAGGGTTAGGGTGAAAAGATTCCAGGATCTTCTCTGCCTTCTGGGGAAAAGTTAACTCAGTGACTGGAGGAGAAGGGAAAGAAAGAATATCTCTGTGGTTTCACCTATTGACTGTTCTGTTTGTAACCTCGATAAGCTGTGCCAAGTCTGCAAGGACTTTGAAGAATAAATATCCCTTTTTTGATGTTCAAACCCTTTAATAGCCTCAGTTGCTGAATATCTCAAGCTTCTAAAGAAAGACACCTGCAGTTCGCTCAGACATAGAGAGAAGCACATCTTAGCTTTATTTTTATAACGTCTGGGTGTAACGGCACAGAAGGAGAGAAAGAAAGAAGGAGAGAAAGAGGGAGGGAAGGTTGGCCACAGCAACACGTGGACTCAAACAATGATGGATCTGGACCAAACTTGACAGGAATATTCAATATGCCCAAATGTGAACACAGATGGAGTTGGGGGGGGGGGGGAGAATAGACCTTGACATTTGGGAGTTGTAGTTACTAGGATGTATAGTTCACCTACAATCAAAGAGCATTCTGAACCCCACCAATGATGGAATTGGGCCAAACATCCCACACAGAACCCCCATGACCAACAGAAAACTCTGTGTTTTCTGGTGGTCTTTGGTGACCGTTCTGACATCCCCCTGGTTGACTTCCCAGGTTGAGAAATGCTGCCTTAAGGCCACCCAGTCCAACTCCCTTCACCAGGGCAAGAAAACATAATCAAAGCCCTCTTGACAAAGGGCCATCCAGCCATTCAAAAACACACACACATGTATATGACAGATGCAAAAAATATATTACAACGCATGCGCAAAACCACATACATACATGCAAACACACATATAAACACATATACACAAATATATACACATATATGCATATATACACACACAAAACACATACACACGGGGATGGAAGGAAGGAAGGAGAGAAGGAAGAAGAGAAAAAGAAGGAGTGAAGGAGAGAAGGAAAGAAAGGTAAAAAAGGAAGGAAAGAAGGAAATAAAAAAGTGAAAGAAGGAAGGAAAGAGAGAGGGAAGGAAGGAAGGAGAGAAGGAATGAAAGAGAGAAAGAGGGAGGGAAGGAAGGAGACAAGGAAGGATAGAACCAAAGAGCAAAGGAAGGGAGGAAAGAAACAGGTAGAGAAGGAAAAAAGAAGAAGAGGAAGTAGAAGGGGAAAAGGGGGAAGGAATGAGAGAGGGAAGGAAGGAGGAAAAGAGGGAGGGAAGGTTGGCCACAGCAACGCGTGGCGGGTACAGCTAGTAAATAATAAAATGAATAATTTTTCTAAACACCACACTGTCAGGGTGCCTTCAACCTGCATAGCCAGTGTAAGTGTGCCCTAAAACAACAATAATAGCAAAGCAAAGCCCTGTTCCTGTCCACACATCACACAGGCCATTCTTTCATTTCTGCCTTCATTCCTTGTATATCTGCTAGTTATGTGGTGTTAGAAAAAAATTGACCCTTGCGTACATTCAATCAATCAACGTTATTACCATCATAAAGCAATCATAGGAGAAAAAAAGAAGAGAGTGAGAAATAAAGTTTTTAAAAAGCACAACATTTTAAGAATCAATACCTAATGGCATTCATTTGAGTTAGAAAGTCATGATGGGATTTGACCAATTTGCTCCTGGTGGAATGTGCTAGCATACAAGACTTTGCAAACTTCAGTAGTACAATGCTCTGTTCAAATGGTGTCATACTCATCCAAGCTCATCAGCTTTATGGGTCTCTTTAGTACAACTTCCATGCTGTGCTCTTTAGTTCATTTTGATGCCATCTGATGAACTATTAGGACAGACGAGTGAATTAGACAGCAAGTAGAATCATCTATATAAATAAAAATGTAATGTTCATTTGTGGGATTAACAGAACTCAAAAACCACTGGACTAATTGACACCAAATTTGGACACAAGACACCTAACAAGCCAATGTATGTCCTTCACTCAAAAAAATTGATTTTGTCATTTGGGAGTTGTAGTTGCTGGGATTTCTATTTCACGTATAATCAAAGAGCATTTTGAACCCCACCAACGATGGAATTGAACCAAACTTGGCACACAGTTCTCCCATGACCAACAGAAAATACTGGAAGGGTTTGGTGTGCAGTGTCCTTTGGTTTTGGAGTTGTAGTTCACCTACATCCAGAGATCACTGTGGACTCAAACAATGATGGATCTAGACCAAACTTGCCACAAATATTCCATATACCCAAATATGAACACAGATGGAGTTTGGGGGGAATAGACCTTGACATTTGATCAATCATGATTTCTGCAGCTTGAGAGGTACAGGGAACATTACTGATCATTAATGTTGAACTCTAGTGAGGTCACTGGTGGACTATCTGCCCTATTAAACCTATGGATAAGAGAACAAGAATTATATGGTTTCACCAAACTACAAATCCCAGGGTACCATAGAAATGGGGTATAGTTCTGCATTTATGTACCATGAACGAGCCTCAGGAATATTTAGACAATCCCTCATTGTCAGAGTATGATGGCCTTCCAAGTATAGTGTCATGGCGGTGGATATGTATGTGACTGTGGAGCCCTATTCTTGACCTGCATGTTCTTCCACAGTAAGGACATCAGTTTCTTGGTGGCTTGATGTGACTTCCTTCCCAATCAGGGTTGGCTTGATGCTCCTTCCTCTTGCCACATTTCTCCTTTTCACCCTCCATTTATGCCTCTTCAAATTCCACAGCACTGCTGGATACAGCTGACCTCCAGTTAGAGCAGTCAAGGGCCAGGGCTTCCCAGTTCTTGGTGTCTATGACACAGTTTTTAAGGTTAGCTTTAAGTCCGTCTTTAAATCTCTTTTCCTGCCCACCAACATTCCATTTTCTGTTCTTGAGTTGGGAGTATAGTAACTGTTTTGGGAGATGGTGATCAGGCATTCAGACAACGTGGCCGGTCCAGCAGAGTTTATGGTGTAGGAGCATTGCTTCAATGCTGGTGGTCTTTACTTTTTCTGAACGCTGACATTTGTCCACCTATCTTCCCAAGATATTTGTAGAACATGAAGTCCAGTCGTGTCCAACTCTGGGGTGTGGTGCTCATCTCCATTTCTAAGCCTAAGAGCCGGCATTGTTCGTAGACACCTCCAAGGTCATGTGGCCGGCATGACTGCATGGAGCACCGTTACCTTCCCGCCAGAGTGGTACCTATTCATCTACTCACATTTGCATGTTTTCGAACTGCTAGGTTGGCAGAAGCTGGGGCTGAAAACAGAAGCTCATGCCACTCCCCGGATTCGAACCTGCGACCTTTCGGTCAACAAGCTCAGCAGTTCAGAGCTTTAACCCACTATGCCACCAGGGGCTCCACATATAGATATAGATATAGATTCGATATAGATACAGATACAGATACAGATACAGATACAGATATAGATACAGATACAGATATAGATAGATAGATATAGATATATAGATATATAGATACACACACACACACACATATATATATACTTGCTGACCGAAAGGTTGCAGGTACAAATTTGGGGAGCAGTGTGAACTCATGCTGTTAGCCCCAACTACTGCCAACCTAGCAGTTTGAAAACATGCAAATGTGAGTAGATCAGTAGGTACCGCCTTGGCGCGAAGGTAACGGCACCTCATGCAGTCATGCCAACCACATGACCTTGGAGGTGTCTATGAACAACGCCGGCTCTTCAGCTTAGAAATTGATATGAGCACCAGAGTCCCAGAGTCAGACACAACTGGACTTAATGTCAGGGGGAAACCTTTACCTTTACTATATTGCAAAATTTTGTGCCATCCTCTCCTTAATATATTGCAGATTAGTGTGGAAATAGGATGGAATGGATTTATAGATGAATGTGACACAGCCCAGAAGAAACCGAATGATTTGTTCATCTCGAGTCTCATGCTTGTAGAAGCAGAAAAACACCTCCAGATTTACTTTGACTGTTCCGGTATGGTAGCACACGCTATACGAGAGCCTTTCTGTCTGACCCAATGATTTTTTTAATGCATATTTTACTTATTTATTGAAAAATGGGCAAGTAAAGGTTTTTAAAACAAAAAGCCTTTCAAGAAAGTTATTTGAGATTATTTGGCAATTATTGATATCATGCAGCTTGTCACTTAGGCGATCCTTCATTGTCCAAGTAGGATAGTCTTCCAGGATCAGTGTGCTGGCGGTGGGTCCATAGATGACTGTGGAGCCCTATTCCTGATCTGCATCTTCTCCCGCAGTGAGGGCATCGGTTGCCAGGTGGAAGGCGGTCTCGGTCAGGGTTGGCTTGACGCGCCTTCCTCTTGGCCTCTTGCCCTCCATTCATGCCTCTTCAAATTCTACAGCACTGCTGGTCCCAGCTGACTTCCAGCTGGAGCGCTCAAGGGCTTCCCAGTTCTCAGTGTCTATGCCAGAGTTATTAAGGTTGGCTTTGAGCCCATCTTTAAATCTCTTTTCCTGCCCACAAACATTTTGTTTTCCGTTCTTGAGTTCAGAGTAGAGCAACTGCTTTGGAAGACGGTGGTCGGGCATCTGGACAGTGTGGCCAGTCCAGCAGAGTTCATGGCGGAAGACCATCGCTTCAATGCTGGTGGTCTTTGCTTCTTCCAGCACGCTGACATTTGTCCGCTTGTCTACCCAAGAGATTTGTGGGATATTCCAGAGGCAGTGCTGATGGAATCGTTCTAGGAGTTGCATGTGATGTCTGTAGACAGTCCATGTTTCGCAGGCATATAGCAGGAAGACAATCTATATAAATAAAAATGTAATGTTCGTTTGTGGGATTAACATAACTCAAAAACCACTGTACAAATTGACACCAAATTTGGACACAATACACCTATCAGACTAATGAGTGACCATCACTCATAAAACACTGAAAAATACAGCGGAAGGGACTTAAAAAGCCAAAAAACAAAAGTTACATTACAATGCATGTGCAAAACCACATATATAGACAAACATATACACAAATATATACAGAAATATATACAGAGATATATGCACACACAAAACACATACACAAAAAGGGGGAAGGAAGGAAGGAAGGAAGGAAGGAAGGAAGGAAGGAAGGAAGGAAGGAAGGAAGGAAGGAAGGAGAGAAGGAGGGAAAGAAGGAGGGAAGGAGAGAAGGAAAGAAAGAAAGGTAGAGACAGAAATAAAAAAGTGAAAGAGGGAAGGAAGAAGAGAAGGAACAAAAGAGAGAATGAGGGAGGGAAAGAAGGAAGGAAAGAGACAAGGAAGGATGGAACCAAAGAGCAAAGGAAGTGAGAAAAGAAACAGATAGAGAAGGAAGAAAGAAGAAGGGAAAGAAAAAGAGGGAAGGAAGGAAGGAAGGAAGGAAGGAAGGAAGGAAGGAAGGAAAAAAGAAAGAAAGAAAGAAAGAAAGAAAGAAAGAAAGAAAGAAAGAAAGAAAGAAAGAGGGAGGGAAGGTTGGCCACAGCAATGTGTGGCGGGTACAACTAGTAGCTTTATAAACAAACACTTTGGTATCCGGTGGTGTTGCATTTCGGTGTCAATGTACCTTGTAAGGTACAGGGACATAGTTGATCATTAATGTGTGACTTCTTAAGTCACTTTGTTCTGTGAAGACTGATGTATTAAATGATTGTCTAAATTCTTCAAAAGCCAAACTGCAAATGGAGCCAAATGAAGCCATCCCCAAGAGAACCTGAATTTCTCCCTCAAGAAGGAAGACTGCATCTAAAGTTTTGGCACAAAGATCGGGATGTTCGGCTGTCAATTTCTTCTCACATTTACTCTGAATGAGCACAATCCATCTATCAGTGCTTAAAGAGTTTTCTAACAGTACATTGACCTTGAATGCGGCATATTGATTTTCAGTAACGCATCACAAATAGGGTCGTTACCAAGTCATCCAGCAGTGAATGTGATTGGGAACAGATCTCTGAAATTCCAATATCGTACCACCCTGCCTCCGATGATGGATCACCCTATTCTACCCCATCAATCCTGACCTAGCTCTAAAAAATGTGACACCTGTATCAAATTTATCATCTTATGTATAATATATCTATCCATGGATACATGAGGTTCATGCGGTAGAAACAAAGCCGATTCAAATAGGGCTTCCTCAACATATTTAGGCCTTTTGGATTTGTGTACAATGGCATTTATTTATGGAAGCACTTTGCTTTGGGGGAGAATGCCAGGTGGTGACAGAGACACGGATGTGAGCACTATAGGGAATTAATGGTGCAGCTGGGGCTGAGCGATGGATAAACCCAGCCCAGGTTGTATGCTTTCAGAGGTTAACAGTAGATCAATTTAGGTGATTGTTTCTTAGATTGCTTTGGACAAATAGACACTCACACAGAGGTGGGTAATCGTAAAATGGCAAAGAGAAGACAAATAGGAATTAGCTGCTGTTCCACCTATTGAGACGATCCATTCATTCGTTATGTGGCTGGAGGCCCATGCAAGACAATGGGGCTGCTCTAACAGACGCACCCCACAGAATCAGATGAGGGAGTGTAGGGCTGGGCAACCACGGAAAAATTTGTTTCGAAAATCGATTCGTTTTTAGGGGGGTTTTGCGTTTCGTTTTTAAAAAGAATTCCGAAATTTTTCTTTAAAAAAGTTCGATATTTACGAAATTTCGTAAATTACAAAACAATATGAAACAATTGCGAATCGATTCGTTAATGGCGGACGCAACCACGAAATACGCTAAAAAATCTCCATATGGGACAGGGGGAACTTCTGAAGCTTCCCTCTCCCTCTGTTGTTGACTGTTGGTGTGATATTTATAATTTTTTTTCACTGATTAAACAAACAACAACTATAAAACTTGCCCCAGACATGCGGAAATAATAACGAAACGATTTCAAAACGATAACAAAACGAATACAAAACGAATTCGAAACAATTATGAAACAAATTTAAAAATTCGTTTCGTTTTTCAGATGCTCCTGAATGGTTCGTTATCGCTTCATTATAAAAAAAATTTTTTAACGAATTACGAAATTACGAAACGAAACCGCCCAGCCCTAGTATATATATATTAGGCATGAGTAGGTACAGCGGTTATCTTCTAAAATTGTTATTATTTCAGAAAAATTTACCTTTTGAAGCGATATCGAGCCATGCAGGAATAGTGGGAGGAGTAATTCCGAATTTAAACCATTTACCTATTGTTTGGAATTATTTTCGGATGTCTCCCATAGTTATTTTGATTTTTAGAACAATTAAGCAACTTTGGCAAAGCGTTGCAGTTTTCCATTCTTGAAGGCCACGTTTCAAAATCTCACAGTTTCCCTTCCCTGTTAGTTTTAAAATCTCGGGGTTTCCCTTCCCCGGCTGGCGGTGAACACGGCGCTGAAGAGGGACGAGGTGGGTGTAGCTAAGAACAGCTCTTCCTGAAGGCCACGCCTCCAGTGTCCTTCAGGAAGAGCTGTAACTTAGCCAGGCCCACCTCGTCCCTCTTCATCGCTGCCAGGGAAGGGAAACTGCAGGATTTTAAAACTGCTTAGAATCTAGCCATAGTATTCCCTGTAGTAACCTACGGATGTGAGAGCTGGACCTTAGGGAAGGCTGACCGAAGGAAGATAGATGCTTTTGAGCTGTGGTGTTGGAGGAAAGTTCTGAGAGTGCCTTGGACTGCGAGAAGATCCAACCAGGCCAGCCTCCAGGAAATAAAGCCCGACTGCTCATTGGAGGGAAGGATACTAGAGACAAAGTTGAAGTACTTTGGCCACATCATGAGGAGACAGCAAAGCCTAGAGAAGACAATTATGCTGGGGAAAGTGGAAGGTAAAAGGAAGAGGGGCCAACCAAGGGCAAGATGGATGGATGGCATCCTTGAAGTGACTGGACTGACCTTGAAGGAGCTGGGGGTGGTGACGGCCGACAGGGAGCTCTGGTGTGGGCTGGTCCATGAGGTCACAAAGAGTCGGAGACGACTGAACGAATGAACAACAACAAAAATCTCATAGTTTCCCTTACCTGGCGGCAATGAGAGGGACAAGGTGGGCGTGGCTAAGCACAGCTCTTCTTGAAGGCCACGCCCCCAGTGGCCTTCAGGAAGAGCTGTGACTTAGCCAGGCCCACCTCGTCCCTCTTCATTGCCACCATGGAAGGGAAACTTCAGGATTTTAAAACTGCTTAGAATCTCGCAGTTTCCCTTCTCTGGCGGCGAGCTGCCATGCAGAGGGATGAGGTGGGCCATGGCTAAGCACAGCTCTCCTTGAAGGTCACTGGGGGCGTGGCCTTCAAGGAGAGCTGTGCTTAGCCACACCCACCTCGTCCCTCTGCATGGCAGCTCGCCGCCAGGGAAGGGAAACCGTGAGATTTTAAAACTAACAGGGAAGGGAAACTGCAAGATTTTAAAACTGTTTATTTAGGCTTTCTAACTTTGTCACCATAGGAACCTAGAATGTAAGATCTATGAGCCAGGGAGCTGGGGGTGGTGACGGCCAACAGGGAGCTCTGGCGTGGGCTGGTCCATGAGGTCACGAAGAGTCGGAGACGACTGAACGAATGAACAACAACAAAACTTTGTCAAAGTTACTTAATGGTTCTGGAGGGAGGGAGGGGCATCTTCCATTAATGAAGCAAATAAAGCAATTCAGATTTCCTGCTATTTCCAATCTTTTTTTCAAGAAAATTACAGAAATCATTTCAAAATCGAATTGCTATATACGAAATGAGTTTAGAACCATTTTTTCTTGATCGCCCAAGCCATATATATGCAGACACACAGACACACACATATGTAAAAGTAAAGGTTTCCCCTTAACGTTAAGTCTAGTCATGTCCAACTTTGGGGGTTGGTGCTCATCTCCATTTCTGAGCCAAAGAGCCAGCGTTGTCTAGACACCTCCAAGGTCATGTGGCCGGCATGACTGCATGGAGTGCCGTTACCTTCCCGCAGATGGTACCTATTGATCTACCCACATTTGCATGTTTTCAAACTGCTAGGTTGGCAGAAGCTGGGGTTAACAGTGAGACAGGCATGTAGCCAGGGGGGAGGGCATGAGGGGCTTCAACCCCCCCCCCCCCGAAATTCTCATGGTGGTTCGCGAAAAGGCCTTACTGGTGCATTATTTAAACTGTTATGTTTATTCCTATCATGATCTGATCACCATGCTCAATATATCCCATATGCATGGGGGTATTGGGGTAATGATACAAAAGGTTTGCTAGGGTAGACCCTCTTTCACTCAGACTCAGCCCCCCCCCCCCGAAACTCAGCCCCCCCAAACCCGAAAAAAACCCCCCCCCCCCCCCCCCCCCCCCCCCGAATCAAAATCCTGGCTAAGGGCCTGCAGTGAGAGCTCACTCTGTACCCCAGATTCAAACTGTTGACCTTTCGGTCAGCAAGTTCAACAGATCAGCGCTTTAATCAGCTGTGCCACCAGGGGCTCCACACAGGTATTTATCGGGGGGGGACTTGAGGGGCTTCAGCCCCTCCTGAAATTCTCAGGGTGGTCCGCAAGAAGGCCTTACTGGTACATGGCATGATGCCATCCTTGTCCATGCCTGGGCCCTCAGCGCACTCTCTTTCCTTTTTGGTGCCCCTGGTGATTTCATTCTTAGCCTGTTTGTTTGTGAACAACTCTTCAGCCTTATTTTGTCCCTATCAATTTTTCTTCAGGAAGAAGTCTTGGTATTGCATCTGCCATAAACCACTCTAAGTCACTGTTAAAGTCTTTAGAAATTTTGAGAGCAGATGCAAAAGATCATTTTGTAAAACTCTTTGACTTAGCAAGAACAACATCTGAAAAAATATTTCAAAGCAACTTGACTATTCCAAGGCAAAGTTCAAGACAGGTGCATCGGGCAAATCCAGGGACTAATTCTGTAGAAGATTATTTTAGAGTTGCGGTGTTCATACCATGTGTCGATTCACTCATACAGAACATTACTGAAAGGTTCATGTCAAATGAAGACATTTTAACCAATTTCCAGGTTCTCCTCCCTGGGTTTTCAGGTCTAGACAAAGTTCACCATATGGAACAACTATCAGAATACTTCGAAAATGACGCAGCACTTGCATCCATCAAGGCTGAGTAAATAATGTGGTGTAATATTAGACTCCCAAAGGTCAAGGTCTATTTTCCCCAAACTCCACCAGTGTTCACATTGGGGCATATTGAGTACTAGTGCCAAGTTTTGGTCTAGATCCTTCATTATTTGGGACCACAGTTCTCCCTGGATGTAGGCGAACTACAACTCCAAAACCCAAGGTCAACGCCCACCAAACCCTTCCAGTATTTTCTCTTGGTCATGGGAGTTCTGGGTGCCAAGTTTGGTTCAACTCCTTCTTTTGGTGGGGTTCAGAATGCTCTTTGATTGTAAGTGTACTATAAATCCCAGCAACTTCAACTCCCAAATGACAAAATTAATATTTTGATTGATGGTCACTCCTTGGGTTAGTGGGTGTCTTATGGCCAAATTTGGTGGCAATTCTCTCTCTCTCTCTCTCTCTCTCTCTCTCTCTCTCTCTCTATATATATATATATATATATATATATATATATATATATATATATATATCCTAGTGGTCCCCTGCCACGCCTTGCTGTGGCCCAGTCTGCTAATCTGTATAATAAAGTAATGAGAAATTGTTGGTTTCTAATATATGTAATTTATTTATGCTTGTGGGTAAAACAGTATTTCTTGCTGTTTCTTTGCCAGTGTTGATGTGGAGATTGTCTGATTTGTCTATTATGGAACATGCAACATATCACTGTCATTCTTTAGGGGTCCCTTTCAAATCTTTGATACTGCATCTGTCATATACATATATGTGTATGTGTGTTTGAATGGCTGTATGACCCTTTGTCAGGAGGGCTTTGATTATGTTTTCTTGCCCTGGTGAAGGGAGTTGGACTGGATGGGCTTAAGGCAGCATTTCTGAACCTGGAAAGTCAAGACCCGGGGGGGGGGGGGGGGGGATCACCAGGCGGGTGTCAGAAGGGTCATCCAAAACCACCAGTATTTTCTGTTGGTCATGGGGGTTTTGTGTGGGAAGTTTGTCCCAGTTCTGTCATTCGTGGGGTTCATTCAGAATAGTCTTTGATTGTAGGTGAACTATACATCCCAGTAACTACAACTCCCAAATGCCAAGGTCTATTTCCCCAAACTCCATCTGTGTTCATATTTGGGCATATGGAATATTTGTGCCAAGTTTGGTCCAGATCCGTCATTGTTTGAGTCCACAGTGCTCTCTGGATGTAGGTGAACTACAACTCCCAAACTCAAGGTCAATGCCCCCTAAATGCTGCTATTATTTTCTGGTGGTCATGGGAGTTGTGTGTGCCAAATTTGGTTCAATTCCATTGTTGGTGGAGTTCAGAATACTCTTTGATTATAGATGAACTATAAATCCCAGCAACTACAACTCCCAAATGACAAAATCATAAATTTTTGAGTGATGGTCACTACTTGTGTAGTGAGATGTTTTGTTGCCAAATTTGGTGTGATTTCATTCATTGGCTCTTTTGTTTTTAAGGTACTCATTATGCACAGAACATTTTTATATAGAGAGAGAAATAGATGTAACCATTAATCTTTTATATTCAGTAGCTCAGATCAACCTGACAGTGTAGAATGGTTATTTGGGATGTTGATTCCGAAAATTGCATTGGATAGACTACATCAGCTCTAGTTTCTGATACATAACATATGCCATCCAGGACTCACCATCTGCTTGCTCACAGAAAACCATATTTAATAATCTAGAGCTGATGTGGTTGAAATAATCTTTTGTGGGTAGTCAACCACTCTTCTTCAGACATCCTCGTTGCCTTGGCACAATAAGAGAGTTTTGTGAGATGGAGCGGGAAGTTTGAATACCTGTCAAGTGTATAAAACCTCATGTCTTTGTATTCATAGTTATGCTTGTACATTTTGGCATCAAGAGTACTTGCATCCTTTCTGGTCAGACTGAAATAAACCTCCGTGGCTTGTCTTCACCTGGTGAGTGTGTTCTCTGATCTGGAACTTCAGGCTTTTTGCATTTGGCCAGGCACAGACCTTCCTTATCCATGGTCTTAGCCTTAAATTTGACGTCACTAGGAGAAAGCCTGCTTCTTTGTTTGCCTGACTGCAGAAACACAGCCATATATTATTTGTTGTTGTTGTTCATTCATTCAGTTGTCTCCGACTCCTCGTGACCTCATGGACCAGCCCATGCCAGAGCTCCCTGTCGGCCGTCACCACCCCCAGCTCCTTCAAGGTCAGTCCAGTCACTTCAAGGATGCCATCCATCCATCTTGCCCTTGGTCAGCCCCTCTTCCTTTTACCTTCCATTTTCCCCAGCATAATTGTCTTCTCTAGGCTTTGCTGTCTCCTCATGATGTGGCCAAAGTACTTCAACTTTATCTCTAGTATCCTTCCCTCCAATGAGCAGTCGGGCTTTATTTCCTGGAGGATGGACTGGTTAGATCTTCTCGCACTCCAAGGCACTCTCAGAACTTTCCTCCAACACCACAGCTCAAAAGCATCTATCTTCCTTTGCTCAGCCTTCCTTAAGGTCCAGTTCTCACATCCGTAGGTTACTACAGGAAATACCATGGTTTTGACTAGGCGGATCTTTGTTGCCAGTCTGATGTCTCTACTCTTTACTATTTTATCGAGACTGGACATTGCTCTCCTCTCAAGAAGTAAGCGTCTCCTGATTTCCTGGCCACAGTCTGCATCTGCAATAATGTTTGCACCTAGAAATACAAAGTCTGTCACGGCCTCTACATTTTCTCCCTCGATTTTCCAGTTGTCACTCATTCTTGTTGCCATGATCTTGGTTTTTTTTTTTATGTTTAGCTGCAACCCAGCTTTTGCGCTTTCTTCTTTCACCTTGATTAGAAGGCTCCTCAGCTCCTCCTCGCTTTCGGCCATCAGAGTGGTGTCATCTGCATATCTGAGGTTGTTAATGTTTCTTCCAGCCATTTTCACCCCAGCTTTGCATTCATCAAGCCCCGCACATCGCATGATGTGTTCTGCATACAAGTTAAAAAGGTTGGGTGAGAGTACGCAGCCTTGCCATATGCCTATCCCAATCATAGAATCATAGAATCAAAGAGTTGGAAGAGACCTCATGGGCCATCCAGTCCAACCCCCTGCCAAGAAGCAGGAATATTGCATTCAAATCACCCCTGACAGATGGCCATCCAGCCTCTGCTTAAAAGCTTCCAAAGAAGGAGCCTCCACCACACTCCGGGGCAGAGAGTTCCACTGCTGAACGGCTCTCACAGTCAGGAAGTTCTTCCTAATGTTCAGATGGCTCCTAATCTTGAACCAGTCTGTTGTTCTGTGGTCAGTTCTGATTGTTGCTACTTGGTCCTTGTACAGATTCCTCAGGAGAGAGGCAAGGTGGCTTGGTATGCCCATCCCACCAAGAACTTGCCACAATTTATTATGATCCGCACAGTGAAAGGCTTTAGAATAGTCAATGAAGCAGAAATAGATGTTTTTCTGAAACTCCCTGCCTTTCTCCATTATCCAGCGGATATTGGCAATCTGGTCTCTCATTCCTCTGCCTTTTCTAAACCCAGCTTGAACAACTGGCAACTCTCTCCCCATATATTGCTGGAGTCCTCCTTGCAGGATCGTGGGTGGCCCTTCATGGTTTCCCTCATGACATCATTGAGGTGCTCAAGCTCCAGCGCCACGACAAGGCAGTGATCCTTTGCTGGAGGCCATATATTATATCTAACTCTTATACCTAAGATGGAGGTGCTGGATCCAGAACCACCATAATAGAACATATGCAAGCATCATTTGACATTACAGCTGCACATCACAAACACAATTCTGGCCGACATACTCCATTTTTATTCATTTATTTTATTTGCAAATATTTATATATTGTTTGTATCCAAAATACCAAACTGGCACACATCAATAAAATGTACAAAATGAACAAACAAAGTAAAATGCACACAAGATATTGATGTATTGATAAACAGAGCACAGCATCTGTCTTATGGATTCCTTTTCTAGCAGGAGATGGAAAAAGGTGGCTTATGGGCTCCTTCAAACTCTGTATGATTTTACTCCAAAAAAATCCCATTTCAGATTCAATAACTATCTTATACCATTTTTAGATTCCTGCTGTCATTTTGTCTCCATGTTTCTCTGATGTGCAAAAGTTAATCTTCCATTTTAGGTGACCATACTATTTTCTGCCAATTATATAAATAACTCTCATTCAAAAGGTGTACAGTACAATATCCCCATTCCCACTCTGAAAACATTATGCAAATACATTTCCCATCTATTAAGAATACAATACTTAATGGATTGACAAGGAAGATTAATGGATTAAAATTTTTCTACCACTTAAACAAATGCTCACCCTTATATTGCTAAACTGAGAAGTATTTCCTCTTTTTTTTAACACAGAATAAGGGATATAGATTCTTAGATAAAGACCTGGACATCATTTAAAACCAAAATACCAAAAATGTTTTCATTCGTTCATTTGTTCTGCAAGCCACCCCAATTCCTGTTTGGAGAGGGGCGGCTCTGGTCCAACTTATCAGTCCGAATGCATCTACTCTTCTGAGCCTACTAGAACTTTAAGATTGTCTGGGGAGGCACTGCTCTCAGTCCCACCTTCTTCACAAGCACAATTGGTGGGGATGAGAGATGGGGCCGCATCGAATCCCTCGGGAGATGCTAGCGGGGTACAAATAAAGTAATAATAATAATAATAATAATAATAATAATAATAATAATAATGGGGCCTTCTCAATGGTGGCTCCTTGGCTGTGGAACTCCCTCCCCTGTGACATCAGGCAGCCTCCATCCCTTCTGGCTTTCAGAAAAAAGCCAAAGACTTGGCTCTGCACACAAGCGTTTGAAGGATGATTACTACACGTTTCAACATGGTCTGGATTAAGGATTTGAGCAAGGTTATCAGATGAATGGAGCTATGCACCTTATATGTTTTTAATTTGTATACTCTTTTATAGGAGCCCCCGGTGGTGCAGTGGGTTAAATTGCTGAGGTGCTAAACTTGTTGACCAAAAAGTCGCAGGTTCGAATCCGGGAGTGGCGTGAGATCCTACTGTCAGCCCCAGCTTCTGCCAACCTAGCAGTTCAAAAACATGCAAATGTGAGTGGATCAATAGGTACCAATCTGGCGGGAAGGTAATAGCACTCCATGCAGTCATGCTGGACACATGACCTTGGAGGTGTCTATGGACAATACTGGCTCTTTGGCTTAGAAATGGAGATGAGCACCATCCCCCAGAGTCGGACATGACTGGACTTAATGTCAGGTGAAAACCTTTACCTTTACGTTTACTATACTCCATTATGTGTTTTATTGATTAACTGTTAATTGTTTTAACTGTGGAATATGTTTTTTACTGTTTATAGTTGATTTTTACCAGCATAATTTTTTTGCTGGGGCTGTAAGCCACCTTGAGTCCCCTCAGGTGAGAAAGGCGGGGAAAAAATGAATTAAATAAATAAATAATGAAAATTATTATTATTATTATTATTATTATTATTATTATTATTATTGACACAAAACCACAGTACGACACAGCAAACCAGATCTGGATTTCATATCAAAAAATCACAAGTCGAACACTTCCCAAGCATCTAGGACTGTGTGATGTATTTCCAAATGATGTGCACAGATCCAAGTAAGGTGGCCATTTGCAGTTGACAGATTGTAATTTTGTCGATGTTTATTGTTTCCAAATACCGGCTGAGATATTTTGGCACGGCACCCAGTGCGGCAATGACCAGTGGGACCACTTGTACGGGTTTATGCCAGAGCCTTTACAGTGCGATTTTGAGGTCTTGATAGCGGCTGAGTTTTTCCTGTTGTTTTTCCTCAGTGTATGGTATGGTGGCATCAGTAATCCAACCTTATTTCTTTTCCACAATTGTGATGTCTGATGTATTGTGTTCCAAAACTTTGTCAGTCTGGATTCGAAAGTCTTTTTGCATTTTCATTTTCCACGACCTTTGCGGGTTGATGACCCCACCAATTCTTTACTGCTGGCAGGTGGTACTTGTGACATAAGTTCCAGTGAATCATCTAGGCCACAGAGTTGTGCCTCTGTTTGTAGTCTGTCTGTGCGATTTTCTTGCAACAGCTGAGGAGATGGTCCATGGTTTCATCAGCTTCCTTGCACAGTCTGCATTTTGGGTCATCTGCTGATTTTTCGATCCTGGCCTTAATGGCATTTGTTATTATTATTATTTATTTAATGACATTTGTTATTATTGTTATTATTATTTTTATTACTATTATTGTTATTGTGATGATGATGATGATGATGATGATGATGATGATGATGATGATGATAACTGATTTGGGACCTCATCACACTTACCTTTTTGAGTGTCTTGGGATCCTAAATGGATAGACCAAAGCTTGTGTGCCAGCTGCGCCCGTACCTTGGGAAGTCTGACTTGGCCACGGTAGTCCACGCTCTGGTTACATCTCGTTTAGACTACTGCAACGCTCTCTACGTGGGGTTGCCTTTGAAGACAGCTCGGAAGCTCCAACTAGTCCAACGCTCGGCAGCCATGATTTTAACAGGAGCGGAGCACAGGGAGCATACAACCCCCCTGTTGCGCCAACTCCACTGGCTACCGATCTGCTACCGGGCTGAATTCAAAGTACTGGCGTTGGCCTTTAAAGCCCTAAACGGTTCCGGCCCAAGCTACCTATCTGACCGCATCTCTGCCTATGAACCCACCAGGACTTTGAGATCTTCCGGGGAGACCCTGCTCTCGATCCCGCCTGCTTCTCAAGCTCGGCTGGCGGGGACGAGAGATAGGGCCTTCTCGGTGGTGGCTCCTCGGCTGTGGAACGCCCTTCCTACGGACATTAGACTAGCACCATCTCTAATGGTATTCCGCAAAAAAGTGAAGACCTGGCTGTTTGAGCAGGCGTTCGAATAATTAGTGCAATGATTGGTTAATGAACACTGGAATGGAACAATGGATGACGAATCTGGAACATGTTTTTGATGATGAGACGGCAGTGAATGGGTATTGTAGTAGCTGTTTATTAATTGTGTAATGTGTTAGGTTGTTAACTGTTTCTATACTGTAGGACTGAATTTTTGCTGTTCGTATTTGTTGTGAACCGCTGTGAGTCGCCTTCGGGCTGAGAACAGCGGTATATAAGTAAGGTAAATAAATAAATAAATAAATAAATAAATGACCATTGATGGATGGGCAGCTGTCCATCACATGACATCACTGGACTTCCTATAGATACCCCACCCCCAACTGAAGCAGAAGCTTTGTGGGACACTTTGCTCCTAACACGGGAAAGCTCCCTTGTAGTGCTGGCTCCAATGGAGGCAGCACAGTTCAGCACCACTTTGGCGACACTTCTCTGGTTTGATGGGGGAATCATCACAGCTCTGGAGCAGCCACAAAGTTGCCACACATCCCTGGTGTTTTGCCACAGAGGCTGGCAAAACAGTACGGCAGTGGTGGGGTCCATGTGATGACACTGTTGAAGAAAGAGTTAAGCACTGAGTTTACTGCTCATTATTTAAGCAGAAAAAAGCAAAAAAAGAGATAATTTCCTGTTGTTGAGAGCCTCCAAGCTGATTTTGCTTTGTTCTTCCCTTCCTTTGGGCATTCCTGCAAAAAAGGTTTTTTTAAACCCATTATCTGAAAAATTAAATTGTCACTTTCTCTTCATTCCCAAACCAGAAAACCCTGGTTATCAGAGGCAGCCACACACCTTTCATTAAAAGGAGAGCATTACGTTGCCTCCTGACTTCCGCTTTGTGTCTGCCAACCTTCCTGGGTCATTTTCGTTTTAAAGATGGATTGCATCTAAAAAAACCAGATGCCACCCACATCTCTATGTCACCTAGACATTGTGGGTTTCTGTTAGATAAGTAGTTAAAGTTAATTTGAATTAGGCGGCACTAAGGATGAGTCACTCTCCCACTTCTGCATTCTGCCACGTTCACATTTTGGGTGGTAAAGTAGGCTGATCAAAAGTCAATTGGAATGAAATTCTCACCCATCCTCTGGATACATATTAATGTGGCATCTTCCGGTCTTGGCCAAAGTATTCCCAGGATTGCTCTGTGTTTTCAGTCTTGTCATTCTGCTGTTGTTGAGGAAGACCTGTATTTCCTCTGCAATGTGTCGGAGTGCAGGGATAACAAAGAATTGGATTGCTATTAAGAATGGGGATGTTGTCAACATGGGATTATTATATTTACCAAAGTCCGATGCTGTGGACAAGAGAATAATACTTGCAGAGTGTATACTTATCAGTTGGAAATCCAAAACAGATATATAAATGTTTCTCAACCTTCCTAATGCTGTGACCCCTTAATACAGTTCCTCATGTTGTGGTGACCCGACCATAAAATTATTTTCGTTGCTACTTCATAACTGTAATTTTGCTACTGTAAATATCTGATATGCAGGATGTATTTTCATTCACTGGACCAAATTTGGCACAAATACCCGATATGCCCAAATTTGAATACTGGTGGGGATTGGGGGGGGGGGTAATTTTGACTTTTGGGAGTTGTAGTTGTTGGGATTTATAGT
Source organism: Anolis sagrei ordinatus (assembly GCF_025583915.1). Classification (NCBI taxonomy): domain Eukaryota; kingdom Metazoa; phylum Chordata; class Lepidosauria; order Squamata; family Anolidae; genus Anolis; species Anolis sagrei. The sequence continues at coordinate 12,891,644 of NW_026847993.1, read as the reverse complement.
TCATCTACAATCAAAGAGCATTCTGAATTTAACCAACGATGGAATTGAACTAAATTTGGCACACAGAACTCCCATGACAAACAGAAAATACTGGAAGGGTTTGGTGGGTATTGACCTTGGGTTTTGGAGTTGTAGCTCACCTAGATCCAGAGAGCCAGAGAGCGCGGTTGACTCTTGACATTTGGGAGTTGCAGTTGCTGGGATTTGTAGCTCACCTACATCAAAGAGCATTCTGAACTTCAGCAACAATGGAATTGAATTAATCTTGGCTCACAGAACTCCCATGACCAACAGAAAATACTGTAAGGGCTTGGTGGGTTTTGGAGTTGTAGCTCAACTAGAGCCAGAGAGCACTGTGGATGCTTCACATTTGAGAGTTGCAGTTGCTGGGATTTGTAGTTCACCTACAATCAAAGAGCATTCTGAACTTCAGCAACAATGGAATTGAATTAAGCTTGGCTCAGAGAACTCCCATGACCAACAGAAAATACGGAAGGGTTAGGTGGGTATTGACCTTGGGTTTTGGAGTTGTAGCTCAACTAGATCCAGAGAGCACTGTGGATGCTTCACATTTGAGAGTTGCAGTTGCTGGGATTTGTAGTTCACCTACAATCAAAGAACATTCTGAATCCCATCAACAATAGAATTGGGCCAAACTTCCCACACATATATGTTTTCTGATGGTCTTTGGTGACCTCTCTGAAACCCCCTTGCGACACTGAACAGACTGCACTCTGGTAACATGAGATGCAGAGCCAACCTTAAGAAATGGGGCCACAAAGTGGAGTCCATGACATGCGAGTGTGGGGAAGAGCAAACCACAAACCACTTACTACAATGCAGTCTGAGCCCTGCGACATGCACAATGGAGGGCCTTCTTACAGCGACACCCAAGGCACTCCAAGTGGCCAGCTTTTGGTCAAAGGAAATCTAGCATAATGCCAAGTTTTGAACTTTTTTGGTGTTTTTTTATACGTAACTGACCCTCAATTTTCTCCTGACATAATAAATAAAATAAAATCCAGGAAGATGTCCTGGCAGAACCATGATCCTGTTTCGTAAATGGATCCTTCCTGTTTTTGATCTAGTAGTGCAACCCCATTAGTTTTCAATACATGGAAAAATCTGTATTGGGGAGCTGGGTAAAGAATACGTGAGAAGTTCACAGTCACAGAATTTCAATCATTTTGGAAAATCTCAGTCATTGCAAGCCTTCCTATCAATCAAGTTTAATATACATTTCAGTGAGTTTTCACTTCAGTGGGAACAATTACCTCTGAACTCTATTAAAGCAGCTATTGCTTTAGTTTAATCATCAGTTAACAGCAAGGGCAAACCCACTGAAAAGTGATCTGAATCTAATAAAATCAGAGGTGATTTAAATGGAAACCAAAAATATGTGCTGATGTCAGACTGGAGTATTTGGGGAGACAGGTTGGCTCATGAGCAAGAAGCGGAGGGAGATGGGAATTGTGTTGCACCTTAACTTCACTGGAGGCATGATGTAATATTTCAGGTTTCTAGTGCAAGCAGGAAAACAACCTAAGGGGATCCCTTTAAAGCCCTTAAAACACCACCTCCAGCCTTCCCACGCACTTTGGAAATTAAAATCCCAGCTCAGGGAAGAGAAGAACATTTTCAGAGAGACATAAATATTGACATGGATTGGTCTGTCTAATCTCCCGAGTGTATTTCTTGCACAACACTCCTTGCCTGGAAACATCTGATCCTAGCTCTACGGAGTGCCATCAACATGACATTATAGCTAAAGCTTTTAAGTTTATACGCAAGACGATGGAGGATTTCAAGTCTTCTCCATTCAGAGTTGATCTAGAATCAGTCAGATCTCTGATCAAAGTGACTTAAGATCATTTTCAACTTGCTGAAGGCAGCTCTTTGGGATCTGAAATGGGAAAGTTCCTCAGCCCTTCTGGAAACTTACTGGGAAACACAAGCCACTTTACATTAAAACCAGGTGTCCTATAACTGAATTACAACCAACTAAGGTTTGGTTGGTACCTTGGACTTGGATTACCAAATATCAAGGCATGGGGTTTTTTGTCGTGTCAGGAGAGACTTGAGAATCTGCAAGTCACTTCTGGTGTGAAAGAATTGGCCGTCTGCAAGGACGTTGCCCAGGGGACGCCCAGATGATTTGATGTTTTATCATCCTTGTGGGAGACTTCTCTCAAGTCCCCACATGAAGAGCTGGAGCTTGTAGAGGGAGCTCATCCATCTCTCCCTGGATTCGAACCTGCGACCTGTCGGTCTTCAGTCCTGCCAGCCAGGGGCTTAACCCACTGCGCCACTGGGGGCTCCATAAGGCATAGGGTGAAGACCTAAAAAATGCTAAGTCCCTTTGGGTATCCACATGAAGAAATGGCTATCAGGAAGAGATAGAATCATAGAGTTGGAAGAGACCTCATGGGCCATCTAGTCCAACCCCATTCTGCCAAGAAGCAGGAATATTGCGTTCAAAGCACCCCTGACAGATAGCCATCCAGCCTCTGTTTAAAAACTTCCAAAGAAGGAGCCTCCACCCAGAGGCGGCCCTAGGTAATTTTCAACGGTAAGTAAACAGTATTTTGCCCCCCCCCCCCCCCCGCAACCAATCACTGATATATATTTTCTGTTCATTGTGGGAGTTCTGTGTGCCATATTTGGTTCAGTTCCATCATTGGTGGAGTTCAGAATGCTCTTTGATTGTAGGTGAACTATACATCCCAGTAACTACAACTCGCATGTGTCAAGGTCTATTTTCCCCCAAGAGCGCCTCAAGAGCGCCCCTGGTCAAAATCAACTATACTGCAAATGCTTACTTTGTGTAATGGGTTGAGCCGCCCCTGCCTCCATCACAGAGAGAGTTCCACTGCTGAACAGATTTCACAGTCAGGAAGTTCTTCCTCATGTTCAGGTGGAATCTCCTCTCTTGTAGTTTGAAGTCATTGTTCCGTGTCCTAGTCTCCAGGGAAGCAGAAAACAAGCTTTCTCCCTCCTCTCTGTGACTTCCTCTCACATATTTATACATGGCTATCATATCTTCTCTCAGCCTTCTCTTCTTCAGGCTAAACATGCCCAGCTCTTTAAGCCGCTCTTCATAGGGCTTGTTCTCCAGACCCTTGATCATTTCAGTCGCCCTCCTCTGGACACATTCCAGCTTGTCAATATCTCTCTTGAATTGTGGTGCCCAGAATTGGACACAATATTCCAGGTGTGGTCTAACCAAAGCAGAATAGAGGGGTAGCATGACATATCTAGACACTATGCTCCTATTGATGCAGGCCAAAATTCCATTGGCTTTTTTTTTGCCGCCACATGATATTGTTGGCTCATGTTTAACTTGTTGTCCACGAGGACTCCAAGATCTTTTTCACACGTACTGCGCTTGAGCCAGGCATTGTCCCCCATTCTGTATCTTTGCATTTTGTTTTTTCTGCCTAAGTGGAGTATCTTGCATTTGTCACTGTTGAACTTCATTTTGTTAGTTTTGGCCCATCTCTCTAATCTGTCAAGATCGTTTTGAATCCTGCTCCTGTCCTCTGGAGTATTGGCTATCCCTCCCAATTTGGTGTCATCTGCAAACTTGACGATCCTGCCTTCTAACCCTTCATCTAAGTCATTAATAATGATGTTGAACAGGACCAGGCCCAGGATGGAACCCTGCGGCACTCCACTTGTCACTTCTTTCCAGGATGAAGAGGAAGCATTCGTGAGCACCCTCTGGGTTCATCCATTTAACTAATTACACATTTGCAGGGGGGATGCTTTCAAAGACTGGGCACCTGTATATCACCTGTGAATTACATATGTAACAGTAGTCTTGCTACTGAATTTCATGTTAGTAAAATTGGATGAAGGGTATGCATCACATTTCTATCCTCTATCCCATTTTTTCTCAACTTGAGAGTCGGGGCCCCTTGTGGGGTCATGAGGGGTCTCAGAGGGGTTGCCAAAGATTATCAGAAAACCTATATTTCTGATAGTCTTAGGAACTCCTTTGGCAGAGAAGGCTGAAGTTCTCTCTGCCTGTCCTTCTCTTCTTTTTTGGAAACAGATCGTGAATCTTCCCACCAAAAGCCCCCTCCTCTTTGGTTGGCCCGTCTTTGAGCAGGCCTCTCCATAAAGGGGAGGACTGTTTCTGAAACTCCAAGTGGGGAGGGGAAAGCAGGTGTGCTCGGCACATGGCAGCACAGTGTGCATATGTGAGTGAGGAAAGCGTGTGAGGTTGGAGGGAGGCTCACACCCTTCAAGACATGGGTGTTCTGGGTGGGAAATTTAGCTCAGTTCTAGGGATGCTGAGGATCTAAATCAGTGTTTCTCAACCTAGGAAGGTCACAAGGGGTGTCAGGCAGGTCACCAGAGACCATCAGAAAACACAAAATTTTCTGTTGATCATGTGGATTATGTGTGAGAAGTTTGGCCCAATTCCATCATCAAATGCTCTTTGATTATAGGTGAACTATAAATCCCAGCAACTACAACTCTGAAATGTCAAGGTCTATTTTTACCCCCAAACTCCATCTGTGTACATATTTGGGCATATGGAATATTCGTGCCCAGTTTGGTCTGGATCCTTCATTGTTTGAGTCCACAGGGCTTTCTGGATGTAGGTGAACTACAACTCCAAAATTCAAGGTCAATGCACACCAAACCTTTCCAGTATTTTCTGTTGGTCATGGGAGTTCTGTGTGCCAAGTTTACTTCAATTCCATCATTGGTGAAGTTCAGAATGCTCTTTGATTGTAGGTGAACTATAAATCCCAGAAACTACAACTCCCAAATGACAAAATCAATACCTCTCGACACCACTAGTATTCAAATTTGTGCATATTGGGTATTTGTGCCAAATTTGGTCCGGTGAATGAAAATACATCCTGCATATCAGATATTTACATTACGATTCATAACAGTAAAAAAAAAATACAGTTATGAAGTAGCGAAGAAAATAATGTTATGGTTGGGGGTCATCATGAGGAACTGTATTAAGGGGTTGCGGCATTAGGAAGGTTGAGAACCACTGCTCTATCCTTTTCTGCTCTCCCCAGCTCTCCATAAGAAGAGCAATACTCAATAGTACAACACACACTTGGTGTACAGACAGTTTATTTCTCGCCCACTTCTTTCTTCATACAAGTGACTCAATTAAATTGTTTTCCAAAGTGAAAATCAAACCTCATACTTGATGTTCTCAGAAGATGGGAATTCCTTTGGAATAAAAAAATGTAAAAACTCCCTGGCAGAGCTAGCCCTCTTCCCAAATCCAAACATGCAAATATGTCAGTGATAAAATATGTCTCGAACCCAAACCCCCCAGACTTGCTTCTTTCTCTCAATTTGTAACAGCAAGTAGAAATTCTGCATCTCTGATGGATGTTTATCCTGGAACAACCCGATCACATGGAAGGACTGAAATCCACCCCACCGTCGAGAAACTTACACCCTGTTATCTGGAGCAAAAGTGATAGTTTCATTTGAAAATGAAATGCTTAGCTGGGAAGTTTAATATGAAAATTACTATCTATTTTGCCAGCCGTCAGGAGGAAAACGGTGTTTAGAAACACAGACATCGCTTTGAGTCTCACCTCAGCCATTTTTAACAGTTAGACTCCTTGAGCTGAGCCACAGGGAGAACTGGAGGAAGACATGAAGTCATGCCTGAAAATTATAGTGTGGATCAGTTCTTCCACTCTCTTGCTCAAACACTGAAGCTTCTAATAAGGGTGAGTAGATTTAATTCATGCATGTAAGAGAATAGCAAAAAAGAGAGTTCTCCATAGGTGTATACATTCAATAGATAGTCAAAGAAACTCTTCATAATCACTGTGGCCAAGATCTTAGATGATGATGATGATGATGATGATGATGATGATGATGATGATGATGATAATAGCCAACATTGAGGGAAGTCAATAGTAGTAAACTGCTTAAAATGCAAAAGACAGAGGAAATACCGTAAAAATACAATCCGGAGCAGAAGAGAAAACTGGCAAAAGAAGGCTCTCCATGGACAGTTCCTGGCAAAAATTGAGAGCCAAATTGACAAAGAAAAAACATGGCTGTGGCTCACAAATGAAACTCTGAAAAAGGAGATGGAGGGCCTGATTCTGGCAGCCCAAGAACAAGCCATTTGAACCAATGCCATCAAATTGAATTGAAAAGTTGACGACAGATCCCAAATGTAGACTCTGCAAAGAAGCAGATGAAACAATAGATCACATCCTCAGCTGCTGCAAGAAGATCACACAGACAGACTACAAGCAGAGGCACAACACAGTTGCTCAGATGATTCATTGGAACTTGTGCCACAAATACCATCTGCCTGTGACAAAGAACTGGTGGGATCACAAGCCCGAAAAAGTTACAGACAATGAACATGCCAAACTCCTCTGGGACTTCCAGATTCAGACAGAGAGAGTTTTGGAGCATAATACTCCTGACCTCACAATCGTGTTAAAAAACAAAGTATGGATCTTTGATGTTGCAATCCCAGGTAACAGCAGGGTTGCAGAGAAACAACTGGAAAAGCTGATACAATATGAGGATTTAAAAATCAAACTGCAAAGACTCTGGCACAAACCAGTAAAGGTGGTCCCAGTGGTGATCGGCACACTGGGTGCAGTGCCTAAAGACCTTGGCCTGCACTTAAACACAATCAGCGCTGACAAAATTACCACCTGCCAGCTGCAGAAGGCCACCTTACTGGGATCTGCACACATTATTTAACGATACATCACACAGTCCTAGACACTTGGGAAGTGCCCAACGTGTGATCCAATTCAACAGCCAGCAGAGTGTCTGCTGTGGACTCATCTTCTTGTGAATTTGGAAAGTTAATTTGTAACCTGAAGTGTTAAGCACTGAACTGTGCTAAGTAACCATTAAGCTCCTTACATATCTGCAACCCTTACCATTTATTGCCTGTTCTGAAAACACAAAAAAATCATCTTTCTTTATTTTTAAAATAACCAGTGCCTCTGTGTGTCTCTCTGGCCAAGAATCCCCAAGACTGTGGAAGAATATTTTATAATAAGGTGGCAGCAGACTACTGAAAGACCTGTGTGTTATACCCTCCATGTTTCTGTGCCCTGAGTTCGAATCCAGTCAACTTCGACATAATCCAGTCATATCTCAAATAAACATTTTTAAATTTTGGTGGTAGGCTAATTCAATCCTCTGTGTTTATTGAGGATTTGACTGTGCAGCTCTAATTAAGCCTTTATTAAGAAATAGTCCTTTACAATGAACTATAAATCCCAGCAACTACAACTCCCAAATGTCAAGGTCTATATTCCCCAAAATGCACCAGTATTCAAACCACCTTTTCTTTTCTTTTCTTTTCTTTTCTTTTCTTTTCTTTTCTTTTCTTTTCTTTTCTTTTCTTTTCTTTTCTTTGTCTTCTTCCTAGTTTTTTTCTCTTTCTCTTTTTCTTTCCACTATCATCTTTGATGATTTTTATGTTATTTGTGTTCTTTTATGAAAATATCAAAAAAGAATATTTATTTAAAAATGCACCAGTATTCACATTTGAGCATATTGAATATTCATGCCAAGTTTGGTCCAGATCCATCATTATTTGAGTCCTCTCTGGATGTAGGTGAACTACAACTCCAAAACTCAAGGTCAATGCCCACCAAACAGTTCCAGTATTTTCTGTTGGTCATGGGAGTTCTGTGCGCCAAGTTTAGTTCAATTCCATTGTTGGTGAAGTTCAGAATGCTCTTTAATTGTAGGTGAACTATAAATCGCAGCAACTACAACTCCCAATTGACAAAATCAACCCCCCCCCCCCACCAGTGTTCAATTTTGGGCATATGGTGTATTTGTGCCAAATTAGGTCCACTGAGAATACATCCTGCATATCAGATATTTACATTACGATTCATAACAGTAGCAAAATTACAGTTGTGAAGTAACAACGAAAATAATGTTATAGTTGGGGTCACCACATCTTGAGGGACTGTATTAAGGGGTTGCGGCATTAGGAAGGTTGAGAACCACTGTGCTAGAAGATCTAATGCTACCCTTTAAACACCAACATTTCATTTTAGCTGGTTTGTTGATGGGACAGGACGTGTTAAAACTAATCTGACTGATACTTTAGATCAGAATAATTCATTTAACAACTCAATTTGGGACAAGGTTAATTATTTATGTGCCTGAAAGGCATTGGGGGGCTCCTGAGATTTCAGATGGGAATTTGCAAGATACTTTAGTGTCTGAAAACCCAGCCCTTGAACACACAAGTGAGTTTGACTCCAAGATCACATGTGTATCTCTTATATCAAGTACGAAATGCCTCTGGAATCACCGTGTTATCTGAATCCGGTTGTTAAAGCCCCTAAGGGTTGTGGCACAGAGTGTAACTCCACCCAACCTGCTTTTCCCAAGGAACGGTTGGAATGTAAAAATATAAGTGAATCTGCATATGGGTCCTGAGCATTGAAATAACCTTCCCTCCCCCTTCATGAAGAAGTATATGCTATCATTAGCTGCTATCTGGAATTGACAGTAGAGTAATTTGAACTCTGCCTCCCAGGGGTCTATTCCTTTAGTTCCTGCTCTAGGAATAAGGTGTGTATTGATTAGATATCAGACTGTAATTGGGCTCCAGTCTCTCGAGCTCAAGATATATGATGGAGATGACAGGAAACAGATACCCTGTTGCTTCTTGTAAATAGTCTGGTTGAACAAAATGGTTTGTAACCTCTTCAGTGCCAATGTCTTTTGCATCCCTCTTCTTTTAATTGCGGAAAAATGATTGCTTTATCATTTCATTAGATGGCTTTTCTTGCAGCAGGGTAGGGGGATAATAATGTCTTTTGTTAAAGGGATGGAATAATTTCAAATGAATCCAATTGCCCCACTGGGGGCCAAGCATAATTATCAGATGGTTCGCAGCTTGGAGTAATTACATAACTGAGTATGTCAAAGACATAAAGTTTCTAAGTTGGCAGCCGCAATTGGCATCCACTGACAAAAAGGATAAAAAGTAAGTAGGGACCTTTGGGAACTTGGAGTAATACAATTTCTTCCATATTAGAAGCTTTCCCACCATGGTGCAGCTATGGTGGGAGAGATGTTTGCCTCCTCCCTCAAAAAGTGAACAAGAAGTTCTGGTGGAACTAGGGCTGGGCGGTTTCGTTTCGTTAATTCGTAATTCGTTAAAATTCGTTATTTTTTGATAACGAAGTGATAATGAACCATTCTGGAGAAACTTAAAAACGAAACGAATTTTTAAATTCGTTTCGTAAATGCTTCGGATTCGTTATGTATTCGTTTCGTTATTGGTTTGAGGTCGTTTCGTTATTATTTCCGCATGTCTGGGGCAAGTTTTATAGTTGTTTTTTGTTTAATTAGTGAAAAAAAATTATAATATCACACCAACAGTCAACAACAGAGGGAGAAGGAAGCTTCAGAAGTTCCCCCTGTCCCATTTGGAGGTTTTTTAGCGTATTGCGCGGTCGCGTCCGCCATTAACGAATCGATTCGTTATTGTTTCGTATTTGTTTCATTAATGTTTCGTAATTTTTTTACATTTACGAAATTTCGTAAATATCGAACTTTTTAAAAGAAAAATTTCGGAATTCTTTTAAATATCGAAACGCAAAACCCCCAAAAAACGAATCGATTTTAGAAACAAATTTTTCCGTTGTTACCCAGGCCTAGGTGGAACTATTTGAAGGGGGTGGAGCCAGGACCTCTGCACTGGCCTGCCTCCTTCTTCATTCTGGAGCCAAGCATCAACCCACCACTACCGCCCATTAAACAGTATATTAGGGTTGCCGTTAAGGGGCCGGGTAGGATTTTTTCCCCTCTTACATTCTAGCGGGGTTTTTTCACCTACCCTATACTGTTACAGGGCAAATTGGGATGGTGTGTCATTAAATAGGTGATCACGGTAAACAGTTAAGAAAAGCTCAAATTTGGTGTATGCCCAAGGCATTCCCTTCAGGGGTGAAGGCCATTAACTAAAACACTCACCCAAGGTTCAATTTGATGAGGTGAGGGGAATTCTAATGGCATAGAAATGGAGAGAGTCAGGTCTCAGATATCCTGAAAGGGACTTCTCCGACACATTTCCCTTAGAGGTTGCCCGGATTAGGTTCCCTGGGGTGTTTCGCCCTAACGAGCTTCCTTCCAATCAGCTTTCTTTTAATCTGAATTCGTTGATTTGCAGCATAAAATTTATATCAACTTAGAAGAAATTTGATTTTAATTAAACATTGTTGACAAGATATTTTCAATGGTAGCACATAAGCACCAAATCCTAGAAGCACTTTAGTAGAACCAAGATCACTGCACACTGCACACTGCACTTACTTTATAATCCTACATTCCTCCCGCCACATCAGCACTTTTAATCCTGTACCCCTACTCTGGCCGGCCCAGTTTTAATAGTGTCTTGTGTATTGTTACTGTTATTGTTTTTCTGCTTAACTGTTTTTAATTTGCTTTAGGTATTGTATTGTTGTATTGTGTTTTGGGGCTTTGGCCTATGTAAGCCGCATCGAATCCCTTGGGAGATGCTAGCGGGGTACAAATAAAGTAATAATAATAATAATAATAATAATAATAATAATAATAATAAGTTGTCATAACTTGGGGTTGCGGGTGGTGCAACCGTTGAGCTGAACTTTCTGACCTGAAGGTTGACAGTTTGAATCCGTGGGACATGGTGAGCTCCTGCTGCCACCCTCAGTTCAAAAACATGCAAATGTGAGTAGATCAATAGGTGCCGCCTTGGCGTGAAGGCAAACACGAGCTCCAAGCAGTCATGCCAGCCACACTAACTGAAGGTGTCTATGGACAACACAGGCTCGCCATCTTAGAAATGGAGATGAACACTCTCCCCAGAGCCAGGCCCATAGCCAGGATTTCATTTTGGGGGGGGAGGTGAATTTTTTTCAGGGGGGTTTCGGGGGGGGGGCTGAGTCTGAGTGAAAGAGGGTCTAGCCTAGCAAACCTTTTGTATCATTACCCCAATACCCCCATGCATATGGGATATATTGAGTATGGTGATCAGATCATGATATGAATAAATATAACAGTTTAAATAATGCACCAGTAAGGCCTTTTTGCGAACCACCATGAGAATTTTGGGTGCATGCCTGCTGCATGCCTGCCCAGAGCTGGAAGTTGAGCATCACCTTCAGAAGCCAGAGATGAAAGGGGAAGCCTTTGCCTTTGTGTTTGTCTGTCACTCTGTGAATTTCTATTAATTATATCAAGGCATTGATATAATATGCCTGTGTTGTATATATTGTAATCTGCTCTGAGTCCCTGTGAGGGGATAGGGCAGAATATAAATAAAGTGTTATTATATAATTATTACTAACAGTAGACAGAAGACACAAAAGTTGCTTAGATCTTCAAGGCTCAGAGTGGGGTTTCGGAGAGCTAAGTGGCTCTCTATTGATGTCAGCCCAGAATTTCACAAAGTTTACTTTCAGATACAGGCATGCATATGATCACCTTCTTAAATGTATTAAATACAAATTTTCAGCTATTCTCCAAGGAATCTTGATAACTGCAGTTTTGTAATCCTAACCAACTTTATGAAATGAATGGCTGCCTCACTTTGTTTTGGTGACAATTGTTTTTAGCATTAAGTCAAAACTAACTTCGCAGTTGTGAAGATAGCAACTTTTCTGTGCCATATTGGCACAAAGTGGCCACTCTCTCCAGCTATATCTCTCACTTCCTTACTTCACTTTCTACCCAGAGGATATCCAGGGCATGCTGATTCTATCAGTCTCAGTCCGGACATGTGGAAAAATAAGTACAAAGGGGTGCCAAGAATCCAGATTAGACTCCAGAGTAGCATGTTCTCAGTCCACAACCTTCTAGAATTTCAAGTATAAAGTAAGACATACATCTAAAATTTATATGACCCCCTGGCCTAGAAATGTTAAGAGCAGATCCTGACTTCCAGCCAACATTCCCCAAATCCAAAGGAAATGCAGGTTTTAGCATTAGCGAAAGACTCCGAAAGGCATAAAACACTCAAGAGATGCAAGGGACTCCTGAGATGCAAGAGATGTGAATTTATTTTCTAATCCAATGTTTCTTTTTTAATAAACTTCAGATTGTCAATTGTTGTTGTTGTTTATTTGTTCAGTCATCTCCGACTCTTCGTGACCTCATGGACCAGCCCACGCCAGAGCTCCCTGTCGGCCGTTACCACCCCCAGCTCCTTCAAGGTCAGTCCAGTCACTTCAAGGATGCCATCCATCCATCTTGCCTTTGGTCGGTCCCTCTTCCTTTTGCCTTCCACTTTCCCCAGCATAATTGTCTTCTCTAGGCTTTCCTGTCTCCTCATGATGTGGCCAAAGTACTTCAACTTTGTCTCTAGTATCCTTCCCTCCAATGAGCAGTCGGGCTTTATTTCCTGGGGGATGGACTGGTTGGATCTTCTCGCGGTCCAAGGCACTCTCAGAACTTTCCTCCAACACCACAGTTCAAAAGCATCTATCTTCCTTCGCTCAGCCTTCCCTAAGGTCCAGCTCTCACATCCGTAGGTTACTACAGGGAATACCATGGCTTTGACTAGGCGGATCTTTGTTGCCAGTCTGATGTCTCTACTCTTTACTATTTTATCGAGACTGGACATTGCTCTCCTCCCAAGAAGTAAGCGTCTTCTGATTTCCTGGCCACAGTCTGCATCTGTAGTAATCTTTGCACCTAGAAATACAAAGTCTGTCACGGCCTGCACGGTTGTCAATTAGTCAATTAGTCATCATCATATTTGTATAGTAGGATCATTATACATGGTGCTTTACAAGTAAAAACAAAACAAAACAGTCCCCTGCCTTTATCCCAGCCAGTGATTCATAGTAGACTGTTGAACTGAGAGGTGTGGTGGACATGAACATTCAAATATTTATATGCCACCCTGTATCTGAAGAAGATCTCAGATACACCCGAGCCTGGGGAAAGTGAGGTGGTAGCTTAAACAGCAGTGGCTGGTTCCAAATCAGAACTGTTTACCTATCCTTAAAGTGCAGGTGAGCTGCGGAACTTAGAGGAAGCTCCCAACTTTTGACTAATGCTGGTTTCTGTGGCTTTTCGAGGTGTGTAGGGTAAATTGACTATGTGCATCATATGCATGCCAAGGAGTCCATTCATCTCAGCCGGCCCCATTTGACCTGTAGATGGGCCCCAAGTTGTGATTGTTACCATGATTGGAACTTATCAACTTTACGTGGCATTAGATCAGCGGTTGTCAACCTTCCTAATGCTGCGATACCTTAGTACAGTTTCTCATGTTGTGTTGACCCCCAACCATAAAATTATTTCCATTGCTACTTCATAACTGTAATTTTGCTATTGTTATGTATCATCATATGAATATCTGAAATGCAGGATGTATTTTCATTCACTGGACCAAATTTGGCACAAATACCCAATATGCCCAAATTTGAATACTGGTGGGATTGGTGGGGGGGGGGGGGGGGGGGGGGATTGATTTTGCCATTTGGGAGTTGTAGTTGCTGGGTTTTATAGTTCATCCTAAATCAAAGAGCATTCTGAACTCCACCAATGATGGAATAGAACCAAACATGGCACACAGAACTCCCATGATCAAGAGAAAATACTGGAAGGATTTGGTGGGCACTGCCCTTGAGTTGTGGTTCACCTACATCCTGAGAGCACTGTGGACTCAAAAATGATGGATCTGGACCAAACTTAGCACAAATACTCAATATGCCCAAATGTGAATACTAGTAGAGTTTGGGGAAAATAGACCTTGACATTTTGGAGTTGTAGTTGCTGGGGTGTATAGTTCACCTACAATCAAAGAATATTCTGAACCTCACCAACGATAGAATTGGGCCAGACTTCCCACACAGAACCCCCATGACCAACAGAAAATACTGTTCTTTCTAATGGTCTTTGGCGACCCCTCTGACACCCCCTTGCGACCCCCCTCGGGGACCCGACCCCCAGGTTGAGAACCACTGCATTAGATTGTTGTTCATTCATTCAATTGCTTCCGACTCTTCGTGATCTCCTGGACTAGCCCACGCCAGAGCTCCCTGTCGGCTGTCACCACCCCCATCTTCTTCAGGGTCAAGCCAGTCACTTCAAGGATGCCATCAATCCATCTTGCCCTTGGTTGGCCCCTCTTCCTTTTTCCTTCCATTTTCCCCAGCATCATTGTCTTTTCTAGGCTTTCCTGTGGACAAAGTACTTCATCTTTGCCTCTAATATCCTTCCCTCCAGTGATTAGTCAGGCTTTATTTTCTGAAGCATGACTGGTTGGATCTTCTCATGGTCCAAGACACTTTCAGAATTTTCCTACAACACCACAATTCAAAAGCATCTATCTTGCTTCGCTCAGCCTTCCTTATGGTCCAGCTCTCACATCTGTAGGTGACTATGGGGAATACCATTGCTTTTACTATGCAGATCTTTGTTGCCAATGTGATGTCTCTACTCTTCAGTATTTTATCGAGATTGGTCCTTGCTCTCCTCCCAAGAAGGAAACGTCTTCTGATTTCCTGGCTGCAGTCTGCGTCTGCAGTCATCTTTGCACCTAGAAATACAAAGTCTGTCACTGCCTTCACGTTTTCTCCCTCTGTTTGCCAGTTATCAATCATTCTTGTTGCCACAATCTTTGGTTTTTTTATGTTTTGGCATTAGATACAAGGGGAGAAAAGGATCCATTCTATCAAAGACTGGAAACAGGTGAATAATGTTTCCATCAGGTATGGGAGAAGGGACCAGATCAGGAGAGGTCACTTAGTTAGGTCTCAAGACCAGATGAATAAAGTTTCCACCAGGTTTGGGAGAAGTTAGATCAGACCAGGAGAGGTCACAAGCCACTCTAAACACCGTCACAGAAGCTTCCGAGAAGCTTGGCCTCTCATTTAACATTGAGAAAACCAAAGTGCTCTTCCAGCAGGCACCAACCAATCCCTCTCCAATGCCAGAAATACAGCTTACAGCCATCTCTCTACAAAAGTCAACACTGACACTGAATTACAACACGGTCTGAGCTCTGCGAGTGCAGCATTTTTTTCAAATGAAGCAGAGAATGTTTGAGAACTGGGACATCCATAAGGAGACCAAGGTGCTTGTTTATAAAGGTATTGCCCTTCTAACCCTGCTATACACCTGTGAAATGTGGACTGTCTACAGACGTCACACTCAACTCCTGGAATGATTTCATCAGTGTTGCCTCCAAAAAGTCCTGCAAATCCCTTGGGAAGACAGGCAGACAAATGTCAGCATGCTGGAAGAAGCAAAGACCACCAGCATTGAAGCGATGCTCCTACACCATCAACTCTCTTGGACTGGCCATGTTGTCCGAATGACCGATCACCATCTTCCAAAGCAGTTACAGGTTATCTGTGAGGGAGAAACTCTTCAGGAGTGGGGTCGAGAAGGGTCTTCTGACAGGAGAGGAGGAGGTGTACTCTAAGGACAAATGTTAAGGGGTAGCAACAATATCAGATTGTATGGTTAATCACCAAAAGTGCAACGAAAGAGCCAGGTTTTGATATTCTTCTTAAAACTTTCTAAAATAGGGACTTGCCTAATCTCACCGGGCAATATATTCCAAAGTCGGGGGGGCACTGAGGAGAAAGCTCTCTCCCTTGTTCCCACAACGCTGGCCTGAGATAATGGCAGGGGCAAAAGGAGAGTCTCCCCCGAAGATCGAAGGGTTCGGGCAGGTTCATGGAGGGAGATACGGTCACAAAGGTAGGCGGGACCCAAACCATTTAGGGCTTTATAGGTGATGACCTGTATCTTGAATTGGGACTGGAAAATAAACAGCAGCCAATGGAGCTCCTTAAACAGGGGGGTTGACTGCTCCCTGTAATTCGCCCCCCCCCCCCTTGTTAATCTGGCAGTCGAGCATTGGACAAGTTGTAGTTTCTGGACTGTCTTCAAGGGGAGCCCCACCTGGAGCGCATTGCAGTAATCCAATCTAGAGATAACTAAGGCATGGACCACCGTGGTCATCCTCGAGGCTACGAGGGATCATCTTACTTAGGTGTACTTAACTAAGATGTTAATAAGAAAGTACCAGACTAGTTCTTTAACATCTGAAAGTAAAGTTGGTAGTCTTGAAGGCTTCAAAGAACATAATTTCCCCCCTTTTTCATTGGATTTTTTGTCAATTTTTTTAAAAGCAAGGAAACGGACAGGACAAAAATGGTCTTGGGGCCACAAGTCTGTCCCAGGGCAAGGGACTCCCACCTCTCATCCACTTGAACCCATTGGATTTGGTTCTCTTGGGAGTAAGGATTCTACATAAATGAGCTCTTTCCCTAGGAGGAGCCCAAATGTGACATCTGCTTCCTCGAGATGCCTCCCAGAGAACAAACTGAACAGTCAGTGACACTAAATAGCAATGACTGCTTCTTAATGGGGACAGTAATTCTGTTTAATAGAGATGTCTTGAGGTGATTTAATGTTGCTCAGGGGCTTTTGTGTATCTTTGTGTTATGCCAGTTCTGTTTGTTTTCTCCTTTGACAACTGCACTCCATTGTTTTCGCACTGTGATGGATTGGCTAGTTCATCAGTTGGTTCCTTCTCCATCCATTTCTCAACTGCTTGTTTGCTTCTTAGAAATCCTTCTAATATGCTTAAGCCCCCACCCCCACTTTCTCTCTCATGCAAACACCTAAAGGGATAACCAGAAGCAGAGAGAGATGGCCCAGGACCATTCCAAATATGTTCATTCACCCTGTTTCTGCATTAAAACTCATTCTGCGTGAAAAGACACATTTTCTAAAACTATTGTGAATATATGTCCTGACACAGTATACATTTATATTTTATCTAAAGGTGTTTTAATTATAGGATAATTCCATACCAGTCTGTTCATTCATCTAGAAAATGAAGGTTGAATCACTTTGGGCTGGGATTCTCAAAGATAAAATTATTTAGTATCTAATATCTAATTTTTGCGCACACGTGTATGAATGTGTGCAGAATGAGTCCTGAACTATGGATTCTTCTCACTACAATGTCTTGTCATCTAAGAAATAAATTTCATCCAGGACATTACTAAAATTGAATGGTTTTAAGCAATGAGGACTCCCAGCAGCTTCTGAAAGGTTTATATATGGCCACCCTTGGATGCTTGATACTTGACGAGGATTAGGAATGTGCACAATATCTGGTCGGTGTTCCATATTCAAGGGATTTGGTTGAATCGGCAGGTGAATCCCTGGAAACGGGGTGGGTGGGAGCAGCCAGAGACTGGTGATAATGGAACACAAGGCAGCTGATCTGTTTGTGTGTGCTTGCAAAAGTAGTTCAGTGCACAAACACACACTTACACATAAAAAATATAGGAATATATATATCTAGTTGTCCCCTGCCTTGCGTTGCTGTGGCCCAGTCTATGTATATGTGCTTTGTGTGTGTATATATTTGTGTATATGTATATATATGTGTGTGTTTACATATATATGTGTGTGTGTGTGATTATGTGCATGCATTGTAGTGTATTTTTTTATTTTTTGGTTTCTCCTGTGTTTTTCAGTGTTTTTATGATTGATGGTCACTTGTTGGCCTGATAGATGTATTGTGTCCAAATTTGGTGTCAATTCATCCACTGGTTTTTTGAGTTATGTTAATCCCACAAACATTACATTTTTATTTATATAGATACTAGCTGTACCCACCACAAGTTGCTGTGGCCAACCTTCCCTCCTTCTTTCTCTCCTTTTTTTCTTTCCTTCTCTCCTTCCTTCCTTTTCCTCTTCCCTTTCTTCCCCCTTTTCTTTCCCTTTCCACTTTCTCCTCGTTCTTCCTTCTCTACCTATTCTTGGATTGCACCTCCCAGCCCTTCTCCTGATCAATCTACTTACCTATCTCTCTCTATCTATCTATCTATCTATCTATCTATCTATCTATCTATCTATCTATCGATCTATCATCTATCTATCTATCTATCTAATCTATCTGGAGGATTGCTGGGAGTTGCAGTCCAGGAATAGGAAATTGGAAATATGCAGGGATTGGGATGATTTCAAAGAAATCCAAGGAGAAGAAAGCTTGCAGCTTGGAAGCAGTGCATTTGGATTATCCTTCTCTCCTAAAAGGCCTGGTCTAGGGGATGCTGGGAGCTGTAGTCTGGAAGAGAGTATAGGTATGCTATTGTGTGTTTTATTTGTCAGGGGGAGTCATTTTTGCACATGCACTGCAGTGTCTTTTTTACTTTTTTTGCTTTTTAAGTCCCTTCTGCTGTGTTTTTCAGTGTTTTTATGAGTGATGGTCACTTGTTGGCCTGATAGGTGTATTGTGTCCAAATTTTGTGTGAATTCGTCCTGTGGTTTTTGAGTTATGTTAATCCCACAAACGAACATTACATTTTTATTTATATAGATACTAGCTGTACCCACCATGCGTTGCTGTGGCCAATCTTCCCTCCCTCTTTCTTTCCCACTTCCTTTGCTCCCTCTTTTCTTCCTTCCTTCCCTTTTTTCTTTCCTTCTCTCTTTCCTTCCTCTTCTTTTTTCCTTCTCCACCTCTTTCCTTCATTCCTTCTCTTTCCTTCTTTCTTTCCCTCCCTCTTTCCCTCCGTGTTTCTTTATTCCTTTCTTTCCTTCTTTCCTTCCTTCCCTCCTTCTTTACTTCCTTCCCTTTTTTCTGCATTGTCATTTAGCTTTCTGTCATTTAGCTTTTTAGGGGTTTAAGTCCTTTCCACTCCTTTTTGGGGGGCTTTATGAATGATGGTCACTTGTTGGTCTGTCAGGGGTGTAGTGTCCAAATTTCATATGAATTCGTCCAGTGGTTTTTGAGTTATGTTAATCTCACAAACGAACATTACATTTTTATTTATATTAATATAATATCAATTATGAGGAATTTTTAAAAAAGACATTAGAAACTTTAAAAGATCCTAAAAATCTGTGGATGACTCAAACATTCTGAAACTTGGGGGACTTGCAGTGGTAAATGTGTCCAAGTGTGGCCATTTTCATCCCAATAGCCATAAATGATGGAAAGAGGAGCCTCACCATTTTCCCCATTGCTGTCAATGGGTCCAGTCTTCCCGAAGTGAAAACTGAGCTTCTGGCTGATGGATATGAGAAATGGCATTTCTTCCCTCCTGATTTCAGGAACTTTCCAAAAAAAAAATGGAATGGGAGCCCAACTGAAAATGGGACCCAAAACAGGATGGGTTTTTGGATGGATCACACACCCCTAATGTGGATGCACTTCACATATAGTTGCTTTATACTAATGAAGGTGTTTTTGCCCCATTCTATTGGATTTCAACGGATGGGAGAGGTCCTCCATACCCATCAGATTTTCCATTAAGTTCAGCCACCAGATGCTTAGATTCAAGGAGATTTTATCATTGGGATTTTATTGGGAGCAGAAATTCCTTGCAAGTCAGTTCTCTGCAACAGATTCCTAGATTCCAGGGATGAGTCATTCAATGAGCTTTTGTATTTTTCTTTAGCTAGCTCTAAGGAAATCCTAGTGTCCTCTTTAGCACTGTGTCTTTGAAACTGGGAAGAAGGAAATGTATGACAGGATGAATGGATTAAATCCTGTCAGATGTTCTCTGGTTGAATTCTTAGAAAATTCTGCTGTTTCCGTTTTTATTATTAAGAGATGCTTTTGACCTTCTGAGGACACTGAATCATAAAAAAATCTGATTTATTGAAGTGTTCCTCACCAACAACAACCTGTAATTCTGCCAAAGTGGTAATGACCACAAGAAATGACCTACAGTGTCTTTGGAAGTTGTGTCATTTATAAAAATCTGCTTACATTGTGAACAAGCTGTTGAAAACATCAAGGCAAGATAGATAGGCTAGAATAAAGTTTATGGACAGTCATTAATGAAAATTATTAGTATTTATGGATGTTTGTTAAAATTGGCCTTCCTTGTGTAAATTCTTGTTTTTAGATCATGTCTGTGAAACTTTGGCCATCTGGATATTTTTGACTTCTCACTAGAAGGCTCAACAAATATGGCTGATTGTAAGAGATCTTTAGAGTTGTGGTTCAAAACATACCCGGTGCCGTCACACCCAGATCCTATAAAAATAAAACTAAGATGTGCTTCTCTCTTTGTCCGGGCGGAACGCGGTGGTCTTTCTTTAGAAGCTTGAGATTCCCAGCAACTGAGGCTACTACAGGTTTTGAACACCAAAACAGAATATTTATTTCTCAAAGTTCTTGCAAACTTGGCACAGCTTGTCAAAGTTACAAACAAAACAGCCAATTGGTGGAACCATAGAGATATTTCTTTCTTTTTTCTTCAGTTACTGAGGTAGCTCTTCCCCAAAAGGTAGAAAATATCCTGGGATCCTTTCACCCTAACCCTGAGCTGCTATGGTTAGAAAAACAGGTTTTTCCCTATCTATAGCTAAAGGTTAGCTTTGGAGACGAAGTACTGCTCAATAATATTCAATAACTTTTCTATATCTCAATTGCTATCTATAACTCAATTGCTATCTATATCTATCTATCTCAATTAGCTTCTTTATCTATATAATTCAATCACTCAATCACTATCTTTCTATCTATGACTCAATCAGCTTCTCTATATCTTAATAAGCTTTTCTATATCTCAGTCGTACTTACAATGGTTTTCTCAGAGTTACCTGCCTAACCAACAGCACATCTGAAGCTTTCTTTCTCTACTGAAGGAGGCAGGGAAGATTCCAAAATGGAGATCTCAAGCCCAGGAAACAGGGCGGACTCCTAACCCAAAGAGATACTTTCTAAACCAATAGCTGCAAAAAGGCCTTCAGGCTGGCTTTCCAGCCTCTGATGCTATTAACTTTCAGGATGCAGCTAAAATTGTAGCAACCCTGGGGAAATGCAAAAGAATGCTATCCCATGCAGCTGAAAGGCAATGTAAACCACGCTCCTGGAAGACGGGACATACCCCACGTGTTTTAAATCCTGGGGAATCATAGAATCATTAGTTGGAAGAGATCACATGAGTCATTCAGTCCAACCATTTGCCAAGAAGCAGGAAAATTGTATTCAAAGCACCCCCAACAGATAGCCATCCAGCCTCTGCTTAAAAGCCTCCAAAGAAGGAGCCTTCACCACACTCTGGGGCAGAGAGTTCCATTGCCGAACAACTCTCTCACACAGAAAGTTCTTCCTAATGTTCATGTGGAATCTCCTTTCCTGATATGGATTTCTGACTGGTGCCAACCCCCTCATAATATTTTCTGGGCAACATTTTTCAAGTCTTGACTTTTTTCTGGAATTTTAAAAGGGAAGGGGGTCAATCTAACGTCTCTAGGAAGGGTGTTCCATAGCTGAGGGGCCACCACTGAGAAGGCCCTGTCTCTCGTCCCCACCTAACGTATTTGTGAAGCAGGCAGGATCGAGAGCAGGGCCTCACCAGACAATCTGAACATCCTAGATGGTTCATAAGGGGAGATGCATTCAGACCTGTAAGCTGGGCCAGAACCATTTAGGGCTTTATAGGGTAAAGCCAGCAGTTTGAATTGTGCCAGTAGCAGTAGCAGACTGGCAGATGGTGGAGCTGGCGCAACAAAGGAGTTGTATGCTCCCTGAGCACCGCTCCTTTTAGTAATCTGGTTGCCATCCGTTGGACCATTTGAAGCTTCTGGACAGTCTTCAAGGGCAACCCCTTGTAGAGTGTGTTGCAGTAGTCTATACGGGATGTAACCAGAGCATGGACTACCATGGCCAAGTCAGACTTCCCAAGGTACGGGCACAATTGGCGCACAAGTTAAATGAGTCATGCTATGACCAAAGTACAATTGCACCAGTTTAATGTTCTCAGCTTCCAGGGAGAATTAGGACCCGATTAGCTCACTAACTGATGGTTCGTCTGTTTCGTGTCCCATGCTACACAAAGAACAATTCTCCAGCCCCACATGACAAATGAAAAGTACTAGCCATTCATTTCAATGGAGCCTGAATGAGAGAACCCCCAAAGGATCAGATGCTAAACCTGCTGCCTGCAACTATTTATTTGTTGTGTCAGGACAACCAGTCAAATTATATTACATTTCTAACAGAACAAAGCAAACAAACAGACAAAATACAAAATTTGCAAGCTTGGTAGTTGATTAAATGTCCTTTGACCAGTTTCTGGCCACTTGGAGTGCCTCTGGTGTTGCCACAAGAAGGTCCTCCATTGTGCATGTGGCAGGGCTCAGGTTGCATTGCAGCAGGTGGTCAGTGGTTTGCTCTTCTCCACACTCACATGTCGAGGATTCCACTTTGTAGCCCCATTTCTGAAGGTTGGCTCTGCATCTCGTGGTGCCAGAGCGCAGTCTGTTCAGCGCCTTCCAAGTCGCCCAGTCTTCTGTGTGCCCAGGGGAGTCTCTCATTTGGTTGAGGTTCTGGGTTTGAGCCTGCCACTTTTGGACTCTCGCTTGCTGAGGTGTTCCAGCGAGTGTCTCTGTAGATCTTAGAAAACTATTTCTAGATTTAAGTCATTGATGTGCTGGCTGATACCCAAACAGGGGATGAGCTGGAGATGTCTCTGCCTTGGTCCTTTCACTATTGGCTGCTACTTCCCGGCGGATGTCAGGTGGTGCAATACCGGCTAAGCAGTGTAATTTCTCCAGTGGTGTAAGGCGCAGACACCCCGTGATAATGCGGCATGTCTCATTAAGAGCCACATCCACTGTTTTAGTGTGGTGAGATGTGTTCCACACTGGGCATGCATACTCAGCAGCAGAGTAGCATAGCGCAAGGGCAGATGTCTTCACTGTGTCTGGTTGTGATCCCCAGGTTGTGCCAGTCAGCTTTCGTATGATATTGTTTCTAGCACCCACTTTTTGCTTGATGTTCAGGCAGTGCTTCTTGTAGGTAAGAGCACGGTCCAGAGTGACTCCCAGGTATTTGGGTGCGCTGCAATGCTCCAGTGGGATTCCTTCCCAGGTGATCTTCAGAGCTCGGGATGCTTCTCTGTTCTTGAGATGAAAGGCACATGTCTGTGTTTTGGATGGGTTGGGGATCAGCTGGTTTTCCCTGTAATAGGCAGTAAATAAAAAATAGTAAATAAAAAAGTAAATAAAAAAGGTTACTGCCTATTACTGCCTGCAACTGAACAAACATTGTCTGCTGTGTCATTTCTTATAATTTAATTCTATTTATCCGTTCACCTTTAAAATGCTTTTGTGAGTGACACTCATTTGGAAAATGATAATGCCAAAGATTATTCCAGGATTAAGATGTTAAGCAAATAGGAGTTGTGTTAAATAAGCCCGTCCTCACCAACACACGGCAACCGGTTATCTCCGTTATAAATGCATTCAGTAGTTTAAGTACAGCATAAGCCTACGTCTCACTCTCCCAATGCACACACATTAATTTCTGTCCTTTTTTTCTGTTGCAGAGCTCTTAAAAAGAGATAAACAGCATTTATCGGGCCTGGAACAGAAAGTGGAAACACTTGATGTGTTTTTAAGATACTTCCTAAAGAGAAATGCACAAGAAAGAAACTATTTTAAGTGAGGAAAAAGGACCCTTTGAAAGCCATTTCATGCTCCAGGTATCTTCTTCAACTCCACATCTGACACCGATCTCATTTACATGTCCAATAACATCATTATACTATCAGCAATCACAAGCAACATTTTTCTTGTCGGGGAATTATTTCTCAGGATCTGAATCACATTATGGTGTATACCTATCTCTATCATCTATCTATTTATCTTTCTAGCATCTTCCATCTATTTATCTTTTTTTCCCTGTTTCTATGAAAGGATGGCGTTTAAAGACTCTTTGCCTTTTAACCCTTTCTCGTCTCTTTTCGGCTCCAAGAAAAAAAATTGCAGTGCTAATGACTGTGTGCATCTGTGATAAATGGGATTGGAGGCCATATGGAAGTAACAGATTTCCTTTATAATTCTGACAGCGTCTGATTTATGACTGGGGAGCTGTTGTTGTGTAGAAGGCAGGCAAGGCACTATCCGCAATTTTACAAAGTCTTTCTCAAGCTCGCATATTTCATTCATTTCTTGTGTCGTATTTATTTTATGCTAGCGTTGCCCGTGTTATTTGAAAAAGTCATTTTTTTTATTTTACAAAATGCATAAAGCTGTGGGTGAACTATAACTCACATCATGCCAGGTGAATCTGCTGAAACTCCATCAGTAGTTAAAGTTTGTCATGCTAGGCAAGTTTGATCTCAATAAGTGATTGGTGGTGCTCTCTGGCTGCAGAATGAACTACAGAAGTGTTTCTCAACCTGGGGGTAAGGACCCCTGGGGGGGTCACAAGGGGGTGTCAGAGGGGTCACCAAAGACAATAAGAAAAAATAGTATTTTGTGTTGGTCCTGGGGGTTCTGTGTGGGAAGTTTGACCCAATTCTGCTGTTGGTGGGGTTCAGAATGCTCTTTGATTGTCGGTGAACTATAAATCCCAGCAACTACAACTCCCAAATGTCAAGATCTATTTTCCCCAAACTTCATCTGTGCTCAAATTTGGGCATATGGAATATTTGTGCCAAGTTTGGTCCAGGTCCATCATTGTTTGGGTCTACAGTGCTCTCTGGATGTAGGTGAACTACAACTCCCAAACTCAAGGTCAATGCTCACCAAACCCTTCTCGTGTTTTCTGTTGGCCATGGGAGTCCTGTATGCCACGTTTGGTTCAATGACATAATTGGTGGATTTCAGAATGCTCTTTGATTTAGAATGCTCATTGTTTGAGCCCACATTGCTCTCTGGATGTAGGTGAACTACAACTTCCAAACTCAAGATCAATGCCCACCAACCCTTCCAGTATTTTCTGTTGGTCATGGGAGTTGTGTGTTATGTGTACAGATGATTGGTTTTCAGCATACATACACATTGAAGCCTTCCATGTAGAGAACGTCTCGAAACCATTTGCAAAGCATTGCAGGTTGGGAGAAGGGCATAAAATATCCAAGGCATGGAAATTGAGGTCAGTGTCCACTCCAAAGTCCTATTGATTTCAGTCAGACAGATTTAAGCACATGCTTAACTATTCTATTGAGATCAATTGGATGTGAAGCAACCCTTTGTATACAATGGCGTTCCTTTCTTTGGAGAGGCTTAGGCTTGTTATCTTGATTCTTTGTTTCTACATCCTGTTCTTGTTTGGATTGGTGAGATAATTCTGTAATCTATATTGTCATGTGCTAAGGGATTTGGTAGGAGCGGGGTTAAAGTCTCTGGGAGAGATTGGCAGAGCTGGCTGTGCAAGAGGACAAAAAGGCCGGCAGAAGAAACTCTGGGCATCACTAGATGAACTGTTTTGACCCTACAGAGAGTCAGAGAGTAGGCACAGAAGATAAATTGATTTAAAAGAAGCATGAAGATAAATTGATTTTTTTAAAAAGCACGAACTCTGAGGCTCATCAAAGGAAGCAAAAGAGCTTCTTGAATGTAAGCTGGCAGAAAAGAAGGAAAGATCTAGAGCAGAGTGGACAACATGAGCCCTGTGGACTGCATGCAACCCCAGACATTTTTGCAGCTCCCCAAATTCCCATATGTTAGCGTCACCCTAAAAAGAAATCACCAGGACTTTGTAGCCTATTATATTTAAGTACTGTAAATCTATATATATATATATAAATGCTCTGTGCGTAATAAGTACCTTAAAACAAAAGAACCAATGAATGAAATCACACCAAATATGGCAACAAAATGTCTCACAACACAAGGAGTGACCATCACTCAAAAATTATGATTTTGTCATTTGGGAGTTGTAGTTGCTGGGATTTATACTTCACCTATAATCAAAGAGCATTCTGAACTCCACCAACGATGGAATTGAACCAAACTTGGCACACAGGACTCCCCTGACCAACAGAAAACAGTAGAAGGGTTTGGTGGGCAATGACCTTGAGTTTTGGAGTTGTAGTTCACCTACATCTAGAGAGCACTGTGGACTCAAACAATGATGAATCTGGACCAAACTTGGCACAAATACTCAATATGCCCAAATTTGAGCACAGATGGAGTTTGGGGGGAAACAGACCTTGACATTTGCCAAGTGCGAATTTTAACCTACAGTTATGTATAATTATAGATAGGTATTTAAAAGGGTATTTAAAATACTATAACTGGGGGGATGGTAGCCAGCTCAGCTCACTCTGAGCTGGGTTGTCATGGAAAAGGGGCAGAGCCAACTGCCACTTGGCAGGGCAGGCATTTTAAAACGGTGAGTCTGTGGTCTGTGAACTGCAGGAAAGGCTGGTTCTCCTGTGTTGGAAATCAGGAAAGCAGTCTGTAGTCTGTGAACTGCAGGAAAGGCTAGTTCTACTCTATTGAGAATCAGGGAAGCAGTCTGTAGTTAGAGAACTACAGGGAAAGTCTGGTTCTACCATGTTGAGAACCAGGAAGGTTTAGGCTTTTAGCCTGTGAGGTTTAGATAAGTCAAGTTGACTTTTTTAGATTAGTAGATAGTGCATGAGCAAAAAGGGGGAGAAAAACCCAGTAAGCATCTTTACTGCAACAGAAATAATATAAGGAAGCTAGTACCTGAAGTAATCTGTTAAGGAAAGAAACACATTTTGGAGGAAAATAAGTTAAAAACCTGTCTAGTGGAAGGAACAGTCCTCTTAAGAGTTGGTTTATGAAGTGTTATTAATGTAACCTCTAAAAAATGTGCCTTTAAGAGTTGAGAAACATTGAAACCATTAAGCTTCTTCTATACTTCAATAAGCTTGTTACAGTTTCTCTTAAAGCCAAGTGTCTGTTTCAAATACTTTCAAGACAAGCCGCGCTACACATTGAAAAAAGACATATTACAAGCTATTAGCTGTGTTATCAAATTTGTAAATCCATTACAAATAGTAGGAGACCCTGACAAATCAGAGGCGACCCTACTACTTCTGGTGTCGTCTTTATAAAGTGGTGGCATCATTACAAGTGGTTCTCAGCCTGTAGGTCCCCAGGTGTTTTGGCCTACAACTCCCAGAAATCCCAGCGAGTTTACCAGCTGTTAGGATTTCTGAGAGTTGAAGGCCAAAACATCTGGAGACCAACAGGTTGAGAACCACTGGTGTAGACCCATATAATGCAGTTCAATGCAGCTAAAACTGCATTATTTGGCAGTGCAGATCCAGTCTTAGTTGCAGATGTGTAGCTAAACAATGTCTCCTGGCACCAATCCCTCAATTCTCCCTTGAAAACTAGCAAATGAGTGGAGGTGGATTGCCGTATATCAACTGGGGTGCAAGGAGGAGGATGTTTCCAGCTCTCTTACACTAGTGAGTGAGGTTGTGATGAGGAATTGGCCTAGTGCTCCTGCTTCTGACTGTAGCAGCCTCACTCACAGTGGAGGATGATATTTACCATGATGTGGGGTTGGTGAAACCAACCTCCTCAATGACCCCTAGACAAAATAACTTCCATTCATATTATGAACCTCAGCCTGTGAGAAACAGTCCAAGTCAGAATGTTCTTTTCTCCCAAGTAACTGTATTTTTGTAGTATTTTACCCAATTCCTGTTATAATGCATCTAACCTATAAAATGAACAGTCTCTTCAGTGTTCGGTCCCAGCATGCACCAAGTATTCACATTCTTTAAATGCCATCTTCTTCCTTATTTTCTCAATTCTTCATTTGTTTACTCTCAAAAGCGTCTTTGTGACGACCCACATTGAGTTGGACAATATATATTCTTTCTTGTTTGCTTTCTTTCTTGCTTTCTTCCCATGTACATGAGCACTTTAAAACCTCATTTTTCAGGCACTAGAAAAATCTTGGACAAATCCATACACCAATCATGCTCTTGATTACCAAAATAGTCCCTAAAGAACATCGTATTCTTCAAATGAATTGTGTTTGATGGAGCATTTTTTCCTATCACAAATATGTCCGAATTAGTAATACAGGCGCATTACTTGTGTTATGGTACATTAGGGCATTTAAATCCTAGAGTATTTAGAAGAGAACATTTTCCATATATATTTAAAATAAGGTATCTCGCACTAAGCCAGGCTCCACCTTATTGTGGACGATTGTACATAATCATTTGCAATTTTCTCCTGGATTTGGCAGGATAAAAGGTGTCACGGAGCTATCAGCTAAAGCTCGCTCCCATCACTAATTCTAATAGCATTAGTCTCAGTATCTTCACTGAAATATATAAATGAAATCAATTTCTAAGGTTTTGCTATGATTCATAATAAAACATTGCTCTGAAAGAGAAGCACAATAAATATACAGTAAACTCTGATAAACATAATATTTTCATTTTCTCCAATATGATTAATAAAACACTTTCAATGTAGAACAGAAACATGCAGTCACCATATTTTATATACAGCACAAGTTTCCACATCTGCAGCGGATATGGACTTTGCACATGGACATAAAATTGTGGATAATAGTGAACCTGATTGAAATTATCATCATCATTTAATAACTTATTAATCGCCCTCCATCCGAGAATGCTCTAGGCGATTTACAGCTAAATTATAAAAGATAAAATACATACATACAAAAAATAAAAATTAACAGAGATCGAATGCTCTAGTAAAAAGCCAGGTCTTAAGTGTGAGAGTAAAAGGCCCTAAGTCACGCATGGCTCTCATGTAGGGCGGCAAGGAATTCCACAAGGCAGGGGCAGAAATAGAAAAAGCCCATCTGCGTCTGGTCCTTTCCAAGTACACTTCTCTAGGACCTGGTATATGGAGTAAGTCACGTTGGGCTGGTCGTTGCGACCTCCGATGATGGGAGAAGGAGAGGCGGTACGATGGTACGATGGACCCTGGCCCTAAAGAGTTTTAAAGGTCAGAACTAGCATCTTATACAGGCCACGGTACTCAGTAGGAAGCCAATGTAAATGTTGCAGCACTGGTGTTATATGGCATTTCATGGGCGTTCTTGTGAGTAACCTGGCTGCCGCATTCTGAACAATACGAAGTTTTCGGGTCGTAGACATCGGAAGGCCAACATACAGGGCGTTGCAATAGTCCAGCCTAGACGTGACCGTGGCATGGATGACAGTTGCCAGAGCCTCGTCAGATAGGTAGGGTGCCAGTTGCCTCGCTTGTCGTAGATGGAAAAAGGCCTGTTTGCTGGCAGCAGCAATCTGAGCTTCCATTGTCAGCTGTGAGTCCACGATGACACGCAAGCTCTTAACAGTGGTCGATGGAGATAGGGCGGCACCATCGAAGGTGGGTAATGGACGAGTTAGACCTGCTGGGCGGCCATGCCAGAGAATCTCAGTCTTCACTGGATTCACCTTCAGTCTGCTAGCACGTAGCCAGTTTGACAGAGCTTCCCGACATAGGGTGAAATGAAGGACTATTGATTTAAAAATATGATAAAGTTGTTCTGGAGGACCTAGAAAGTAACTAGAGAAACATATGTTTTCATATGTGCATAAATGAAAATGCAGGAAACAGTCCTGTACATACAGGAGTCTTACTGTAATGCCATTCTCCTGCCATAGAATTCAAACCAGAATATTTATTTATTTTATTTACAGTATTTATATTCTGCTCTTCTCACCCCGCAGGGGACTCAGGGTGGATTGCAATGTACATATACATGGCAAACATTCAATGCTATAGACATACAACATATATAGTAGGCTTGGGTGATTTAAAAAATGGTTCTAAACTCGTTTCGTATATAGGGGGCGCTGGCGATTCGATTTTGAAATGATTTCTAAAATTTTCTTGGAAAAAAGATCGGAAATAGCAGAAATCCGAATAGCTTCATTTGCTTCATTAATGGAAGGTGCCCCTCCTTCCCTCCAGAACCGTTAAGTAACTTTGACAAAGTCAGAAAGCCTAAACAAACAGTTTTAAAATCTCGCAGTTTCCCTTCCCTGGCTGGCGGTGAATGGCGCTGAAGAGGGACAAGGTGGGCGTGGCTAAGAACAGCTCTTCCTGAAGGCCACTTGTTGTTGTTTATTTGTTCAGTTGCTCCTGACTCTTTGTGACCTCATAAACCAGCCCACGCCAGAGCTCCCTGTTGGCCGTCACCACCCCCAGCTCCTTCAAGGTCAATCCAGTCACTTCAAGGATGCCATCCATCCATCTGCCCTTGGTCGGCCCCTCTTCCTTTTTCCTTCCATTTTCCCCAGCATCATTGTATTCTCTAAGCTTTCCTGTCTTCTCATTATGTGGTCAAAATACTGCATCTTTGCTTCTAATATCCTTCCCTCCAGTGAGCAGTTGGGTTTTATTTCCTGAAGTATGGACTGGTTGGATCTTTTGCAGTCCAAGGCACTCTCAGAATTTCCTCCAACACCACAATTCAAAAGCATCTATCTTTCTTCGCGCAGCCTTCCCTATGGTCCAGGTCTCACATTCATAGGTGACTACGGGGAATACCATTGCTTTGACTATGCGGATCTTGGTTGCCAGTGTGATGTCTCTACTCTTCACTATTTTATCGAGATTGGTCATTGCTCTCTTCCCAAGAAGTCAACATATTCTGATTTCCTGGCTGCAGTCTGCATCTGCAGTAATCTTTTCATCTAGAAATACAAAGTCTGTCACTCCCTCCACGTTTTCTTCCTCTATTTCCCAGTTGTCAAATCATTCTTGTTGCCATAATCTTGTTTGTTTATGTTTAGCTGCAACTAAGCTTTTGCGCTTTCTCCTTTCACCTTGATTAGAAGGCAGGAGCTTTTGGGCATCAAAGTGGTATCATCTGCATATCTAAGGTTGTTAATGTTTATTCCAGCAATTTTTATCCTAGCCATGCATTCATTAAGCCCTGCACATCACATGATGTGTTCTGCACACAAGTTGAATAGCTTAGTAGTTAGTTAAAATCACTCAACACAGTTATTATCACGGGGTGTCTGCACCCTACTCCACTCGAGAAATTACACTGTTTAGCTGGTATTGCACCACCTGACATCTGCTGGGAAGTAGCAGCCAATAGTGAAAGGACCAAAGCAGTGACATCTCCAGCCCATCCCCTGTTTGGGTATCAGCCAGCATGTCAATGACTTAAATCAAGAAATAGTTTTCTAATATCTACAGAGGCACTCACTGGAATACCTCAGCAAGCTAGAGTCCAAAAGTGGCAGGCTCAAACCCAGTACCTCAATTAATGTCTGACACCAAATGAGAGACTCCCTCCTGGGCACACAGAAAATTGGGCAACTTGGAAGGTGCTGAACAGACTGCGTTCTGGCACCACGAGATGCAGAGCCAACCTTAAGAAATGGGGCTACAAAGTGGAATCCATGACATACGGGTGTGGAGAAGAGCAAACCTGCTGCAATGCAACCTGAGCCCTGCCACATGCACAATGGAGGACCTCCTTGTGGCAACACGAGAGGCACTCCAAGTGGCCAGCTACTGGTCAAAGGACATTTAATCAACTACCAAGATTGCAAACTTTGTGTTTTGTTTGTTTGTTAAAAAATGCAATACAACTGTTTGGTTTGCTCCTGACACGATAAATAAACTCAACACAGTGATCATGCCAGCTGAAACATTACGAGGATTGTAGTTCAAAAAAGTATTGTTTTCCAGCTCTGCCATCACAGATACATGTTAAACTTGACGGCAGTTTTTCAGCTTCCAAATTTTGTGCCCAGCCTGAGGAACCGTCTAAAAAAAGTGTGTGATATATGATTATGACTTCATTTAATGCTGGGGATGGGGAAGACATAGGCCCAGAGAGCCTCACCGAAAAGGGAGCATGGATAATTACAGGCTCAGTGTATCTTCTTCTTGGTTTGGTGTGCAACTCCTACAATAATGTTTGTAATGACAGAGTAGGTTTTTGCTCCTACAAGAATCAGACCACTAACAGAAAAGTGGCATCATAATTAAGAGAGAGAGATTGAGAGAGAAAGAGAAAGGTTAGAACATTTGGCTGGATTGCTTGATTATACCACTAAGTTCCCATCAACACTATAATTAAAGGAGCAGTTCTCAAAACATTTGAACTCATCCCCCAGTCTAAACTCACTTTCCTATCTCTCCAGTCCCTAGCAGCACACAGAATACTTATCTATATATAAATTAAAACGTAATGTTCGTTTGTGGGATTAACATAACTAAAAACGCACTGTACGAAATGCCGCCAATTTTGGCCACAAGACACCTCTTAACCCAAGGCGTGACCATCACTTTAAAAAATTGATTTTGTCCTTTGGGAGTTGTAGTTGCTGAGATTTATAGTTCACCTACAATCAAAGAGCATTCTGAACTCGACCAATGATGGAATTGAACCAAACTTGGCACACAGAACTCCCATGACCAACATAAAACACTAGAAGGGTTTGGTGGGCATTGACCTTGAGTTTGGGAGTTGTAGTTCATCTACAGCCAGAGAGCACTTTGGACTCAACCAATGATGGATCTAGACCAAACTTGGCACGAATATTCCATATGCCCAAATATGAACACAGATGGGGTTTGGGGAAAATAGATCTTGACATTTGGGAGTTGTAGTCCCTGGGATTTATAGTTCATCTACAATCAAAGAGCATGCTGAACCCCACCGACAGAATTGGGGCAAACTTCTCACACAGAACCCCCATACTTAAGGCCATGCAGTCCAACTCCCTTCATCAGGGCAAAAAAACGTAATCAAAGCCCTCCTGACAAAGAGCCATACAGTCATAGATATAGGTAGATATATATGATTCACACACACAGAGATATAATATGATAGGTTTGAAAGGGACCCCTAACATGTGTGCATGTTCCAGAGTAGGCAAACCAGACAATCTCCACATCCACACTGACAAAAAACAGCAAGAAATACTGTTTACCCACAAGCATAAAGACATTACATATATTAGAAATCAACACTTTTTCGTTACTTTAGTTTTCAGATCACCAGACTTGGCAACAGCAACACGTGGCAGGGGACTGCTAGTGCCAAATAAATGTATCTGTGGATCTCTGTGCATGTATGTAAATTTGGACACTGAATTTAAGATTCCAAAATAAGACTTTGAAGAAGTTGTACTAGAGTGTCCTTTAAAACTAAAATTATATATCAAAGGGTGGAGGAAAATAGGTCAGGGATGAGCAAAATGTGGTCACTTTGGCCATTTTGTTGCTCTTCTTCTTCCATTTACTGCTGCCAAAATTCTTCTTTCTGGCAATTCTAGTTGAAACAGTTGCAGGGCTGGATTACGACCTTTAGAGGCCCAAGTGCTTGAAAGTAGGGCTGGGCGGTTTCGTTCGTTAATTTCGTAATTCGTTATTAATTCGTTATTTTTTTATAACGAAGCGATATTGAACCATTCAGGAGCAACTAAAAAACTAAACGAATTTTTCCAATTCGTTTCGTAATTGTTTCGAAATTGTTTCGTAATTGTTTCGAAATTGTTTCGTTATTATTTCGTTATTATTTCCGTATGTCTGGTGCAAGTTTTATAGTCGTTGTTTGTTTTATCAGTGAAAAAAATTATCACACCAACAGTCAACAACAGAGGGAGAGGGAAGCTTCAGAAGTTCCCCCTGTCCCAT
Source organism: Anolis sagrei ordinatus (assembly GCF_025583915.1). Taxonomy (NCBI): domain Eukaryota; kingdom Metazoa; phylum Chordata; class Lepidosauria; order Squamata; family Anolidae; genus Anolis; species Anolis sagrei. The sequence continues at coordinate 12,858,287 of NW_026847993.1, read as the reverse complement.
TTGGAGGGTTTTTTAGCGTATTGCGCAATTGCGTCCGCCATTAACGAATCGATTCATTATTGTTTCAAAACTGTTTCGTAATTTCCGAAATTTCGTAAATATCGAACTTTTTAAAAGAAAAATTTCTGAATTCATTTAAATATCGAAACGCAAAACCCCCCTAAAAACGAATCGAGTTTAGAAACAAATTTTTCTGTGGTTGGACAGCCCTACTTGAAAGATTTTGGTGCCCCCAGATATGTTGTTGTTGTTTATTTGTTCAGTTGCTTCTGACTCTTTGTGATCCCTTGGACCATACCACGCCAAATCTCCCTGTTGGCCATCACCACACCCAGCTCCTTCAAAGTCAAACCAGTCACTTTAAGGATGACATCTACCCACCTTGCCCTTGGTCGGTCCCATTTCCTTTTTCCTTCCATTTTCCCCAGCATTATTGTCTTCTCTAAGCTTTCCTGTCTTCTCATGATGTGGCCAAAATACATCATCTTTGCCTCTACCATCCTTCCCTCCAATGAGCAGTCGGGCTTTATTTCCTGAAGTATGGACTGGTTGGATCTTCTTAAGGTATTCTCAGACTTTTCCTTCTTAAGGCATTCTCAGACATCTCTCAGCCTTCACTCAGCCTTAATGGAGAGAGATATGATCACGAAGGTGGGTTCCAAACCGTTTAAAGGTGATAACCTTGAATTGGGACTGGAAAATAAACAGCAGTTAGCGAAGCTCCTTAAACAGGGGGTTGAACCCCCCCCCCCCGACTCTGGAACTCATTGCCTGGAGAAATTAGGAAAGCCCCTACCCTAGAAACCTTCAAAAAGAACCTTAAAACCTGGCTCTTCTGCTGCACCTTTGGTGAGTAGGTATACAATCTCACATTATTGCTTAGCCTCAACATTCTGTCATTGGAGCATACGAGCCTGCCCCCCACCCCGTGGGAAAGCTTGATTCCACAACCCCCGCTATAATGAACCCTCCTCAGCAAATAACCTGCTTTTCTTTTATCTTCATTCATTTTTAATTAGTTTTTCTTTTAATAATTATGTGTAGCCCACTCATTGTCACTATATTTGTGTTTGTGTTTGTGTCGCACCGGGATTGTGGCACAGCTGGCTGACTATCAGCTGTATTAAGATCACTCTGACCAAAAGGTCATGAGTTCGAAGCCAGCCCGGGTTGGAGTGGGTTTCCAACCAATTGTGTAGCCTGTTGTCGACCTTTGCAACCCGAAAGACAGTTGCATCTGTTAAGTAGGAAAATTAGGTACCACCTTAAAGTGTGGGGAGGCTAAATTAACTGATTTATGAGGCCATAAAGAAAACTCCAGCAAAGCATTCCAGCGGGGAAGCATGCGGGGAATGCGGAAGTGCTTCATCAGCATCGCAGATGGACAATGAAAGCAACAGCTCCCCTGGCGGCCAGAAAAAGTTAAATAGCATCTGTGCATGTCTGTATATGTTTGTATGTCAAAAATTGGCATTGAATGTTTGCCATATATGTGTACACTGTAATCCGCCCTGAGTCCCCTGCGGGGTGAGAAGGGCGGAATATAAAAGCTGTAAATAAATAAATTTATTGTAATATTATATTGTAATATTATATGTAATTATGATGTTGTTGTTTATTATTTGCATTTTCGGTTTGCGTTTTCGGTTTTACTCTGTTGTAATTTGTTGTTTGAGCTTGGACTCATGTGAGCTGCTCCAAGTCCCCATTGGGGAGATGGTGGTGGGGTATAAATAAAGATTATTATTATTATTATTATTATTATTATTATTATTATTATTGAGCGCTCCCTGTAACTCACCCCAGTTATTAATCTGGCTGCCGAGCGTTGGACGTGTTGTAATTTCTGGGCCATCTTCAAGGGTAGCCCCACGTAGAGTGCATTCCAGTAGCCCAGTCTAGAGGTAACTAATAGGGCTGGGCGGTTTCATTTCATAATTTCGTAATTAGTTAAAAATTCGTTATTTTTTTTGATAATGAAGCGATTTTGAACCATTCAGGAGCATCTAAAAAACGAAACGAATTTTTCAATTCATTTCGTAATTGCTTCGTATTCGTTTCGTATTCGTTTTGAAATCGTTTTGAAATCATTTCGTTATTATTTCCGCATGTCTGGGGCAAGTTTTATAGCTGTTGTTTGTTTAATCAGTGAAAAAAAATTATAAATATCACACCAACAGTCAACAACAGAGGGAGAGGGAAGCTTCAGAAGTTCCCCCTGTCCCATTTGGAGGTTTTTTAGCGTATTGCGCGGTCGCGTCCGCCATTAACGAATCGATTCGTATTCGTTTTGTATTATTCCGTAATTTTACGAAATTTTGTAAATATCGAACTTTTTTAAAGAAAAATTTTGGAATTCATTTAAATATCGAAACGCAAAAAACCCCAAAAAACGAATCGAGTTTAGAAACAAATTTTTCCGTGGTTGCCCAGCCCTAGTAACTAACTAAGGCATGGACCATTAAACTTGCTTTCATAATTTGGTGCTTTTGTGAATTACTCACTACATTTTTTTTTATTTATATTTGTGGAAATGGGTCATAGGGAGATCTTGCATCTTGTGCTCTTTCAGTCCATATCATAAAACACTTGCCAGCTGAAATGTAAACTAGAATCTCTCATCATTAATTATTTCCCATGCAATACAATTGTGAACGATTCTAGCAATCAAAAACTTCCCATGATGGAGCCAAGGCTAAGGAAGATTTTGATAGCACTACATCCTTTTTATATACATTTGTCCCAGATCTTTAGTATAGTGTCATGAGTTAGAACAGACGTCCTTGACATCATTCTGTCTTTTTTATCTGCCACAATCCATTTTCTCAGAGGAATCGGACTATCGTGGTGTTCTATATGCCAGCAAAGATTACCATCTTTTTCATCCCAACATAACTCAGTTAATATTGTCGTTTGGGTAATATTTTGTGATGTTTGGAAGACCTAAGCCTCCATCCTTCACTTTCTTTCTATATTGTATTACTTCTTAAACTCGAGGCTTTATTCTAGCAGGAAAAGTGAAACAAAAGACTTTCAAAAAGAGATTTGAGAATGACATTGCTGAATTAATTTTTCAAAAGTCAGTTGCATCATCTATGAATTGAATCAAGATTATAGGTTTTTACCATACCTTGGCTGCAATCCTGCATGGCTCAATATAGCATGAGGAACTATGTTTCACTCAACTATGGATATTCTGTACTTTCAGGTATCCAGAGAGCACTGTGGACTCAAACAATGATGAATCTGGACCAAACTTGGAACAACTACTCAATATGCCCAAATGTGAACACTGATGGAGTTTGTGGAAAATAGACTTTGACATTTGGGAGTTGTAATTGCTGGGATTTATAGTTAACCTACAATCAAAGAGCACTCTGAACCCAGCCCATAATGGATCTGCACCAAACTTGGCACACAACCTACATGGCCAGCACTGAATATTGGTGGGGTTTGGCTGTTTTTGAATTCTGGGAGTTGTAGTTCACCACCACCAAAAAGGAAGAGAAGGACAGGTGGGGAGATCTTCAGCCTTCTCTGCTGAAGGGAATCCTAAGAAATATGTGTTTTCTGATGTTCTTTGGTGACCCCTCTAAAAGAGGATTCTGAACCCCACCAACAATAGAATTGGGCCAAACTTCCCACACAGAACCCCCATGACCAACAGAAAATACTGGGAGGGTTTGGTGGGTATTGACCTTGAGTTTGGAGTCGTAGTTCACCTCCATCCAGAGAACATTGTGGACTCAAACAATGAAGGATCTGGACCAAACTTGGATGAATACTCAATGTGCTCAAATGTGAACACCGCTGGAGTTTGTGGAAAATAGACATTGACATTTGAGAGTTGTAGTTGCTGGGATTTATAATTCACCTACAATTAAAGGGCATTCTGAATTCAACAAATGTTGGAATTGGACCAAACTTGGCACACAGAACTCCCATGACAAACAGAAAATACTGGAAGAGTTTGGTGGGCATTGACCTTGAGTTTTGGAGTTGTAGTTCATCTACATCCAGAGAGCACTGGGGAAACACACCTTGACATTTGGGAGTTGTAGTTGCTGGGATTTATAGTTCACTTACAATCAAAGGGCATCCAGAACCCCACTAACAATAGAATTGGGCCAAACTTCCCATACAGAACCCCCATGATGAACAGAAAATGTGTTTTCTTATAGTATTGGTGACCTCTTGACACCCTGTTGTGAACCCCCCCCCCCCCCGGGGTCCCGACCCCCAGGTTGGGAAAGGCTGATTTAGACCCTCAGCATCCCTACAGGGGAAGAGAGGAGTCATGGACTATTGGGGAACATTGATGCAGCAGAGGCACACTCAATTTAGTTCATGTTTAGCTTCTTAACCACAATGCAATGCGCTTCCTCTGAAAACAAACCCTATGTTGTTGTAAGCATTTTTTTCTTTTCAGAATAAATGAACAGGTACTGTGGTAATGGCAAGTAATATCTCACAAGTTTCCTAAGTAGGTAGAGTAACCTTCTTACATGTAATTAATGGCAGTACAAACCTCCAGAGAGCCATTCATAAATTCCATGATTATTGACCTCCAAAGGAACTGCATTTCACTGATTACACTGATCACAGATAGAAGTAAAATGGTCCTGGGCTGCAAACTAAAATATTAATTCTGATTTTTTTAGGGGGGGGGGGTACAGGGAGGTCAAAGAAATCACATGCCTAGTACATATTCTAAAGCCTTTGACTGTGTGGATCATAATAAATTATGGCAAGTTCTTGGTGGGATGGGCATCCCAAGCCACCTTGTCTCTCTCCTGAGGAATCTGTACAAGGACCAAGTAGCAACAGTCAGTGAACTGACCATGGAACAACAGACTGGTTCAAGATTGGAAAAGGCGTACGGCAAGGTTGTATCCTCTCACCCAACCTTGTATGCAGAACACATCATGTGATGTGCGGGGCTTGACGAATGCAAGGCTGGGGTGAAAATTGCTGGAAGAAACATTAACAACCTTAGATATGCAGATGACACCACTTTGATGGCCGAAAGCGAGGAGGAGCTGAGGAGCCTTCTAATCAAGGTGAAAGAAGAAAGCGCAAAAGCCGGGTTGCAGCTAAACATCAAAAAAACCAAGATTATGGAAACAAGAATGATTGACAACTGGAAAATAGAGGGAGAAAACGTGGAGGCCGTGACAGACTTTGTATTTCTAGGTGCAAAGATTACTGCAGATGCAGACTGTGGCCAGGAAATCAGAAGACGCCTACTTCTTGGGAGGAGAGCAATGTCCAATCTTGATAAAATAGTAAAGAGTAGAGACATCAGACTGGCAACAAAGATCCGCCTAGTCAAAGCCATGGTATTCCCTGTAGTAACCTACGGATGTGAGAGCTGGACCTTAGGGAAGGTCGAGCGAAGGAAGATCGATGCTTTTGAGGTGTGGTGTTGGAGGAAAGTTCTGAGAGTGCCTTGGACTGCGAGAAGATCCAACCAGTCCATCCTCCAGGAAATAAAGCCCGACTGCTCACTGGAGGGAAGGATACTAGAGACAAAGTTGAAGTACTTTGGCCACATCATGAGGAGAAAGGAAAGCCTAGAGAAGACAATTATGCTGGGGAAAGTGGAAGGCAAAAGGAAGAGGGGCCGACCAAGGGCAAGATGGATGGATGGCATCCTTGAAGTGACTGGACTGACCTTGAAGGAGCTGGGGGTGGTGACGGCCGACAGGGAGCTCTGGCGTGGGCTGGTCCATGAGGTCACGAAGAGTCGGAGATGACTGAATGAATGAACAACAACAGTACATAAGCACTTTTGTTTCTACATGAAAGTAACCAAAAGAGTCCCATTTGAATTTCAGTTGCATATAAACATTTACCTTTGTTGGGTTGTTGTAGGTTTTTCGGGCTATATGGCCATGTTCTAGAAGCAATCTCTCCTGACGTTTCGCCTCCATCTATGGCAAGCATCCTTAGAGGTTGTGAGGTCCGAAGGCGTAACATCTATACAGGATTCCAGATGCTTACGTTGCATCTCCTGCAATTCATATGTGCAAATTTTTTTGGAAAAATTAAAAGACACATTTAGAAATCAAGATTATTTTGAACCTACGATTTCATTTGCTATTGGTAGTTTAAGAGTTTGGGTTGGAACGTGGTCTCCTGTCAGCCTGTGCAGAACAGAGGAGGAGGAATGATTGTATCTGCCGAAAGCGTGTATGAAACACTTTCTGTTGCTTTTCTTATTTGTAGTATAGTCACAGTGTATGCTGGAGTTCCACAGATGCTGTTTAACCCATCCCTATTATCACAGTGACCTTAACCAGCTAGGCAGTTCACAGAGCGAGTACTAAACAGAGCATGAGATGAATGTAATGGCTTACTAGGGTGTGCTCTATTGCAGAGGGAAAGCACCTGTGGAGTAATGTATTTACCTTCGTTCCATTGAATGAATGTGTTGAAAATGCTTTCAACAAATGGAGGGCACAGTTGTGGGAAAGAGTTTGAGTGTTTTACATGTTTCTGGAAAGAAGGAATTTAAAGCAGGACAGGCTAAAACCTTGGAGTGTCAGTACCACCCAGCATCATGAATGGAAGATTTCATCATGAAGACAGATTATGATTTTAATATGTGTTTCTGTTCGCCCCCCTAATAAAGTGGCATGAAAATGTTAACATCCAAAATGGTCAGCGTTACTGTCGAAGGCTTTCATGGCTGGAATCACTAGGTTCTTATAGGTTTTTTCGGGCTATAGGGCCATGTTCTCGAGGCATTTCTCCTGACGTTTCGCCTGCATCTATGGCAAGCATCCTCAGAGGTAGTGAGGTCTGTTGGAAATAGGAAAATGGGTTTATATATCTGTGGAATGACTGGGGTGGGGCAAAGAGCCCTCTGCTGAAGCTACGTGTGAATGCTCTCTGCTTCAGCTCTCTGTATAGTTGTATGGATTGGTTGCTTGTAGCTGTCAATCAGTACTGTTTGGCTCCACCTCTTCCTGCAAGAGGGGAGAACTTCCTTTTTCTCTTCATTCTGCCATCAGAGTTCCTGCAACATGGACGTAAGAGACTTGATTCCAAAAGACCCTGATTTAAGTTACCTCTTAGTACCACAGTTCTGAGGCTTTTTACCCCTGGGACTCATGCTTTATGTCCAGATCATCCTGGACAATTATTGAGGAGACGCAGGCACCTTCAAGCCAGTTTTTTTTGGCATCCTGAATCTTCAAAACATAGGCCATCTGAACTGGGGTTGTGGTTTGCTCCGGCATTCACAGCCATTGAAGAAAGAGGAAATTTGGTGAGGCTTCTCAGCTTCAAACCCCTTGGACCCAGGACTGATTGAGACTGTAATGTATGTTTTCCTTCACCCCTCTAAAGTTTTCCAGCTCATTGCTTTGAAGAAATGATTTTGTGATAAATAAACTTATCTTGAGCTATTTACTGCATTTTGGGTTTTTGGGAGTTCCAGTTTCCTAAAGGAGGGCAAGAAGCAATCCCTTGGGGGAAAGATGCCACGTCCATCCCTCCTTCATTAAGACTAATAGCCCCCAAGCGCGACAGCACAGTCAGTGAAAATGGAGATGGAATTATTCTTTAATAACCATTGGCTGAAAACTTATCCTAGCCAGAGACTTCGGCCTTGAATGCCTGGTTTAGAATTAGCCAGGCTAGCAGACATCATAGGTGGACAACACAATGCAAGCTGAGGGCCGTGAAAAGGATGCTCTTTTTAAATTAGCACCACATGCTGGGGAGCCCGGATAAAAGGTGACACTTGGACAGCAGGTGATCATGGACCCTTAACTACTGCTGACTGTAGCTTGAGGCTCCTGGTTTTCAAGCCTTTACGTTGAGAGCCTGAAGTGACCAGACATCACCGCAAATGATTTTATAAAGGTTCCGACAATGGGGATGTTGGAACCATAAAAGGATTATGTTAGAGTTATCTAGTAATAGAAAAGATACAGGTTGAGCCTCTCCAGAATTCTGAAATCTGAAGTACTCCAAAATCTAGAACTGTTCATATAGGTTGCTGGGACAATGGCATCTTTATTTATTTGGGGTGCTTTTACCCCGCCCTTCTCACCCCGAAGGGGACTCAGGGCGGCTTACAGAAGCAAGGCACAATTCGATGCCTGCAGTACAAAACAATCAAGACACAAAATTACACAATTACACAGTTACATCACACTAGTTCATGCATTATATCAATAAAATCAATAAAATCAATAAAAAAACCCCAATACAAACCCAGTTCCTCTATTACATGGTCAGCGATCGCTAACTCATAGTTCTAGTTTTCCGTTCCACTTCATCAATCCTGTTGGTCTTATTCACCTGATTGTCTTATTTAATTGCCTGGTTGCCCAAAGGCCTGGTCCCATAACCACGTCTTCACCCTCCTCCTGAAGGAGAGGAGGGATGATGATGCCCTGATTTCCCCCGGGAGTGAGTTCCACAGGTGAGGGGCTACCACTGAGAAAGCCCTGCTCCTTGTCCCCACCAGCCTCACTTGTGAGAGTGGTGGGGTCGTGAGCAGGGCCTCCTCAGATGATCTTAGATTTCGTGGTGGGATGTAGAGGGAGATACGTTCGGACAGATACACTGGACCGGAACCGTACAGGGTTTTGTAGGTCAAAACCAGCACTTTGAATTGTGCTCGGAACTGAACTGGCAGCCAGTGGAGCTGACATAACAGGGGGTGGTATGCTCCCTGTATGTTGCTCCGGTGAGCAATCTGGCTGCCGCTCATTGGACTAATTGAAGTTTCCGAACAGTCTTCAAGGGCAACCCCACATAGAGTGTGTTGCAGTAGTCTTTTCGGGATGTAACGAGCGTGGACCACTGTGGCCAGATCAGAGTTCCTAAGGTACGGGCGCAACTGGTGCACAAGTTTTAATTGCGCAAAAGCTCTCCTGGCCACCGCCGAGACCTGGGGTTCCAGGCTCATTGTTTGTCGTCCGCATATTGACTGCTATCAATATGCGGACGACACCCAGGATCACTCCCATCTTTGCATTCTAGAGGTTCAGTGTTTGCAAAAAAACCCCCCCAAACATTTAAATATTGTTTAAAATTACTCTCAGGATATTTATTTATTTATTTATTTATTTATTTAAAACATGTATATTCCACCCTTCTCACCATGAAGGGGACTCAGGGCGGAGCACAGCATATATACGGCAAACATTCAATGCCGGGACACAAATTCTTATATACATACATAAACATTAAAAACATTTAAGGCTTTTCGCAGGTCCTACGAATCAGCAGTCAAGGACGCTAAAAAAATCTTACAATTCCTCCTTAATAGCCTCTGCTAGATCGCGCCCAGCGCAATTATTCAAAATTGTTCATGCTTTGATCAGTCCGGCTCCCTTAGTCCAGAACCCAGCAACCACGGCTCTTACAGCAGTGGCATTCTAGAAGTTTTTCACTGATAAAATCACCATGCTTCGGCAGGAACTGCCCCCTACAGTCGATACCTTGAGTGAACTCGAGAATTTGTGGCTGCTTAGTGGGCCTATCTTTGACCGATTTACTCCGCTTGACAGGGAAGATGTTGCCGGAATCCTGGCTGCTGCAAAACCAACCACCTGTTCCCTTGATCCATGCCCCTCTTGGCTGGTTAAGAGCTGCCTGGAAGGTCTACTCAATCTGTTGAGTAATATAATGGCTCAACCTAAAAGAGGCAAGGGTTCGTCCCTTGCTAAAGAAGCCTAGCTTGGATCCCATGACCCTTGCCAGTTATCGTCCTGTCTAACCTTCCATTCTTAGGCAAGGTGATAGAGCGGGCTGTACTGGGACAATTGCAACAATTTTTGGATGACACAGGAGGCCTGGACCCTTCCTAGTCAGGTTTCCGCCCTGGCCATGGGACGGACACAGTCCTGGTTGCTCTTACAGATGAACTTCGTCACCAGTCTGATAACGGCGGATCAGCGCTACTGGTACTTCTCAACCTTACCTCAGCGTTTTACACCGTTGACTACGATCTAATGATTCACCGTCTTGCCATGTCCAGAGTTCGCGGTCATGCCCTCAATTGGTTCGACTCATTTCTCCGAAACCGGAGCCAATGCGTGGAGTATATGGATCAAGTCTCTGAAAGATCTCCCCTCCTATGTGGTTTACCCCAAGGTGCAATTCTCTCCCCTCTTCTCTTCAACATCTATGTTAGACCCCTTGCTAGTTTGGCTCAGAGTTTCGGCCTAGACTGCTATCAATATGCGGACGACACCCAACTCCTTCTGCGCTTGGAGCCTGAAGCAACGTCAATACCAGACAATTTCACCTTATGTCTGGAGGCTCTGTTGAACTGGCTACGTGCTAGTAGACTGAAGGTGAACCCAGCGAAGTCTGAGATTCTCTGGCATGGCCGCTCGATTGGTCTGACCCATTTGCTACCCACCTTCGATGGTGCTACCCTATCTCCTTCGCCTACCGTTAAAAGCTTGGGTGTCGTTTTGGATTCACAGCTGACAATGGAAGCTCAGGTCGCTGCTGCCAGCAAACAGGCCTTTTTCCATCTACAACAAGTGGATACCTATATGATGAGGCTCTGGCAACAGTCATCCATGCCACGGTCATGTCTAGGCTGGACTATTGCAATGCCCTGTATGTTGGCCTTCCGATGTCTATGACCCGAAAGCTCTGTGTTGTTCAGAATGCGGCAGCCAGGTTGCTCACAAGAACACCCATGAAATGCCATATAAAACCAGTGTTGCGGCATTTACATTGGCTTCCAACTGATTATCGTGGTCTATATAAGATGCTAGTTCTGACCTTTAAAATTCTTTACGGCCAGGGTCCATTGTATCGTAGGGACCGTCTCTCATTCCCCCATCATTGGAGGTTGCAACGACCATCCCAACGTGACTTACTCTATATACGGGTCCTAGAAAAGTGCACTTGGAAAGGACCAGACGCAGGGCTTTTTCTATTTCTGCCCCTGCCTTGTGGAATTCCTTGCCGCCCTACATGAGAGCCATGCGTGAGTTAGGGCCTTTTACTCTCGCACTTAAGACTTTGCTTTTTACTAGAGCTTTTGATCTATGTTAATTTTATCAATATCTGTATGTATGTATTTTTATCCTTTACAATTTTAGCTTGTAAATCGCCTAGAGCATCTTGGATGGAGGGCGATTAATAAGTAATTAAATGATGATGATGATGATGATTTATCAAAATATTAAAATACACCATTTAAAACCTTCCTAGTCATCCGCGTCAAATCTAATTGGCCTGGTCATCTTTCCTGAAACCTGGTCCCACAGCCAAGTTTTTACCATCCTTCTGAAGGACAGGAGGGAGGGGGCCCACCTGATCTCAACAGGAAGGGAGTTCCATAGTCGGGAAGCAATCACTGAGAAGGCCCTGTCTCTCATCCCCATCAATTGTGCCTGTGACAATGGCGGGACAGAAAGCAGGGCCTTCCCAGAGGATCTTAATCTCTGTGATTGTACATAGGGGGAATTATGTTCAGACAGATAATTTGGGCCAGGGCCGTTTAGGGCTTTATAGGCCAAAGCCAGCACTTTGAATTGTGTCCAGTAGCAAACTGGCAGCCAGTGGAGCTGGCGTAACATGGCAGTTGTATGTTCCCTGTATGCCACCCCAGTTATTAACCTGGCTGCCATTCGTTGGACTATTTGAAGCTTCCGAGCAGTCTTCAAAGGCAACCCCATGTAGAGTGTGTTGCAGAAGTCTATCCTAGATGCAATGAGATCATGGACCACCAGGGCCAAGTTTGACTTCCCAAGGTACGGGCGCCGCGGGTGCACAAGTTTAATTGTGCAAAAGCTCCCCTGGCCACAGCTGCAACCTGGGATTCCAGGCTCAGCTATTAATCCAGGTCTACATAGGGACCACCAAACACAACATTGCCCAAACATGAATCAAGGAACATGAAAGGCACTGCAGGCTACTTCAACCAGAGAAATCAGCCATAGCAGAGCACCCTTGAACCAACCTGTACACAGCATATTATCTGAGAACACAGAAATGCTGAACCACTCTAACAACCACCATGTCAGACTACACAGAGAAGCCATTGAAATCCACAAGCTTGTGGACAATTTCAACAGAAAGGAAGAAACCATGAAAATGAACAAAATCTGGCTACCAGTATTTAAAAAAACTCTAAAATCACAGCAGCAAAACAACAGAGGGGAAACAATCAGGGACATCTAATCACTTCTCAACAAAAGATTGACCTAGGCACCAACAAGCCACACCAAACAACTGCCAGGCCATCAAAGGCTAATCAAGGTGGTCAGTTGAAACATTCACACCTAGCTCCAGCAGACAAGAGTTCTTTATCCCACCCTGGTCATTCCACAGATGTATAAAGCCATTTTCCTTGTTCCAACAGACCTCACTACTTCTGAGGATGCTCGCCATAGATGCAGGCGAAACGTCAGGAGAGAATGCCTCTAGAACATGGCCATATAGCCCGAAAAAAACTGTATGTATTATGTGATGATGAAAATAGTCTGGATCCACAAAATCTGACTCTTGTTTGAAAACTGTTATGAAAACTCTGTTGTCATGGTCTGTATAGTAGGATAAATGGAACGACAAAGGAAAAAGCCATGTTCCAGGAGGACCCACTTGGGAGTGTGACAAGGAAGCAGAGGAAGGAAGTCAAGGCTGAACTTCTTGGTTGCTTCCTAACTTGCAGAGAGCCTTCATTGTTTGAATGATAAAGGTCTCTTTCCCACAACCCTGCCTTCCTGCCGTACAATTTCTATCTAATGAAATAACGCCACACACATTCAGAGCAAAATCTTTTGGAGTGACCTTAAGCCTCTCTTTCTCTCAAAATAAAGGAGAGAGGAACCTTCGTTCCATAAATCAGCCTAAGTGAAAAAATCTCATCTTTTTTTTTCACTCTCTCTCAGAGAACTTTGGCATGAAAAAAAAAACTCTACATAGAAAGGGACAGCTGCAATTTCCGTTACATTTCCTTGCAATAAAAATCAAACTAGTATTTCAAGGATAGGCACAATCCAGGCAAAATTATAGAAAGTTCTGTTGATTTGCATGGAAGGGTGACTTCAGGCGGTTTACAAGGCAAAATTCAATGCCACCAAAAAGACAATTACAATATTAAAAATGTTAACATCAATAAAATCATAACACTGTAATAAAACATAATTCAATAAATACTCATTAAAACAATGTCCAGTCCCATCATGTAGTTGTTCCGTTCTTAAGTCCGTTATTCAGTATTTGCAAATGTCTGCTTGAATAGCCATGTCTTAAATTTCTTCCAAAATGCTAGAAGCGAAGAAGCTGATCTGATCTCCCTAGGAAGGGTATTCCATGGCCGAGGGGCCACCACTGAGAAGGCCCTGTCTCTCATCGCTGCCAGCCGTGCTTGTGATGATGGCGGGACCGAGAGCAGGGCCTCTCCAGACGATCTTAAAATCCTGTTCCATTCTTCACTGAAATAAATACTATAATAGAGAATTCGCCACTGGTGGGATCAGTTACTGTTCAGAATACAGTAGGCTTGTGCATTCCACATAAACTGCAATCCATGCTGGTGTCCCAGATTTTGGTGGGGACCCTGATCCATTTTTCGGGAGCCTCCCAAATTTGGGAGGGCTTTGTTGATGTTTATTTGTTCAGTTGCTTCCGACTTCGTGACCTCATGGATCAGTCCATGCCAGAGCTCCCTGTTGGCCGTCACCACCCACAGCTCCTTCAGAGGGCAGATATCCGCTTTCGCTCTGGGGTACTGAAATATTCGTTTTCTATCTGGCCCATTAATGGAGGGGGTTTCCCAGTCTCCTCTTCTCATCATTTTAGACATTTAAGCTGTTTCTACTCTAGAGGAGAGGTACTTCAGGCAGGTGCCTGCACATTCCCTCCTGGGCCTACACCACACCACGCACTCTTTCCAAGGCTATTAAAGGAGGGCTTCTTAAAGCTGTTTCTACTCTACAGGAGAAGCTTTGCAGGCACTGGCATGCACATTTCCTCTCCCGTGCCTGCACCATGCCACACACTCTTTCCATTGGCATTTTAAGGAGGTTTCCTCACTTCCAGAAAAGGAAGAGTGATGACCTGGAACTATCCTCTTTGGGCTTCCTTTAAAAAACCCTCTTTTTTCCTCGCATGCTTCAATCTCCTTTCTACTTTGGGTTTAAACCTTCTTTACAGCTGTTTCTACTTTCTACTCTAAAGGAGGTAGTAGTTTTCAGGGAATGAGGGTTTGCTTTTTGTTTTCTGGGATTAATAAAAAAAGATTAAACTGTGATGCCAAAAGCAAAGGAGGAGCCAAGATTAGTTGGGTGGATTTTTGTACCAAAAGGGCCCTTCCCGTTATGTGCTTCTGAAGGTACTGAAGGAAAACAGATCTGTGCACAAGTCTAGAATACAGTCAACTCTTTGTATCTATGGATTTCATGGTTAGTAAAAATGTGGAAAAGGAAAATACCATTGTTGTTGTTGTTGTTGTTGTTGTTGTTGTTTCCGGTATTTCTATCCTGTTCCTTTTCAACCCCTGAAGGGGGACTCAGGACGGCTTACTTTTGGCAGCAATTTGATGCCACTGCATATAAGACAGCAATATAACAACAATTTAAACAATAAGTCAAACATTCATTAAAACAGTAAAAAACGGAATTAATAGCCATAACATCATTCCAGTCAATTCCATATCCAATTCCATGTCCAAAGTGCTATCTATGTCTGTTGTCTCAGAACCACGACTTCAGTTTCTTCCTAAATGACAGGAGAGATGGAGCCAATCTTACCTCAGTGGGAAGCGACTTCCACAGGTGGGGAGCCACAGCCAAGAAGGCCCTGACTCTTGTCTCTCATAAAGCAAATCTTGATTTTGACTTTTTTTTCTTAATGGGACTTCAGCATTCCTATATTTGATATCCATGGGTGGAGGGGGTCAAGCACTAGAAACAAACTCCAGCAACTATCAAGGATCTGTTATATAGGAGAATTTAACTTTGCTTGAGCAGAAGATTCCCTTAAGAATGAAATGTATGACAATTTTGGAATTATGAAAAAAAAAATCTTTTCAACATCCCAAAACATATCTTTCATCCTTTTCATGGATTTTATTGGATGTTTTCCAGATTCTGATTCTTCCACTAAAATGGAAGCCACTAGGTGTTTCTAAGCCTAAATTGCTGCAACTTGAGAAGAAATTATATGACCTGACATCTGTCGAGAAGTAGCACCCAGTAATGAAAGGACTAAGGCACTGACATCTCCGGCCCATCCTCTGTTCGGATATCATCCAACATGCCAATGCCTAAAATCAAGAAATAGATCTTCAGAGATACTTACAGGAACATCTAAGCAAGCAAGAGTCTAAAAGTGGCAGGCTAAACCCGGAACCTCAATCAGTGGCTGATACTAGATGAGAAACTCCCTCCTGGGCCCACAGAAGAGTGGGTGACTTAGAAGGCATGGAACAGACTATGCTCTTGTTTCAAACCCTAACCCTAACCTTAAGAAATTAGGTTTCAAAGTGGTCCACAACATGTGAGTGCAGAGAAGAGCAAACCACAGAACACCTACTACAATGCATCCTGAGCCACATCCACAATGGAGGACCTTCTCACAGTGGTACCAGAGGCACTCAAAGTGGCCAGCTTCTGGTCAAAAGACATTTAATATAATGCCAAGTTTGTAACTTTGTTTGTGGTTTTGCTGTAAAAAATAACTTTCAATTTGCTTCTGACATCTATACATATAATAAAAGTGAAAATCTGTATGTGGCACAGGTTTCTGTTCACACAGACAGCCTCCAGACTCCACAAATAGGCTATTGTTTCCAGTGCTGAGAAGACAGCAAGTCACTCTCTCGAAGGACATTGCAGGTTATAGCAAGCACATCCTAGTGCTCCTTTCTCTCTTCATTTGCATGACCCCCCCCCCCCCGTTTCTCCCTTATCCCATTCCAACCCTTTCCTTTGGCAAACAGCAGAGGAATTGATCAGCAACTGAACATACTGGAGAGGTTTGGAGAGAATTCACAATGATTTATAGGAGTTGTAGAGACTGGGATGCATAGTTCACCTGCAATCTAAGAGCACTCTGAACTGCACCCATGATGGACCTGGAACTCACTTGGCACACAGACCTACCATGGGCAATTGTCCATACTTGCAGAGTTTAGGGGGGATTACCCTGAGAGGATGGCATCCTTGAAGTGACTGGACTGACCTTGAAGGAGCTGGGGGTGGTGATGGCCAACAGGGAGCTCTGGCGTGGGCTGGTCCATGAGGTCACGAAGAGTCGGAGACGACTGAACGAATGAACAACAACACCCTGAGAGTTGTAGTTCACCCTTATCCAGAGAACAGTGATCTCAGCCAACGATCTATCGGGACCAAACTTGGCACACAGAACCAACATGACCAATTGTGCATACTGGCTGAGCTTGGGGGTGATTGCCCTGGGAATCTGGGAGTTGTAGCTCACCCCTACCTAGATATTCACTGAACCCAGCTGCTGTCAGATCTGGACCAAACTTGGCACACAGATCCAACATAGCTAGCTTTAAGTAATGGCAGGGTTTGGGAATGGCTGACCCACAATTCTGGAAATTGTCGTTCACCCACATCCTTATGCATTTCCTAATGGGAGCATTCATTAAAAAGCAAAAAAGACTGTTTTTTCCTAATAAATCGCATTACACATTACCAAACAGATATTACCAAACTTCACAAAACAAACAATGCCTTCTCAAATAACCCGGGCACCGCCGGGTCCCCAAGCTAGTGATAAATAAAATAAATAGCCTAAATGTTCTTCATAACAATAAAATAAAATAAAACAGGTAGTGCCAGTGAACCCAGTAGCATAGTGTAGCAAGAGATACCGTTGGCCCTCAGTATGTTCTGCAGTTTGGTTCCAGGAAAATTACTTTTAAGAAATGTTTCTTAAAAGTGATTTACCAATCTCTGAACATTGTTCCAATATGTTGACATCCCAAATCAGTTCATGTTTATTTCTCCTCTTTTAAAGAAAAAGATTTGAGCCAAAATGCACGTTTCAAATGCCTATCTTCAGATAGTGCGGGGACACAAAGTACAAGATAAAGTACTTCCTATTGCTGAAGAGCTTATTTTCACCAAAAGGATTCCAAGGTTAATGGTTTTTACAAAAGGAAGCAAAGTCAGAAGCAAGAGTAATTAATTTATATGCTACATCTGAATTTGCCTGAGGACTACTAAGGACAAACAGGGTTACATTTCACTGACCTTCAATAAGAGTAAGGATTTAAATAGTACTACTGATTCTATTCTCCGCTCCTCCTTTTGTACTGGAGTTGGAAACGATTCACTTTATCCCATCAAAACTTGTTTACTACACAATTTTAATGGCGATCACCTAACCCCACTCTCTGGTTCATCACATCTCCTGGTACAATCACCTAGTTATGTAAATCACAACCCATAAATCACACAGACCTCAATCCAAGGATTATTCCCATTAGACCCATTTCACCAAGCATTGCTGTGTGCCTTTCAACTCATTTCCATGTTCAAATGACCTCAAGGTGAATGTATCGTAGGATTTTCATAGGTTGAGTGTGTGTCTTGTTCAGGATGAGCCAGAAGGGCACCCTTTAGGATGTATGCAATACAGTGTTTATTTCTTTATTTCTTTATTTACTTCATTTATATACCGCTTTTCTCAGCCCTCAGGCGACTCAAAGCGGTTAACAACAGCAAAATTCAATGCAAAAACATCACAAAACGAATATGGGACAGTTAAAAACAGTAGCATCATCAACGATTAAACATCAGCATAACAATCATTAGCATCTCATCAGTAAAATCAGAATCCAATCTCATCATCCACTATTCCATATTCCTATATTCAATTACACTGCTTAATCGAATGCTTGTTCGAACAGCCAAGTCTTCACTTTCCTCCAAAACGCCAACAGGGAGGGGGCTGATCTGATATCTGTAAGAAGGGTGTTCCACAGCCGAGGGGCCACCACTGAGAAGGCCCTGTCTCTCGTCCCCACCAGGCGCGCCTGTGATGCAGGCGGAACCGAGAGCAGGGCCTCCCCAGATGATCTTAGTATCCTAGTTGGTTCATAGGAGGAGATGCGGTTGGAGAGGTAAGTAGGGCCAGAACTGTTTAGGGCTTTATAGGCTAACGCCAGCACTTTGAATTTTGCCCGGTAGCAAACTGGCAGCCAGTGGAGCTGGCGCAACAAAGGAGTTGTATGCTCCCTGAGTGCCGCTCCTGTTAGCAACCTGGCTTCCGAACGCTGGACCATTTGAAGCTTCCTAGCAGTCTTCAAAGTCTGAGAGTGTTGCAGTAGTCTATAAGGTCTGTAACCAGAGTGTGGACTACCGTGGCCAAGTGTTCCCTCACTTATTGTGGAGGTTATGTTCCAGGACCACCCACAATAAGTGAAAATCCACGAAGTAGAGATGCTATATTAATTGTAATATTTATATATTATTGGATGTTGTTGGGGTGGCATCAGGGCCTCCAGTAGGCTGCATCCCTGCCCAGGATGAGGAGGTGGACAAAGCACATCCACTTGCAGCCCGAGTCACCAAAGGAATGAGAAAAAAAAAAAGCAACAAGATGCAAGGGGCTGCACACCAGGCTCCCTTTCTTAGGCCCATTGTAATGTAAATATTTTAAATTCATTTTTTTTAAAAAAAAATAATTGCAAAACAGCGAGTCCGTGTAAAGTGAACCACAAAGTAGTGATGGAACAAGTTTACATACTGGTCCGAATTCACTGTCACTGCTACTTCATTTTCCTCAAAGAACCAGGGACCAATAATTCCAGCTGAGGAAATGGCACACCACACTGTGATTGTAGGTGAATGCAAAGGCCTTGGATGCAATTCTCGAGGATTGTTGTCAGCTCAGTAGCACATGTTTTGTTTGTTGATGGATCCACACAAATGAAAATGGGCTGTTCCAGGGGCTAAAATTTTGTGCTTTGTACTGAGTGTTTGTTCATTGTCTTAAGTTGCAGGGATTTTGCAGCAGGGTGGCTTCCTGTTATAATTTTCATTCATAGGACAAGCCACCTGTCAATAACAGTTAGGTTCCCTGGTCCCGCCCCTCTCTGGATTTTTTGGAGGGAAAGGGCCATTTTTCAGTTAGTCTCAAAAAGGAAGTCAATGCAGAGGATGTACACAAACGTCCTCCTGTACAAAGGCTTCGTCTCTTAAGATTTCCCAGGGGAGAACAGTTTTAAGAGCCTCTAAGATTCCCAAAAGGTTTCAGGGAAATAGCTTTACAGCCCTGAGGACTTCCAGAGGGAATAACAGCTCTGCTCATCTCCAGCTAAGTGATTACAGGCCTGTTGGCACGTCTGCTAGGTTCTGAGACGCAGTTCAGCCGGTAGTGGACTCAAGTCAGTCAGGTTTATGTTCACAGCAGCCTGGGGGGAGCTAAAAAGGGGAATTTTCCTTTGAGCAAAGTTTTGAAGATAGTGCCTGTTTCCTGCAAACAAGATTGCAATAGACTGTCAAGAAAGCTTACAATTTCTGTTTGTTCATTAATAAAGAACTGTTATATTTAAGCTCAAGCCTCATAAAGACTGCTTAATAAGGGGAATTTTCCTAAAGGCTCCTTTTCGGGGCCCTGGCTTCCCGCTGGATGCAAGCCTAACATCCTCTCTTAAAAGCACCTCATTTCGGCTCCAGCGGCGACAGAACAGGCTTCATCACTGAAAAAACAATAGCGTCCTCAGGAACGACTTCGAGAAGAACCCCACACACGTTCCTCTGAGAATTGAAGTCATGTTCAGAAAGTTCCTGCACAATCGCCATCTTGTAAGGATGGAAATGAAGATCATCATGAAGAATTCTCCTCACAGAACAATTGGAAAGTCCAAGATCAGACGCATGCTTGCGCGCAGAACGCTGTGGTGATCACAACATTGAAGCTCTCGCTGCCTCAATGTTCTCAAGTGATCTAATGGGCCGAGGGACTCCAGTTCTTCGTCTTGTCGCACTTGCAGTTTGTCTGAATGTAGTGACCCACATCACAATTGATTTCTGGTCTGGGACAGGGGCCAATGAGCTAAATTAAAGCGATTCCAAAAGGTGCACTGGATTGCGATCACAGAGCATCTGCTCAAAAAGTAGGTCTCAATGGCAAGAGCACGCTCCTCACTGCTCCAATGCATGATGGCGACTGAACTGTGTCAGGACAAAACTTGATACTCCCGCCTCTTGAAGGAGACCACTCATGCTCCACTATGTCTTCAACCAACTGAATGGCACGCATTTAAAAAAAGGAAGTTATGCTGCCGCACCCTGTATATCTGACATAAAAAATCTCTTTCCTTGCAAAATATGGATGGCAGTTTTTCGACAGTCATGACAATGAGGGAACATGTAGATTTGTAGTAGTTCTTAGTCTCTGTTCCTCTTAGGGATTCTCAACAGAAAATTGCTGAGGTTTAGAAGTTTTCATATGCAATTAGGCTAACAGGCTGCACTGAATGTTTAAGACTTTCTCTTTGGAAGATTTAGGAATGCAGCTGTTTATCTGATAGAATGAAAATAGAGCCACTGCATTTCTTTGCAAATGGATTAGTTTGTTTCAGGCACTGAAGAACTAAGCTTCTTTTCATTTTTACTACCAATGTACATTTGAATTAATGTCATCCATGATATCTGTTGCCGGTCTCCATATCAAGGGAAACACTTATACAGGATGGGGTTCATTTTCAATCAGTTACATTATTTTCCACTATATAACCATGAACACATACACACACACGTGCACAATCATTACAAATAAAGATTTTTTCTGCTAAACAGAGGTGCACAAATATTAGTTTATTTACTGTAAAAACTGTTCAAATGTTCAATAGAGGATTGCAGGATGGTTGCATCTGTGTTTTCCTGTATGGCTCAGATCAGACCATCCTTGTAATCTCTTGCTTCTCTAACAAAGTATAATTCTATTATAGTGTCCTAAATGCTGGTCGCTTCTGACATCTTTCAACTCATTTCCATGTTCAAATGACCTCAAGGTGAATGTATCGTAGGATTTTCATAGGTTGTGTGTGTGTGTCTTGTTCAGGATCAGCCAGAAGGGCACCCTTTAGGTAGCAGCCAATAGTGAATAGTGAAAGGACCAATAGTGAAAGGACCAAGGCAGAAACATCTCCAGCTCATCCCCTGTTTGGGTATCAGCCAGCACGTCAACGACTTAAATCTAGACATAGTTTTCTAAGATCTACAGAGACACTCGCTGGAACACCTCAGCAAGCGAGAGTCCAAAAGTGGCAGGCTCAAACCCAGCACCTCAACCATTGGCTGATACCAAATGAGAGACTCCCTCCTGGGCACACAGAAGACTGGGCGACTTGGAAGGCACTGACCAGGCTGCGCTCTGGCACCACGAGATGCAGAGCCAACCTTAAGAAATGGGGCTACAAAGTGGAATCCTCGACATGCGAGTGTGGAGAAGAGCAATCCACTGACCACCTGCTGCAATGCAACCTGAGCCCTGCCACATGCACAATGGAGGACCTTCTTGCAGCAACACCGGAAGCACTCCAAGTGGCCAGATACTGGTCAAAGGACACTTAACCAACTACCAAACTCACAAGATTTGTATTTTGTCTGTTTGTTTGCTTTGTTCTGTTAGAAATGTAATATAATGCACTGGTTGCTCTGACACGACAAAAAAAAGTGTCCTAAATTGTGTTGAATTTGTGACTGTAAATGAATTATTTATTTATTTGATACACTTGTATACCGCTAATATCTCAGCCTAGAACGGCGACTCATTGCGGTTTACAGCAGTTAAAACAATCTACAATTTAAAAACATATACACATATAATAACAAATTCAATAACAAATTATTGGGCCACCAATAATAATCCCATATATCTCGAGTTGAAATCGCAATCCAGAATTCGTTGTCCATGTTTCCTGTCCTTAGTCATCAATATTCGAATTGCCACAGATTAGCCGAATGCTTGTTTGAACAGCCATGTTTTGAGTCTCTTCCTAAACACCATCAGCGAAGAGGCTGATCGTACCTCTATAGGGAGGGTGTTCCAAAGCCGGGGGGCCACCACAGAGAAGGCCCTATCTCTCGTTCCCGCCAGCCGCACTTCTGAAGCTGGAGGGATAGAGAGAAGGGACTCTCCGGAAGATCTTAGGGTCCTGGTGGGCTGATAGGCTGAGATTAAACACCTACACCCCATCTACATTGCCATGTATTGTAGTTTCAGAATAAAGTTTAACTGCACTGGATTATATGAGCCTATACTGTTATATAATGCAGTCCAATGCTGTGAAACATATATACAGCAGAGTTTCAGAAGTGTTCTTTTTAGTTGCCCAAAAACATCTACTCTCCCTTAAAATATATTTGCCTTTAAATCATGCTCTCAAGAGACAAAAATAAGTAGATTTCTTTAAAAGTAACATAGTTGGTTTATTCTCAAACTTCATGTATTCAGCATACAGGTGCTTTGCATATCAATCCAGTTACAAATAGATTTTAAGTAGTTTCTTTGTGTAGGTGACACGGGATATTTATTAGAATCAACAGTCCATAATCTAAAGCATCTCTCTGTTTTGAGAGTCTAATTGAGTCTCTGTCTAGTCTGCAAATCCAGTGAAGTCTCTAAGCATACTCTCCCTACTGAAGTCTAAAGCAAGCATAAGAAAGTCTGAGTCCCGAACAAGCCCAGACCTGATCACATGGTCTGCAGCTCCTCCCACAATAAAGAGTTAAAGCTGCAAACTAATACACACAGTAACTGCAAACTAATACACACAATACAGTAAGCAATCTGAATTATTAGTTTTATTTATTTATTTTGTGTACCGCCTTTCTCAGCCAGAGGCGACTCAAAGCGGTTCACAGTCGGCAGCAATTTGATGCCATAACAACTATGAAAAACAGTTAAAACAATTATAAAAACAATTCAACATTTAAAATGTAATATAAAAAGCAAATCTATCTGTAAAAACAAGATTCTCGGCGTCTCCTTGCTAAAATCGTTGTCCAGTTGCATTGCCAGTCATTTCATATATTCGTTTACATCTAATTATGCTCCAGTAGAAAAAGCTTGCTTGAGGAGCCAGGTCTTAACCATTTTTCGGAATGTTAGAAGGAAGGGAGCCAATCTTACATCCCTGGGAAGGGCATTCTATAGCTGAGGGGCCACCACTGAGAAGGCCCTGTCTCTTGTTCCTGCCAAACACATCTGTGAGGAAGGTGGGATCGAGAGCAGGGCCTCTCCAGACGATCTTAAAGTCCTAGATGGTTCATAAGGAGAGATACGTTCAAATAAGTAAGCCGGGCCAGAACCGTTTAGGGCTTTATAGGCTAAAGCGAGCACTTTGAATTGTGCCCGGTAGCAGATTGGCAGCCAGTAGAGCTGGCACAGCAGAGGAGTTGTGTGCTCCCTGAGTGCTGCTCTTGTTAGTAACCTGGCTGCCACTCATTGGACCATTTGGAGCTTCCAGACAGTTTTCAAAGGCAACCCCATGTAGAGAGCGTTGCAGTAGTCTATTATTATTATTATTATTATTATTATTATTATTATTATTGTGTATTATTATGAATTATACACATAATAAACAACTAGTGGAGGTTCGAAGAAGATTACTATTTCCAACAATATATTTGCATGATTTACAGATAATTTTCGTTTCTCTCTCTCACAGAAATGGAGTTGCAAATGGTCATGGGTGTTGGGTTCATGGGTGAGAGGTGATAGATAGGAGGGAAAGGATTTGTTAGAATGTTTCAATGTGCCTGATTTGTTAGTTAATGTAATTTTTGCTTATGCTTGTCACTTGGAAATTAAAAAATTAGAAATGGAGTTGCAGACTGGACAGGATCCGAGTGAACCTTCTCTCCATGACAAATGTTTGTTTTGTTTCGCACAAACAATGCTGGTTCTGAGCAAAATGGAGAAGATTCACAAGATGAATTATTGTATTATGACTCAACACACATCTAAATCCATTTGAATCTATGCCCGGCTTGAGTCCAACAACAAGATTTAGGCCATTCTGTGCACCAAAACACATTTTGTTCAAAGCGTAAAATGCATTTGAAAAGTATTGCATAAAAAGTTTGTAAAGATTTTTAGACAGAAAAAAATATCTGTGCAGAAAAAAACACACACTCCAAGAATACTTCACAGCATGCAAACTGTGTTCTGCTACTGTGTTATTCTTCCTGTGCTGTC
The DNA here is from genome assembly GCF_025583915.1 of Anolis sagrei ordinatus. NCBI lineage: Eukaryota > Metazoa > Chordata > Lepidosauria > Squamata > Anolidae > Anolis > Anolis sagrei. The sequence continues at coordinate 12,834,113 of NW_026847993.1, read as the reverse complement.
GCGTGTTGGGCCTATAGCAATTGGTTTTTGAACAGGACGTGCTCTTTGTGCCTAGTGGGGAGCCAGGGTGCCTCAGCTGAGAGGCTCTAAGGATTTTCCTATACAAAAGTCTTTATGAGCTTAAAAAGTTTAACACAGTTCTTTATTGTTGCTTAGGTCTTCAACAAACAATCAAATACTTTTTAGATCTTCAACAAGTCAAACAAATGCTTCTTATCTTGCCCACAAAGGACAGGCAACTGACTTCGTGAACTGTTTCTTTTCTTTAAGAGGAAAACCCTTTTTAACCACTCCCTGGGGAAATCTGTTTTCTAGGCTCTGCTGGTGTGGGCCCTACTCCTGGTTCCAATTGCTTGTGGTTACTTGAGTAGACCTACCAGCAAAGACTTTGTAGATTTTCCAGCCACCTTATTGCAAAGTGCATGGAACATTGGAATACATGCAAACATTCAAAGAAAGAAAAGGAAGTTGGAGCTCCTGGTACAGCCGTACCAGCACATTTCCTGATGACATTTCATACATGTTAAGAATAAAAAGTACTTTCTCCAACTCTAGTATATGGCAGGGATGTTGTTTTGGAAGGCATTACCAACCAAATAAGAATTTTGTCCCCTCCATGAATTTTTCACATAGTTCCCAAACTTTTTGCATCACAGGGAGTAAGATGCTGAAAATGGTTCACGCCAAGAATTTATCTATTTGCTGTGTTTGCATTCTCTTGTTAACTTTGCCTACCCTTTTTCTTCAAAAGTCTGAACTGTATTTCTAAATTTTTTGACAGCAGTTTTAAGTTCTCATAATGATGGAAATTTTGAGCTCAAGGAAAATGTAAAGAGGGAGCAGAATTCTTATCTGGAGGACTATATTTTGCTCCCTCGTAGAGCTTCTGCCATTCTCCTGCCACTGACCATACCTGTTTAAACGTCAATGGTTCCAACGTTTTCGCCCGCCGATCTGCGCCGTACAAAAAGAGCAGAAGTGACATTAAGAACATGAAAGATCCTTGAATAATTAGTGTTTTTCAAAGTGGGTTAGAGCAGACTTAAAGTAATCTGACATGATGTAATCCTAGCAAAATTGCAGAAAAGCAGAAATTAAGTATTTGTTTGGGGTATTAAAGCATCTCATGTAAGATATCATTAAGCAGTGTCATTAACTTAATATACTTTTAAAAAAAGAAATAGGAACTTAACATTTCAGATTAAAAACATAGTTGCTGTACATGCATAATACATACTTCGCCTTCTGTTGCCTTAATTACTCTTGACTGCCAGAACCGAGGAGGAAAATGTCCTATTGGAATCAATAGATCTGCAAGAGAAAAAGGGAAAATCCTGGGATATTTCTAACCAAGCATAAGGATTTCAGTGAATCCAACGTATGTGAATAATTCAGAATCTGAAAAAAAGTTACTCTATTCACTTCTAAAGTGAAAACAAAGAGTGGAAATTATAGTCTAAGTCCACAAACTTTTAAAACAGAGGGCCAGGTCACAGTCCCTCAAACTTTTGGAGGGCCAGATTATAACTTGAAAAAAAAAATGAATGAATTCCTATGAACACAGCACATATTTTATTTGTAGTTTAAAAAACTACTTAAAAACAATACAATAATTAAAATGAAGAACACCTTTAACAAATATAAACTTATTAGTATTTCAGTGGGAAGTGTGGTCCTGTTTTTGACTGATGAGATAGAATTGTTGTTGTTGTGTGCTTTCAAGTAGTTTCAGACTTAGGTTGACCCTGAGCAAAGGCTGGGTAAATGACCTTGGAGGGTCGTATCCGGCCCCTGGGACTTAGTTTGAGGACCCCTGGTCTAAGGTGTAGCAAGTAAACTTTTCTAGTTACTTTCCCCTAACTATTATGGGATGAATTTGCCATCAAAACCCAATTACAGGGAACACAGCCTTTTCTCATTATGACACTTTCACTGGACACCCATTTGTTGCCAAGCCCAGTTCAAAATGCTGGCAATGGCCTATCTGATTTGAGTTTATGATGTCTACAGGACCATTTATCTCCCAGGTTTTCAAATACTTGGAAAAGGTTTTTCTCACAGTCCCTTTGTGGAAATATGAGACAAAGGACTTCATCACATGGGGGATCCCTCTCTGCACCGTTTTGCCAGCCTCTGTGGCAAAATGGCAGAGATGAAGGCCAACTCTGCCACTCCACATGTCACTTTTTCATGGTGAAGTGGTGTGGATCTGTGCTGGCTCCACTGGAGTCAACACAACACGGGCAACCACCCATGTTTGGAGGGAAGCTTCCTAGTACACTGCAACTGCAGTGGTGGATGGAGTCTCTGCTAGAAGTCCACTGAGGTCATGTGATAGGCAGTGTGCCCATCCCTCCAGTGTGGTCAAGTGGAGCAAGCTTGTTTTCTGCTTCCTTGGAGACTAGGATGAGGAACAATGGCTTCAAAGTACAAGAGAGGAGATTCCATCTGAACATGAGGAAGAACTTCCTGACTGTGAGAGCCGTTCAGCAGTGGAACTCTCTGCCCTGGAGTGTAGTGGAGTTACTTCTTTGGAAGATTTTAAACAGAGGCTGGATGGCCATCTGTCAGGGGTGATTTGAATGCAATATTCCTGCTTCTTGGCAGGGAGTTGGACTGGATGGCCCATGAGGTCTCTTCCAACTCTTTGATTCTATGATTCTATGATTCCTAGGACACTAAAAAAAGCTCCGTATGATGAAGTGGTGAGACAGATTTTAGTAGAGAACTATGTCAAAGATTTTTAACATTATCTTGATTAAATATCACAACTTTTTCATATTCTTTTCATATTAGAACTGATTTCAGATAAGGCAATACTGAAGGGACATCATAACCAAAACTAACCAAGTCTTTTTGGTGAAAAGTCAAAACAAATCCATCTTCTTGTACCTAGCAATAGAAATCCAATAGCGTCCAATGAAATATTTTTGCTGTCTTTTCATAACAACTCATAGCTACTGTTTCTGGGGGCTGCCTTCCTCAACCTAATGACTTTTGTGATACAACTTGAATCTTCTTGTTATACAACTGAGATATGAGAGAACCTAGAGTACTAGAACAAAGCCGTATGTTACTAAAGTCATGAGGACATGACTATACCACCCAATATTTCACAGATGAAAACTAAGAAACAGCACTAGAGTGTTGGTCAAACACCACTAGAGAGTTGATGTGTATTCCTCATCAATGGCCTTTGCTTCCACATCAATAGCAAAGGTCATTGATGTGGAAGAACATGGAAGCTAAGAGTGAATGGTGTACATGCTTTTTCTTCTCTTCTCTTCTCCCACCCCCAAAATTAGGTGTGTGTGTGTGTGTGTGTGTCAGGAGCATTTTGCAAGGCCTTCTCAGTGGTGGCCCCCACCTCTGGAATGCCCTTCCAAGGGAAATAAGACAGGCCCCATCCCTCCCCTCCTTTCGTAAAAGCTTGAAGACCTGGTGGTTTCATACGTTCTTGTGATAATTTTATGCTTATGTTGTTTTGTGAATTTTATGTTATGTTTCGGTGATGTTACTTGGGAACCGCCCTGAGTCCCCCTCGGGGAGATAGAGCAGTATATAAATAAAGTTTTATTTTTATTATTATTCTGGTGTGAGAACATTCGCCATCTGCAAGGAGACATCTGGATGTTTGTTTGCTTGTTGTCATTGTTGTCATTGTTATTGTTGTTTTTAGCATTCTTGTGGGATGCATCTCTTATGTCCTCGCATGTAGATGGAGCTGATAGAGGGAACTCATCCATGCTCTGCCCGGGTTAGATTCGAATCGGCAACCTTTAGGTCAGCAACCCAACTTGCACAATTAAAACTTGTGCGCCAGCTGCGCCCATAGCTTGGGAAGTCGGATTTGGCCACGGTGGTCCATGCTCTTGTTACATCCCGATTGGATTACTGCAACGCACTCTACATGGGGTTGCCTTTGAAGACTGCTCAGAAACTCCAACTAGTCCAGCGGGAGGGAGCCAGATTGCTCACCGGAGGGGCATACAGGGAGCATACCACCCCCCTGTTGTGTCAGCTCCACTGGCTGCCAATCCAATTCCGAGCACAATTCAAAGTGCTGGTTTTGACCTACAAAACCCTACACAGTTCCGGCCCAGTGTATCTGTCCGAACGGATCTCCCTCTACGTCCCACCTCAGAGCTTAAGATCTTCTGGGGAGGCCCTGCTCTCGACCCGGCCTCTATCACAAGTGAGGTTGGCGGTGACGAAGAGCAGGGCCTTCTTGGTGGTGGCCCCTCACCTGTGGGAGATTAGATCGGCAACCTCCCTTTTCTCATTTAGGAAAAAACTGAAGACTTGGATGTGGGACCAGGCATTTGGACATTCTGGCAGCTAAAGAAAGATCTGATGATGAGCAGGAATTGACAAAACGGAATGGATTTATGGAACTCTGAACGCTGAGCTTAGGATAGTTTACTATTATGTTATTGTATTGTTTGTACTGATGATTTTAATTTGTCAACTGTTTTAAGTGCTTTTATGTATGTATGTATATTTGATATAGGCATCGAATTGTGCCTTCCTTTGGAAGCCGCCCTGAGTCCCCGTCCCCCCCCCCCCGGGGGTGAGAAGGGCGGGGTAGAAGTAACTGAAATAAATAAATGAAATAAATAAATCAGTCCTGCCAGCACAAGGTTTTAACCCACTGTGCCACTGGGGGCTCCACCATTAGTTGAATGTAAACTATGTTTGCATATAGAATTTGGTTTACAGAAATTGGAATAAATGGATGGCGCATGGAGAAAGTGGGAGAAAGAAAGAGCACTGGGACAGTCTAGACCAGTGGTTCTCAACCTGTGGGTCCCTACGTGTTTTTGACCTACAACTCCCAGAAATCCCAGCCAGTTTACCATCTCTTAGGACTTCTGGGAGTTGACAATGTCATCTGTGCGCATTCAGAAGAAGATCTACAAGCCACTCTAAACACCTTCGCAGAAGCATACGAGAAGCTCGGCCTGTCACTGAACATTGAGAAAACCAAGGTGCTGTTCCAGCAGTCACCAGCCAATCCCTCTCCAATGCCAGTAATACAGCTTAATGGTGTAGCATTAGAAAATGTGGACCATTTCCGCTATCTTGGCAGCCACCTCTCCACCAAAGTCAACATCGACGCCGAAATACAACACTGCCTGAGCTCTGCAAGTGCAGCATTTTCCAGAATGAAGCAGAGAGTGTTTGAGGACCGGGACATCCGTAGGGAGACCAAGGTGCTTGTCTATAAAGCTATTGTCCTCCCAACCCTGCTCTATGCCTGTGAGATGTGGACTGTCTACATGCAACTCCTGGAACGATTCCATCAGCGCTGCCTCCGGAAAATCCTGCAAATCTCCTGGGAATACAAGCGGACAAACGTCAGTGTGCTGGAAGAAGCAAAGACCACCAGCATTGAAGCAATGGTCCTCCAACATCAACTCCGCTGGGCCGGCCACGTTGTCCGGATGCCTGACCACCATCTCCCAAAGCAGTTGCTCTACTCCGAACTTAAGAATGGAAAACGGAATGTCGGTGGACAGGAAAAGAGATTTAAAGATGGGCTCAAAGCCAACCTTAAAAACTCTGGCATAAACACTGAGAACTGGGAAGCCCTGGCCCTTGAGCGCTCCAGCTGGAGGACAGCTGTGACCAGCAGTGCTGCAGAATTTGAGGACGCACGAGTGGAGGGTGAAAGAGAGAAACGTGCCAGGAGGAAGGTGCGTCAAGCCAACCGTGACCGGGACCGCCTTCCACCTGGAAACCAATGCCATCACTGCGGAAGAAGATGCAGAGCAAGAATAGGGCTCCACAACCACATACGGACCCACAAGGAAATCCATAATGGAAGACCATCTTACTCGTCCAACGAGGGATCGCCTAAATAAGTAAGAAGGGCAAAACATCTGGAGACCCACATGTTGAGAACCATTGGTCTAGAAGCAGCCAAAAAAGTGTAGAAACAGCAGATGATTAATTGGGATTCTCCCTGACAAATCAGGACAGTTGAAGGATTTGTATGCTCTAAAGGGCCTTAGGCATTGTTTCACTTGTGCATGGTATGCATCATAGTAAAATTCACTGAATTCTGTCTGCATCCGCCTACACAAATCGAGATTACATGGCCGTTATCTGAATGTTAAATTAATCTAACATGAGTTGTTGCATGAACAACTACAATGTTTCTTCTCTCTAGGGCTTCCCTTTGCCGTCCCTAAGCTTTCAGCACGCCTTCGCTTCAACTAGTTTCTTATGTGGCGCCACTTCGTTTACCTTATCTCTTGCACAAGTTTATTAACCTGGGGCAGAGATGAGAGAAACAATTCCTTATATTCCAGCTTAATGACTCTTGCAGCATCAGAGCCATGTCATCCTTCTGTTGACTCAATGGTACCCGTCTCTAAACAGATCCTGGAATTGGAAAGGAGTCTTTCTGCTTTAATCTAAGTCCATGGCAATGATGTTGAGGGTGATGTTGATGATGGGTAATGTCAATGATGTTGATGAGTCCCCTTTGGGGAGATGGTGGTGGGGTATAAATAAAGGTGATGATGATAATGATGATGATGATAATTATTATTAGCTGTTGGAAATCATCTATCGGACAGATGGCAAGCTGTTTAACCTCAGCAGACTGAAAGCCAAAACCAAGGTTACAACAACGTCTGTTATAGAACTCCAGTATGCTGATGACAATGTCGTCTGTGCACATTCAGAAGAAGATCTACAAGCCACTCTAAACACCTTCACAGAAGCATACACGAAGCTTGGCCTGCCACTGAACATCGAAAAAACCAAAGTGCTGTTCCAGCAGACACCAGCCATCCCCTCCCCAATGCCAGAGATACAACTTAATGGTGCAGTATTAGAAAATGTTGACCATTTCCGCTACCTTGGCAGCCACCTCTCCACCAAAGTCAACATCAACACCAAAATACAACACCGCCTGAGCACTGCAAGTGCAGAATTTTCCTGAATGAAGCAGAGAGTGTTTGAGGACCGGGACATCCATAGGGATGCCAAGGTGCTTGTCTATAAAGCTATTGTCCTCCCAACCCTCCTCTATGCCTGCGAAACGTGGACTGTCTACAGACGTCACATGCAACTCCTGGAACGATTCCATCAGCGCTGCCTCCGGAAAATCCTGCAAATATCTTGGGAAGACAAGCGGACAAATGTCAGCATGCTGGAAGAAGCAAAGACCACCAGCATTGAAGCTCTGCCATCAACTCCACTGGACCGGCCACCTTGTCCAGATGCCTGACCACCGTCTCTCAAAGCAGTTGCTCTACTCTGAACTTAAAAACAGAAAACGGAACGTTGGTGGACAGGAAAAGAGATTTAAAGATGGCCTCAAAGCCAACCTTAAAAACTCTGGCATAAACACTGAGAACTGGGAAGCCCTGGCCCTTGACCGCTCCAGCTGGAAGTCAGCTGTGACCAGCAGTGCTGCAGAATTTGAGGAGGCACGAGTGGAGGGTGAAAGAGAGAAACGTGCCAGGAGGAAGGCGCGTCAAGCCAACCCCGACCGGGACCGCCTTCCACCTGGAAACCAATGCCTTCACTGTGGGAGAAGATGCAGGTCAAGAATAGGGCTCCACAGCCACCTACAAACCCATAAAAATAGTCATCAAGGAAGACCATCTTACTCGTCCAACGAGGGATCGCCTATGTAAGTAAGTTATTATTATTATTATTATTATTATTATTATTATTATTATGCTTTAACTTTTTGTAAGTTAAAAAACATATAAATATGTGTGAGGTAGATGTGCCAGTACACTGTAGGGGGTCTCAAGTTGTAGAGGGACCTGTCTTGGAATATTTCCATGTGGCATGGTGTGGTGGTGATGGTGGAAACAATGAAGGTGATGGCTAGAAAAATGTAATGTATAATGGTTCTTTGTTCCAACTTAAGGCGACTCAAAAGTGAACCTAGGATGGGTTTTTCTTGGCAAAATTTATTCAGAGGGGGATTGGCCTTCCACCAGAGGTTCTCACTCTCAGTCCTCCAGTGTAACTTTATGGTCAATCTGCAGTGGAAGAGGGACATAAGGTCATAGAATCATAGAGTTGGAAGAGACCTTGTGGGCTATCCAGTCCAATTCCCTGCCAAGAAGCAGGCAAATCACATTCAAATATTGTCATACACCCTCTGTTTAAAAGCCTCCAAAGAAGGACCCTCCACCATACTCAGGGGCAGAGAGTTCCACTGCTGAACGGCTCTTCCTCACAGTGAGAAGTTCTTCCTGATGTTCAGGTGGAATCTCCTTTCTTTCCTGTAGTTTGAAGCCATTGTTCCACATCCTAGTTTTTAGGGCAGCGGAAAACAAGCATGCTCCCTCCTCCTTATGACTTCTCCTCACATCTTGATATATGGCTCTCATCATGTCTCCTCTCAGCCTTCACTTGGGCAGGCTAAACATGCCCAGCTCTTGAAGACACTCCTCATAGGGCTTGCAGGGAGTGGTCAACCCTTCTGTTTAAGGAGCTCCACTGGCTGCCATTCATTTTCCGGTCGCAATTCAAGGTGCAGGTTCTTACCTACAAAACCCTGAACAGTTTGGGACCCACCTACCTGCGTGACCGCATTTATGTGGACGAACCCACGCAATCTCTTTGATCATCTGGAGAAGCCCTGCCCTGCTCTCGCTCCCGCCCCCTTTGCAGGCGTGATTGGTGGGGACAAGGGAGAGGGCCTTCTCAGTGGTGGCCCACTGACTCTGGAACTCACTTCCCAGGGACATGCCCCAATGTTGGCAGTCTTTAGGAGGAGCCTGAAAACGTGGTTCTTCCAGTGTGCCTTCCCAGAATAAGGAGAACTCTCAGCAATATGTCCTCACAATGCACTTTAATACTGACTTAGGATGGACTGTGCTCCCTCATTTCTCTCCCAAAAATCATATCCTAGTTATATTTTACCTTATTCACGTCAGCATTTTTTCAATTTTAATCTATTACATTTGGCCCGGCCATTTTTAAAATTGTAGATGTCACTATTGATTGTTTTTTGTTTATGTGATTTATATGATTTGTATTTTATTGATATTGTGTTTACTGATGTTTTGTTTGATGTACTTTGGGCTTGGCCTCATGTAAGCCGCACCGAGTCCCTTGGGGAGATGGTATTGGGGTACAAATAAAGATTATTATTATTATTATTATTATTATTATTATTATTATTCTCTGGACTGTTGATCACTTTCCTCTGGACACATTTCAGCTTGTCAACTAGGGTTGGGCAACCACGGAAAAATTTGTTTCTAAACTCGATTCGTTATTAGGGGGTTTTTGTGTTTCGATTTTTAAAAGAATTCCGAAATTTTTCTTTAAAAAAGTTCGAAATTTACAAAATTTTGGAAATTACAAAACAATTACGAAACAATTACGAATCGATTCGTTAATGGCGGATGTGACCGCGCAATACACTAAAAAAACCTCCAAATGGGACAGGGGGAACTTCTGAAGCTTCCCTCTGTTGTTGACTGTTGGTGTGATAATTATATTTTTTTTCACTGATAAAACAAACAACAACTATAAAACTTGCACCAGACATGCGGAAATAATAACGAAACAATTTCAAAACGATTTCAAAACAATTTCGAAACAATTACGAAACAATTACGAAACGAATTGAAAAATTCGTTTCGATTTTTAGTTGCTCCTGAATGGTTCAATATCGCTTCGTTATAAAAAAATAACGAAATAATAACGAATTACGAAATTAACGAACGAAACCACCCAGCCCTATTGTCAACATCTCCCTTCAATTGCAGTGTCCAGGATTGGACACAGTGTGATTCCAGGTGTGGTCTGACCAAGGCAGAATAGAGGAGGAGCATTACTTCCCTGGATCTAGGCACTAAGCTCATATTTATACAGACCAAAATCTCATTGGCTTTTTAAGCTGCTAGAGTGGATTAAATCGCTGAGCTGCTGAACTTGCTGACTGAAAGGTCGGCAGTTCAAATCCAGGAGGCGGGGTGAGCTCCTGCTGTTAGCCCCAGCTTTTGCCAAACTAGCATTTCGAAAACATGCAAATGTGAATAGATCAATAGGTAGCACTTCAGCGGAAAGGTAATGGCATTCCATGCAGTCATGCTGGCCACATGATCTTGGTGGCATCTATGGGCAACGCCGGCTTTCAGCTTAGAAATGGAGATGAGCACCAACCCCTAGAGTCGGACACGACTGGACTTAATGTCAGAGGAAAACCTTTACTTTTGCCTTTAGAGGACTAGGGATCCTAGCACTAGAAGACCTAGGGAGTCTTAGAGGGAACATTAATCAAATTCATGAAAGTCATGTCTACAAATGTGGAGAACTGTCTGTATATCAATCAGGCCTTGTTGTTGTTCATTCGTTCAGTCGTCTCCGACTCTTCGTGACCTCATGGACCAGCCCACGCCAGAGCTCCCTGTCAGCTGTCACCACCCCCAGCTCCTTCAAGGTCAGTCCAGTCACTTCAAGGATGCCATCCATCCATCTTGCCCTTGGTCGGCCCCTCTTCCTTTTGCCTTCCACTTTCCCCAGCACAATCAGGCCTTAGAAAAGATTATTTAGACAGCAACACCCACTATTTGCTAGCCAGCAATGCCCATGTTGTAGTCCAAAAAGTAGCTTTCCCAGGCATTCAAACTTGTGTAGAACTGAGTAAAATGTAAAAGCATTCTGGGGAAATACACTGAAACCCTAAAAGCTGCTAGGCTTCCTTTGTACCAGTGGAGCGTTCAAAGCCATCTGGCAAAGAAAAGATTGTCATGATCAATTGCTTGTCTCTTTCGGGCACCCATTTCCCTATAACTCACCATTCTGACCCAGATTTATATCTTTTCACAACATTGGCCTTAACTCATTTCTTTGCTAGTAAAATGAATAGCTCTTAATGCATTCACATGCTCCACATAAAACAAAAACAAAACCCCTCGGAATAGCCGAGAGGCAAAGGAACCTGTAATCTTCTCATTAGAAGAGAAACTGTAGATGGAAAAATTACAAGGGAGAAAGAGAGAAGGCAAAAGTGAATGCAACTTTAAGGTAATCTTTTTTTACAATACTAAAGTCTCTTAATAGTTCCCCAATCATTTTGCTTTTACTAAAAGCAAGGCTGCCTAACTTGATTTCTTGCTGCAGCCTGCCAAGCACTGTTACAGCTGCATTGCTGTGATCATTTGCCAAACCTTGGGCAAGCCCTAGACATGTTGATATATTGGCGAGGTGATGCAGATAGGTCCTCTTTTTGCCTGGATTACATGGAGGTGTCTGTGAAGAAAAAAAAAAACCTTTTGCAACAAGGTTTGAATAGAAGCAAGTGTTTAAATGTTTCTACCTGCACTGAGAAAAAGAGGAAGAAAATCAAGAATTTTTAAGCCCACAGGGTTAAAAAAACTCATTTGAAATGTGGCATTGAATGGATTCCGTGGACTGCCAAAAGAACAAATCAAGCAAATGAAGCCTGAATGCTCCCTAGAAGTCAAAATGATCCGACCGGGGATCAACAACGGAAAAATTTGTTTCTAAAATCGATTCGTTTTTTGGGGGGTTTTTGCGTTTCGATTTAAAAAAGAATTCCGAAATTTTTCTTTTAAAAAGTTCGATATTTACGAAATTTCGTAAATGTTAAAAAAAATTACGAAACAATTACGAATCGATTTCGAAACAATAACGAATTGATTCGTTAATGGCGGACGCGACCACGAAATACGCTAAAAAACCTCCAAATGGGACAGGGGGAACTTCTGAAGCTTCCCTCTCCCTCTGTTGTTGACTGTTGGTGTGATATTATAATTTTTTTTCACTAATTAAACAAAAAACAACTATAAAACTTGCCCCAGACATGCAGAAATAATAATGAAACGACTTCAAAACGATAATGAAACGAATACATAACGAATCCGAAACAATTACGAAACGAATTTAAAAATTCGTTTCGTTTTGAAGTTGCTACAGGATGGTTCGTTATCGCTTCGTTATAAAAAAAAATAACAAATTTTTAACGAATTAGGAATTAATGAAACGAAATCGCCCAGCTCTAGTATCTACACCACTGTTTCTCAACCTTCCTAATGCAGCTACCCCCTTAATACAGTTCCTCATGTTGTGTTGACCCCCAACCATAAAATTATTGTTATTGCTACTTCATAACTGTAGCTTTGCTACTGTTGTGAACGGTAATGTAAATATCTGATATGCAGAATGTATTTTCATTCGCTGGACCACATTTGGCACCAATATCCGATACACCAAAATTTGAATACTGGTGGGGTTGGGGGAGGGATTGATTGTACCATTTGGGAGTTGTAGTTAACCTACAATCAAAGAGCATTCTGAACTCTACCAATGATGGAACTGAACCAAACTTGGCACACAGAACACCCATTACCAACAGAAAATACTGGAAGGGTTTAGAGGGCATTGACCTTGAGTTTTGGCATTGTAGTGTGATCGAAAATGACTCTGCTCTGGTTAGACCACACCTGGAATATTGTGTCCAATTCTGGGCACCACAATTCAAGAGAGATATTGACAAGCTGGAATGTGTCCAGAGGAGGGCGACTAAAATGATCAAGGGTCTGGAGAACAAGCCCTATGAGGAGCGGCTTAAGGAGCTGGGCATGTTTAGCCTGAAGAAGAGAAGGCTGAGAGGAGATATGATAGCCATGTATAAATAGGTGAGAGGAAGCCACAGGGAGGAGGGAGCAAGCTTGTTTTCTGCTTCCTTGGAGACCAGGACGCGGAACAATGGCTTCAAACTACAAGAGAGGAGATTCCATCTGAACATGAGGAAGAACTTCCTGACTGTGAGAGCCATTCAGCAGTGGAACTCTCTGCCCCGGAGTGTGGTGGAGGCTCCTTCTTTGGAAGCTTTTAAACAGAGGCTGGATGGCCATCTGTCAGGGGTGATTTGAATGCAATATTCCTGCTTCTTGGCAGGGGGTTGGACTGGATGGCCCATGAGGTCTCTTCCAACTCTTTGATTCTATGATTCTATGATTCTATGATCCACCCCAGGTCTCTGTAAAAGATAGTTCAAAATCAGGGAATTGCCAAGGACATCAGGATGGAATGATCCTATAATCCCCTGTCTCCTCCTGTTTTTATGTATGGGCTTTGGCTACTCAGTGCTTTTATGAACTTTTATGAACTCTCATGAACTTTTTGGGAACTTTTATGTACTCTTTGCCAACTTTCATGATCTTTAATGGACTTTGGGATAGCTGAAATGAATTCCCCTTTGACCCTACACACCTTCCCCTTTCCCTATGAACTCTGTGTATGCCCCATGCCCCATTCATTATAAGTATGTATGCCTATATAAAAAATATGAAGCAAAGTGACCTTTTCATGAACCAGCAACTCATTGCTCTTGAAGTTTCCAAACTTCCTGAGCCAATAATCCCCCAAAAAAGGACTTAACCAAAACCATTTGCATGGACAATAAGTAAACGGCTCTTTTTTTCTGGATCTCGGAGGGCTGATAGCCAGGTTATCCAGAATAATGGAGTTTATGGTCATAATAGATCATCCTACACAAAGGTTGAGAAAACTGATCTACACTGCAGAATTAATGCACTTTTGCAGCATTTTAACTACTATGACTCAATGCTATGGAATTAAAGGAAAGGATGGAAGGGTTATCTGGTACTGGTGTTGATGTCATTTCGGCACATTGCAAAGACAGTTTAAAACAAACCTCTGTCCATTTAATCCATAAGAATATCAGTGGGGTTGTGCTGCATGATAGCAAAGATGCCCAACTTCATTATTCTGTTTCTACAATGGCCACTAAATTGATACCGAAAAATCGGACCCCAAATTATGAAATATTATCCGTGACTCCATTGGATAACATAGCCACCTACCTGGCTATTTCTAATCTCCAAAATGTAACCTTTCTATGAAATTCCTTGGAAATTGCCCAGAATGTGAACTCACCTCATCCATGCCTCACCCTCACCCAGAAAAAAAAATCATCATAAGCCCCACAAAATGAATTAGGAAAAATGGAAGAGGGACATACAATGCATTTGAGTTAAAGCAGGTTCCCAATCTTTTTTTGACCAGGAACCACTCTCCAAAAGGGTTACAAATCAGTTTTTGATCAACTTTATATTCAGTTTGGTTATTTGGGGTGCTGATTCATAAAATTGCATTGGATAGACCACATCAGCTCTAGTTTCTGATACAGAACATATGGCATCCAGTAGTCACCATCTTGTGGCCAACAGAAAAGCACATTTAATAATCTATTGCTTATGTGGTAGTAGTAATCTTTCATGGATAGTCAGGCTCTCTCCTCTTAACATCCCCATTTTTTTTTTGTCGTGTCAGGTGCAACTTGATAAACTGCAAGTCGCTTCTGGTGTGAGAGAATTGGCTGTCTGCAAGGATGTTGCCTAGGGGACGCCTGAATGATTTGATGTTTTTATCATCCTTGTGGGAGGCTTCTCTCATGTCCCCGCATGAAAAGCTGGAGCTGATAGAGGGAGCTTATCTGCCTCTCGCCGGATTCGAACCTGCGACTTGTCGGTCTTCAGTCCTGCCGGCATAGGGGTTTAACCCACTGCACCACCGAGCGCTCCAATAACATCCCCATTGCCTTGGCAGTATAAGAGGGTTTCATGAGACCAGTTGCTCTCGTTCTCACATGGTTTTGAGGCAATGGTGTAGTAATGGTGAGGTCCAGTAGTTGCCATCAGCTTTCCCACAGAAAACCATATTGAATAAGCCTCGTCACTATAAGAGGGTTTTGTGAGTCAAGTCACTCTTGTTGCAATGATGTAATAATGGTGAGGCTGCAGACCATATTTTAGTTCTTGCAGACCACTGGTGGTCCATGAACCACAGGTTGGGAACCACTGAGTTAGAGCCTTTTGGGTCTCCACCTGGCATGATATGATCTGGAGGGCATCCATAGGAGGGTGACTAAAATGGTGAAAGTTTTGGAAACTATGAATACCTTTGAGGAGCATCTTAAAGAGCTGAGAAGCTTTGGCCTACAGAAGAGAAGGTTGAGAGGAGATGATAGCTTTGTATAAATATGTGAAAGGATGTCATAACGAAGAAAGAGCAGGCTTGTTTTCTACTGCTTTGAGACTAGGACTCCATTCAACTGGTTCAAAGGTCAACTGCTAAGTTAATGACTAAAGTGCCATTCAGGGGGAGAAAAACTCCCAGCTGCTCCACTGGCCCCCAGTTTGCTACCAAGTGAAATTTAAAGTGCTGGTTGTTACCTTTAAGGCCGTTTATTCCTACTCCCCTTTGACTTAGTTAGTTTTAGTAAATATTACTTATGGTTTTGATTTGTTTTAATATATTCCGTAAGCTGTCATGGTAATTTTTTTGTAGTTGACCAAATGCTTTTAGGAAGCTTATGCATAGGACAGAAAGGCAGCTCTGCGAAGTCTTAGCTCTACCCTTTCCTCTCCTCTGCTTCAGTTCCCCCTGTTTATAGATTTATAGATAAATTTAGATACTTTCCTTTGTATTAGTTTTTGGGTGGAGCATAACCCCCCCCCCAAGAGGCCAGCCTTAGTTGGTCTATTCCATTTGCCTGTATAGAGCTCTTTGCTGGACTCCTCCTTTTTCTGCAGCAGTGCTACAGAGAACAGAGGCTTGGGTATTGTCTGGTAACCCTGGGCCCAAACAATCCAAAAACAGGTATCCTTAGCACCAGCATTCAGCAGTATTCTTACACCAATAGTCCCAGTAACAACAGAAGCTTTTTACCAGCTTAAGCTTCACAAGAAAGAAGATTGAGATAGCTTGTAAGCGACAGCTTGTAAACCATTGCTTTGCACCAGAGGCAGAAAACTCCAGAGTGTTGCAATCCAGAGCAGGAAACGAGGCCCTAAGTTAACTATCCACCACACTTGACTGTGAAAAAAACAATCCTTTTTTATTGAAGAAAAATGGTTACAAAATAAAGGAAAAATGCAAAGTCAAAAGCCACAGCAAAATCAGCAAACACGAACGTCCATGAACAAGATCAAAACCCAAAGCCACACTGTAAAATACTGGAACCTGTTAGCAATCCACTAACCATACTTGGTGTCCTAGAAATCTTTCAAGATGATGGCCAGGGAAACCGGGAGAACTGCCAAGGTCTTCATCAATCTAAAACGATGCCTGAACTGAGAAAGTCAGCCCGGCAGAAGGCACTTAAAGCCGAGGAATTGGTTTCGTGATACGCCTCCCTGCTTTGAAGCCATTGTTTGTATTTCTTTTAATCTGGAAGACCTCCGCAAGCTGAGTGATTTACTCCTGTCTTGCCAGATCTGGCCCCTTCTATTCTCATTAAGGTTCCCAGGTGCAGAAGGGAGTGAAAGGTCATGGCTTCCCTCTGAAACATTCTCATGAACACTGGTACTTTCATTTTCCAAATCTACAGAAGTTTCTTCCTCACTAATTTCAGGAGCATTGGCATCAAAAGGTACATTTCCACTAGCATCAGTAAATATATTTTCATTAGCATCAGGAGGGACAAACAGAGAATCAGGTTCAAACTCAGGCTGAACCCCAACACAGAGAGATGACTGCAGCCAGCAAAGGCTCCTTTTGTACTGTATAATAGTCCCGGGTTTCAATAAACTCATTTTGGTTATCTTTGCCCCTTGTCGAAAGTGTCTTTGTGTGTAAGGGTCTCAATCTTTTTTTTAGAGTTATTTTTATTTAGAATAAAATTTGCTCCTCTAAGATAGGAGCAGAAAAGAAGAGTGTCTGTAGAAAATAGTTATTTTCATCCAATTTACATAAAAAAGTGGGAACATTACATTTATAGTATAGTGAGGAAAGTAGAAAAGGGGAAGAAAGGAGACAAGACTAATTTTTTTAAAAGAGAGAGAGAGAAAAAAGAAAAAGGAAAAAGGGTGGTAAAGTACATCCAGGGCTACCCAGGTTGAGGAGACCTCACATTTCTCTTGTTACTTTAATCATCAGCTTCTTGTTGATAGTTCCTTCGGGTTTCGTTCATGGATTTCTGATATAAATTTCTTTATTTTCCTTTTTTACAAATTTCAAAAAGTCTTTCCAGTCAGTTCTGTGAGGTTTTACATTATTTTGTGAATTTTTTACGTGAATTTTTTATCCATATTCGTAATGTCCATTGTTTTTAAGATCCATTGCTCCACTGTGGGAATTTAATTAGATCTCCATACTCCGGCCAAGATGATTCTGGAGGCTGTTGTAAGATAAAATAAGATCTTCTCCAAATTTTTGTCTATTTTAAATTTTGTAATCCCTAGTAACAAAGGTTCTGGTTTTAAATCAAATTCTATATTTAGGATTAGTACGATCTTTTTATGTATTTGATGCCAGAAGTTCTTTACTTTCCTACATTTCCACCACATGTGGTGTGCCGTCACACCCAGACGCTATAACATTAAAACTAAGCTGTGCTTCTCTTTTTATCTGGGTGAACTGCTGGGGGTCTTTCTTTGAAGCAATAACTCAATACTTTCAGCAACTGATGCCAGTCAAGACATGAACATCAACAAACATTTATTTCCAAAGTCCTTGGCAGACTTGGCACAGCTTGATAAAGTTACAACACAAACAGTCAATTTGGGAAACCATAGAGATGTTCTTTCTTTCCCTTTTCTTCAATTACTGAGGTAACCTTTCTCCAAATGGTAGAAAAAATCCTGGGATCTTTCACCCTAACCCTGAGCTGCTATGGTTAGAAAGAACAGATCTTCCCCTATCTAAGCTCAAGGTTAGCTTTGGAGATGAAGTAATGCTCAATAGTACTCAATAACTATTTCTCTCTATTTCTCAATAAGCTTCTCTTTCTAACTAACTCAATTCCTATTCTATCTATCTCTATAGTATTCAATTCTCAATAGTACTCACAATTGCTTTGTCAGAGCTTCCTAGCTTACCAACAGCACATCTGAGGCTTTTTTTTCTATAATGAAGGAGGCAGGGGAGATTCCAAAATGGAGATCTCAACCCCAGGAAAAAGGGCAGACTCCTAACCCAAAGAGATACCTTCTAAACTAATAACTGCAGAGGGCCTGCAGCCTGGCTTTCCAGACTACGATACTGTTTAACTTCCAGGGTGCTGCTGGGTCTATAGCAGCGTTTCTCAGTCTTCTGAATGTCATGACCCCTTCATACACTTTCTCATGTTGTGGTGACCCCCAACCATAATATTTTTGTTGCTACTTCGTAACTGTAATTTTGTTCCTGTTATGAATTGTAAATATCTAATATTCAGGATGTATTTCCATTCACTGGACCAAATTCGGCACAAATACCCAAGACACCCAAATTTGAATACTGGTGAGGTTGGGGTGGTGGTGGTTGATTTTGTCATTTGGGAGTTGTAGTTGCTGGGATTTATTTATTTATTTATTTATTTATTTATTTATTTAATACACTTGTATACCGCTAATATCTCAGCCTAAGTCGGCGACTCATTGCGGTTTACAACAATTAAAAACAATATACAATTTAAAACAACAACACATAGACAATACAAATTATTGGGCCACCAATAATAATACCATGTATCTCGTCACTAAAATCACAGTCCAGAATTCGTCATCCATAATTAACCAGTCCTTAGTCCATAAAATTCGGTGATAACAAACTAACCGAATGCTTGTTTACACAACCATGTTTTTAATCTCTTCCGAAACACCATCAGCGAAGAGGCTGATCGTATCTCTATAGGGAGGGTGTTCCAAAGCCATATAGTTCACCTAGAATCAAAGAGCATGTTGATCTCCACTAATGATGGAACTGAACCAAACCTGGCTCACAGAACTCCATGACCAACAAAAAATCCTGGAAGGGTTTGGTGGGCATTACGTTTTGGAGTTGTAGTTCACCTACATCCAAAGAGCACTGTGGAGCCAAAGTGTGATGGATCTGGACCAAACTTGGCACGAATACTCAATATGCCCAAATGTGAATACTGGTGGAGTTTGGGGAAAATAGACCTTGACATTTGGGAGTTGTAGTTGCTGGGATTTATAGTTCACCTACAATTGACGATCATTTTGAACTCCACAAATGATAGAATTGGGCCAAACTTCCTACACAGAACCTCCATGACCAACAGAAAATACTGTGCTTTCTGATGATGGACCCCCTCGCGACCCCTCCAAGGGTCCCGACCCCCAGGTTGAGAAACACTGGTCTATAGCAACCCTGGGGAAATGCAAAGGAATGCTATCCCATGCAGCTAAAAGGCAACGTAAACCATGCTCCTGGAAGATGGAACATGTGGAAAGGGTCTCAATCTTAGCAGAAGGTATACAGTGGGTTGTTGTAGGTTTTTCCGGGCTATATGGCCATGTTCTGGAGGCAATTTTTCTCCTGACGTTTCGCCTGCATCTATGGCAAGCATCCAGGTATACAGAGAAGGTATACAGATAGCCCCCGAGTAAAGCCAGACACTGTAGTTTGCCATTCCTAATATTTGGTATCTAGAGGTACAGAGGTGCACAGGGAAGCATGATTCATGTCAAACTCACATACAGACAGTCCACTAAAGCCAAAGAGTCCAGGTGCACTATAACGTGATATCCACCCTTTCCCCGTTGCACCTTTGGATGCATCCATCAGCGATATTTGGCTCAGAATTAATCTTTTCAGCACATGCTTTCAGAAGGTCTAGATCAGGAAGCATGTGTATTAGATCCTGGCTCTTCTATGACTCAGCAGCGTGCATTCTTCATCACAGCACCTGATTTTGCTTCCTTGACTACTCCAGAGTCATTCAAAGTTCAGAGTTACTGAACCTGCCAGATGAAAATCCCAAATATCATTTGCATCATCCTGATAGATAGGAAAATCATGCACAGGTTCAGCTGTGTTTCTTGTCCTCCTTCCCTGGCGGCTGTCTTCAATTTGTTTGTTCCTTTTATTTATCCTTATTTCCCCAACTCCATATGTCTTATAGCAATACCTCCTCCTCCCCTTTCCTTTGGCAAAGGCAGGGAAACAGAGAACACATGTTAATCCCACGACTGACCTCTGAAAGGGACTGCAGAAACCATTTCCCCGAGGGCGGGATGCTATTCAGAAACAGTCCATGGCCGGTTCAGGTCCTCTCTTGATCAGACAGCTGCGCTGCTAGCTCTGGGAGCGTTTCTGCCATATGTATCGATAGCAAAAGTGTGAAGTGCGTACCATGGGGATAATGAAAGGGTTAGCCTTCTGTGCCATCAGTCCCTCAACCCTCATAAGCAAGACAAACACATTCTTTGTATCATCGGAAGATTGGAATCCGTCAGCCATCCAGCAGAGTTTTCTCACTGTCCTGGCTTGTCACCTGTGGGACCAGGTTTGCTGAGCTTGACCAGGTTAAGATGACTGAAAATCAATTTGATTTGACAGCTATGGGAAGGAGAGCGAGAGAAGGGAGGGGAAAACAAGTAAAGGGGGAAATGCTTGAAGTACATGCAACTGTGCAACGAGGACTCTCTTGGCTGGTGTGGATTGAAGCATAAGAATGAATCATCTACTGCAACGCTTCTCAACCTGGAGGTTGGGACCCCTGGAGGGGTCATGAGGGGTGTCTGAGGGGTTGCCAAAGACCATCAGAAAATAGAGTATTTTCTGCTGGTCATGGGGATTCTCTGCAAAAAGTTTGACCAAAATCTATCATTGGTGGGGTTCAGAATGCTCTTTGTAGGTGAACTATAAATCCCAGCAGCTACAACTCCTAAATGTCAAGTTCTATTTTCCCCAAATTCCACCAGTGTTCACATTTGGGAATATTGAGTCTTTGTGCCAAGTTTGGTCCAGATCTATCTTTGTATCTCTCCTTATGAACCATCTAGGACTTTGAGATCATCTAGGGAGGCCCTGCTCTCGATCCTGCCTTCCTCGCAGACGTGTCTGGTGGGGATGAGAGACAGGGCCTTCTCAGTGGTGGTCCCTCAGCTATGGAATGCCCTCTCCAGGGATATAAGATCGGCTCCCTCCCTTCTAACATTCTGCAAGATGGTTAAGACCTGGCTTTTTGAGCAAGCTTTTATTACCGGGGCATAATTAGACAAAATGAATCATGGAATGTCTGACGCTGCAATTGGACCACAATTTCAGTAAGGAGACGTTGAGGATTTGCTTTTATATATATTATTGCTTTTTTATATTATATTCTTGATGTTGAATTGTTTTTATAAGTGTTCTTATAATTGTTTTAACTGGACTCTGATATTTGTAATGGCTTCGAATCACTGCCAACTGTGAACTGCTTTGAGTCGCCTCTGGCTGAGAAAGGTGGTATACAAATGCAGTAAATAAATAAATAAATTTGTTTGAATCCACAGTGCTCTCTGGATGTAGGTGAACTACCACTCCAAAACTCAAGTTCGATGCTCACCAAACCCCTCCAGTATTTTCCATTGGTCATGGGCGTTCTATGTGGGAAGTTTCACCCAATTCTATCATTGGTGAGGTTCAGAATGCTCTTTGTGTGTGAATTATCAATCCCAGTAACTACAACTCCCAAATGTCAAGGTCTATTTCCCTCAAACTCCACCAGTGTTTGCATTAGGGCATATTGAGTATTCATGCCAAGTTTGGTCCAGGTCCATCATTGTTTGAGTCCACAGTGCTCTCTGGTTGTAGGTGAACTATAACTCCAAAAGTCAAGGTTGATGCTCACCAAAACCCTCCAGTATTTTCTGTTGGAGATGAGAGTTTTGTGTGACAAGTTTGGTTCAATTCTATCATAGGTGACCAGGATGGTTTTAAATGGTGTTTGAGGGGTATTTTTTTAAGTAAGGTCCATTTGAACATAAGTACACAATGAAAGTTTATTTCAAAAAAGTAAATTTATTTTCAGAAAGTACATACTTCACTCTATTTTTCGACATAGTTGCCAAGTTTGTTCAAACACTTATCATACCTCTGAACCAATTTTAAAATACCCTCTTCATAAAAACTTGCTGCCTGCTGAAGCCACCAAATCGTCTGTAATCAAAGTAGGGCGACCGGAGCGGTCCTCATCATGGATGTTGTCATGGCCATCTTTGAATTGTCATACCCACTTACGCACTTTGCTTTCACTCATAACAGTATCACCGTACACTTCACAAATCTGTCGATGAATTTCTGCAGCAGGCAGGTTCCTTGCTGACAAAAACCGTATCACTGAGCGAACCTCACATGCGGCGGGTGAGTTGATAGTCTTAAACATTTTTAAAGCACAGAACAGAACCGTACAGGTTAGCTACAGAGCGGAAACTGAGCACAGTTGTTCCCGAGGCACGCACTTGTTGCGGTATGCGTGCGAACTACTAGTGTCTACAACAAAACGGACCTTACTTTAAAAATACCCCTCGTATTTTAATATTGAGATAAATGTTTTTAATGTTTATGTATGCGTATATGAATTCTTGTCCCAGTATTGAATGTTTTCCATATATATTCTGTGCTCTGCCCTGAGTGCCCTTCGGGGTGAGAAGGACGGAATATAAACGTTTTAAATAAATAAATAATTGGTGGAGTTCAGAATGCTCCTTGATTGTAGGTTAACTATAAAGCTCACAAACTACAACTCCCAAATGACAAAATCAATCTCCTCCCCCAACCCCACCAGTATTCAAATTTGTGCGTATGGAATATTTGTGCCAAATTGGGTCCAGTGAATGAAAATACATCCTGCATATCAGATATTTACATGATGATTCATAACAGTAGCAAAATTACAGTTATGAAACAGCAATGAAAATAATTTTATGGTTGGGGGCCACCACAACATGAGGAACTGTATTAAGGGGTTGCAGCATTAGGAAGGTTGAGAAACACTGATCTATTGACTGCCTGCCCTACTTGCATGGTTTTGATGCACAAGAGGTCAGGCTCAAATATATGATAAGTCTCATCCCTTTTTGACTTACCTGGACTTCTCAATGAAATACAACACATATATTTAGCAAAATATTTTATTTCCTTTCCCTCTCTTTGCATGGACCTTCCAGTAACCAGTGTATTTAAACTGACTCCATGAATTTCGTAGGGCATTTGCCCATTCATTGCTCTGAAATACAGTGTACATCAGCTGGTACTCATTGGTGGCTTTGTTGTGTCACACGCTGGGCCTGTAACAATTGACTTTGAATAGGACATGCATTTTGTGCCCAGCTGGAAGCCGGGGTGCCTCGAAGAGAGGCCCTCAGGGCTTTTCCTGTAGAAATGGTCTTAGAGTCTTTAATGATTTAACAAAGTCCTTTATTATTGAACAAATTAAACATATACTTCTCAAATCTTCAATGAGTCAAACAAATGCTTCAAGGCTTTCAGTCAACTTGTGGCTTCCTTACTCTTGTCTTCAAGGTACAGGCAACTGTCTTAGTTAACTGTTCTTTCACTTTAAGAGGAAAACCCTTTTTTAACCTCTCCCAGGCTACCTCTACTACTTTTTTAACCTCTACTATCTAAGCTTTACTGATGTGGGTTGTACTTCTGGATACAAACTGCATCTTGAGCACTGAGTAGACCTACCAGTAAAGGTTTGCAGATTCTCCAGCTGGAGTTCTTTGGGTCTGTAAAGCTGCTTTCTCCTTAAGAAACCTTTCTCCTTAAGAAACCTTTTAGGGCTGTTTCCCTCAGATGCTGTAAGGCTGAGAGGCTGTAAGCTCCCTGCCAGAGCTTTGAGACTGTTCTCCCCAGAATTCTTAAGAAGTGAAGCTTTTCTGCGGGTGAAGCTACTCCACATCCTATAGCTTGGTTTCCTTCTGTAAGACTAACTAAAAATGGCTCCCTCTCCTCCCATGTCCCTGGGAGAAGGGGCAGATCCAAACTTAACAATGATAGACAGGTGGCTTGCCCCATGACTGCAAACCAAGGGAAGTCACCTTTTGCAAAATCCCTGAAGCCTTGGAATGCATGCAAACATTTAATAGAAAAAAAATAAAGTTGGAGCTCCTGGTACAGACGTACCAGCACAGGCTTCCCCTGCAAGAACTAGCCAGGGCTGGCCCTGCTTAGTTTCCTGGATCACAGAGCATCCGATGCCTTTAGGGTATTTAGGCTGGAGTCAAATGACGAAATTCAAAGAAGAATATTGGCTGTAGATGTTATACAGCCATAGCATGCCAATATTCTGCGAAAACTGAAAGATTTAACAGTTGGCACTGCAGTCTTCTCTTATGCCTTGCTCACTTCGATCATGAAGTAAGGAACTGATTGATTCTCTAATGGTTGCATTAATGAGAGGATTCTGAACTAAAGCATTGTGACAGATAATTCTCCCTCTTCACTTTAGAGATAGGGTAAAAATAAGCACTTGAAATGGAGCCAACCTGAATGAGTTTGTTGCTCCCTCTGAACTACCAGCTGTTTCTAATATCTGTAGATTCAAAATAAGTACAGTGCTCTCTTCAGAGTAAGTGCCAAATTGTCTTTTATTCCTCTTAAAAATGAGAGCTCGCCAAAGCATGGAACACTTCAGTCATTCAACCATTCCTGTGCATTTGCATCAGCCCCAAGTGCCATTATAATTTGGTGAAGGAACTTGTCTTATTCCACAGTAGGATTGTGCAAACCTTGACCTGTTTCATGTCCCAGGCTTTCGTTGGTTGTTCCAATCCATTTTTGGAAGCCTCCTAAAATCAGGAGGGCAGATATCTGTTTTTGCTCTGGGGTGCCAAAAGAGCCATTTTCTATTGGCCCATTATGGGCGGAGGGGCTTCCCAGGCTTTCCTTCACATCATTTTAGGCATTTGAGCTGTTTTAATCTAGATCGGTGTTTCTCAACCTGGGGGTTGGGACCCCTGTGGGGGTCGTGAGGGGGTGTCAGAGGGGTCGCCAAAGACCATCAGAAAATATAGTATTTTCTGTTGGTCATGGGGGTTCTGTGTGGGAAGTTTGGTCCAATTCTATCGTTGGTGAGGTTCAGAATGTTCTTTGATTGTAGGTGAACTATAAATCCTAGCAACTACAACTCCCAAATGCTGAGGTCTGTTTTCCCCCAAACTCCACCAGTGTTCACAATATCTGGGGATATTGAGTATTTGTGCCAAGTTTAGTCCAGATCCATCATTGTTTGAATCCACAGTGCTCTCTGGATGTAGGTGAACTACAACTCCAAAAATTCAAGGTCAATGTCCAATAGACCCTCCCAGTATTTCCTCTTTGTCATGGGAGTTCTGTGTGCCAAGTCTGGTTCAAGTCCATCGTTGGTGAACTTCAGAATATTCTTTGATTGTAGGTGAACTATAAATCCCAGCAACTACAACTCCCAAATGACAAAATCAATCCCCTCAATCCCACCAGTATTCAAATTTGGGCGTATCGGGTATTTGGGCCAAATTTGGTCCACTGAATGAAAATCCATCCTGCATTTCAGATATTTACATGACGATTTACAACAGTAGCAAAATTGCAGTTATGAAGTAGCAACAAAAATAATGTTATGGTTGGGGGTCACCACAACATGAGGAACTGTACTAAGGAGTCGCGGCATTAGGAAGGTTGAGAACCACTGTTCTAGATGCTCAGCTGCAGGAAGTCATGTGCTTTAAGGAGGCTTCTTACCTGTTTCTACTCTAGAGGAGAGGTGTTCGGCTGCAGGCAGGCGCATATGCTTTCTGGGCCTGCATGCCACACACACATACTCTCTTTCCAAGGCAAGGAGGCAAGTTCTGACTTTCTTACTCTAGAAGAGGGAAACGGCTGCAGGCAGACACTCATGCACTCACGCTGGATCTGCACACCATATACACGCTCTCTCTTTCCAAGGCAAGAAGACAAGTTCTGACTTTCTTATTTCAGAGGAGGTGCTCAGCTGCAGACAGGTGCGCATGCTGAGCCTGCATGCCACAGGCTCAGCATTAAAACTGAGCCTGCATGCCACAGGCTCAGTTTTAACTGTGCAAAAGTTCCCCTGGCCACCGTCGAAACCTGGGGTTCCAGATTCAGCGATAAATCCAGGATCACTCCCAAGCTGCGAACCTGCGTCTTCAGGGAGAATGTAACCCCATCCAACCCTATGCCCTGTTCGGCCTTACGACTGACCAGGAGGATCTCTGTCTTGTCTGGATTCAATTTCAATATGCACTCTCTCTTTCCAAGGCCAAGGAGGTATGGAGCCCCACGTGAAGAAGAAGAAGAAGAAGAAGAGGAAGAAGAAGAAGTTGTTTATTTTTCTACCCCCGCCTCCATCTCCCCAAAGGGACTCTGGGCGGCTTACATGGGGCCAATCCCAAAGCAAACTACAATTAAAAGCAAGCAATAACAAATTAAAACAGAATAAAACAGCGTAAAAATAATAACAAGCATCAAAAACTATAGCAGACTAATTTTGAAGGTGGGGACCACTATGCGAGCTGGTTAAAGGATAATGTGGTTCAATAAGGTGGATGACAATGTAATATAGCATAGGACAGGGGTCCTCAAACTTTTTAAACAGAGGGCCAGGTCACAGTCCCTCAAACTGTTGGAGGGCCGGATTATAATTTGAAAAAAAAACATGAATGAATTCCTATGCACACTGCAGATAACTTATATGAAGTGCATTAAACAATACAATAATTAAAATGAAGAACAATTTTAACAAATATAAACTTATTAGTATTTCATTGGGAAATGTGGGCCTGCTTTTGGCTGATGAGATAGGATTGTTGTTGCTATTGTGTGCTTTCAAGTCATTTCAGACTTAGGTTGACCCTGAACGAGGGCCGGGTAAATGACCCTGGAGGGCCGTATCCGGCCCCCGGGCCTTAGTTTGAGGACCTCCGGCATAGGAAATAACATGGAAACAGAGCAATTTAACAGGATCGATTCAACTTAAACTTAAGGATATATATAGGAATGTAATATAGGAATTCAGAATCAGACCATGATTCAGGTCACGATATAAGTCATTTATCATAGGAGTCGTCAGTTGAAAGCACAACAAAACATCCATGCCTTTAATTCTTTGCCGAATGTGGATAGCAGAGAAGAAGCCGGTGATCAGCTCCCGCTTGCTTTCATGTTGAGTAGGTTTTCGTGCTGGGGCCTCCCTTCCCATTATGTGCCAAAGGTGCCGCAGGTACCAAAGGAAACTGGATCCACGCACAACCGTACAATACAGACCATAAGTTCACTGACAAATTGAGGACTCATCTTTAAAGGCAGTTATGTTCACCAGACCCACATGAGTCATTTAAATGTTATAAGAAAAATATTTTTTCCTGTTAAGGTTCACATTATGTTGGCAAAAAACTTATTGGAGTCCACATTCTAGTATTGCCCGTCATCCAAGCCAAAACTGGATCAGATCTATGAGCAAAACAGGCTGAATTCAAACTGGAAATCCACCACCTTTCTTTGTTATGGAATAGAAAACTAGACTGCTTCTAGCTTCCTGTTTGTCCATTTTCCTGGCATTTCTACATCACTTCTCTACCTACCAGCCCTCCAGGCAAAAATGTAGAATAAAATCACCCCAAGAGAAATAAAACTGACTTCAAAACATACTGTATTAAATGTCAAAGTTTCTTTCTGGGAGGCAAGATCTTACCCATTAGCTTTGTGGTGGGGGCCAGGGCAAGAAGTAATGAGGCCCCCTTTACACTGCCATATAACTCAGATTATAATTATAATTATAATTCAGGTGGCGCAGTGGGTTAAACCCCTGTGCCGGCAGGATTGAAGACCGACAGGTCGCAGGTTCAAATCCAGGGAGAGAGCAGATGAGCTCCCTCTATCAGCTCCAGCTCCTCATGTGGGGACATGAGAGAAGCCTCCCACAAGGATGATAAAACATCAAAAACAACCGGGCGTCCCCTGAGCAACGTCCTTGCAGACGGCCAATTCTCCCACACCAGAAGCGACTTGCAGATTCTCAAGTGTCTCCTGACATTACAAAAAAAAAATCAAAGCAGATACTCCACAGTTAAAAGTGGATAATCTTATATAATTAGACAACCTTATAGTTTTATATGGCAGTGTAGAAGGGGCCATAATAATGTTAGTAACTTAGAATGGACCCAGTGAAGGAATGCAGCCTGAAGAAAGTTTGGAGATTAGGACTGGCAGACCTATGGGTCTGTATTTAAATAGTGAATGACCCCAATAATCCCAGAAAGAGATCAATCTAAAACTATTTACTTGGAGGATGGTGAACTCTCCATCATCAGAGTCCTTCAAACAGAATTGGATGGGCATCTTTCAGGAGTGCTTTAGTTGTTAATCCTGCATAGCAGGGGTTGAACTGGATGGCCGTTGTGGCTCTTGGGTCCCTTCTATATCATCATATAATCCAGTTCAAAGCAGATAATCTGGATTTTATATGGCAGTGTAGAAGGGAACGGTGTTCTAGAAAACCTAGCATTCCATTGTCCCCAGAGTATCCAAGAACATTGCATGTAGCCTACAAGAATTTCTTGTTTGCATGTCTTATCTTTTCCAGTTTAAGAGAGTTCAGATGTAGGACTTTATCACATTCGGATTTTTTGAGATTTTTTGAACACAATTCCATGATGTTTGTTCCATTCCATCAGTTATCCGTCTGCAAAACATCGCAGAAATTGAGTAAGTGCACATGGGATTCTAATCGTGTGTTTTGATTTACTATGATTTTGCACATTGCTGAAGCATTGTTTTTGGTGTGATCAGAAATTCAGTATGCATTCTGTCAGCTAAAATCTCCGGAGTATGGTGGTTTGAGACTTCCAGGCTACGTCACTGTACAACATTAGATTTTTTCAAAGTGCCATAGGGAGGCATTTGAATATATTGGGAGGAGCCAGCCTTTTGTGGTATGATGAGTCAGTGCAGTATTTTCAAACTGTAAGAGTTGTAATCCTTGGGTGTTGTGATGGAACTCTATAGGTCCCAGCTTAGTTTGTTAGGCTGTCTCACCCATAGCTCGAGAATAGCCATTTTTCTGTTAGTTTTATGAGAATGGATCTTAAGGAAACACTTTTCCAGTTTGGAGCAGTAAGTTGGCCCGCCCCTTTGTCCAAGGGCAAGGAGCCATCTTTAGTTTAAGGTTATTACCACTGGGGAATCTTGGAAGCAAAATGTGTCTATAGTTGGTTCCAGTGAGATACAGACTTGGACAATCCATTTCAAGCCAATACTACTATTCTGGGAACTCATGTGGCTATACTAATCTACAGCTGATGACGTTCAGTGATAGCCTGTGGGGTTTTCAGCACCTTCAGCAAGGTACTGGACTTCAATAGGAAAGACTTGCTCTCTCAATCTCTGGCCTGATCACCATGGGCATTGGGCAGCCCAGAGGCCGTTCTACCAGAGAAAGTGAGCAAGGGAATCTTTCATCTGTCCTTCATCTATAAAAGTGGTTCCCAACCTGTTTTTGAGGAGGGATCACTTGACCAGGGACCACTTTGACCAGGGACCACTCTCCAACATTAGTACCAAAAGGGTTACTGTGCTGGTACAGCTGTACCAGAAGCCTAAATTTCTTTTCTATGCATGTGTTTGGTTTGGTCATGCATTTTGCAGTTGGGTGGTTCCTTTCAGGCTGCAGCCATAGGGCCAGCCACTTGCCTATCATCGTTAAGTTCTTTGGTTCCGCCCCTTTCCCCAGGGTTCTGGGAGGGAAAAGAAAGTTTTTAGTTCTGTCTTACAGTTTAGAAGCTCAGTTACAGGACGTGAGAGCGTCTCCCACCTGTAGAAAGCTTCGTTTCTCACAAACTTCGAGGGAAATCAGTTCGCAGCTTTACTAAAAAATACAGCCAGCTTGCCCATAAAGCAAATTGGAACCAGGAGTAGGGCCCCATGCCAGCCTAAGAACAGATTGCCCAGGGAAGGGTCAAGGATTTCCTTTATAGAAGAAAGAAACAGTTCTTGAAGCAAGTTGCCTGTCCCTTGTGGGCAGATTAAGAAAGCTACCAGTTTTCCAGAGTTTTAAAGTATTTGATTGATTTATTGAAGAAACATATCCCATCAGATTGGTAGTTGTGGGATTGGTAGTTGTGGGATTTGTATTATTTTGAGATCTCAGTTATTGATCCTTTAAAGTGGTGCCAGCAGGTGGGATATATTAGAGAGTATATAATCCCTGGGATCTATTGATGATTTTGTTATACACCAGCTCTGTTTCTAACCTCAGTTCCATGGATAGGCTCTTCAATAAGGGGTTTCCTTCTCACTCCTTGCTGAATGCAAACAAGTTACAAGCTTGGCCAAAGCCACTGATTGCAGTTATAATAAAAGAATACTTTTGAAAGGCTAGAATGTCTGGCAAAGCGCCATTATCCACAACATTCACTTAAGGTTGGTACTGGTTCCCTCCCCCCTCCCCTTTTAGATTTTCGAAAAAAGCAAGTAAGAAAAAGAAATAAAGAAACCCAAACAGCCTGGATATCTGATTTCAATGCAAACAGCTGTAAAACAGCATTAGCCTTTTTAAAGGCTGCCGGAGTGCTTACAAGGTGTGTGCCTGATCCTTTGGAGATTTTGAGAAACACTCTAATTACTAAAACCAAGGGCTTTCTCTAAGTTGTTTATTAAGGGTCAATGATGTATCTCCCCCTTCTTTCTCTCTCGCTCTTTTTTCTTTTTCTTTTCTGGCTATCCTCCCAACTGAAATCAAGCCTGCTTCATCTCATATGGATGTGCAAGACAAACTCTACAGATTGGAAACATCTGTATACAGAGTGAATGAACCACATGGCAGCAATGTCACGCTGAGATTGGCTTCTAACCATCTCCTTTTTGTTTGACTCGAGAGAAACCGCACAAATAAATACAGAAGGGGCTGTTTAAACAAAAAGACCTCCGATCAATAAAGGTTTGTGCAGCTTACAACCTTCGACTATACACACCAGAATTGGGGGTAAACCTTCTATATCTCAGGTCAGTTGCCAGCCTGTTCATTTGATTGTACAGCTGATGTTTCAATGTGTTTTATGTGTGAGGTGTTCACACCAAAAATAAAAAAAATCCACCACCCTGCTTTTTTGTTGCTAGCATTTTTTAAGGCATAAGAAGGGAGTATAACAAAAATATTTGGCACGTTGAAATTCTAAAGTACTTATTCATACATTAGTTGTGCTCAGATAACAGCACCCCGGCATATTAATTGAACACATATGCAGAAGCAGAATATCACCCCGTGATCATAAAATATATATTTCTCCTTGGCAGGAGAGAGATCATGATTGTGAAGGAACGAATGGCAATGTAATAAATGATCTCATATCTCGAAGAGGCCTCCTTGCTAGTCTACTGCTTATTCAGAGAAAGAATAAAGTATATTCTCACTTGCTCTCATTCTTTTTTCTCATTTTTATTATTGTAGAAATGCCCACATATTTCTTCAGAACTTGATTTAATTTTTTTTTATTTCTCGTGTCAGGGCAGCCAGTCAGTTATATTACATTTCTAACAGAACAAAGCAAACAAACAGAGAAAATACAAAATGTGTGAGTTTGGTAGTTGATTAAATGTCCTTTGACCAGTATCTGGCCACTTGAAGTGCCTCTGGTGTTGCTGCAAGAAGGTCCTCCATTGTGCATGTGGCAGGGCTCAAGTTGCATTGCAGCAGGTGGTCAGTGTTTGGTCCTCTCCGCACTCGCATGCCGAGGATTCCACTTTGTGGCCCCATTTCTGAAGGTTGGCTCTGCATCTTGTGGTGCCAGAGTGCAGTCTGTTCAGCACCTTCCAAGTCGCCCAGTCCTCTGTGTGCCCAGGGGGGAGTTTCTCATTTGGTATCAGCCATTGGTTGAGGTTCTGGGTTTGAGCCTGCCACTTTTGGACTCTCGCTTGCTGAGGTGTTCCAGCGAGTGTCTCTGTAGATCTTAGAAAACTATGTCTGGATTTAAGTCATTGACGTGCTGGCTGATATCCAAACAGGGGATGAGCTGTTGATGTCTCCGCCTTGGTCCTTTCACTATTGGCTGCCACTTCCCGGCAGATGTCAGATGGTGTGATACCGGCTAGACAGTGTAAATAAATAAATAAACAAAACTGCAGCTCCCATGATCCCATAGTATTGAGTCATGGCAGTCAAAGTGGTGTTGATCTTCATTAATTCCACAAAGTGGATGCATCTTTAGGCTAACTAACTGCAATGTGGTATTCTCCTTTTCCTATTGCCTTCTGTTCTACCAAACAGAGACAATGCTATAGCCATTAAACAGCCAGGTAAAAAAGAGGAAGAGAACTGCAGAGGAGGGATCTCACTGGAGAGAGAAGCAAATTTATGGCTTCATTCCTCTGCCTCTTTCTCTAGGAAACCAAAGCACTTTTGCAGTGGCACCGTTGGGTATGGCATGTGCTACAGTGATAGTTTTGGATGGGACAGAACAGGCTACACAATAGCCCCTTGGACCTCATTTGAAACATGAATGGAGTTCCAACCACAATCTACTATGTTTCAGAAGCTACATACAAATGCCCCAACACCAAAGTGGAAATCATAATATTTGACTGATGCTATTTCTTTAAACTTTTGTTGGACCTAAAACATATACTTAAAAATAAACTTCCCCCTTTCCAAGATCTAAGCTGTAGTTTCAGCACAAATGCTGTCCCCAAGTATTAAATAATTGAGGGCATTGGCCACTTCCAGATCTGGAGACACTACCTCATATCTGGTGAGTCATGGGCAGGAAAAGAAAAAGCCTGGAGAGGAAAAAAAAAGATAGATTATGGGATGCTTTTGAGATCCCTATCCCTGGAAAGTTCAAGTTTGTTTTTTTAAGGTCAAGAGGGAAACAAAGTGGGCTACCACTGGATGTGCTTGCCAGCCCACAGTGGGTAAGATTTTATTCATTCCTGACTGGACCATGAAGGAATGTTGACCAAGAGTCTGCAGAAAAGCCTGCTTGGCCAGAATTGTATGTTACAATGAAATCTGATTGGCTTCTCACAAGCATCATCCCATTACAATTTTGTACAGAGGAGTGGAAAAATATGGTTGTGATTAGAAAAGATGACACTCTCTATTTGCACGATGATAGAATGGTTGTTTCCAAAGAGCGAGACAGGCTCTTTGGAAATAATCTGCTATGATAAATTTCACACGTGCACAAACAAAACACTGCTGAATTTGGATAGCACTAGGAATCCCAAATGAAATTGCCGATAACCAGGGTTCAGATAAGGCAGGTCACAAATTTGAGGAAAGCCATCTTAGGACCTCATTACATTGTCTTTTGGCTCCATCCTAGGATGCTGCCAGGATGGAGCCAGGATGGAGACTGCAGGAACCTGAGGGCACAAAGTTGAGGAAAGTCTTCTTAGGACCTCATCACATTGTCTTCTGGCTCCATCCTAGGATGCTGCCAGGATGGAGACTGCTGGAACCCGAGAGCACAAAGTTGAGGAACATCTTCTTAGGACCTCATCACATTGTCTTCTGGCTCCGTCCTAGGATGCTGCCAGGATGGAGCCAAGATGAAGACTGGCAGAACCCGAGAGCACAAAGTTGAGGAATGTCTTCTTAGGACCTCATCACATTGTCTTCTGGCTCCATCCTAGAATGCTGCCAGGATGGAGGCAGGATGGAGACTGCCAGATCACGAGAGCACAAAGTTGAAGAAAGTCTTCTTAGTACCTCATCATATTGACTTTGGCTCTATCCTAGGATGCTGCCAGGACAGATCTAGAATGGAGACTGCTGGAACCAGAGGGCACAAAGTTGAGGAAAGTCTTCTTAGGACCTCATCACATCGTCTTTTGGCTCTGTCTTAGGATGTTACCAGGATGGAGAATGCCAGAATCTTCACAAGACTCAGGGTTACATTCGGTAGGGCTCCATCTGGCTCTGTCCTAGAAGTGTTCTAGGAAGGAGCCCAGAGAACATGGTAGGCTTCCCATGTTCTCATTGCTAAGGATTAACATGGGGGGGGAGCCAAGCAGTGATGTGGGTGATGCGAGACAGGGCACGTGGGGTGACAGTTTCCCCTGACGTCCCACAGTTTCGCCATGATACCTGGTGAATCTCCCCACTGTCTCCTGTATTTGGGACCTTCATGTGAGGCCCTTCAAGACTTTTCTATGTGTTCTGATGTTCGGATGTTCGGATGCTAGCAACTCCAATTCTGGGAGCCTGCAATGAATATATATATTTATTGACCTGGAAGATAATATGTGCACATGCCTTATAATAATGCAGACTACTGGACTCATCTCAACCAACGTTATTGATGCAAGCTTTCAATATTTATTTAGATTTTCTGACAGGAGTCATTCCCAGCTCTACCTAGAGAATTAAACCCAGGACTTTTTGCTTTTGTTCTACCACCATGCTACAGTTGAGGGTGATGAACAGCCATAGTTCCACCTTCCCTATGTTCAATAAAAGTTCTGATTATATATGCATTCAGAACAGGGATCTTAAAAAAAATCATACTCTCTGTTCATGTAAACACTTGCACATATAAGACTTGAGATTCAGTTCAGTATTGAGATCCTGGTTGGGTTATGATACCATGTCCATATAATTCCATGTGTGCACCTCGTCCCAGAAGCTGTCAAGTCAAGCAGGGGCACCAATGGGGCTGTTTCCTGGCATGGGTAAAAAGAGCAATCAGAAGAAGAACAAGTGACTTCTCTGGGTTTTGAGGGGAAGGGAAATGAAGGTGCTCAACTAAAATGAAGCACACCATACTATCTCTTCCCTTCACATCTAATTTCAGTTTTTCTTTTCCTCTGTGCCACTTCTCTTCCATGGGTCTTGCCAGCTACCTAGAAGAAGCCTTTGAATAGGATACAAAGATCTAGTCCCCTGTGACCTATCCAAAATAAGGTACTTAATTCGGAGTTATACATATCACTAACAGGATTCTGGTCTATATCTGTTT
Organism: Anolis sagrei ordinatus; assembly: GCF_025583915.1. Classification (NCBI taxonomy): domain Eukaryota; kingdom Metazoa; phylum Chordata; class Lepidosauria; order Squamata; family Anolidae; genus Anolis; species Anolis sagrei. The sequence continues at coordinate 12,799,410 of NW_026847993.1, read as the reverse complement.
ACAACTGCTACTGCATGTGTGTTGGTACCTGCACACATGATCCTGATATATGCACAGTTGTTTGTGTAAACTGGACACAAATTATGTCAGGTGAACAGGGCAATTGTCTATCAAAAGTACAGTGGTAAGGATACATTGAGACATCATAAGCTAGTTTCCGTAATGTATTCCCTACATGTATCTGTTCTTGCTCTGTATCTTTAGAGATGATATATAAAGTTTTTTCTCAAATAGGAAATGTATTTTGCATTTCTTTACACAATGATACTCAAATTTCAGTGAAGCTAGATGCAACTTTTGAGCTATTGTTTCATTTAATAAACAAGAAAACATGTATTATTGGACCCATTTATATTCATATGATATTCTACAGGGCTACCCAAAGGATGTCGCAGACATTTCAGCATGATTGATTAAGTGCTAGGGAAAAGTTCTATTATGTAAGAGGATGCAAATAGCAAAATCGAGTTGTTCTCAAAACATTTTTGTCTGAAAGGCCGCTGAGTGCCTTAGGAGATGGTGAGTTTGGAGTGTCTCTTGCAAAAACAGGGGCTGGGCTGGGTGGAGAACTAACTTGATTCTCAGCGATATAAATTGGTCTACACTCAGCATGACTAAATGTGAATCCAATCCATAAAAATTATAATAACTGAAATCAAGAGAGTTTAATTTTGTCCCATTAAACAGAAAAGTAAGAAACTGACAATGAAAAGTAAGTTAGAACTAAACCTTATTACATTCAGTTGCAATCAGGACAGGAATACTTTAGGGATGGAAGATATATGTCCCCAGCTCCCAAACATCCATAAGATTGCAACAAGTTTTACTACTGGCTACTATTAGCTTACTACTGTTGTTTGTTTGGAGTTACAATCAAGCAACAACTGGGACCCCTTCCACACTGCTGTATAAAATCCCACACTATCTGCTTTGAACAGGGTTATATGGCAGTGTGGACTCAGATAGGTAAAGGTAAAGGTTTTCCCTTGACATTAAGTCCAGTCATGTCGGACTCTGGGGGTTGGTGCTCATCTCCATTTCTAAGCCAAAGAGCTGGCATTGTCCGTAGACATCTCCAAGGTCATGTGGCCAGCATGGCTACATGGAATGCTGTTACCTTCCCATCAGAGCGGTACCTAATGATCTACTCACATTTGCATGTTTTCGAACTGCTATGTTGACAGAAGCTGGGGCTGACATCGGAAGCTCACACCACTCTCCAGATTCGAACATGCAGCCTTTCAGTCAACAAGATGAGCAGCTCAGCGGTTTAACCCACTGTGCCACCGGGGGCTCCTATAACCCAGTTCAAAGCAAATATTGTTGATTATCTCCCTTGATATTCTGGGTTATATGCTGTGTAAGAGCCCTGGGGCATACTCAGATCCAGAAAGATTCCTGGTATAAAAGCTTTGTTTGAAAATTGTTTGGCCAATGTATATAAGTGAGCAGGGACATGTAATGACATATATTACCCCTTCAGTGGAGGAGGTAGCAAAGTGAGCAAGGAAGTCAAATTCATAGAACCCAAATGCAAGATCAGGAAACATTTCACTGATTCTATTCTGTATAAGCATTGTGTAGACTTGGACTATAGCCCCGAATCATTTTGAGTACAGGTTTCAGAGGTGATCACACCATCCAGGTACACTGAATTTCAAACTAAGTTTTTACAATGGGAATCTTTCTGGATTTTTATTCTACAAACAGAATATTCAAAGAGGTTAAACAACATTAATTCACATGACTGTATTTTTATAACAATGGTGGTGTTTCCTCAAGTGTTACTCAGAACTAGCAACGTCATCACAACCACCTGACCAATGAGCTTGCTATATTAGCAATAGGTTGAGTTTTTCAATTCCATACTTGATACAAAATAAAACACCTTTGCAGCATATGCTGGTTAACAAGAACTTGTTGTGAATATTATTATATCTTATTGTTGTGCATATAGCTTTGTTATGCATGTTGTGAAGTCTTGGCTCTGCCTTTTCCACTCCTCTGCTTCAGTTCCTCCTTTTTATAGGTTTTCCAATTACTGTAGATACCTTCCTTTGTATTCGTTTTCAGTGGAGCATAATAACTCCAGGAGGCCAGCTTTAGTTGGTCTATACTATTTCCTGTACAGAGCTCCTTTGCTGGACTCCTCTTTTTTCTACAGTCACTAGAGGCTTGAGGCTTGTCTGGTAATCCTAGACCCAAGCAATCCAAAAACAGGCATCCTTAGCACCTGCATTCAGCAATATTCTTTTACAAGCAGTGCATAGGACAACTGAAGCTTATGACCAGCTTAAGCTTCGCAAGAAAGAAGATAAAGGCAGCTTATAGGCAATAACTTGGAAACCATTGCTTTGCACCAGAGGCAGAAGACTCCAGAGAGATGAGTGCAACCAGAAAAATCTTCTTTTGTAATGTATTGTTTTCAATTACCTTATGGAGTTAACCTTTTATTCATCTTGTTTGCAGTAAACTCATTTTGGTTATCTTTTCACCTTGCCTAAAGTGCCTCTGTGTGCTAAGGGTCTTGATCTTATCAGAAGGTATACAGACAGCCCTCAAGTAAAGCCAGACACTGTAGTTTTCCCAAAAGCTCGGGCATGCCATCATACATGTTATATGTTCCATGTAACTATGTAGAACTACCTTAAGCCATTATGTATGTTCCCTTTAGGATTCAGTTTTTAGAAATACTACACAGTAAAAGAGCACTGTTAATAGACCACTTGCCTCAAATGTTGAGCTTCTTTGATAAGTAAGTAGAATATATGTGTGTGTGTGTGTGTGTGTGTGTGTATATATACACACACACACAAGCTTGATATTTCCTGTTGACAAATTGTATGTGTGTATTAATAACGTGTATTGTTTAAGACCCCTGTGAGTTGAAACCAGTTGTGAGTGAATGTTGAAGTCTAGTCTTGTGTCATAAAGAAAACAGGACATTTACTGTGCAAGGATTTGGAGCCTACTCACCTGTAGTAAAAGGAGCCCCCGGTGGCGCAGTGGGTTAAACCCCTGTGCTGGCAGGACTGAGGACCGACAGGTCACATGTTCGAATGCGGGGACATGAGAGAAGCCTCCTACAAGGATGGTAAAACATCAAAACATCTTGGCGTCCCCTGGGCAGAGTCCTTGCAGACGGCCAATTCTCTCACACCAGAAGCAACTTGCAGTTTCTCAAGTCACTCCTGACAAGACAAAAAAAAAACCTGTAGTAAAGACACCAGAACTATTTCCATACAAGTGAAGGAGATTTTTTCCCATCTTTTGAGAAAATAACAAATTATTTTTGTTTAATATAAATGTAACAATCCTATGTTTTACTTACATGTGTATTTGTATGCATACATTGAACTTCTATGTGTTTAGATACTTTTGCATCACTGAAATTAGTGGATACTGACATTTCTAATTAACCCTATGTTGTCCCACTTTATCAATAGCTTTTAAAATGTCCTAGTTTCTCTCGCTCTTCCTTGCTTTGTTCCAAATTGAGTCCAAAGCACAGAGGCCCAGGGCATTGAAATAAAAACCACAAGGGACAGAAAACGTCCCACTTGTGGACTATGAACTGCAATTCTGAAGCTATAAAACATACACATATGCAATGAAGGCAGGCATGTTCTCATGCACCAACACTCCGCCTACATATCAGGTGATAAAGCAGAACTGCACAACATCACACAAAAGAATCCATAGCCATTAATTTTAATAACTGGAGAGACCAACAGTAATATTTTATGAGGTTTGGCGCTATCATTTTTTTAAAGGTAATAACCAGTTTTACTCCTTTTTTTGGTTTTAAAACAAAGATAAAACTGTCGTATTACAGTTAGAAGAAAGCAACATTATGGTTAATCGTCCTCTTATTTATAGACAGATCTATCTCTCTGTTTCCATTTGTCAATAACTTCAAAAGCAAATCCATGAACAGTCTCATTTTCCTCTCCTTTCCTTTCCCTTCTCTGTTTTCCCTGAATACCTTTCTTTCTTCTGTGAAACCCTATTTTCAATTCAATAGCTGTGTCTCTTGGATACTTAGCTATCCTGAGATGTATTTTTAAGATGACTGTTTGATTGTAGATTTTTTTTTTTGCAGTAGACACCTGGAAGATGACTTCCCACTAGAAATGAGGAGAGCATTCAGGATTGTAACACCTTCTCTTTTTGCAAATTCATACTTTACTGCTGTCATTCTTACTGCTCATCCAAAATATTACTGTCACGCTCCATAGAAGCTATTATAGTAGAGGTAAGTGGGTGGTGGCCCATTCTAGACTTCATTTTTTGTGGCCCTTGAGAGCTCTCCTATTCCCCTGCAACTCATTAAAACTGATGTATTTTTCAGACATTTCCGTCTCACAGTTGCTCAGAAGGTTCCCCAAACACATGAAGACATTCAAAATATAGTCCCAGCCCTTACTACTTACTTAGGAGATCCCTCATTGGCCAAATAGGATCAGTATTCTGGTGGGTCGGTAGGTGACTGTGGAGCCCTATTCTTGATCTGCATTTTCTTCCGCAGTGAGGACATGGTTTCCTGATGGAAGGCGGTCCCAGTCAGGGTTGGCTTGACACGCCTTCCTCTTGGCACGTTTTTCTCTTTCACCCTCCATTTGTGCCTCTTCAAATTCTACAGCACTGCTGGTCACAGCTGACCTCAAGCTGGAGCGCTCACAGACCAGGGCTTCCCAGTTCTCAGTGTCTATGTCAGAGTTTTTAAGGTTGGCTTTGAGCCCATCTTTAAATCTCTTTTCCTGCCTGCCAATATTCCGTTTTCCATTCTTGAGTTCGGAATAGAGCAACTGCTTTGGGAGACGGTGGTCAGGCATCCGGACAACATGGTCAGTCCAGTGGAGTTGATGGTAGAGGACCATCGCTTCAATGCTGGTGGTCTTTGCTTCTTCCAGCATGCTGACATTTGTCCGCTTGTCTTCCAAAGAGATTTGCAGGATTTTCCGGAGGCAACGCTGACGGAATCGTTCCAGAAGTTGCATATGATGTCTGTAGACAGTCCACGTTTTGCAGGCATATAGCAGGGTTGGGATGATCTTTAACTTCGTGATGGTTCGTAACAGGAGGTACGTTCAGACAGGTAGTCTGGGCACACAAAGTTTTTGCCTTCTACTTGTATCACCTTATTTTTAGGAACCAACCAATCAGGAACAAATATCTAAAACCCAGGAACAAACTCAGATAAAAAAATCCCATGATTTCCAATTGCAGGGACATGTAGACATGCAAAGATCCACATATTTGGCTCAAAACTGTAATATTCTGGCACTTGGAAACCTCACCATTTTTGCCTTTTGCTTTCATGTTTACAGGGAACTGCTTCTGGCTATCCTCTTGTTTGCTGCAGAAGTTCCTGGGGTAAAAGTATCTGGACAGGTCCCTAAGACATAGAATTTAACTCTTGTTGAACTCCTACCCCAACTTCCTTTGTATCCATAGGGCAGATAGTCTGTGTATTCTGCAACTTCTGGTAGCGTCATCCTACAAAGTCATATTTGCACCTCATCTGGTCTAAATATTGAATTTACAGTGGAGCGGAGGGGTGGGGGTGCCAAAGAGATGTTCCCCTTACAATATGTGTTAAGGATGCATGATGTTTATTTAAGAACTCAGTTTGCAGGAATGCTTTCCAGACATGCGGTTCACCGCAATAGACGTTTGTTGATATTCTAGTCCCAAGAGTGTTAGAATATGTTTAGAAATTGCGACACTTTTTAAAAACCAGATGTTCTACATAAGCTACACCAAAAGAGCAGTGGGTGGGATATGTATACAAATATAACTGTTGCTCAGCCCTAAGGAGCAGCCTGTTAAACCATGCCTCAACTACAAGCTCGAAGACACAAGAATGTAGATCTTTCCAATGCTCCTCTGCTTCAGAAATAGAAAAACCCTGGAAGTTTCCCAGCTTAGGAAACCTAAAACCTTGTCTACTCTTCTCAGCCAGCCCAATGCACATAGTTGCTCCATAAACAACAAACCAAAGAACTACCACACCAAACTACAAATCCCAGAATTCCCTAAGATGAAGAAATGATAGCTTTGGCGAATCAAACTGCCAAACTGTATAATGGAGATGTAATCTGAGTTCTAGGTCAGTGGTAACAATCACCTGGCTGTTGCCTTATGCCCATTTCTCTCTGGAATCATATAATCATAGAGTTCTGCATCCTGTCAGATCCCCAAAATCTGGAGGAAAGCAAGAGTCATTGCCATCTTGAAGCCAGGCAAAGACCGTAATGATCCAAAAAGCTACAGACCAATCTCCCTGCTGTGCCACCTCTACAAAGTTCTGGAGAGACTCTGCATAGAATTATGGAAAAAATAGACCCATGTCTGATTCCACAGCAAGCTGGCTTCAGGAAAGGCAAAAGCTGCACATCGCAAGTGCTGAACCTGACTCAGCACATAGAAGATGGCTTTGAAAAGCAGCAGATCACAGGAGCTGTTTTCATAGACCTGTCAGCAGCTTATGATACTCTGAACCACCGCCTCCTCCTGAGAAAAATGTATAATATCACAAATGACTACCACCTCACCCGCCTCATAGGAAACCTGCTACAAAACAGGAGCTTTTTTGTTGAGTTCCAGGGTCAGAGAAGCAGATGGCGGAAACAGAAGAACGGTCTGCCTCAGGGGAGTGTGCTTGCTCCATCCATGTTCAACATCTACACAAATGACCAGCCACTGCCAGAAGGGACAGAGAGTTTCATCTATGCTGATGATCGTGCCATTACCTCTCAAGCAGGGAGCTTTGAGATCGTTGAACAGAAGCTCTCTGAAGCTCTAGGTGCTCTAACTGCCTATTACAGGGAAAACCAACTGATCCTTAATCTATCCTTTCATCTCAAGAACAGACAAGCATCCCGAGCTCTAAGGATGACCTGGGAAGGAATCCCACTGGAGCATTGCAGCGCACCCAAATACCTGGGAGTCACTCTGGACCGTTCTCTGACCTACAAAAAGCACTGCCTGAACATCAAACAAAAAGTGGGTGCTAGAAACAACATCATACGAAAGCTGACTGGCACAACCTGGGGATCACAGCCAGACACAGTGAAGACATCTGCCCATGCGGTGAGCTACTCTGCTGCTGAGAATGCATGCCCAGTGTGGAACACATCTCACCACACTAAAACAGTGGATGTGGCTCTTAATGAGACATGCCGCCTTATCACAGGGTGTCTGCGCCCTACACCACTGGAGAAATTACACTGCTTAGCTGGTATTGCACCACCTGACATCCGCCAGGAAGTAGCAGCCAATAGTGAAAAGACCAAGGCAGAGACATCTCAAGCTCATCCCTTGTTTGGGTATCAGCCAGCACGTCAATGACTCAAATCAAGAAATAGTTTTCTTAGATCTACAGAGACACTCGCTGGAACACCTCAGCAAGCAAGAGTCCAAAAGTGGCAGGCTCAAACCCAGCACCTCAATCTGTGGGTGATACCAGATGAGAGACTCCCCCCTGGGCACACAGAAGACTGGGCGACTTGGAAGGCGCTGAACAGACTGTGCTCTGGCACCACGAGATACAGTCAACCTTCAGAAATGAGGCTACAAAGTTGAATCCATGACATGCGAGTGTGGAGAAGAGCAAACCACTGACCACCTGCTGCAATGCACCCTGAGCCTTGCCACATGCACAATGGAGGACCTTCTTGCAGCAACACCAGAAGCACTCCAAGTGGCCAGGTACTGGTCAAAGGACATTTAACAGCTACCAAGTTTGCAAAATTTGTGTTTTTTGTTTTTTTTCTGTCTGTTTTGTTCTGTTAGAAATGTAATACAATGTTCTGGATGTGGATGACACAATAAATAAATAAATATCATAGAGTTGGAAGAGACCTCATGGGCCATCCAGTCCAACCCCATTCTGCCAAGAAGCAGGAATATTGCATTCAAAGCACCCCAACAGATGGCCATCCAGCCTCTGTTTAAAAGCTTCCAAAGAAGGAGCTTCCACCACACTCCGGGGCAGAGAGTTCCACTGCTGAACAGCTCTCACAGTCAGGAAGTTCTTCCTAATGTTCAGGTGGAATCTCCTTTCCTGTAGTTTGAAGCCATTGTTCCGCATCCTAGTCTCCAGGGAAGCAGAAAACAAGCTTGCTCCCTTCTCCTTATGACTTCCCCTCATATATTTATTAGGCTTGGGCGATCCAGATCGTTAATTTCTTATCTCGTTATTAATTCGTATTTAAATTAGCTTACAATCCAATATCGAGCCATGCAGGAATAGTGTGAGGAGTAATTAAGAATTGAAACAATTTCCCCATTTTTCGTAATTATTTCGGATGTCTGGTGCAAGTTTTAAAAACTCACAGTTTCCCTCCCCTCTCCCTGGTTGCAAGCGGTCGGCATTTACCCCACTTCTGGGTCCCTGGCCTCCACTTAAGCAGATCAATTTCCCCTCTCCTCCTGCTGGTCACCTCACCTCGTTCCTCACTCTGGCCTGCATTGGGCAAAGAGGACACAGCAGTACAGCACTCACAGAGACCTGCCTGTTGCCTGCCTAACCTCCTGCCTTCCTTGGCAGGGGTTAACATTGCCCAGGGGATTCCTGGATGTTTTACCATCCTGTGAGAGGCTTCTCTCATGTCCCTGCATGGGAAGCTGGAGCTGACAGATGGGAGCTCACCCTGCTCCCTGGATTCAAACCGCTGACCTTTGTTAGATGGGTCTGTCAGCAGATCTCTTAAATCTGACAAAGGAAACTTGTGTCCAGTCTTTAAACCCTTTTAGTTAATGCAGGAAGCAATCACAACCTTCATAACTTTAGAGTTAAAATCTAATTAGATTTTTTTAAAATAACTCCTTTCCTCCACCCCCTCCATCTCCCAAGGAACTTAAGACTTTGCCTGGTTAGCTCTTCAAAAGATAATTTATTCAGGAAGTTCCCGACCATATTTATTTCACTGCTAAAGAGTTTGTTAGCACATTCAAGAAAGTGTGGGCTATTCCTTGCTTAAGTTTATTGCCTGCTGGACTGAGTTATTGCTTACCTGAATGAGCTTGCTGAGCAATAGTTCAAATTAAAACTTGCCATTTATCATGTTTGCACCAATCCAAAATGACCACAGAAGCCCAGGCATAATTATTTGCAAACCGCTGGCTGCAGAGCAATTCCAATGATGTTTGCACCACCAAGAGCGCAGCAGATGGAGAGAGCTACACTTAATAAGAAACTCTGAGGCCGTGGTGGTTGCCCTAGGACAGTGTTTCTCAACCTGGGGGTCGGGACCCTTGGAGGGGTCGCGAAGGGGTATCAGAGGGGTCGCCAAAGACCATCAGAAAACACAGGATTTTCTGTTGATCATGGGGGTCTCTGTGTGGGAAGTTTGACCCAATTCTATCATTGTTGGGATTCAGAACGCTCCTTGATTGTAGGTGAACTATAAATCCCAGCAAGTACAACTCCCAAATCTCAAGGTCTATTTTCCCAAAACCCCATGAGTGTTCACATTTGATCATATGGTGTATCCGTGCCAAGTTTGGTCCAGATCCATCATTGCTGGAGTCTAGAGTGCTCTCTCGATATAGGCGAACTTCAGCTCCCAAACTCAAGGTGAATGCTCACCAAACCCTTCCAGTATTTTCTGTTGGTCATGGGAGTTCTGTGTGCCAACTTTGGTTCAATTCCATTGTTGGTGGGGTTCAGAATGCTCTTTGTTTATAGGTGAACTATAAATCCCAGCAACTACAACTCCCAAATGGCAAAATCAATCCCCCCGCCAACCCCACCAGTATTCAAATTTGGGTATACTGGGCATTTGTGCCAAATTTGCTCCAGTGAATGAAAATACATCCTGCAGATCATTATTTACATGGCGATTCATAATGTTAGGGCTATGGTTGGGGGGTCGCTACAACATGAGGAACTGTATTAAGGGGTCGTGGCATTAGGAAGGTTGAGAACCACTGCCCTAGGACTTGTAGAAGCAATGGACTACATGGGTCTTATTTTAAGTAAGCATTGCCTACACGTTGCTTTCACGTTAATCTCAGTTATATCTGCCAGAATAACATAGAAAAGATAGCATTGTCTAGTGGTTAGAGAATTGTCTACTGGGCTGAGAATTGGAGAAGCCATTAAAGTCTGAAGCTAAGCCCTCTGAGCCCACTTAAGCCCCATCTTCACTGCCATATAAAACAGTTTCTGAATCCAGATTATTTGCTTGGAATTGGATTATATGTCAGTGTAGACTCATATAATCCAGTTCAAAACAGATAATCTATATTAAGAAAATGGATTATATGGCAGTGTATATCCAGCCTTAGGTGGCTCGGTATGTTGAATTTTGGAGAAGTGAAAGTGAAGATGAGACACACTAACCATATTTCATCTATATAAATAAAAATGTAAAGTTCGTTTGTGGGATTAAGAGAACTCAAAAACCACTGGGGAGATTGACACCAAATTTGGACACAAAACACCTAACAACCCAATGTATGTCCTTCACTCATAAAAACACTGAAAAACACAGCAGAAGGGACTTTAAAAGCCCCCAAAAGCTAAATGACAATACAGAAAAAAGGGAAGAAAGAGGGAGGGAAGGGGAGAAAAAAAGGAAAGAAAGGAAAGAAAGAAGGAAGGAAGGAAGGAAGGAAAAAAGAGGGAGGGAAAGAAAGAAGGAAAGGTAGAAGGAAGCATGGAAGCAAAGAGAGAAGGAAGGAAGGAAAGAGGTAGAAAAGGAAGAAAGGAGAGAAAGAGGGAGGAAAAGAAAAAGGGGGAGGGAAGGAAAGTTAGAGAAGGAAGGGGAGAAGGAAAGAAAAAAGGGAAAGAAGGAAGGAAAGAGGGAGCGAAGGAAGGGGGATGATGTAGAGAAAGAGGGAGGGAGGGAAGGAAGGAGACAAAGGAAGAAAGACATACATCAACAGTGAATCAAAACACATCTATATAAATAAAAATGTAATGTTCGTTTGTGGGATTAACATAACTCAAAGACTACTGGATGAATTGCCGCCAAATTTGGCCACAAGGCACTTACTAACCCAAAAAGGGACCATCACTCAAAAAATTGAATCTTGACATTTGGGAGTTGTAGTTGCTGGGATTTGTAGTTCACCTAGAATCAAAGAGCATTCTGAACTCCACCAATGATGGAATTGAACCAAAACGTGGCACACAGGACTCCCATGACCAACAGAAAACACTAGAAGGAGTTGATGGGCATTGATCTTGAGTTTGGGAGTTGTAGTTCACCTACATCCAGAAAGCACTGTGGACTCAAACAAGGATGGATCTGGAGCAAACTTGGCACAAATACTCCATATGCCCAAATGTGAACATTGGTGGAGTTTGGGGGAAATAGACCCTGACATTTGGGAGTTGTAGTTTCTGGGATTTATAGTTAATCTACAATCAAAGAGCATGCTGAACCCCACCAATGACAGAATTGGGGCAAACTTCCCACACAGAACCTCCAACAGCAAATACTTGAGGCCATCCAGTCCAACTCCCTTCACCAGGACAAGAAAACGTAATCACAGCCCTCCTGACAAAGAGCCATCCAGCCATAGATATAGATAGATCAATATGATTCACGCACACAGAGATATAGTATCATAGATTTGAAAGGGACCGCTAAAGAAGACAATTGTATGTTGCATGTTCCAGAGTAGGCAAACCAGACAATCTCCACATCAATACTGACAAAGAAACAGCAAGAAGTGCTGTTTACCCACAAGCACAAAGAAATCGCATATATTAGAAACCAAGACTTTCTCATTACTTTATTTTCCAGATCACCAGACTGGGCCACAGCAAAGTGTGGGAGGGGACAGCTAGTAAATAATAAAATATTATATGCATTTTGTAGAAATATGTTTTAATATGTGTATTTATATAATGATTCTGTATTTTAGCTGTGTTATAACCTGACCCAATGAACAAGGAGAGGCACCAATTGTAAACCTCCCCGAGTCACCTGTGGGCTGAGAGGGACGGTATATAAATATAGTAAGTAAATAAATAAATACTAAACTACGGGTTTTAAACAGGGGTAAAAAATCCCAGGACTTCAGAAGAGGTCCAAATACAGACCTGCTGGTCCTGAGATTTCTGCCTCCATTGTCCAAACTTGATGCTTTGTTGTGAGATTTAGAGGCTCCCAAGATGGCCACCATGGGACTTCCACAGGTATCGGATATGCGGATATGCGGAGAATCACTGCAGTGAATCACTGTAAATGTTTGGTTGTCCTGGCCAGAGAAAATGTGCCCTCACATGTTTCATTGAGTTTCTGGCACAGAAAGAAAGTTTTTGCCTTGTACTCAAGTGTCACGTTCTTTCTAGGAATGTACCAATCTAAAACCCAGGAACAAACCCAGATAAAAAATCCTGTGATTTCCAATTACAGGGACATACAGACATATGAAGATTCACATATTCGGCTCAAAACTGTGACAATCTCAAACCTGGAAATCTCACATTTTTTGCCTTTTGTAGCTATTGCTTCTGTGTTAACAGGGAATGACATCTAGCCACCCTCCTATAAGCTGCATCTACAGATGTCACATGCAACTCCTGGAACAATTCCATCAGCGTTGCCTCCAGAAAATCCTGAAAATCTCTTGGGAAAACAAGCGGAAAATGTCAGCAAAGACCACCAGCATTGAAGCGATGGTCCTCTGCCATCAACTCCTCTGGATCGGCCACATTGTCCGGATGCCTGACCACCATCTCCAGAAAGCAGTTGCTCTACTCCGAACCCAAGAACAGAAAATGGAATGTTGGTGGACAGGAAAAAAGATTTAAAGCTGGACTCAAAGACAACCTCAAAAACTCTGGCATAGACACTGAGAACTGGGAAGCCCTGGCCCTTGAGCACACCAGCTGGAGGTCAGGTAAGAATTTTTGTTGTTGTTGTTGTTGTGGTTGTTGTTAAAAAGCAATCAAAAAGGAGGAGGAGGGGTGTTCCTTCTTCCTGGAGCTTGGTTTGCATTGCCCCTTAGTTGCTTGAAATGGCATCCCTTTGCATTTCCCCCAGGGTTGCTACAGTCTTAGCAGCACCCTAATAACCAAACATTAACAGAGGCTGGATGCCAGCTTGCAAGCCTTTTGCAGCTATTGACTTAAAAAGGTATCTCTTTGGTCCAGAGACTGCCCTTTTTCCTGGGGATGAGATATCCATTTTGGAGAAGCTCTCCTGCCTTCTTCAGTATAGAAAAAGTCTCAGATGTGCTGGTGGCCAAGCTAGGCAGCTCGGACAGGCCATCATGAGTACGGTTACCCTCTTGCCTTTGAAACTGGTGCTGAGCTCAGATAGGGGAAGACCTGCTCTTTCTAAAAGATAGCAGCTCAGCGCTGGGGCAGAGAATATCTCAGGATTTCTCTGCCATTGGGAGAGGCTCCATTACTTCGTCCCCAAAATAACCTTGAGCTTGGATAGGGGAAGACCAGCTCTTTCTAAAAGATAGCAGCTCAGGGTTGGGGTAAAAGATCCCAGGATTTTTCTACCGTTGGGGGAAAGTTAACTCGGCAGCTGAAGGAAAAGAGAAGGAAAAAACATCTATATGTTTCACAAATTGACTGTTTGTGTTCGTAACTTCATCAAGCTGTGCAAGAACCCAGAAGGTGCTCACCAATGCTTCCTCTTCATCCTGGAAAGAAGTGACAAGTGGAGTGCCACAGGGTTCCGTCCTGGGCCCAGTCCTGTTCAACATCTTTATTAATGACTTAGATGAAGGGCTAGAAGGTAGGATCATCAAGTTTGCAGATGACACCAAATTGGGAGGGATAACCATTAGCCAATACTCCAGTGGAAAGGAGAAGAATTCAAAACGATCTTGACAGATTAGAGAGATGGGCCAAAACTAACAAAATGAAGTTCAACAGTGACAAATGCAAGATACTCCACTTTGGCAGGAAAAACGAAATGCAAAGATACAGAATGGGGGACAATTCCTGGCTCGAGAGCAGTACGTGTCAAAAAGATCTTGGAGTCCTCATGGACAACAAGTTAAACATGAGCCAACAATGTGATGTGGCGGCAAAAAAAGCCAATGGGATTTTGGCCTGTATCAATAGGAGCCTAGTGTCTAGATCTAGGGAAGTCATGCTACCCCTCTACTCTGCTTTGGTTAGACCACACCTGGAATATTGTGTCCAATTCTGGGCACCACAATTCAAGAGAGATATTGACAAGCTGGAACGTGTCCAGAGGAGGGCGACTAAAATGATCAAGGGTCTGGAGAAAAAAGCCCTATGAGGAGTGGCTTAAAGAGCTGGGCATGTTTAGCCTGAAGAAGAGAAGGCTGAGAGGAGATATGATAGCCATGTATAAATATGTGAAAGGAAGCCACAGGGAGGAGGCAGCAAGCTTGTTTTCTGCTTCCCTGGAGACTAGGACGCAGTGGAACAATGGCTTCAAACTACAAAAAAGGAGATTCCATCTGAACACGAGGAAGAACTTCCTGACTGTGAGAGCCGTTCAGCAGTGGAACTCTCTGCCCCAGAGTGTGGTGGAGGCTCCTTCTTTGGAAGCTTTTAAACAGAGGCTGGATGGCCATCTGTCAGGGGTGATTTGAATGCAATATTCTTGCTTCTTGGCAAGGGATTGGACTGGATGGCCCATGAGGTCTCTTCCAACTCTTTGACTCTATGATTCTATGATTCTAAAAGATAGCAGCTCAGCTCTGGGGCAGAGAATATCTCAGGATGTCTCTGCCATTGGGAGAGGCTCCATTACTTCATCCCAAAATAACCTTGACCTTGGATAGGGGAACACCAGCTCTTTCTAAAAGATAGCAGCTCAGGGTTAGGGTAAAAGATTCCAGGATTTTTCTACCATTGGGGAAAGTTAACTCAGCAGCTGAAGGAAAAGGGAAGGAAAGAACATCTATATGGTTTCACAAATCGACTGTTTGTGTTTGTAACTTCATCAAGCTGTGCCAAGTCTGTCAGGGACTTTAAGAAATAAATATTCTGTTTGATGTTCAAACCTGGAGTGGCCTCAGTTGTTGAAAATCCTGAGCTTCTAAGTAAGGCACCCGCAGTTCACCTGGATAAAGAAAGAAGCAGCCATGATATTAACAGGAGCGAAGCGCAGGGAGCATACAACTCCTTTGCTGCTCCAGCTCTACTGGCTGCCGATTTGCTACCGGGCTCAATTCAAAGTGCTGGCATTGGCCTATAAAGCCCTAAACGGTTCTGGCCCAAGCTACCTATCCGAACGTATCTCTGTCTATGAACCCACCTAAGATCTTCTGGGGAGGCCCTGCTCTCGATCCTGCCTGCGTCACAAGCACGGCTGGCGGGGATGAGGGACAGGGCCTTCTCTTTGGTGGCCCCTCGGCTGTGGAGCGCCCTTCCCATGGACGTTAGATCAGCCCCTTCGTTAATGGTGTTTCGTAGAAAACTAAAAACCTGGCTGTTTGAACAGGCGTTCGGATAAACAGTGCAATGTACACGATGAATATAGGATATAGGAATATAGGAACGGAACTATGGATGACGAATTTGGATCATGATTTGTTAATGTGTTGGTATTGATGTGTTATTACCATGTATACTATGTTGTTAATGTTTTTTTTTAATTTTGTATGTTGTTGGATTGACTTTTTGCTCTTGTTGTGAACCGCGTTGAGTCGCCTACAGGCTGAGAAACTGCGGTATACAAGCAAAGTAAATAAATAAATAAATCTTTGTTTTTACTTTATTTTTATTTATTTATTTATTTATTTATTTATTATTCGAACTTATACGCCACCACTCCCCTGGGGCTCCGAGCGGCTTACAAGAATGGCTAAAATCTAACACAATTTAAAAACAATTTAAAACAATTTAAAAACAGTAGTGTCGGTGTGATGGCACAAGGGGAAAAGGAGGAGGAGGAGGAGGAGGAGGAGGAGGAGGAGAAAATATTGTTTATACCTAGTAATTGTTCCACAGCCAATTGATCAGGAGCAGGCAGTGCCCATTCATTCCTCTATCTGCCCTTATAACAATGGCAGTTTGCATCTGGCACTCTGAACCTGGGAGTCATCTGAGTTCAGGCAGCCTCATTTATGGTTTTTGCACAAGCAAACAAACATGCCTCCCTACCATTTAGGAAAGAGGGGGGAAAGCCTTGCAAATTGCAGTCACATTTATGTGGAGAGGTTAAAGGGTAATCCTTGTCAACAGGTCAAATGACAGTAATAATTCACCTTGCTAATGAGTCCCAAGTAACTTACAGAACATATTTGGCAGCTCTATATTTGCCTTCAATGAGGAATTCAAATGAAAACCTTATGGAAAAAGTTGGCCTAAGCTATTGTTACACAGGCTTGGGTGAATACCTTGCTATTATCTATACAATAGCTTTGGGGGTGTTGCTGTGATATGGTCCATGTTTCATTCATGTACAGAATGAAAATGAGGAATTTTCTCATTAGGTCCTTTATCCACAGTTGTAAGTTTTGTGATCATAAACAAGACAACATAGGGCTGAGGCAAATTCTTTTGTCATGAAAACCCTACAATAAAACAATCTAAAAAGTGCCAGAAAATGAGACTCCCATATTGACAGTTAGTAACAAACTACATTTTTGGATAAAGAAATACCTTTTCCTGCAAATTAAATGCTGTTTTCTCTACGAAATAACCACGTGCGAATTTTGTGCAGAAAAGTCAGAAATGGTGAAAAATGTGCTGTTTTTGAAGACTTTCTCACAACAGGAAGAATTCCCAAATTACCCATTGCTTCTTTTGAAAATAAAACTTGTAAAGTAACTCTAGAATTCATAAAGTGGGTTGTTCCTTCTTTATCTAGGGAACAATAATGACACATTTTCTGATTTTCCTATTATGTTCTTGTAGAATCCAAGATGAATCCGAACACCCAGGGTGCTTTCAGACAGTGCTGGCTTTAGCCTATAAAGCCCTAAATGGTTCTGGCTCAACTTACCTGCCCAAACGCATCTCCCCTTATGAACCCACCAAGACTTTAAGATCATCTGCGGAGGTCCTGCTCTCGGTCCTGCCTTTGTCACAAGGACGGTTGGCAGGAATGAGAGACAGGGCCTTCTCAGTTGTGGGCCCTCGGCTATAAAACACCCTCCCAAAGGTTGTTAGATTAGCCCCCTCCCTTTTAACATTTCAAAAGAGAGTCAAGACTTGGCTCTTTGAGCAGGCATTTCCAAATACAGTGTAATAGACATAGGAAAATGGAATGGTTGAATGATGTGATTGGACAATGTTTTTAATGGGAAACTCTAATGTTTATGTTTTTATTGATTTTGTTATGGTTTTATTATCTGATTGTTTTTATTGAATTAAAATTGATTTTTATGGTCTTGGCACCAATTGTAAACCTCCCTGAGTCACCTGCGGGCTGAGAAGGATGGTATATAAATACAGTAAATAAATAAATACTAAATCACGGGTTTTAAGCAGGGGTAAAAAATCCCAGGACTTCAGAAGAGGTCCACATACAGACCTGTTGGTCCCGGGATTTCTGCCTCCATTGTCCAAACTTGACGCTTTGTTGTGAGATTTAGAGGCTCCCAAGATGGCAGCCATGGGACTTCCACAGGTACCAGATATGCGGATATGCGGAGAATCACTGCAGGGAATCACTGCAAATATTTGGTTGTCCTGGCCAGAGA
Organism: Anolis sagrei ordinatus; assembly: GCF_025583915.1. Taxonomy (NCBI): domain Eukaryota; kingdom Metazoa; phylum Chordata; class Lepidosauria; order Squamata; family Anolidae; genus Anolis; species Anolis sagrei. The sequence goes on along the minus strand of NW_026847993.1, from coordinate 12,781,803 downwards.
AAATGTGTCCCCACATGTTTCATGGAGTTTCTGGCACAGAAAGAAAGTTTTTGCCTTGTACTCAAGTGTCACGTTCTTTCTAGGAATGTACCAATCTAAAACCCGGGAACAAACCCAGATAAAAAATCCTGTGATTTCCAATTACAGGGACATACAGACATATGAAGATTCACATATTCGGCTCAAAACTGTGACAATCTCAAACCTGGAAATCTTACATTTTTTTGCCTTTTGTAGCTATTGCTTCTGTGTTAACAGGGAATGACATCTAGCCACCCTCCTATAAGCTGCATCTACAGATGTCACATGCAACTCCTGGAACAATTCCAACAGCGTTGCCTCCAGAAAATCCTGAAAATCTCTTGGGAAAACAAGCGGAAAATGTCAGCAAAGACCACCAGCATTGAAGCGATGGTCCTCTGCCATCAACTCCTCTGGATCGGCCACATTGTCCGAATGCCCGACCACCATCTCCAGAAAGCAGTTGCTCTACTCCGAATCCAAGAACAGAAAATGGAATGTTGGTGGACAGGAAAAGAGATATAAAGCTGGGCTCAAAGACAACCTCAAAAACTGTGGCATAGACACTGAGAACTGGGAAACCCTGGCCCTTGAGTGATCTAGTGGTCAGCTGTGACCAGCAGTGCTGTAGAATTTGAAGAGGCATGAATGGAGGGCGAAAGAGAGAAACATGCCAAGAGGAAGGTGCGTCAAGCCAACCCTGACCAGGACCACCTTCTACCTGGAAACCAATGCCCTCACTGCAGGAGAAGGTGCAGATCAAGATTAGGGCTCCACAGTCACCTGCGGATGCACCGCCAGGACACCGACCTTGGAGGACTATCCTACTCAGACAACGAGGGATCGCCTAAATAAGCTGTGGGAGCTCCTGGGATAAAGGTACTGTCTGGATGGGCCCCCAGGCCGATCATTGGGTTTCTGAAGGACTAGAAAGCTGGGTAGTAGCTGATTACAGTGGGCAATGTCTGTTGACTTCTTTGATGCTGCATTTAATTCACCTTCTATATCTATCTGTCCAGCACCTTCTACCATTGGTTTGAGTACAGGCTGCATTGAATGGTCTTTTTTTTAAAGATACTTCAAGCACATTCCTGTTTTTATCTCTGAAATGTTGAAGATCCTACTGGGTTCAGGCAGACGTTGTTCCGCCTTCAACCTGGTAATGATGATTCTCCATATAAAGAATGTGGAATGAAGCTCCTCGCAATATGCCTATCATGTACCGTCTCTCAAGCATCAACTTTGTGTGCTAAGTGCTGCAATAGTGTGTGTGTTGTTCCAATTTAACATATCCCGTGAATGATGCTTACATTTTGACTCTGCTTTTTATTCATATTTTTCATAAGGAGAAGCTAAAGTTGCTGCTTTCTGCTAGGGTCACTGAGAGTTCACTAAATGCTGATAGACTGTGTTTGGTATTAATGGTTCTCGGCTAACTGCCTCCCAGTTCTGCCAGATCCCTTCATTTAAGGAAATCACTCTGTATTTCAGGAGAAAATATTTTGTAAAGCTTTCCTTGCTGATAATTTGTTTGAAAAAAGAGACAGGCTTAATTATTTATATTGACTCAGTATGTTGGGTACTGGATGCATCAATAAGATCTGTGCTTTGTTTGCATAGACCAGGGGTCCCCAAACTTTTTGAACAGAGGGCCGGGTCACAGTCCCTTAAACTGTTGGAGGGCCGGATTATAATTTGAAAAAAAAATGAATGAATTCCTATCCACACCTCAAATATATTATTTGTAGTGCAAAAAGCACTTTAAATAATACAATAATTAAAATGAAGAACTATTTTAGCAAATATAAACTTAGCAGTTTAGAATAAATATAAACCTAGCAGTTTGAAAACATGCAAATGTGAGTAGATCAATAGATACCGCTCCGGCAGGAAGGTAATGGCGCTCCATGCAGTCATGCCGGCCACATGACCTTGGAGGTGTCTATGGACAACACCGGCTCTTAGAAGGCTTAGAAATGGAGATGAGCAGCAGAGTCCCAGAGTCGGACATGACTGGATTTAAGCCCCCCCCCCCGCCCTTCTCCTGCCTCCGGGATGCATCCAGGATGCATCCCAAAGGGAGGAGAGGCTGGGCCCACGGAGGCGACGGGCAAAGCAGGCCCAAGCCGCTTTGCCCGGTATCTCCCCCCCTTCGCCTGCCTCTCACACTTCTCCACAGGCCGCGGGCCGGATAGATGCCCTCGGGGGGCCGGATCTGGCCCGCGGGCCATAGTTTGGCGACCCCTGGCATAGACTATCTTAAAAAAAGACAAATACCCAGATTGTGGAAGGGGTTGGTTTCTTTTTTCAAGTAGCTTAGTTAGCTAATTATTACATGTTTGACTTGGTAGATCTAGCAGGTACCTACCCAGACAGACAGAGTACCTAGCTCAAAACAATTCAGTTTCAGCCAAAATGATAATTGCTCAATAACCTTTAATGTAGATTTCTCAACCTGGGTGACGGGACCCACCCAGGGGGGGTGTCACAAGGGGGGTGTCACAGGGGTCGCCAAAGACCATCAAAAAACCACAGTATTTTCTGTTGCTCATGAGAGTTCAGTAATAACCTGCACTTTGAATTGAGACCAGAAACTTATTGGCAAACAATGGAGCTGCTTTAATAGGGGCATTGTGTGTGCTTCCTATAGCCAGCTCCAGTTAGTAGCCTAGCTGCCGATCTTTGCACTAATTGTAGTTTCAGAGCCGTCTTCAAAGGCAGCCCCACGTAAAGTACATTACAGTATTCCAAACTTGATATAGCTAAAGCATGGACCACGGTGGCCAAATCCAGCTTTGGCAGCTAGTATAGTGTCATCAACAATGTAGATAACTCCTATAGCTTCGCCGCAAAGCTGAAGTATGTAGCAGCACAGGCCCGTAGCCAGGATTTCATTTCGGGGGGGGGGGGGTGAATTTTTTCAGGGGGGGTTTCAGGGGGGGCTGAGTTTTGGGGGGGGGGCTGAGTCTGAGTGAAAGAGGGTCTAGCCTAGCAAACCTTTTGTATCGTTACCCCAATACCCCCATGCATATGGGATATATTGAGTATGGTGATCAGATCATGATATGAATAAACATAACAGTTTAAATAATGCACCAGTAAGGCCTTTTCGTGGACCACCATGAGAATTTCGGGGGGGGGGGGCTGAAGCCCCTCAAGCCCCAGCCCCCCCCCCCCCGGCTACATGCCTGTAGCAGAACACAATTTAAAAAATTAAGGTGACAACCTTGGTGGCACAGTGGGTTAAAATGCTGAGCTGCTGAGCTTGTTGACCAGGTTCAAATCTGGGAAGCAGTGTGAGCTTCCACTGTCAGCCCCAGCTTCTGGCAACCTAGCAGTTCAAAAACATGAGTAGATCAATAGCTAGCTACCACTCTGGTGGAAAGGTAATGGCACTTCATGGAGTGATGCTGGCTACATGACCTTGGACAGGGACTGTGGTGCAGCTGGCTGGGAGTCAGCTGCATTAAGATCATTACTGAGCAAAGGTCATGAGATAGAAGCCAGCCCGGGTCGGAGTGAGCTTCCGACCAATTTTGTGTAGCTTGCTGTTGACCTTTGCAGCCCGAAAGACAGTTACATCTGTCAAGTAGAAAATTTAGGTACTGCTTATGCGGGGAGGCAAATTTAACTAATTTACGAGGCCATAAAAATCTCCAGCAAGCATGCAAAGAATGAGGAAGTACTTCGTCAGTGTCACAAATGGTCGGTGAAGGGACAGCTCCCCTGCTGGCCAGAATACCCTCAAGAAAAGCTGGATTGTTAAATTGCCTCTGTGTCTGTCTATATATGTTGTGTGTCTATGACATTGAATGTTTGCCATGTATATGTACATTGTAATTCACCCTGAGTCCCCTGCGGGGCGAGAAGGGAGGAATATAAATACTGTAAATACTAGGGCTGGGTAACGGAAAAATTTGTTTCTAAACTCGATTCGTTTCCAGGGGGCGCTAGCGTTTCCAAATTCTAAATACTTCCGAAATTTTGAGATTTCAAAATTTCGTTATTTACGAAATTTCGTTAATTTCGAATCGATTCGTTGATGGTGGACGCGATTGCGCAATATGCTAAAAAGACCTTCAAATGGAACAGGGGGAACTTCTGAAGCTTCCCTCTCCCTCTGTTGTTGACTGTTGGTGTGATAAAACAAACAACAACTATAAAACTTGCACCAGACATGTGAAAATAATTACGAAATAATTACAAAAAATTACGAAATAATTTCGAAATAATAACGAAACAATAACGAAATAAATTGAAAAAATTGTTTCGAATCTGATTTACTCCTGCATGGCTCAATATTGGATCGTAAGCTAATTTAAATACGAATTAATAACGAATTACGAAATTAACGAACGAAACCGCCCAGCCCTAGTAAATACATAAATAAATAAATAAATTGGAGGTGTCTACGGACAACGCTAGCTCTTCAGCTTGGAAATGGAGATGAGCACCACACCCCAGAGTCAGAAATGATTGGACTTAATGTCATGGGACAACCTTTACCTATGTTTTTATTTAAAAATCAGGATGCAGAGAAGGACCAGTTACAGTTCAATAAACAAAAGCCAAAAAAGAAGCAAAGTCGAATCTGGCCTTTACATGCCTGCTGCCTCCTTCATGATGAAACAATTTATGGAGCCCACAAAATCTTCCCAATAAAATGTAAAGACCGGGCACATAAAATGCGTAATAATCTTCAGCTAAACAAAATGACTGTTATAGCTTCGTGTTGCTAGTTTTAAAGTGGGACATTTAACAACAACAACCTTCATACTACGGCACACAAATTTCAAGGAATAACTATCCAGTTTCATCATTTTAACCATCTGCATTATATAAGCTACTCAGTCAATTAAGGGCTGCCATTAGACTTGTATTGGGTAAGGAGGGAGAGAGCTTGTCCAAGGCCAGAAACAGAAGACCATTTTCAAGTAAAGAGCTGTAAAACCAGCTGGTTTCAAAGGGTGCATCTGGACTGGTCAGGAAAGGTGATGCTGATCCAGAGTGGGATATTCCAGATCAGCATTTCTGGAAGCTAAACTGTATTCCCTGAGTTGTTGTAGGTTTTTCAGGCTATATGGCCATGTTCTGTACAAGGACCAAGTAGCAACAGTAAGAACGGACCACGGAACAACAGACTGGTTCAAGATTGGGAAAGGCGTACGGCAAGGCTGCATCCTCTCACCCAACCTTTTTAACGTGTATGCAGAACACATCATGCGATGTGCGGGGCTTGATGAATGCAAAGCTGGGGTGAAAATTGCTGGAAGAAACATTAACAACCTCAGATATGCAGATGACACCACTCTGATGGCCGAAAGCGAGGAGGAGCTGAAGAGCCTTCTAATCAAGGTGAAAGAAGAAAGCGTAAAAGCTGTGGTGTTGGAGGAAAGTTCTGAGAGTGCCTTGGACTGCGAGAAGATCCAACCAGTCCATCCTCCAGGAAATAAAGCCCGATTGCTCATTGGAGGGAAGGATACTAGAGACAAAGTTGAAGTACTTTGGCCACATCATGAGGAGACAGCAAAGCCTAGAGAAGACAATTATGCTGGGGAAAGTGGAAGGCAAAAGGAAGAGGGGCCGACCAAGGGCAAGATGGATGGATGGCATCCTTGAAGTGACTGAACTGACCTTGAAGGAGCTGGGGGTGGTGACGGCCGACAGGGAGCTCTGGCGTGGGCTGGTCCATGAGGTCACGAAAAGTCAGAGACGACTGAACGAATGAACAACAACAACAACATGGCCATGTTCTAGAGGAATTCTCTCCTGACGTTTCGCCTGCATCTATGGCAAGACGTAGTGAGTCTGTTGGAACTAGGAAAAAGGGTTTACCGTATATATCTGTGGAATGACCAGGGTGGGACAAAGAACTCTTGTCTGCTGGAGCTAGGTGTGAATGTTTCAACTGACCACCTTGATTAGCATTTGATGGCCTGGCAGTGCCTGGAGCAATCTTTTGTTGAGAGGTGATTAGATGTCCCAGATTGTTTCCTCTCTGTTGTTTTGCTGTTGTAATTTTAGAGTTTTTAATACTGGTAGCCAGATTTTGTTCATTTTCATGGTTTCCTCCTTTCTGTTGAAATTGTCCACATGCTTGTGGATTTCAATGGCTTCTCTGTGTAGTCTGACATGGTGGTTGTTGGAGTGGTCCAGCATTTCTGTGTTCTCAAATAATATGCTGTGTCCAAGTTGGTTCATCAGGTGCTCTGCTATGGCTGACTTCTCTGGTTGAAGTAGTCTGCAGTGCCTTTCATGTTCCTTGATTCGTGTTTGGGCAATGCTGCGTTTGGTGGTCCCTATGTAGACTTGTCCACAGCTGCATGGTAGACAGTAGACTCCTGCAGAGGTGAGAGGATCCCTCTTGTCCTTTGCTGAACGTAGCATTCGTTGGTTTTTTTTGGTGGGTCTGTAAATTGTTTGTATGTTGTGTTTCCTCATCAGCTTCCCTATGCGGTCAGTGGTTCCCTTGATGTATGGCAAGAACACTTTTCCTCTGGGTGGATCTTTGTCTGTACTCTCGTGGTTTGTTCTCGGTCTTGCAGCTCTTCTGATGTCTGAGGTGGAGTCTCCATTGGCCTGTAGAGCCCCGGTGAGGTGGTTCAGTTCCTCTTGGATGCGGTGGGCTTTGCAGATTCTTTTTGCACGGTCTGCCAAGGCTATAATGGTGCTTCTTTTTTTGACTTGGGTGATGGTTGGAGTTTTTATGTAGAGATCTATCTCTGTGTGTAGGTTTTTCGATGTGGTGTCTCTATTTACCATGGTCCCGGTAGCAAACACCATTGCACTAATCAACCAGAAGTTCCCAGAAGACATCACAGCTCTGTTTCACCATTGCCTCACCACCAGCTACTCTCAGTGGGAGAATGAATTCTACGAACAGAAAGATGGAGTAGCTATGGGAAGCCCTCTCAGCCCTCTCATAGCTAATTTCTACATGGAGCACTTTGAAAAACAAGCCCTGGAAACAGCAACAAAAAAGCCCACGATATGGTTCAGATATGTGGATGACACTTTCACCATTTGGAGCCATGGAGAAGAAGAACTCAACAGGTTCCTGGACCATCTTAACAGCATCCACCCAAAAATCCATTTCACAATGGAAAAAGAAAAGGAAGGAAGACTGCCCTTTCTAGATGTCCTAGTCATCCGTAAACCAGATCAACAATTGGGTCACAATGTTTACAGAAAACCCTGCATAACAGGGTCTGCACTACATATTGCTGCATATATCACACTTCATATATCGCATTTTTGCATTGCAGTTATAGGGTTCCTCTACTGCTGAATTAACAAAGTCTGAGACCATTTTAACTGCCATTGTTCAATGCTGTGGAATCGTGAGACTTGTAGTTTTACAAGGTCTTTAGCCTTGTGGTGCAATGCGTTAAACCCTTGTGCCGGATCCGCTGGTGGCGCAATGGATTAAACCCTTGTGCTTGCAGGACTGAAGACCACCAGTTAGAAGTTCAAATCCGGAGAAAGTGCAGATGAGCTCCCTCTGTCAGCTCCAGCTCCCCATGTGGGGACATATGAGAATCGTTCCCTGGGCAACATCCTTGCAGACGGCCAATTCCCTCACACCAGAAACTACTTGCAGTTTCTCAAGTTTCTCCTGACACAAAAAAAAAAGCCTTCCCTACCAAATGTTGCTGGTGCCTCACCAAACTGCACCTCTCAGGATTCCACAGCATCCAGCCATGGCAGTTAAAAATGGTAACAAACTGCATTAATATGACAGTGTATATGCAGGTACAGCTATACCAGGAGCTCCAATTTTGTTTGTCTTGCATTGTATGTTGTTGCAGTCCTAAGTTTCAGGGACTCTGCAGATAGGTGGCTTCTTTTGGCTGCAATCATAGGACAAGCCACCTGTCAATTATAGTTAGGTTCCCTGGTCCCACCTCCTTTGGGTTTTTGGAGGGAATAGGAGCCTTTTTGAGTTCAGTCCACACAGAGAAGCTTTCCATGCAGGACATAATACCAAGAGCTCCTGTAGAAAGCTTCATCTTTTACGGCTTGGCCGGGGAAATATACAGCCTACAGCCTGACTGGGGTTGTACAGCCTTACAGCTCCTTTGCTGAAGGACTTCATTCAGCCATCACGGAAACCTGAGTTCTTTCCCCCTGGAAGTCTACAAAGCTCTGCTTGGTAAGGGTCTCTCGCGGAAGCCAGAAGCAGTTGGTACCGGGTGTAGGGGCTCCACGCCAACAGAGGCAAAGACAGACTGCCCAGATTAGAAGTTAAGGATTTCCCCATTAGTTACATTTAAGAAGATAGTGCCTGTTCCCTGTGGACAAGATTGAAAGAGCCAGTAGACTGTTGAGAAAGCCTTAAAGTACCTGTTTGCTTTCATTAATAAAGAACTTTGTTGAACCTTTAAGCATTCTAGAGACTGTGTTTTAAGGAAATCCAAAGGCATTTAATCTGAGGCAGCCCCGGCGTCCCATTGGGCACACAGAATGTATGTCCTGTCTATAGTCTGATGCACAGGCCCAGCGTGCGACAGCACAGTGTAGATCAGTGTTTCTCAACCTTCCTAATGCCATGACGCCTTCATACAGTTTCTTATGTTGGGGGGACCCCCAACCATAAAATTATTTTTGTTGCTACTTCATAACTGTAATTTTGCTACTGTTATGAATTGTAATGTAAATATCTGAAATGCAGGATGTATTTTCATTCACTGGACCAAATCTGTCACAAATAACCAATATGCCCAAATTTGAATAGTGGTGGGGTTGAGGGGTATTGATTTTGTCATTTGGGAGTTGTACTTGCTGGGATTTATAGTTCACTTACAATCAAAGACCATTTTGAACTCCACCAATGATGGAATTGAACCAAACTTGGCACACAGAAATCCCATGACCAACAGAAAAGTTTGGTAGTTGTAGTTGTAGACTCTGGAACACCCTCCCCAAAGATCTTAGACAGGCCCCTACACTGGCAGTCTTTAGAAAGAACTTGAAGACCTGGCTGTTCCGATGTGCCTTCCCAGAATAGGAAATCTCCAATACCAAGTCCCAGAAGCACTTTATTAGAACTAAGATTGCTGCACACCGCACACTGCACTTGCCCTATAATCCTTATATACCACCTGTCACATCAGCACTTTTAATCCTGACCCATTACTCTAACCCGGCCCAGTTTTATTGTGTCTTAGTGTATTGTTTATGGCTTGTTGTTTATATTGCTTTAACTGTTTTAATTTGCCTTAGGTTTTGTATTGTTATATTGTGTGTTGAGACCTTGGCCTTTATAAGCCGCATCGAGTCCTTTGGGAGATGCTAGCGGGGTACAAATAAAGTTTAATAATAATAATAATAATAATAATAATAATAATAATAATAATAATAGTTCACCTTCATCCAGAGACTGTGGACTCAAACAATGACGGATCTGGACAAAACTTGGCATGAATACTCAATATATTCAAATGTGAACACTGGTGGAATTTGGGGGGAAATAGACCTTGACATATGGGAGATGTAGTTGCTGGGATTTATAGTTCACCTACAATCAAAGAGCATTCTGAACCTCACCAAACTTCCAGAATTGGACCAAACTTCCCACACAGAACCTCCATGACCAACAGAAAATAATGTATTTTCTGATGGTCTTTCGCAACCCCTTTGACACCCCCTCGTGACCCCCCTCCTGGGTCCCGACCCCCAGATTGAGAAACATTGGTGTAGATGAACCCAGTGTATAGCCAGAGCTGCGTCAAGACAGCTGCCTTTCCTTCCGATTACTGTCTCTTAAGTCCCAGTGCTCAGAGGAAGAGTTACGAAGCTTTAACACGGCACTTAATTAAAGAAGGCTCTTTTCCAGCTAAAAATAATTGAGGTGTCTCTCCTTATCTTGTAAGATGGAGGTGATTTCAAGAGATAGATCTAATTGCTTGCTTCACTAGCATGTTTTTCCACACGGGATTCCTGGGCATCAAACAGTCAAAATAATAATAATCTGCATGAAAAAAGGACGACAGAAAGTCTAGTTTGGCTGATTCACAACTGAAAGCAGTTGGTAAAGCGCTATGAAATATTTCAGCAACAAAAAAGGATTTACTTTCTGGATATTTCACCACTGTAAAGCTCTCTGAAGAGGGAGAAATAACCATTGAAATACTTATTTCATTATCACTGGATTTTAGAGATTGAATCAGGCATCTCTCTAGGCCAGTGGTTCCCAACCTGTGGTCCATGGACCACCTGTGGTCCACAAGAACAAAAATATGGTCTGCAGCTTCACCATTACTACACCATTGCCTTGAAACCACATGGCAACGAGAGTGACTGGTCTCGTGAAACCCTCTTATAATGCCGAGGAAACTGGGATGTTGGGAGGGGAGAGGGTGACTGCCCACGAAAGATTACTACCACCACATCAACTCTAGATTATTAAATATGGTTTTTTGTGGACAAGCAGATTGCAACTACTGGATGCCATATGTCCAGTGTCGGAAACTAGTGCTGATGTGGTCTACCCAATGCAATTTTCTGAACTGGCACCCCAAATAACCAAACCGAATCTAAAGTTGACCAAAAACTGATATGTAACCCTTTTGCTATTAATGTTGGAGAGTGGTCCCTGGTCAAAGTGGTTCCTGGTCAAGTTGTCCCTGGTTAAGTGACCCCTGGTCAAAGTGGTTCCTGGTCAAGTTGTCCCTGGTTAAGTGGCCCCTGGTCAAAGTGGTTCCTGGTCAAGTTGTCCTTGGTTAAGTGGTTCCTGGTCAAATTGGTTCCTGGTCAAGTGATCCCTTGAGATATGGTGACATGGCTTTAATGCTGAACTAAGATTCTGGGAAGCCAAATGGCTCCACATTTAATCTCTCGGAATCTTCCCCAAAACAGTACAAGGGGCACCTGAAATTTGAAACGAAAACAGAATGGATTTGGTAATTGCAGTCATCCTTCTTTGGGTTGTGGCCACTGTGCAAATGGGATAGTGGGGTCAGCATGGATTGCCCCAACTTTTTTTCTTGAATGAGGTTACCAGTTATAAAGTTGTGTGACCCCCCCCCCCCCCCGCCCTGCACAAACTATTCCACACAAACTATTTTCATAGAAATTCCTTCACAATAATAAACCCTTAATGCATAATAATGAATAATGTATACGTCCATAATGGCAACTTTGCTGAACTATTGATTCTGCACTATGATGCTTTAAGAGTATGTAGGAATGAGCAGGATATGTCAAGCCCAATTTCCAGGTTCTTGTTTTTCAGGTGGCGAGCTCATGTCATTTCAGTGCCCTGCGGGATTTCGCTTGGGTTTTTCTGCACCAACATGTGTAGCTATTTATATGCACTCTGTCTGCATATGCACATGTTGGTGAGTATTTTTCTCAGCTGAATGCACCTCTGGATCATCACATCCACTGACTGAGGTGCGTTTATGTCCATTTTAGAAATGTGTGCAATTTTGGCACATGTTAAATATGGAAGATTTCACCAAGAACGTCACCCTCCCTCTCTGCCTGAATATTCTACATGAATATTAGAAAAAAAAATCTTCTTAATGGTAAGACTGGGATATGCTGCTGCCTCAAAGCATGATGGGGCATCCTTCTCTGGATGTTTTATAAACAGAGGCTGGATGGGCATCTGTTGGGAGGGCTTGAATAGAGTATTCCTGCATGGCAGAAAGTTGAACTGGTTGGCTCTTGGGGTTTGTTCCAAATCCAAATATTACATTACAGTATAATGCTATAGTACAATGTAATATATAATATTAATATTGTGCTATGGTAATAATATAATTTACTAGCCATCCCCTGCCATGCATTGCTGTGGAACAATATAACAACAATTATTATTATTATTATTATTTGCTTCATTTCTATACCGCGTTTCTCAGCCTTGTTAGGCGACTCAATGCGGTTTACACAATGTAATTATCACAACACTAGCAGTTAAAAAACATATCATACACAATAACAAAATACACAATTATTATCAATACATAATGCCTCGATAGCAAAACAAAATCCATTCTCATAATCCTTGTGCCATTCCTATGTTCAATTTACCGTCTTCCTATGTACGATTGCACTGATTAGCCAAACGCTTGCTCAAAGAGCCAGGTTTTAACCTTCTTCCGAAACGCCAGCAGCGAAGGGGCCTGTCTGATGTCAGTGGGTAGGGCATTCCATAGCCGAGGGGCCACCACCGAGAAGGCCCTGTCTCTCGTCCCCGCCAACCGTGCCTGTGACGCAGGCGGGACCGAGAGCAGGGCCTCCCCGGAAGATCTTAGTGTCCGTGACGGTTCATAGGTGGAGATGCGTTCGGAGAGGTAAGTGGGGCCGGAACCGTTTAGGGCTTTGTAGGCTAGCGCCAGCACCTTGAATTGTTATGTATTGTCGAAGGCTTTCATGGACACAGCATATTATTTGAGAACACAGAAATGCTGGACCACTCTCACAACCACCATGTCAGACTACACAGAGAAGCCATTGAAATCCACAAGCATGTGGACAATTTCAACAGAAAGGAGGAGACCATGAAAATGAACAAAATCTGGCTACCAGTATTAAAAAACTCTAAAATTACTACAGCAAAACAGCAGAGAGGAAACAATCAGGCACATCTTAACACCTCTCAACAGAACATTTTCCCAGGCTCAGCCAGGCCTTCAAATGCTAATGAAGGTGATCAGCTGAAACATTCACACCTAGCTTCAGCAGAGAGCTCTTTGCCCCACCCCAGTCATTCCACAGATATATAAACCCATTTTCCTATTTCCAACAGACCTCACTACCTCTGAGGATGCTTGCCATAGATGCAGGCGAAACGTCAGGAGAAATGCCTCGAGAACATGGCCCTATAGCCCGAAAAAACCTACAAGAACCTAATAACAACAATGGTTTCAATAGCAAAGAACAATTCAAAACACAAATAATTCCTCAATTATTTTAGTATTGCTTCACAAAAAAAAAAAGAATGTAAACCATAAGTCACTTACAGATAGAGAAAATACATGGAGCTCTGCATGAGCCACAGCATAATACAAGAAACACAAGGAAGCCTGGAATTGTAACAGGACTGAACAAGTGCAATTAAAGACACTCAAAGACACAGTATTTGCAAGAAAAAAGAACCAATAGAGCTTGATTTGGGCCACAGGATAATATACGCTACAACTTAGAACTTGAGCAGGACTGAGACATTGTGTCCACGGAATATATGAAGAAAATATACGCCAAAAGACTACTCACAACCTGAAGAAGGATTCCCGAAACAAGAATAGTGTACTTTTGATGTGTTTATAATTAGTGGACAGGTGTACAATTTTCCTTTGAACATTTATGTAGACCTTGCTTAGAGTTATAGTATAGTCACAATTAGAACCCAATTGGTTTGTGAAGCAATACTAAAATAATTGAGGAATTATTTGTGTTTTGAATTGTTCTTTGCTATTTAAACCATTGTTGTTATAATGCATTGCTGCGGCCCACATGAGGGTTCTGTGTGGGAGGTTTGGCCCAATTCTATCGTTGGTGGGGTTCAGAATGCTCTCTGATTGTAGGTGAACTATAAATCCCAGCAACTACAACTCCCAAATGACAAAATCAATTTTTTTTGAGTGAAGGACATACATTGTGTTGTTAGATGTCTTGTGTCCAAATTTGGTCTCAATTCGTCCAGTGGTTTTTGAGTTATGTTAATCCCACAAATGAAAATTACATTTTTATTTATATAGATTGTATTTACTTGTTACTGAGTCCCCTTCAGATGTCGCAAATAAATAGATAAAATATGATTCTATGACCCTACAATACCCTTTACAAATTACATTTGTGTTTTCTCTTGAGAAAGTAAACATCGGAAATAGACTACTGCAACATGCTCTACGTGGGGTTGCCTTTGAAGACTGTTCAGAAGCTTCAAGTAGTCCAACAAGGAGCAGCCAGATTTCTCACCAGAGCAGGATACAAGGAGCATACAACTTCCCCTGTTATGTCCTCTCCATTGGCTACTTGTCTGCTACTGAGCACAGTTCAAAGTGTTGGCTGAAGCCTATAAAGCCCTAAACAGTTCCAGTCCACCTTACCTGTCTAAACGTTTCTCCTTCTATGAGCCTGCTAGGAGTTAAGATCTTCTGAGAAAGCCCTGCTCTCAGTCCCACCTCCTTCGCAAGTGCGGTTAATAGGGTCGAGAGACAAGGCCTTCTCATTGGTGGCCCCTCGGCTATGGAACTCCCTCCTGAATGAAATCAGATCAGCCCCTTCCCTCCTGAACTTCAGGAAAAAGCTAAAGATGTAGATGTTGGACCAAGCTTTTGGTCAGTAACAGTGCAATAAGAGAACACAGGATGGTGCAATGACAATTTCCTCAGCTGGAATTATTGGTCCCTGGTTCTTTCAGGAAAATGGAGTCACAGTGACAGTGAATTCAGTGAAACATGTTACAGGAATTTTTTTCCCCACAGCTTAGGGGACATTTGGTTCCAACAAGACGGTGCAACTGCACACACTTCAAGAGCATCGATGGCTGTTTTGAGGGAACACTTCCCAGAGCGCCTCATCTCAATTAGGGGGGACTCTCCAGATTTGGCCCCTTGTGATTTTTTTCTATGGGGTTTTGTGAAATCCCATGTTTATGTGAACTGTCCAAGGACCCTACAAGATTGGAAGACCAACATCCAGGAAGAAATTGCCAACGTAACGCCTGCTATGCTGGCAAGAGTCATGACAAACGCCAGAAATCGGTTTACTCAGTGTATGGAGAATGGGGGACCTCAGCTGCCTAATTTGATCTTCAAAACTACAAAAATTTATTTATTTATTTATTTATTTATTTATTTACTTACTTACTTCACTTGTATACTGCTATTCTCAGCCCTTAGGCGACTCATAGCAGTTAACAACAATAATAGCAAAAATTCAATGCAGCATAACAAGGTATTTAAAAACAATTAACACAATAGCAGACTAAGAAATTAAACAACAATAAACATTCATTCATTGGCGTCTCATAACTTGAATCATGATCCAAACTCATCGTCCGTAGTTCCATTTCCTAAAATTTATTGCACTGCCTATTCAAACGTCTGTTCAAATAACCAGGTTTTCACTTTTCTCTGAAATACCATCAATGAGGGAGCTGATCTAATGTCCGTAGGAAGGGAGTTCCATAGCCGAGGGGCCACCACCGAGAAGGCCCTGTCTCTCGTCCCCGCCAGCCGTGCCTGTGTTGCAGGTGGGATCGAGAGCAGGGCCTCCCCGGAAGATCTCAAAGTCCTAGTGGGTTCGTAGGCGGAGATGCGATCGAATAGGTAACTTGGGCCAGAACCGTTTAGGTCTTTATAGGCCAAAGCCAGCACTTTGAATTGGGCCCGGTAGCAAATTGGTAGCCAGTGGAGCTGGCGCAACAGAGTTGTTGTATGCTCCCTGGGTGCCGCCCTGGTTAGTATCATGGCTGCTGAGCATTGGACCAATTGAAGCTTCTGAGCCGTCTTCAAAGGCAACCCCATGTAGAGAGCTTTGCAGTAGTCTAAACGGGATGTAACCAGAGCGTGGACTACCGTGGCCAAGTCAGACTTCCCAAGGTACGGGCGCAGCTGGAGCACAAGCTTTATCTGTGCGAATGCTCCCCTGGTCACCGCTGAAACCTGGGGTTTCAGGCTCAGCGATGTAAAACAAAACTTTAGGTAGGCGCCTACATTATATAAAAAAAAATTCGAATTCATACAATGGGTCTTATTAAGTTTTGAAAAATGGAAGTTATGCTGCTGCACCCTGTATATAAAGGAGCACACATTGAAATATTAACATCTATGTATTCGAGCACTGGATGTGAAATCCATTTGCCGAACACATGCACCCTGCAATGATTTTGAAGATTTTAATTAGAGACTGTAAATTGCTAAGAAAGGAAGAGAGAGGTACCTTCTGTTTTCTCCATTCTGTATACTAATGTCTTTTGCTACCTTAGAACAGCATCATCTGAATTGTATTTTCTAAAATCATATAATGTAATATCCAACTAGGAGGAAGTTCTGACAAACGATGGACGCACCTAGTCACAGCCTGATTTGGAGGGAAAAAAATTAAAAAGTGGTTCTGAAAAACCACAAAACACTGTTGGATGCTACTGTAACCATGTAATTAGTGCTTATTCTATCTGGGATTTGCTTGCCAGATAAGATCTTATTTAATTACAAGCCCATGCAAACACTTTCTTTGTATGTATTCATGCCAGCAGTTTGTATGCAAAATAGTTGTGCAATTGCACACCCAGAGAGCGAAAGAGAAAGATGATCTGATGAATGTCCCCCGGGGCTGCCAGATAATTTTAACAAAATTGCTATACCAAGTCGAGTTTCGGTAAAACTGGTCATTTTATCTTTGGAGTTTTGAGAGTCACATTTGTACGGAGACCTTGTAATCATCTCTTTCAAATGGTACAGCAGAGATCAAGACAAGCTGATAGCACTCGTGATAATTAAAACAGAAGCTTTTCATTTCTAGGGTAATATTCAGAACATGGATTGGCCCGTTCAGAGGCATATTTTGGGAAGCGTTGTATGATATACCTAAGGGCCTGGGCCTCATGAAGGACCCTTTGGGTGAGTGGAGACAAATGTGCCTCCTCCTGCCAAACCCCCCATTGTTGTTGTTCATTCGTTCAGTTGTCTCCGACTCTTCGTGACCTCATGGACCAGCCCACGCCAGAGTTCCCTGTTGGCCGTCACCACCCCCAGCTCCTTCAAGGTCAGTCCAGTCACTTCAAGGATGCCATCCATCCATCTTGCCCTTGGTCGGCCCCTCTTCCTTTTTCCTTCCACTTTCCCCAGCATAATTGTCTTCTCTAGGCTTTGCTGCCTCCTCATGATGTGGCCAAAGTACTTCAACTTTGTCTCTAGTATCCTTCCCTCCAGTGAGCAGTCGGGCTTTATTTCCTGGAGGATGGACTGGTTGGATCTTCTCGCAGTCCAAGGCACTCTTAGAACTTTCCTCCAACACCACAGCTCAAAAGCATCGATCTTCCTTTGCTCAGCCTTCCCTAAGGTCCAGCTCTCACATCCGTAGGTTACTACAGGGAATACCATGGCTTTGACTAGGCGGATCTTTGTTTAACCCCTCATGCATAAGGTTAAATTTCTTCTCTATTTTTTGTGGTTCGGCTCACATTGAGAGTCAAACATTGTTACGCCAGCTCCATTGGCTGCCAATCTGCTACCAAGCACAGTTCAGAGTGCTGGCTTTAGCCTATAAAGCCCTGAAAGGTCCCAGCCCATTTTACTTGTCCAAACATACTTAGGCGATCCTTGTTGTCCAAGTAAGATTGTCCTGGCGGTGAGTCCATAGGTGACTGTGGAGCCCTATTCTTGACCTGCATGTTCTCCCCCAGTGAGGGCATTGGTTTCCAGGTGGAAGGCCGTCCCGGTTGGGGTTGGCTTGCTGCACCTTCCTTTTGGCACATTTCTCTCTTTCGCCCTCCATTCATGCCTCTTCAAATTCTGCAGCACTGCTGGTCACAGCTGACCTCCAGCTAGATCACTCAAGGGCCAGGGTTTCCCAGTTCTCAGTGTCCATGCCACAGTTTTTAAGGTTGGCTTTGAACCCATCTTTCAATCTCTTTTCCTGTCCACCAACATTCTTGACTTCGGAGTAGAGCAACTGCTTCGGGAGATGATGATCAGGCATTCGGACAACGTGCCCGGTCCAGTGGAGTTTATGGTGGAGGAGCATCGCTTCAGTGCTGGTGGTCTTTGCTTCTTCCAGCACAATGACATTTGTCCGCCTGTCTTCCCAAGAGATTTGCAGGATTTTTTGAAAGCAACACTAGTGGAATTGTTCCAGGAGTTTCATGTGACGCCTGTAGACAGTCCACATTTTGCAGGCATTAACCAGGGTTGGGAGGACAATAGCTTTATAAAAAAGCACCTTGGTATCCCTACAGATGTCCCAGTCCTCAAACACTCTCTGCTTCATTCGGAATAATGGTGCACTCGCAGAGCTCAGGCGGTGTTGTATTTCAGTGTCAATGTTGATTTTTGTGGAGAGGTGGCTGCCAAGGTAGCAGAAATGGTCAACATTTTCTAATGTTACACCATTAAGCTGTATCCCTGGCATTGGGGAGGGGTTGGCTGGTGCTTGCTGGAACAGCACTTTGGTTTTCTTGATGTTCAATGACAGGTCGAGCTTCTTGTATGCTTCTGCAAAGGTGTTTAGAGTGGCTTGTAGGTCTTCTGAATATGCACAGATGACTTTGTCATCAGCATATTGGAGTTCTATAACATATGTTGTTGTAACCTTGGTTTTGGCTTTCATTCTGCTGAAGTTAAATAGCTTGCCATCTGTCCGATAGATGATTTCCACTCCGGTGGGAAGCTTCCCATCAACAAGATGAAGTATCATAGCGATGAAGATGGAAAATAAGATTGGGGCAATAACACATCCCTGTTTGACACCTGATTCCACCTTAAATGGGTCACTTTGGGAGCCACTGCCTTCCAAGACTGTTGCTGTCACGTCATCATGGAGGAGCTGTAGGATGTTCACAAATTTATACTAGAACTAAGTACTAAAGTTGCTAGATTGGACATTACAGAGAGTTTCTATATCTTTGATTGGTCTGTAGAAGAGAGAATTTCAGCAGATTGCCTGGTTGCATGACAAGCAACACAAGCATGAAAGGTACAGGAGCCTTCTCCAGTTTTCAGTCTGGCAACTATATCCTCTTCCTGCTCATGCATGTGAACCTAATGTGTTGGGGAGTATTTCTCTGATGTTTTCTGTTACTGAAAATGCAACATATACCCTGTTCATTCTGCCTTATATTTGATGCCTATTTTTTTCTAAAGTCATGGCACAAACTGAAAAGCTGAATATTTTAATGCATATTTGGGGGAGCGGGTGGAGGCAGGAATAATCTTGCACCATTTTCATGCCTCTCCTTTGCTTTTGCAGCAACATTTTCTCTTGCGATCGAATGATAAATGTTTCCTAAACAGTGCCATCCATCTGCTAGTGGACCTTGAAAATTGATT
Organism: Anolis sagrei ordinatus; assembly: GCF_025583915.1. Classification (NCBI taxonomy): domain Eukaryota; kingdom Metazoa; phylum Chordata; class Lepidosauria; order Squamata; family Anolidae; genus Anolis; species Anolis sagrei. Next base: position 12,762,781 of record NW_026847993.1, on the reverse strand, counting down.
ATTTTTGTTTGTTTGTTTTTACCCTTCCAAATGTTTCTGCCATTAAGGCAGGCAGCCTATTTTTCCCCCCATGCTAGGAAAGAATGTGAAGAATTAGGAAAACTGAAAGAAAGCTAAACTCTTATGTTTTGAAAATGAAGCCTCTCACGAACATTGGCACAGAGCCTTTTTGGAAGAAACATTCAAATACAGCCTGAGGACCTACAAACAGTAAAATTTTCAACCCCGTGGGGTGGTTTTCACATTATCAAAGATAGAACAATAGTGAAAAACCATTTGCATCATATTTAAAGGTCACTGTGGTTGATGTTTATTAGAAGGATGGATATTTAATCAGGGAACCTTTTGGTTTTAGTATTTTTTTAGGAAGGCACAGAGAATTCATTGAGGGCCCTTCCACACAGGGCCTGTGATGCGGGAGCTCCGGTGGTTTTACTGGAGGCATCCAAACAATGCCTCCGGTAAAACCAAATTAATTTGATGCTGCGTTAGACCTGGGTCTTCCTGAAAGACCCGGGTCTAATGCAGTATGGGCCCTGTGGGGACTGACCCCTTTGTGGTCCTGGGATAATGCAATATACAGATATATAAAATTAGACATTTTTTTCTCTCTCTCTGTCTACTTGGTGCCAGGAATACCTGGCCACTCTAAATGAGTTCAAGTCCCCAGGGCCAGATCAGCTACACCCCAGAGTATTGAAGGAATTAGCGGAAGTCATTTCGGAACCATTGGCAACCATCTTTGAGAGTTCTTGGAGAACGGGAGAAGTTCCAGCAGATTGGAGGAGGGCCAATGTGGTCCCAATCTTCAAGAAGGGAAAAAAGGATGACCCAAACAACTACCGTCCGGTCAGCCTCACGTCGATACCGGCAAGATTCTGGAAAAGATTGTTAAGGAAGCGGTCTGCAAACACTTAGAAACAAATGCAGTCATTGCTAATAGTCAACATGGATTTATCAAAAACAAGTCATGCCAGACTAATCTGATCTCTTTCTTCGATAGAGCTACAAGCTGGGTAGATGCGGGGAATGCCGTATATGTAGCGTACCTGGATTTCAGTAAGGCCTTCAACAAGGTCCCCCATGACCTTCTGGCAAGGAAACTAGTCCAATGTGGGCTAGGCAAAACTACGGTGAGGTGGATCTGTAATTGGTTAAGTGGACGAACACAGAGAGTGCTCACTAATGCTTCCTCTTCATCTTGGAAAGAAGTGACAAGTGGAGTGCTGCAGGGTTCCGTCCTGGGCCCGGTCCTGTTCAACATCTTTATTAATGACTTAGATGAAGGGCTAGAAGGCATGATCATCAAGTTTGCAGACGACACCAAATTGGGAGGGATAGCCAATAGTCCAGAGGACAGGAGCAGAAGTCAAAACGATCTTGACAGATTAGAGAGATGGGCCAAAACTAACAAAATGAAGTTCAACAGTGACAAATGCAAGATACTCCACTTTGGCAGAAAAAACGAAATGCAAAGATACAGAATGGGGGACAATGCCTGGCTCGAGAGCAGTACGTGTGAAAAAGATCTTGGAGTTCTCGTGGACAACAAGTTAAACATGAGCCAACAATGTGATGTGGCGGCAAAAAAAAGCCAATGGGATTTTGGCCTGCATCAATAGGAGCATAGTGTCTAGATCTAGGGAAGTAATGCTACCCCTCTATTCCGCTTTGGTTAGACCACACCTGGAATATTGTGTCCAATTCTGGGCACCACACTTGAAGAGAGATATTGACAAGCTGGAATGTGTCCAGAGGAGGGCGACTAAAATGATCAAGGGTCTGGAGAACAAGCCCTATGAGGAGCGGCTTAAGGAGCTGGGCATGTTTAGCCTGAAGAAGAGAAGGCTGAGAGGAGATATGATAGCCATGTATAAATATGTGAGAGGAAGCCACAGGGAGGAGGGAGCAAGCTTGTTTTCTGCTTCCTTGGAGACTAGGATGCGGAACAATGGCTTCAAACTACAAGAGATGAGATTCCATCTGAACATGAGGAAGAACTTCCTGACTGTGAGAGCCGTTCAGCAGTGGAACTCTCTGCCCCGGAGTGTGGTGGAGGCTCCTTCTTTGGAAGCTTTTAAACAGAGGCTGGATGGCAATCTGTCAGGGGTGATTTGAATGCAATATTCCTGCTTCTTGGCAGGGGGTTGGACTGGATGGCCCATGAGGTCCCTTCCAACTCTTTGATTCTATGATTCTATTATTCTATTATTCTAAAGAAACAGCAACAACACACATAAATAAACAGAAATTAAATCCTCAAATAAAACTAAAAAAAACCCCAAAGAATTAGGCCTAATGTTAAACTCTATACATTTCTGGATAATAATGACAAGAAACTTTATTTTCACTTGACACAAAAACATTGGGTGGTTCACAATGCTAACAAGGTAGAAACCTCTTGCGCAATCTCTCCAACATCCCTGATTCAGCCCTGAAAACCCAGAGCGCAACAACCCCCTCCCCACCCACACCCCCTAAAAAGACTTTTAAAAAATGAAATAACTTACCCGGCTGCCATTAAACTGCTGTTGGAGCTCTCCTGGTACGTAGAAATAACATGCCAGGAAAGCATGGCAGTTTAATCACTTCTGAGTAAGTTACTTTATTTTTTAAAGTCTTTTTTTTGGGGGGGGGGGCTCAGTGCCCTCCTGGAAGGTACTGGGAGGGCATCTAAACACCCCCCTGCAGAAAGTGTGAGCTTTTGGGGCTACAGACTTTGGGGTGAGAAGGCCAGCATATAAATAAATAAATACATACATACATACATACATACATAAAGATTATTGCCCGCACGTCACTACTTCTGCCTTAGTTAGGGTTCTGCTCGGCCCCATTGGTCCCCATTATCAGTCCCCATTAGCCAAAAAATCTGGCTGCTGTGATCAGAAATCCTGGCTTTGGAACCAGGCCTTTGGCTAGCAGCCATAACGGCACTTTGGACATTGAACTGGATCATATGATTGTGATAATAATGGAAACGGCTATATGATTGTTTAACTAATGTTTATTGTTTTAAAATTATTGTGTATTTATGGTTTTATATTGTTGTTATAATGTGATTTGTGGCATCAAATTGTTGCCAGTGTTAGCCGGCCTCAGTCCCCCTGAGGGATTGGGAAGGGCGGGGTAGAAACGTTGTAAATAAATCTATATAAATAAAAATGTGATGTTCGTTTGTGGGATTAACAGAATTCAAAAACCAGTGGGCCAATTGACACCAAATTTGGACAGCATACACCTAACAACCCAATGTATGTCCTTCACTCAAAATTTTTTGATTTTAACATTTGGGAGTTGTTGTTGCTGGGATTTATAGTTCACCTACAATCAAAGAGCATCCTGAACTCCACCAATTATGTCATTGAACCAAACGTGGCACATTTTGTCATTTGGGAGTTGTAGTTGCTGTAGTCGCCTGCGGGCTGATATGGGCGGGATATAAGTGATGTAAATAAATAAATAATAAATAAATTTATGGTTCACCTACAAAGAGCATTCTTAACTCCACCAATGACGGAATTGAACCAAATTTGGCACACAGAACTCCCATGACCAACAGAAAACACTGGAAGGGATTGGTGGGCATTGACCTTGAGTTTGGAAGTTGTAGTTCACCTACATCCAGAGAGCACTGTGGACTCAAACAATGATGGACCTGGACCAAATTTGGCACAAATATTCCATATGCCCAAATATGAACACAGATGAAGTTTGGGGAAAATAGATCTTGACATTTGGGAGTTGTAGTAAATGGGATTTATAGTTCACCTACAATCAAAGAGCATTCTGAACCCCACCAATGACAGAATTGGGGGAAACTTCCCACAATGAACCCCTATGACCAACAGAAAATACTTTAGGCCATCCAGTCCAACTCCCTTCATCAGGACAAGAAAATGTAATCAAAGCCCTCCTGACAAAGAGCCACCCAGCCATAGATATAGATATATATGTGATTCACACACACAGCCAAAATCAAAGTGCATTCTGACCCCCACCAACCATAGAACTGGGCCAAACTTCCTGCACAGAATCCCCATGACCAACAGAAAATACTGTGTTTCCTGCTGGTCTTTGGCAACCCTTCTGACAACCCCTCGTGACTCCTCCTCCCAGGGTCTCAACTCCCAGGCTAAGAAATACAGAATGGGGGGTGCCTGGCTTGAGAGCAGTATGTGTGAAAAAGGTCTTGGAGTCCTTGTGGACAACAAGTTAAACATGAGCCAGGAATGTGATGTGGCGGCAAAAAAAGCCAATGGGATTTTGGCCTGCATCAATAGGAGCATAGTGTCTAGATCTAGGGAAGTAATGCTACCCCTCTATTCCGCTTTGGTTAGACCACATCTGGAATATTGTGTCCAATTCTGGGCACCACAATTCAAGAGAGATATTGACAAGCTGGAATGTGTCCAGAGGAGGGCGACTAAAATGATCAAGGGTCTGGAGAACAAGCCCTATGAGGCGCGGCTTAAGGAGCTGGGCATGTTTAGCCTGAAGAAGAGAAGGCTGAGAGGAGATATGATAGCCATGTATAAATATGTGAGAGGAAGCCACAGGGAGGAGGGAGCAAGCTTGTTTTCTGCTTTCCTGGAGACTAGGATGCGGAACAATGGCTTCAAACTACAAGAGAGGAGATTCCATCTGAACATGAGGAAGAACTTCCTGACTGTGAGAGCCGTTCAGCAGTGGAACTCTCTGCCCCGGAGTGTGGTGGAGGCTCCTTCTTTGGAAGCTTCTAAACAGAGGCTGGATGGCCATCTGTCAGGGGTGATTTGAATGCAATATTCCTGCTTCTTGGCAGGGGGTTGGACTGGATGGCCCATGAGGTCTCTTCCAACTCTTTGATTCTTTGATTCTTTGAAATGTTGCCTTAAGGCCATCCAGCCCAACTCCCTTCACCAGGGCAAGAAAATATAATCAAAGCCCTCATGACAAAGGGCCATAGATATAGATATATATTATTCACACACACACATATAGATGTATATGACAGATATAATATCATAGATTTGAAAGGGAGCCCTAAAGAAGAACAATATGTTGCATGTCCCAGAGTAGACAAACCAGACAATCTCCACATCATCACTGGCAAAGAAACAGCAAGAAATACTGTTTACCCACAAGCAGAAAGACATTATATATATTAGAAACCAACTTAAAAACTCTGGCATAGACAGTGAGAACTGGGAAGCCCTGGCCCTTGACCGCTCCAGCTGGAGGTCAGCTGTGACCAGCAGTGCTGCAGAATTTGAGGAGGCACGAGTGGAGGGTGAAAAAGAGAAACGTGCCAAGAGGAAGGCGCGTCAAGCCAACCCCGGCCAAAACCACCTTCCACCTGGAAACCAATGCCCACACTGCGGAAGAAGATGCAGAGCAAGAATAGGGCTCCACAGCCACATACGGACCCACAAGAATATTGGAAGACAATCATCCTCGGAAAGTGAGGGATCGCCTAACGTAACGTAGAAACCAACACTTTCTCATTACTTTATTTTCCAGATCACCAGACTGGGCCACAGCAACGTGTGGCAGGGGACAGCTAGTAAATAAATAAATCTGTACTGGCTAAGGCTTCGGATGCCCCATGCTAGGTTTGTTTTCATGCATTCGGCAACCGAATCCACCAAATCATTCAACTCTGATACACAAAAAATGAAATCATGCACACACCTAACTATAACCTCCTGTATGCAAGGTAGAAGAAAAATAAAGGCCTACATCTGGGTTTATTTCAATGGATGCTTATTAAGGGATGGGGGGGGGGGGAGATGGTCTTAAATGTTGGTGGTGAAGAAACGGAGTTTTGTGTCATTAAATGAGAGGAAATCACCCGTAATTCACAATTTTGATCCATTTGTTCTCACCACTAGTGTCAAGATGCAGGGGCATAATCTCACTGCACGGCTCAGAGATTACAAAAATATTAATGGAATCTTTGAGATGACACTGCTTTTTTATCAGTAGTGAAAGCGTGGTTTCCCTGTATATCTCCAGAAATTAATATACTTTGAGTGTTTTGTTGCAGTTAGTGGTGAAATGATGCTATCCAAGAATGAATGAAAAAAGCCTTAGTCAGCAAAAGCCCAACCCTGTCTGCATCTAGACTGTAGAAGTAATTCAATCTAACACCATTTTAACTGCCATGGCCCAATGCTTTGGAAACATGGGACTTGTAGTTTGTTGGGGCACCAGCAATTTATGGAATAGTAGATTCAAAATGTGGCAAAACTATGGTTACATGAGTCCATAGACTGAGCTATGGCAGTTAAAATGGTGTCAAATTGTGTCAAAGTTAAAGTAGTGTCAAACTGCATTTGATATTGACAAGCTGGAATGTGTCCAGAGGAGGGCGACTAAAATGATCAAGGGTCTGGAGAACAAGCCCTATGAGGAGCGGCTTAAGGAGCTGGGCATGTTTAGCCTGAAGAAGAGAAGACTGAGAGGAGATATGATAGCCATGTATAAATATGTGAGAGGAAGCCACAGGGAGGAGGGAGCAAGCTTGTTTTCTGCTTCCTTGGAGACTAGGACGCAGAACAATGGCTTCAAACTACAAGAGAGGAGATTTCATCTGAACATGAGGAAGAACTTCCTGACTGTGAGAGCCGTTCAGCAGTGGAACTCTCTGCCCCGGAGTGTAGTGGAGGTGCTTCTTTGGAAGCTTTTAAACAGGGGCTGGATGGCCATCTGTCAGGGGTGATTTGAAGGCAATATTCCTGCTACTTGGCAGGGGGTTGGACTGGATGGCCCATGAGGTCTCATCCAACTCTTTGATTCTATGATTCTATGTCATCCCTGATTTGTCCAACCCAAATTTAGGTTTAATCTCTCTCATTTTTGGGTAGACTCAACACTTTGCAATTTTTGTTTGTTGTATTTAGCGAGTTAGTTTTCTGTAAGATGTGGGAAGTTTTAAGTAATGATCGTCAAGCTTTTCAGTGGGGATAAAACTCATCCTGTGGGATATTAAAAATCAAAAACCTAGAACGGGATAAATAGAAGAATGGAGCTGTAGCCATGGAGATTGCCCTTTAGATGAAGAAGGGTGGGAGCCAGGTTTTTTTGGACTTGTACTAAATTGCCTACCATCATATAGACGTAAAGCCAACCCTGCTATATGCCTATGAAATGTAGACTGTCTACAGATGTCACATGCAACTCCTGGAATGATTCCATCAGCGTTGCCTCTGGAAAATCCTGAAAATCTTTTGCAAAGACAAGCGGACAAATTTCAGCGTGTTGGAAGAAGCAAAGACCACCAGCATTGAAGCGATAGTCCTCCGCCATCAAATCCGCTGGACCAGCCACATTGTCTGGATGCCTGACCACCGTCTCCCAAAGCAGTTGCTCTACTCTGAACTCAAGAATGGAAAATGAATGTTGGTGGGCAGGAAAAGCCAACCTTAAAAACTCTGGCATTGACACTGAGAACTGGGAAGCCCTGACCCTGGAGGTCAGCTGTGACCAGCAGTGCTGTAGAATTTGAAGAGGCATGAATGGAGGGCGAAAGAGAGAAACGTGCCAAGAGGAAGACTCATTAAGCCAACCCCGATTGGGACTGCCTTCCACCTGGAAACCAACGCCCTCACTGCAGGAGAAGATGCAGATCAAGAATAGGGCTCCACAGTCACCTTCAGGCATTCGGACAATCTGGCAGATAAAGGAAGGACTTTGACGATGGACAGGAATTGACTAAGTGGAATGGAATTATGGAACTCTGAAAGATGAATGCTGAGCATGAGATTAGTTTTATTAATTGTGTTATGTACCGATTGTTTTTAACTGTGTTAATTGTTTTAACTGCTGTTTTGTACGTATGTGTAAATTGTGCCTTTTTGTAAGCTGCCCTGAGTCCCCCCTCGGGGGTTGAGAAGGGCGGGGTAGAAGTACTCGAAATAAATAAATAAATAAATAAATAAATAAATAAATACAGACCCACCGCACTTCACACTGACCCTGGAGGATCATCCTACTCGGACAATGAGAGATCGCCTAAGTAAGTAAAGCTAACCTTAAAAATGGTGGCATAGACACCGAGAACTGGAAACCCCTGGACCTCAAGCTTTCTAACTGGAGGTCAGCTGTTACCAACAGTGCTGTGGAATTTGGAAAGTCACAAATGGAAGGCAAAAGAAAGAAATGTGTCAAGAGGAAGGCACATTGATGTCGTCCCTGCAAGAGAACATCCAGATCAAGAATAAGTCTCTACAGTCACCTACGTACCCACCGTCAAGACTCTACACTTGGAAGACAATCATACTCGGCAATGAGTGACAGCCAATGATGATGATCATCATCATCACCATCATGATATACATCTCCATCTATGTGACTTTCTGGAGACTCCCTACATTGAATTTTGTGAAGGTGGTCAAGAAACTGGAAGATGATGGGACCAACCTGAAATAGGACTGTGACAATAAAGGCCTGGTTGAATCGCCGTGTGACCATCTCACCACTGGTGGATCCATCAACTGAGCCTGAGACCCTGGTGTCTTTCCTTCCCAGCGCCTACTGCCTAATCCATGTGTGTCTTGCTTAGACTATAAAGAAAAATGGCAACTCATCATATGTAGAAATGAGAAATTAGATAGAGTTTATTCCAAAATATGAACCAAATTAAATTCTCCACTATCCTTCTTCTGAAGGATACATTTGGGCCTCTTTTTCCAATTGAGAATCGGAGCTTATGAGACAAGCTGTTGTCATGGGTTTGGCTCATGTTAGCATCATCGCTGAATACTACAAGCTAAGCATATGATAAAAACCTTTCTCTAACCACTTTTGCCACAGAGACAACTCCTCAGCGCCTGCATTCTACTCACCATGCTGATAAGATTGGAGTTTATTTGAATATGAGGTTCCGGTTTCTTTACTCTTGCCAGAGATCAGCGATAGCTCATGACTATCATGTCTATGGTTTTGAAGGAGAGAAAACCCATTTTCTACACAGAAAAAAAAAGTTGCAAGAATTTTTTTGTCCTCTTCTTTTTGATAGGCAGAGTTCCTGCAATTCCCTATTTTTGTGCTGAATGCTGATCTTTGTCAGTATTGATGTGGAGATTGTCTGGTTTGCCTACTCTGGAACATGCAACATATCATTGTCCTTCTTTAGGGGTCCCTTTCATATCTATGATACCATATCTGTGTGTGTGTGTGTGTGTGTCGTATCTATCTATATCTATGGCTGGATGGCTCTTTGTCAGGAGGGCTTTGATTGTGTTTTCTTGCCCTGGTGAAGGGAGTTGGACTGGATGGCCTTAAGTATTTTCTGTTGGTCATGGGGTTCTGTGTGGGAAGTTAGCCCCAATTCTGTCATTAGTGGGGTTCAGAATGGTCTTTGATTGTAGGTGAACTATAAATCCCAGTAACTACAACACCCAAATATCAAGGTCTATTTTCCCCAAACTCCATCTGTGTGTGTATTTGGGCATATGGAATATTCATGCCAAGTTTGGTCCAGATCCATCATTGTTTGAGTCCACAGTGCTGTCTAGATGTTGGTGAACTACAACTTCCAAACTCAAGGTCAATGCCCACCAATCCCTTCCAGTGTTTTCTGTTGGCCATGGGAGTTCTGTGTGCCAAATTTGGTTCAATTCCATCCTTGGTGGAGTTAAGAAAGCTCTTTGTAGGTGAACTATACATCCCAGCAACTACAACTCCCAAATGACAAAATCAATTTTTTGAGTGATGATCACTCCTTGGGTTAGTAGGCATCTTGTGGCCAAATTTGGTGGCAATTCGTCCAGTGGTTTTCCCACAAATGAACATTACATTTTTATTTATATAGATGTTACAGAAGAGTGGTCCATGCTCTTGTTACATCATGAATAGATTACTGCAATGTGCTCTATGTGGGGCTGCCTTTGAAGACTGTTCGGAAACTTCAACTAGTCCAATGGGTGGCAGCCGGATTACTTACTGAGATCAACATACAGGGAGCATACCACCGCACTGTTATGTCAGCTCCACTGACTGCCTGTCCAGTTCCAAGCACAACTCAAAGTGCTGGTGTTGACCTATAAAGCCCTACATAGTTCTGGCACAGCTTACTTGTCTGAATGTATCTCCCCTTATGTCCCACCTCAAAATTTACGATCTTCCGGGGAGGCCCTGCTCTCGATCTGACCTTCGTTGCAAACGCACTTGGTGGGGACGAGGGACAGGGCCTTCTCGACGGTGGCCCCCGCCTATGGAACTCACTTCCCAGCGAAATTAGGCCAACTACTTCCCTTTAGGAAAAAGTTGGAGACATGGCTATGGGACGAGACATTCGGATAAGCATTTGGAAAGCAGGTTGACAATAAAAAAGATGACATTGCAATGGAAAACAGACTGTGGACTGGCTTTGGATTAAGTTGTTGATTGTTGTACTCAGACTATTTGTACTATTTTAAATGGTTTTAAAATCTAATTTATTGTTTACTTATTATGTAACTGTTGTTTTATCTGTTGTATATATACGGCAAAACTACTGTGAGGTGGATCTGTAATTGGTTAAATGGACGAACCCAGAGGGTGCTCACCAATGCTTCCTCTTCATCCTGGAAAGAAGTGACGAGCGGAGTGCCGGAGAGTTCCGTCCTGGGCCCGGTCCTGCTCAACATCTTTATTAATAACTTAGATGAAGGGTTAGAAGGCAGGATCATCAAGTTTGCAGCCGACACCAAATTGGGAGGGAGAGCCAATAGTCCAGAGGACAGGAGCAGGATTCAAAACGATCTTGACAGATTAGAGAGAGGGGCCAAAACTAACAAAATGAAGTTCAACAGGGACAAATGCAAGATACTCCACTTTGGCAGAAAAATCAAAATGCCTGGCTTAATGTAAGCTCACAGCAGCCGCTCCCAATAACGACACAGGACGCCAATCCGTAATCAATCAGGAACTTTTACTGCTGGACATTCATACACAAAGAAAGCCAGGATTGGCCGGCAGCCGCAGTTTAACCCTTATATACCCTCCCTCACAATTGAATTCCCCTTTCCCGCCGGCCGAGAGTCCCGCGCAATATTCCTCGCCAAATGCCAACTGCATTCCCCCAAGGCCACCAGCTGCACATTCTTATCAGCATCACATGTCAGGATCCTGGTTTTTTGCGCCAAGACTCAAGGCCTGGAAACCGGTTCCTGACATGACGTCCTCCTCCTCCTCTTCCTGGAAGGGAAATACATGTCACTACTATACTCCTTCTTCATCCAGCGAACCTTGGTACTTCTTCAACAAGCTACAGTGAAACGTTGGGTGTATTTTCCCCAAAACCTTCGGTAGTTGCAATGTATATGTGACCTCATTGATTTTGCTGGAGATTCTAAACGGACCGATGTATTTAGGAGATAACTTCCTGGAAGGGGCATTCAACTTGAGATTTTTGGTGCTCAACCATACCAAGTCCCCTTCCTCCAACCTATCTCCTTCCCTCCTTTTTCTATCCGCAAATAACTTATACTTCCGTTGGGCTTCTCTGAGTGATTCCACTACCTCCTCCCAACTCGCCCTCACTTTGTCTGGCCACCCTTCCTTTCCCCACGGTTCCTCCTCCTCCCAGCTCGGCAGCTTTGGCAAAGGGGTTACTTCCATGCCGTAGACTATTTCAAAGGGGGATTTCCCTGTGGATGCGTGACAGGCTCCATTATATGCGACTTCTGCAAATGGGATTAGGTCTGCCCAGTCGTTTTGGCAATGATTAGTGTATGTTCTTAGGAAAAATCCCAACGTCTGCTGAGTGCGCTCGACTCCCCCATTGGTCATGGGATGGAATGCTGAACTCAGGGTCCTTTCTACCCCCATCAATTGCATGAACCTTTCCCAGAAACGTGCCGTAAACTGCACCCCTCGGTCACTGATCACCTGATCGGGACAGCCATGCAACCGATATATGTGTTTAATAAACAGCTCAGCCAACTTTTCTGCAGATGGCAATTTAGGCAGCGCTATGAAATGCGCCTGTTTTGAGAACAAGTCCATCACCGTCCATATGTAGCGCTGACCTTGGCTATTCGGGAGTTCGCCCACAAAATCCATGGCAATCACACTCCAGTTTCGTTCAGTCTCGCTGAACTTTTTTGATATGAACCCACATGGTTTTAACCTCCCTTCCGGATCCCTTTGCATCAATGCTGCCCCATAGGCCCAATCTGATGCGTCACAATGGATCACAAATTGCTTAGTCAGATCGGGGTGGATTAGGACAGGTTCTTCTGTGAACCTGCGTTTCAGTTCCTCGAAGGCCCTCTGGCACTCTGCTGACCAATTCAACTTTGCTCCCGGGGACCGTACCTTTATTGTCTCCCCCCTCCCCTTTGTCTTCAGCAATTCGGTGAGGGGCAGTGCCACCTGAGCAAAGTCTTTTATGAACACCTGATAAAAGTTTGCAAATCCTAGGAATGATTGCAACTGCTTGTGTGTTTGGGGGGGTCCCCACCCCTTGACATCCTCTACCTTTGAAGGATCACACGGAATATTCAAAATGCCCCAATGCGCATGCGAAAGCCGTTTTCCACCTGTCCTCAGGCCGTATTCGCAACTTATGATAGGCCTCAATCAAGTCAATTTTCGTAAACACCCTTGCCTCTGACAGTCTTGACAGTAAGTCCTTGGTTAGAGGCAATGGGTAATTGTTGGTCGTGCTCACTGCGTTCAGCCCCCTATAGTCCACACACAACCTCAATGAGCCGTCCTTTTTGTGCCTAAATAGCACTGGGGCCCCCAATGGGGATTCAGATGGTACTATGAACCCTCGGGCTAAGTTCTTATCGATGTACTTCCTCAGTTCCTCCATCTCCTTAGCCGACATTGGGTATAGCCTACTCCTTGGCAGCTTAGCATCTTTATAGAGCTCAATTTTCACCTCGACCCGTCTTGGGGGAGGAAGCTGATCTGCTTCCTTTTCATCAAACACGTCCTCAAAGTCTCTATATTCGGGAGGGATCTCCTGCACTCCATCTGTCATGCTTCCCTCCCCCTTACAACATTCCCCCTTCTCTTCGCCTTGGAAGCTCAGGCTGCCCTTCCTCCAATTGATTCGTGAGTTTGCCTCCCTCAACCACGGCATCCCCAATATCACATTGTAAGTTGCTATAGGGGATACCACAAATGTTATGCCGCCTTCCCAATTCCCTATCTTGCATTGCACTTCCCCCACTTCGAATCGCGCCGGGGCTCCAGCCGCTACCGAGCCATCCAGCTGTGAGAATGCTATAGGGGCTGGCAAGACGGCCTTCTCCATGGTTCTGGCCTTCGTTCGAGGCGTGTTCTTTCCTATAGGCGCGGGTCCGTCTGCTGGCAGTCTGGCTTTCGTGTGAGGGGCACTGGAGGTGTGATCGACCGCCGTCCGCGCCTCGCTGTTTCCAGGACGGTGAGGGTCGTGAATTTATGTTAGTTGTGTGGGCGAGAGGGGGGGTCGCGTGCCCATTCTGTGTGCGCGGCGTGCG